>OV884003.1:58491863-59171363 GCA_930367185.1 Myathropa florea
AAGTCCAGAGGGTGCATTCACATGAGCTATTGCAATGTTTTTATTTACTACAAACTGAATATCCGTTATTATTTGAATACAGTATTGACAAATTATAAAATAGATAAATGAAGAGTGGTTTAATGGATGTGTTGTAAAATGCCTTAGATTTTTATTGATTTCTTTATTTCTTCTTCAAGTGGATCTCCTCTGATCCGTCAGTCAGGCAGGTTGTACACAAACTGTCAGATGATCCTTTTCCTTTTTACTATGGCCATTACACAGATATTCCTCGCGACCTTTCACGTATTAGGACGGACGCTTCTGTAGCCATCGACGATTCCCAGGAGTGTAATCTGAGTTATTTCCTTAGGTATGGTAAGGAAGCAAAGAGTTATGAGGTCGGGATTATGTTATGTCGAATGTCGACGCTGATGGTGCCGAAATTCCGTGGACCTTATATCGTGCATAAAGTTTTAAGGAATGACAGATACGTGCTTAGGGACATCGAAAATTGCCAGTTGACTCAAATACCTTACGATAGAGTTGTCGAGGCGAATAGGATGAGAATGTGGCGGTTTAAAACTAAGGAAGAGTCTGTATTTATCGGAACCCGGAGCAACACTCCGACCCTATATACAGCTTCAGCTGATTTTTTTGGTCATTGTAAGCTATTAGTAATTGACTGAACGCACCCTTGAGCGCCCTCTGTGTATCACTCAATTAAATGAACTGGACGATCGGTGATCGCAGATCCTCAATCGTCCAGTCCCCTTTCCTTTGATTCTTCCTTCTTTGACAGACGTTGAGGCTGAAGACGAGACGAGGAAAAATCAAAATTTCAATTTTCTATTTATTATCTTCATTCAGGTTCAGTACATTAAGACTTAGTCTTTTATAGTACAAAGTTTTAACTTATATAATAAATTAATTTATATACAGAGTATTGGTTTTAGATATTAAATGATATTAAAAGAAAGTAAGAGAAAAAAACAAAGAATGGAAAAGAAAAGTTAAAGGAATAGAACAAGAAAGAAAGAGAAGAAAATTCACTGTTGCATTGTACGATAATAGTTACAAAGTGCTTAGTATTTTGTATACTTTTTATATGTAATGGTAAGGAATTCCATAGTCTTATAGCATTTATAAAGAACAACCGAGACGAATTCAGATACTTAAATCGAGGAATATTAATGTTAAATGTTCTTTCGGATCGAGAGAATACTAATTTTAAAAATAAATATTGTGGTAGTTTTGTTGCGATTAGCTTATGCATAAAAATAAAATTTCGTATACAGAAATACTGTTTTAACGAACATCCAAGAAACAGGAGCGAGAATGTTGATATTCTTTCGTATCTACCTCGAAAACTCATAGCGCGTCATTATAGGCCACTTGAAGTTTGTGGAAAGAAAGTGAATCCAAACAACTGTAGACTACTTCAGCGTATGATATGATAGGCATAATGAGTGCCTAAACTAGTTTTCGACGTGTATTAAGAGGAGTAAAGCTTGCAAACATCCATAGTTTACATAGATACGACCAACTGTGACATTTATATGGTTATAACAGGATAAGTTCCTACTTATGACAAAATCAAGGCTGGTAGCTGATTCAACCAACTTTAGTCTTGTCCCAGAAACCCAGATTTTAGGAATAAGTTCAGATTCAAAGGACCTGTTGGCGATAGGAATAGCCTGACACTTAGAAGGATTCAATATAATTCCATTCCTAGACGCACATTCATTAATCGCCAATAGGTCATCATTCAGTTGACGAGTAAGCACATTGAGTTTTTCAAAGGGTTGTGAGACATAGAGTTGAACATCATCCGCGTAAATGTGAACATTAACATGCTTACATACAAATGGAAGGTCAGAAACATACAAATGAAAAAGTATGGGAACCAAAATAGAACCCTGCGGAACACCTTTAGTAACAGCCTTCTGCCTCCAACTTGAGCTTCCAATGGTTACCTTTTTCGACCTGTCGCTCAAGAAACTTTTTATTAATTTTGTGGCCGTACTGTTGAAGCCAAAGTAATGCCTTAACTTCCAGCATAAAATTTCATGGCAGACTTTGTCGAAAGCCTTGGCAAAATTAAGAGGACAAAGAATAGTTGGCATCCCACTGTCGAATCCTAGTCTTATATCCTCCAGAACTTTCACCATAGCAGAAGCACAGCTATGATTTTGACTAAAACCAGACTGACACGGATTCAACAGCGAGCTGGTGAAAAGATGTCCTTGAATTTGCAAAAACTTTCGAGAGACATGGTAGTATCAGGCGAAAATCGTTCGGGGAAGCAGCATTCGTTTTCTTGGCAACAGGTATTACCTTAGCAAACTTCCAAGTATGTGGGAAAGTTGACGTCATGATACAATGATTTATAACATGGGTGAGGTGCCTCAGTATACTAGGTAAAATCATTTTTATAAAGCAAATTGGTATTCCATCCCCTCCAATTGCATTTGATTTTATGCTCATGACGTATCGAGCCACTTCTCCCTCATTTACCGGCCGAAAATTCAACTTGATTGTCAAAGTAGCATTGGGAACACTGAAATCGAATCCCGAAGTATTAGTAGATTCATGCAAAGTCATTTAACACTTCAGGATCAATACTGCAAGCAATACTACTTTTGCCAGTCACACCAATCTGACGAAGGTTTTTCCAGAGAGCTTTGGGAGGCAAGGAAGTATTTAGTTTGGATGCAAAAAATCTACGTTCGATGTACGAACAACAGACGTCGGAGCGTTACGAGCTTCCTTAAAAGCTGACTAATTGGAAGAAGAGCGATTTCTCTTCCAATTATTGTAGAACCTTTTTCTCCACCTTATCGCATATACATATATTTACAGTATTTATAGATTTACACAGTATTTCACATTTAAGAGAGGCCTTGCAGTAAATTGCAACACCTCCACCAACGGTGTTGGTAATTCTGTCGTTACGATAATCTGTTTCGTTATTTAAAATATACATACTATCTTCAAAATTCGGTTTAAACCATGTCTCTCTAACGCACACTACATCAACACAGGAAGTAGAAAAAAAAAAAATTAATACTATCTATATTTCTTCTGTTGAGGTCGCGCGCATTAATGTGACATGCTGATTCTTCGAAATAACATTCAACATCGTACGAGTAGTGGTTTCATTCATGGCAAAACCATTTGTCAATTTGTATACTTTTTTTAAAAAATAAATAATTAAAGTTTAAAAAGAGTTTTATTTTCTTGCATTATGTTTCCAATCTCTCATGAAACTTGATTCATATCAGCATTTTAAACAGATTTCTTTAAACAATACTAATCGTCAAATTGTGGGCGCTGTGGCCATGTGGGTTTGTGCGTCGACTCATGCGCATTAGACTTTGACAGTTATGTTCTAATCCAAGTTCAGACAAACAATTTTTCAAAAAAAAAAAAATGTTCGCGGCTCCACCTCTTTCGAGTCACTGACAATGCTCAAAGAGTATAACTGTCTAGAAAAAGCTTCTCAATCTCGCCATTCGGAGTCGGCATTAAACTGTAGGTCCCCTCCATTCGTGAGAGAACAATAGCACGCACAATACGAGTTGTTGCTGAGAGGCTAGGCCCAGGTCCACCTCGGACTGTAGCGCCGCCATTATTATTATTATTACTATCAATCGTCACATTACTTATATTTGGCAAACATTGCGAAACTAATCCCTAAATGATTTCAATCGTGGGCAAATCCACGAATTTTCTGCTATTTTCGTGGTGTATCCATGCATTTTTTCTTTTAAATCCACTTACTTCGTGGTGGAATCCATAAGTTTTGTAAGATCATGCGTAAATCCCAAGCAAACGTAAATCTCAAACTCGTGAAATAATCGTCACAAATTGTACCACGAACAAGGCGTAATTCTGGGCGAAGTTGGATATCTCTTAACTATTTGATTTCGGGTTTAATTGTCACAAATTGTACCACGGACAAGTTGTAATTCTGGGCGAAGTTGGATATCTCTTTTCCATTTGATTTCTGGTACCAAGTCAACATTTTGGATGTAAACAATACAGTCTTCGCATATGAACCTTATCATGGGATTCGTATTCTGGACAACACAACTGTATTGGTCTAAGCCGCTGCATTTGACTGCAATATGGACATTTGTCCCGCAAACTCCCGCACATCTCACACCCGATTCACCACGAATGCTTGATTTGCATTTAAAGCACTCCATCACTTTCGTTTAAACTTTGAGTCACTATCTCACTATTTAGCTAACACCGCGTTATATTGTATATATATCTATCTCCGATCTATGCGTGGATGAACTGATCTACTCAGATCACTTACCCATGAATATCAAATTAAATCTCGGAGCGAGGCCACAAGAACAAACCCGGCAGAACTTCTTGTTGCCTAAATTATGGTGGATAAACCGGTTTAAAAATGCTTATAAACAGAAGCTCAACGAAGAACTAAGATCCAGAAACGAAAACGATTTTTGTTCTATAAATGGAGTGAGATCTGTACTGTAATTCATCGATGTAAGCTGAACAAGGCTCCCGGAGAAGACCGTGTACCCTACGAGTTTTTCATAAAAGCCTCGGATGAATTTTTGGAAAAGCTAACAACAAAAATGTAAAATTTTTTATTTTTTTTATTTTTTGTAAGTAAGAACAAACATTCCAATATTCCAATATAATACAATAATAAAAATAAAATATAATAATATAATCACAAAATTTAGTTCAAACTAGTAATAGCACTCTGTGGTTTAATTAGAAACCAGTATTGAGTGCATATAACATATGACATAAAATAAACAAAGCAAACAAAAATATAAACGTGTGGATAATTTTTTCCAATACACCACTAAGGTTTTAAGTATATGTATATACAATAAGTTATACATATATAATTAAATGACTTGGTTAATTAATAGGTTTATCTCATTATGATCAAATCTCAAAAGCCGTTCTACTATAAGGAACAAAGTATCTGCATCGTCTTATCTCAATCGGTAATACGTTGAACAGTCTCGGAGCAACAGATGTGTAGAAGTTCAGAAAGTGATGAGTACAGTATGAAGGTATCGAAGCAGTATTGCTATTGCAACTACGAAGTGATGGATAAGTTATGTTTCTGCTGGCGGAATAACCACTTCTGGCAAAGAATGTCCGTAATACTTTGTAAAAGTAAAGATGCTTGAGTGGGAGAGCATTGGATCTGACGAAAAGAGGGAAACTACTTTCAGTGCGTTTTTTGTTCCAAATAAGTCTTATCGTATTTTTTTGTGCAATAAGCAATGGATTCAACTTATTAGCATGAGTCCCACCCCAACAGACTAACCCGTATTGCAGTTTAGATTGGACAATTGCGAAATAGATCGTTTTCAATAAATTCATTCAGCAAAATTGCCTTAGATGGTGGCAAAATTGCCTTGTGGCTTTTAGAAAATAAGATCTCAGGCTACTCGTATTAGTACTCCAAATTAATTTACAATCAATTTCTAGTCCAAGGTATTTATAGACGTCCGTCCTCTCAATAGTAAAGCATTGTTGTGAACAAAGTATTCCATCACTTGCTGTACAGTCCAATGATGACGAATTACATAAGTCAGGACTAAACAAAAAATTTTTGCAACTAGCACTATGGAATACTAAATTACTGTAGTTTAAAACGGTGGATGATAAACTAAAGAACATTATTTTAGTTTTGTCACTTATAACTAATTTGTATGCACCGAACCAATGTCTAAGTTGCTCTAGGTCATGATTAATGTCTGCTACTAAGTCCAACGCAGAGTTACATGAATAATAGCAAGCTATGTCATCATCAAAGCCTGTACGCTTTCTCTTAAAAGGAATATTGAAAATAGAATTAATATATACCAAAAAAAGAATTGGACCAAGTACTGAGCCTTGTGGTACTCCAGTGTTGACTACTAAAGGTGTACTGAGGCAATTTTTAATGTTAACAACTTGCTTTCGGTTGGTAAGATAAGAGGTGAACCATTTAAGAATAAAGCCTCTTATACCCGCATTTTCTAATTTTCCCACTAGGATGCTGTGATCGACAGTATCAAACGCTTTTCTTCTTCTTCTTCTTAGGGCGCTACAGTCCGAGGTGGACCTGGGCCTCACTCAACATGCCTCTCCAGCCAGCACGATCTTTCGCCAGCTGTCTCCAATTTCACACACCAAGCCAGACGAGGTCCCCCTCGACTTGTGTGCGCCACCTTGTTCGTGGACGTCCTCTGTTGCGTTGTCCCACAGGCTCAGAGTCGAAGACTCTTCGGGCCGGAGCTAAGTAGTCCATACGCTCTACATGGCCTAGCCATCTTAGGCGTTGGATCCGTAGACGCCTGGCTAGACTCATGTCGCTGTACAGCCCATACAGTTCGTGGTTGAATCTTCTCCTCCAAATGCCATCAACGCAAACAGGACCAAAGATCGCGCGCAGAACTTTTCTCTCGAAAAGACCAAGAGACTGTTCATCCGCTTGGGATATTGTCCATGCCTCTGCGCCGTACAGCAGGACTGGGATGATCAAGGTGTTATACAAAGTCAACTTGGTCTGGACAGGGCTCTACTACTCAATTGCCTTTTGAGCCCATAAAAACAGTGGTTGGCAGGAGTTATTCTGCGTTTGATCTCGGTACTGATGTTGTTTGTATTGTTTACCGCGGAGCCAAGGTAGACGAAGTCCTTTACTACCTCAAAGTTATAGCTGCCTATTGTGACGTTCTGGCCAAGTCGTCGATGTTGTGCGTCCTTTCTCGATGACAGCATATACTTTGTTTTGCCCTCGTTTACCGCCAGACCCATTTTAGCCGCTTCCGTTTCAATGCCAGCAAACCTTTTTTGACATTGAAGGCCTCGGTGAGTTCGTTACCGACCTTGATGGAGCAGCGAGAGTTCTCCATCGTCATCCTGAGTTTGACAGGAATGTCAAAACTAGACATGGCGCTGTATAGCTCGTCTCTATACACGCTGTCATATGCGGCCTTGAAATCGACAAATAGATGGTGTGTGTCAATTTGCATTTCTTGGGTCTTCTCCAGGATCTGCCGCAGTGTGAAGATTTGATCGATGGTGGACTTCCCGGGCCTGAAACCACACTGATAAGGACCTATCAGTTTGTTCACAATTGGTTTCAGGCGTTCACACAAAACGGCAGAGAAGACCTTATAGGCGATGTTAAGGAGACTTATCCCTCGATAGTTGGCGCAGTCAAAGGGGTCTCCTTTCTTGTGGATCGGGCAAACGATACTGAGATTCCACTCATCGGGCATGCTTTCCTCCGACCATATCTTACAGATGAGCTGGTGCATGCGCTCTACCAGATCATCTCCAGCTGCTTTAAACATTTCAGCGGGCAGACTATCTGCACCAGCAGCTTTATTAGACTTCAGTCTCGATATCGCTATCTTGACTTCGTCTAGGTCGGGGGGACGGTATTCTCTTCTATCATCGTCCGTTGTGTTGAGTGGAACATTCTGCCTGACAGCGGTATTTGTGTCCTAATCGCCGTTCAACAGTCTGCAGAAATGATTTTTCCAAATTCTCATAATCGACTGCGAATCTACTACTAGCTGTCCATTCTCGTCCCGGCAGGCTTCTGAACTTTATGTCCATTCGATAAAAGTTTTACCCTTTGGTAAAACTTTCGGATATCATTCCTGCCATAACACCTCTCCATCTCCTCGATCGCGCGCTTCTCGTGCTCTTTCTTTTTCTTCCTGAGAAGCCGGTTCTCTTCCCTTCGTTTCTGTTCGTAGAGCTCACGAACATCTCTCGTGGTTCGATGCAGCGTTGCCCGGTAGGCTTCTTGCTTTGCTGCATGTGCCTGCCTGCACTCGTTGTCAAAACAGGGGTTTTTCCTTGTTGGCGTTTTAAAACCCAGCACATCAGTAGCGGCTTCTCTGATGGCTTTTTGACAACGTTTCCATTCTTTGTCTATTGTTCGTGTAGGCGACATCGAACCTTCGGAGAGTTTCAAGGGGACCTCGATCGGCAAAGTTCCTGTCAGTCTGTTGCGATTGCACCTTTTCGACGTCAAACCGTGGTCGTCTTCATCCACTCCGTTTTTCTATCGATATCCGTGTCCTTACCTTGGCTACAACAAGGAAATAGTGCGAGTCGATGTTGGCGCCTCCGAACGTTCGCACATCAAGAATACTGGAGGAGTGTCTGACGTCGATCGCAATGTGATCAATCTGGTTGACGGTTGAATGATCAAGGGACCGGCAGGTCTCGTTATGGATGTTGAGGTGTATGAACCGTGTGCTAGCTACAGAGAGGTTTCGCCCCGTAACAAAGTCCACCAGCCGTAGTCCGTTTTCGGACGTGGTGTCGTGCAGGCTGTGTTTACCGATGACTCTAGCAAAGATGTCCTCTTTACCCAGCTTAGCGTTGAAATCTCCTAGAACGATCTTGGTGTCGTATCTGGGGCACTGATCATACGTTTTTTCTAGGAGATCATAGAAGTCATCCTTGCTATCGTCATCTTTGTCCTACGTTGGGGCGTGGGCGCAGATTAGGCTGATGTTGCCGAATTTAGCCTTGATGCGGATTGTTATGAGGCGCTCGCTTACGTACTTAATGCTTAAGACTTTTTGCCTAAGTCTGCCTCGAACAACAAATCCACATCCAAAATCCACATCCAATGCCTTCGCTCTCTGTAACAATCGCCGTAGTAGATATCTCAGTTTTTTATCCTCTTTTTGCCCGGCCCATCCTATCGCACTTCCTGGATTGCGGTAACGTCTGCTTTAAAGCAGTCTAGGGCCTCCGCGAGTTCATCGGCTGCACGTGGTCTGTTCAGGGACCTCACATTCCACGTGCAGAACCGAAAATCATTGTCCTTTTTTCGTTTGTTAGGGTCGTCAACAGTTAATCCATCCATATCCGAGGCAGTTTGTGTTCTCTGAACTCGTACGTTTTTTACGTGGTGAGGAAGTTAACCCCACGCACAATCTCCAACTGGGAGGACAGGTCCATGTTTATCCCCCGGACAAAGGGGTCCGGAAGGATCCGGTGTCGGTAGCCTCTTGCAGGCTGTGAGCGCCGCCGTTGTCCCTAAAAAAAAGGGCTCATCCGCCGCCATCTCTATTCCAGGGTCCCGACCTTACCATGGAAACCAGGTAGCTCCTGCTGACTGGAGTTGTGGATGCCGCCGTTGGCCAATTAGCTGACCAGCTCCTCCGCCGCCATCCTAAAAAGAGTGATAAGCCCTGGTAGACACTCTGGTAGACACTCCCCCCTCTCTCGTTTGCGGCCGCCCAGACGTCCCACGGGGGTTCGTTACCTCATCTTCTATCGAGGGTACTCGGCTCCCGGATTTCACCACGGGGAGGTGAACTTTTGTTATGTCAATATACAACGCAGCAGTACATTTTTTTTGATTGAGACTATTGTAGTTAAAGCTACAAAATTCAAGGAGTGCATCTTCAGTAGACTTACCAGCTCTAAACCCAAATTGACAGCAACTAAAAAAAGACGATTTTTTAAAAAAGGTCATAATTCTATTTTTCACTGCCTTCTCAAAAATTTTTGAAAAGACAGAGAGCAGAGAGATTGGTCTATAGTTATTGAGAATAGTCCTGTCACCTTTCTTTAGTATCGGGATGACTTATGCTGTTTTTAAGGCCTCAGGGAAAACGCCGATTGTGATACTTTTATTAAAAACGTATGCTAAGGCGTCGACAATAAATAAGGAAATTGATTTTGTAAAATTATTAGACCAATCATCCTTCATTGCAGAATTAGAGTTTTTAAGAGTCTTTATAATTTTATATAGCTCAAATGATGTGATTTGGTCAAAGAAAAAGCTGTTAGTTGGCCTTTATGGATTCAAAACGCAATTTTCAGGGCAATATATGTTGGATAGACCAGCATTAGAAAGTGTTTTGGAGGCCACATTTGTAAAGTAGCTATTAAAAACTTTAGAAATTTCTTTGGAGTCAACTACCGGTTTACCCTCAAATATCACAGAGTTAATAGCATTAGAGGATGGTGAATTTTTATTGATTAACTCATTCACAATTGACCATTCTTTTTTCAAATTATTTCTAGCTAAGAATAGCTTCTGGGTATAATAATAGCTTTTACAAGCTTTTACATCAGCAGCAATTTCTTTGCAAGTTTCATCATAGCGATGTTTGAGCATGATGTTATTGGGATACTTCTTACACAATGTGTATAGGTTGTTTCTCTTTTTTATCTTCCCTAATAAAGAATTAGAGATCCAAGGCTTTAATTTTTTCATTGTGGACTGCTTACTGTACTCAGTGCATGCACTTGTGCACTCTTCTATTAAGACCCGTTTAAGTTTTACATAGTTTATTTTATTGGCATTAATCGTGTGGCCTGTCTTGCGAGTTTTTTTTGACAAGCACTAGTCCTACCATACAATGATCAGTAATTTTGAAGTCGGCTATAGAGCTCTTAATGGAAAGTTTCATACTTCTATCTAATCTGCCAAAAATATGGTGTATGCATGTTTGAGTCGATGAAGTTATTCTAGTAGCGTCCTTAAGACAAGATTCTAATCCATTGGCAGATAATGTATATAAGTATTCATTACTGTATCGTGAGGCAGAAAATATATCTAAATTGATATCACCTAGAATAAAAAGATTCTTAGACTTATCATCGGACAACAGGGTGGACAATTCCTCAACAAAAACATCTCTACTTTTTTCATCGAGTCTATAAAAGCACATAAATACACACTTTTTTGCAGTAAATTCGTAAGAAACCTTGATCATATCAGCAGTATTTAAGTTAATGCATCTACAATCATACTTTAGCTTATCACTAACAAAAACATCCTTGAGGCAGGGGAGGTGCCAGCAAGTTTCAAGAACATAGGACACATTGGACAAATTAAGAGAAGCAAAAAAGGCCATAAACTGTAGTTGGAAAGGAGTACTTAGCAAAAAAGATATCGCATTAAGTACAAAGTATAAAGTTTACGAAGCGGTAGTCAGATCTATTATGTGTTACGCAGCGCATGTTTGGGGTCACACTCAATATGAAGAAGTAGATAAATTACTAAGATATTTCATAAAGAAAATATTTAGACTACCAGAGAACACGCCGAACTACATGAGAAACATCTACAATCACTCCCCGATTATCGATTACTGCATGTTGTTTCAACATATCTTCTTACCTGGAAGTTGCAGTTTGCTAGAAAATGCGATAACCTATAATGTCGTCTCACTAAAGCAATCACTACAGGAACTTCTAATAAAAATAGATACCACTTATCGATCTCTCTTTGAGCAGAAGGTACGACATAGCCTGAATAGATGCACTTATCGCAGTCTTACCTATAACTTAGGAGACAAGAACTATTTTGAAGACCAACACAGTGTAAATATAATTTCCCTAATCTTCAAGGCTCGGGGAGAGCTGCTATACTTAGATTCCAGCGATACTTAGTAACAAATAAATGAAATGAAATGAAAAAAATGTCAGGCCTCATAGAGTAGAAGGGAATAATGAGTGTGCTTTGTGTAATCTTAGTACAAATGAAGACATTCACCACTTCTTGGGTGTATGTCCCATTCTAAAAGAATTACGGAGAGCAATTTGGAGAAAGAACACGTTGTCGTATACTGAAGTTCTTGCTGCACTTAATGGAAACAACTGGAGGGCATTGTATGTCTATCTGAGATTAGCGTTAAAGTATAGGCAACAAATTTTGAATGAAGCTTTTTAATGATATGTTTAATTTAAATGATATTAATTAATATAGGAATAAATACGTTTAAAGAAATCAAAATCTCTTTTCTGGCCGACGGCAAATGCCAATGTTAACACTAATTTGTAAACTTTATATGAAAAAAGTAATGAAATAATAAAGATTACTTACTACTACTATTATATATATATAAGAATTTCTTTATTTATATTTTTACTGATATCACTATTTAGCTGCAACAAAAACACGTCCGATCTCTTCCGCGTGCTCAATTACCCAAAAAAAACATCGGTTGGCAAGGCTTATTTTCCGTTTGATCTCGACACTGATGTTTGTACAATTTACGGCGTAGCCGGGATAGACGAAGTTATTACTGCCCATTGTGATGTTTTGGCCCACAGTCCGGGGTGGACCTGGGCCTAGCTCTCAGCAACCAATCGTATTGTGCGTGCTATTGTTCTCTCACGAGTGGATGCGACCTACAGCTTAATGACGACCCTAAACGACGAGATTTAGAAGCTTTTTTCTAAACAGTTATACTCTTTAAGCATTGTCAGTGGCTTGATAGAAGTGGAACCGTGAATAAAAGACTGGTGTTTTTTTCGAACCCAGACTTCGAGCGTCGACGCGTTTACCCACCCACGGCGATCTAGTTGCCGATATGGTGCATATTTTCTTTATGGCAGCATATACATATGTATTTTGTTTTGTCCTTGTTTACAGCCAGACCCATTTTCGTCACTCCTGCTTCTAGCAGTTGTACGGTCTTTTGGAACAATGTGCCTCTAATGGTGCCCAGTGAAATCTGCAAGATGTTCTAAAGCTCGATGTTGAAAAAGTCAGTCATATGTCATATCGCATGTTGAATGTCAGGTGAAACGTTAACGAAAAGAAAACAAGCAAAAATCGGTTCGTCACTAACCACCTGGGATAAAACGTCACAACCAACAGCTACATTTTTGAGGTACTTAAGGAAGGAAAATCATGTTAAATCCTAATCTTGGCAGTCCTGCTATATGAAATCTTTCAGCTCTGGACGGCAGAGTTGATGGTGCTTTTGAGAGCACAATTCTGCGTCGGATATATGATTCTGTCTACGAGAAAGACTAAGAGGGGATAACAAATACCCACGAACCCAACGAGCTGTATGAAATTGTGTATATAGTCTCCTTGTTCGAGAAAGATAGAAAGTTCAAACCTTCAGTATTTAAATCAAAACAGCATGGGCTCAGGCCCTCCATCGAAAACAAGAGATAATACGTGTGCAGTCGGAGTTGTAGTTTACTTTATTTTTGACTTTTTTTTTTTTAGAGTTGTATCCCTACTCTCTTAAGGGTAATCGAAGAGCGTCAGTGTCCTTAATAGAAATTGAGTGTTGCTGATTCTGATACGAGTACTCAATAAGCAATGTTTTCTCTTCACCAATACAGGGGTCATAAAAACCAGGAAGCTCACTCTAAAAGGTTATATTAGTCGAAATTGTATATAATAGATAAAAATTTCCAAACTTACTTTAGACGAGTTGTACAAAAGCAGAGTGCTTGTATTCACTAAACATTGCACTGGAATTGTAACATCAATTATCAAGTCATCCGTTTCACGCTCAGAGGCACCGTAAAGAGCTTTTAGAATTATAAGACCTTGTCTTTCATTTTCTTCTAAAACAATGCGCTCATAAGTGTGCATCATCAATTCAACAGCTGCTTTTGCTTCCTCTTTTTTTATTGTTAGACGCTGCTCATTATTTTTTTTCGTTTTTTGAATTTCGATTCTTTTTCTCTCTTGATTCATTGGATCTATAATTGTCTTTTTGACTAATAGCCATGTAATAACAGGTGTAATTGTGGCGTAAAAAATGGCAGCAGGAACGATTTCATCGCTCAAATGAATTGGAAAAACGTACGTTTGACTGGAACGAATAAGCCTTGAAATAAAGTTTTGTTTTAATAATAAATCAATTATAATGGAAATAAATAGATTTACTTAAATTTTAAGAAAACTCCTGTTGGCCTGCCAACTGATACAGTTGCAACTACTGAGCTATATTTGGAAACTTTCTTTTCCGCGCCACATTCTGTTAGAAAACCAAATGTTCCGACTCTGTAAAGAAACAAGAACTGCATACTCAAGCTTATTAAATGAATGATGTAAGTCCGAAGGACATTTAATGTAATGCACATCTGGCGTGCAGTTTGAAAGACAAACAAATAACGACTGTTGTATTTCATGCAAATTTTACTGTTTTTCTTTTACTGTAGTGTCTGCAGAAATATGAAGTTTTCAATAAAAAAGCAGCTCTGAACATATACTTCTTCGTTACTGCACATCCAGCTTCTTCCGAAAAGAAACTGTAAGTCCAAACGCTTAATTTGCTTCTTATTTTTCTTCATTTACTTAGTGCTTAGTATAAAGTCCAAGCAAAAATTAAGTCTGAAAAGGCAAAGCAGGTTACCGCACCAGAATTCTAAATAACTTTAAATGTATGCACGACTTTGTTTTAAATATTGGATTTTTGGAATTCTCATCCACAGAAAACTTCTAAAAAGTGTTATATTTAATGCAAAATGAGGGGGATATTGTATTTTTAGTTTTAAACTCATATGTGATGCAAGCAATGAGAAAATGAAGTTTATGAGCAATATTTCACTATTATTACTTACTTTACAGCGAATTTTAACTTAAGTTCGTATTCGATTAATTTCCGGGTATATGAAGCCGTTACATAGCAATGCGGCACTCCAATGGACACTGATGTGTTCCACGCATGTTTTTCAGTAGAACTCTCAATTGAAGTAGACATTGATGATTGAGAGCTTGCGTTATATGTCAAATAGCCTACAGTGTGCTTATCTAATTGAACTGCCAATGTCGTCACGAAAGTTGGAATAACCCCATTGTCACGAAAATTTAAGGACATTCCACCGTTGCAAAATATTTGCTGACTCAAATTTCGTGAACCTATTATAAATATTATAAGGAAATACTTTTAGGCAAACTAATCTTAGACAACGTTTACATGAATGGAAGAAGGCAGAAATGTCGGAGGGCGTATGATATTTCAAACACTCCGAAATTTCTGCCTTCGTCCATAAATGGAAACGCCGTTTTATGCTCTATGTACCTTTGACACCAATAAGAGGACCATTGCCCGCTCCTAAGTCAAGTTCCAACCATCCTTTGTTTATCAGTCGTCGACCAGATATAAGAAAATTGCCGCTTCCTGTTCCATTGGAGGATTGTAAGCTTCCAGACATAGTCACAGTATCTTTCAAGGTAATTGGAGCTTCAATAGATTGCGAAATACTCATTGATGATACTTCAATTTTTGGCATTCTAAGTATAGAATAGATACAGTAATAGAAACAATTCCCAAACAAATTTATGTTATTTTTTGTCCATACTCATCGTCATCGTACGGTGCAAAGATTTCAGTAGCATTCACATTAATGGTAATGTTACCCCTCGGATTTGTGCGCTGTAATAATTTCCTCTCCTCTTGTGCTCTGGCCAAATTTTCATACTCCTCTCTAATTTCTGCAGGAGTTTTCGTCCGATGAACTATTTCCCAGCCATCAGTCTTTAAACCTTTAACCCCAACGCAATCATAAATCGCACGTTTGTGGGGATCAGATAGCACTTCGTAGGCCTCTTTTGTGCGATTAAATAGCATTTCGGCCTTCTGCTTACTGTTTGGATCAAGGTGTTTATCTGGGTGGTAGATTCTGCTAAGTTTTCTGTATGCGGTATTAATCTGCTCGTTTGATGCCTAAAAAATCAGTCATTAAAATATATTCTACGGAAATTTTGTGGTTATTACATCCTTGGGAACATTCAAAAATGCATAAAAATTTTCCTCAAGTTCCTGATTTGTATCGTTCTCATTCTCCATCACGGCTTTTGAAATTATATATTAATATATGTACTTCTAAAAAAAAGATTTCAAAATTTTCGAACTTTTCAAATCATTTGAATTGAAAATAAAAAGTTTATAACCTCGACGAGGAACTCTATAACCAGACTTAAATTTCACAGCTGATATTTTGACACACGTAACTTCAGGCTATGTTCAGGAGCTTAGCTCATTTTACATAATTAAGATATATACATTCGGAACGATGCAGTTGACTGCATGTGAAAGGTCTTTAATTGTATATGATGTTTACTGGCAATCTTAAATGATATTAATAATATTACAAAATTGTATAGGAGCATCTTTATTAATTTCAATGTAAAGAAAATGATATACATAGTGTCAAAAGTGAATAAATATTCTGGTGTTTTTAATTAAAGACAGTACTTTTCAAAATATCTGAGAGAAATTCAAAATCCAGTTATACGATTTTATGGATTAATTTATTGATAACTAATTGAAAACAAATCTCTAATACGCGCCAATAGTTAAGTACGGTGTTCAACGATAAGCCATAATACAATTAATTATTGAGAAAGTACTATTTTGAATTAAAATATCCACATCTGACCCTGAACGGATTCATCCATTTTGAGTGAAACGTTGTGAAATGAAATTACTCAAATTCCAGTAATAATCTGAGATTGGAGAGCCTAATTTGACAGTCGCATTTAACTAATTTCTTTCGCTAGTCGAGTAATCCTGAAATAGTTCAGGTTTCTTTTTCCGAATATCACCTACTGATTAATTCTTTCAGTAATTACATCTTTTTTAAAAAATAATAAAAAAAAATATATAAAAATGCTCAAGGCACCAAAATTCTTAGCACAATTTGTTGCTCAGCGGCAATTGGGATATGTAGCCGGAAAGCAATCATCGCTTTCTAGTATTTTCGAGAATGTACGTACTTTGAATTTCACCATTGAAATAGTGTTCTCGTATTGTTTCTATTTTATTATTTACAATTAATGCCACACCGACAAAATAATAATTTAAAAATTCATTATTCCAGCGGCTTACCGGATTTAACAATGGATTCTTATCTCAAGTCCGACACAAGTAAGTATTTTTGTTGAAGGATGTTTGTCCTTAGTAATACCTTAAATAAATGTACTTTATTAGATATCAATTCAATATTTTGCCATTATTGTTGTTTCATCTATGCACATAACATATCAAATGCATTTTTTTCAACCTGCCTTCGAACCGACCATGTGAGGGTTATGTAACCTCAACTATAATTTTGCTTTCATAAAAACATTTAAAAGAAACTTTAATGAAAATGAATACTTTGATGAGTTTACCTTTGTTCATTTTGTGAAGTGATGTTGACTTAGAATATTAAATTCATTAAGGCATGCGTGTTGCTATCAATGATAAGAGAATTGCATCATCAGATGATAAATGTTCTTGGAAGTTGAGCAGTGACGTACTATTTCTAGTTTAGGAACACGTGAAAGTGGAAATACATATGGTTGGACTTGTTGCAATTAGATTTTGTATGTTATGTGTGAGATGTGGCTTTCCTGTGTGTATGTGTGTGTGCACCTAGACCATAGTTGATCCATTGTGCTGCCACAAGGTTTGATCGTGATCAAACCACTAAGTTGTCTGAGGGAAACCATTTGGAGCCTGTAATAAAGCGAAGTAGATTATTTATGGGAACCGTACTAAGTTCACCCAAATCATCAAAAAAGTAGGCCCCTAGATATTGACGTCGAATAGACGCCAGGGCCGGACAGGAGCATAGGAGGTGTGGGACACTTTCCACTTCCTCCTCATCAAGGCAGCTTCTACAGAAATCATTAGCCGGGACACCTAGTCTGATGGCATGGTTTCCTATGAGGCAGTGTCCTGTGATGACACCGACGATAGAGCTTATATTCGATCTGTGAAGAGATAATAAATCCTTAGATCTTTTGGAATCTAGCCTAGGCCAGATTAACCTGGAGGTGTGACACGAAGTGCCATTCACCCATCTGTTATCTATTTCGCGAGTTGCCTCTAATGAGAGCAACAATTTGCAAGTAGTGAGGGGCATACCTAAGCTACTGTGTTTGGGAAGTAATGGCTGTGAAGTAGCGAGCTTGGCGAGCTCATCTGCTTTGCAATTGCCTGGAATGTCTCTATGTCCTGGCACCCAGCACAGGCAAATATTGAACTGGTCGGCCATCTTGTCTAAAGATGAGCGGCAGTTTATTACAGTCTTGGAGTTTGTAGAGACCAGTTCCAGGGCTCTGATGGCTGCCTGGCTGTCAGTGAAAATGCAAATATCACGAGCGGATATTACATTCCATTTGAGCCAAGACAGCGCTTCACTAATCGCCATAATCTCCGCCTGAAACACACTACAGTAGTCAGGTAAGCGAAGGGAGAGACTTATATTTAGTTTATCAGAGAAAACACCACTACCCACCCCTTCCTGGGTTTTAGACCCATCCGTGAAAAAGTGCAGGGAGTCTGCAAAAGGTTTGGGATTATCATTCCAGAAGTCTCTATCAGGAATGAGGGTTTCAAAAAGTCTATCGGGGAAGTAAAGGGGTGTGGTATGGTCCAGAATTCTCGTGGGGAAGTTAGAGGAACTTAGTATAGTGGAGTGGCCAAATGGATTGTTGGTCCACTGGGAAGAGGCTGTAAGACGGATAGCAGTATTCTTTGCTAGTTGTTTGCCGAAAATGTCGATTGGGGATAGGTTCATTATAACGTCCAGTGCATCTGAGGGTGTGGTTCTCAACGCACCTCCTATACAAATGCAAGCTTGACGTTGAACTTTCCTAATGAGATTATAGTGTATGGCTTTGTCTAGTATTGGCCACCAGACATGTACTCCATACAACAGAATGGGTCTAACGACGGTTGTGTAGATCCAGTGGATCATATGAGGTTGGAGACCCCATTTCTTTCCTAATGCTCTTTTACAAATGTAGAGAGCCAGCGTCGCCTTGCGGGTGCGCTCCATTAAGTTCGGCTTCCAGTTTAGTCTCTTATCTAGGATGAGCCCCAGATATTTAGCAGACTCCGAAAGTTTGCAACTGGTGCCGTTAATGGTAGGGGGGTCGATCGAGGGGATACTATATTTTCGTGTGAAGAGGACAATTTCCGTTTTTGAAGCATTAATGCCCAAACCGTTGACTTTGGTCCACGCCGAAAGTTTCGAGAGAGCATGCTGCAAGAGATCCCTTAGCACTGATGGATATTTTCCCGAGACAGCCACAGCAATGTCATCCGCATAGGCTATCACCTTGCACCCTGCCTTGTCTAGCAACAAAAGTAGTTCGTTGACTACGATGTTCCATAGCAGGGGAGATAGAACTCCACCTTGTGGTGTTCCTCTGCTGGCAACTCTGGTTGCTGTGGTAGAACCCAGCTTCGATATGATAACTCTACTGACAAGCAGTTGGTAAATCAATCTACAGAGTCCTATGTCCACGCCAAGATTTGCCAGTGCACTAATGATAGAGGATGGGTAGACATTGTTGAAGGCTCCCTCGATGTCCAAGAAGGCTACCATAGTGAATTCCTTATGGTGAAGGGATTTTTCGATGGAGCATACAAGCGAATGTAGGGCAGTATCAACTGATTTGCCTTTAGTGTATGCATGTTGGGAGGCTGACAATCTAGATGGGTCTATATTGCAGCGAAGGTGGATATCTATGAGTCTTTCCAACGTTTTGAGTAGGAAGGAAGATAAACTGATAGGTCTGAAATCTTTGGGGTTTACATGAGAACTGCGACCAGCTTTAGGTAGGAAGACCACCTTCACCTGTCTCCATCCCAGGGGGATATGGGACAAGCTTAGGCAACCTTTGAGGATAGTTTCCAACCATGGAAGAATTAGGTCTAAGTTCAGTTGGAGTTCCGCTGGTATGATACCGTCCGGACCAGGGGATTTATACGGTTTGAAGCTACGAATAGCCCATGCTATTCTGCGCTTAGTGGTGAGCTTCACGAGGCTGCTGATGGGGTAACCAGAACCCATGGCTAAGGAGGGTTGGTCATCAGAGCAGCTGGGGAAGTGAGTATCAAGTAGAATCTCAAGTGATTCTTTACTAGACGTAGTCCAAGTGCCGTCCTGCTTCATGTAGTAGCTTGGTATGGCAGGACACGAGGAGAGGATTTTTCTGAGTCTTGATGTCTCCGAAATATCTTCTATTCTTCCGCAAAACAGCTTCCAGGATTTCCTTTTTGCCGTTTTCATTTTGGATTTGAATAATCTGAGGGATTCCTTATAGGATTCCCAGTGGAGCTCATCCCCGGAGGACTTAGCTTTATTGAACTTCCTCCTGCTGGCTTTACGAAGATGTTCAATTTCACTATTCCACCAGTGTGGCTTGGAGTTAAACTTCAGTGTTTTGAGTGGGCAGGCCGTATCCATTGCTTCATTAAGGGCAATGGTGAAAGAGTTGACTAGCCATTCCAGCTCATTGACGTCAGTGGGGGAGGGAGGTGTTCCCGAAAGGGATTTCCCTACGATACTTTTATAGAGAGACCAGTTGGTTTTCCTATAGTTCCTGACTGGAGGTTGCTCGGGGGGAAGACCGTTAAGGTCGAATTGGAGATATCTATGGTCCGAAAAGGAGTGGATATCAGAAACCCTCCAATTACTAATGTAGTTGGAGAAGTTATTTGAGACAAGGGTAATATCCAGTACTTCCTGTCTATTTTTGGTAACAAAGGTGGGTACATTTCCTGTATTACATATAACTAGATTCTTATTTAGAATAAAGTCTAACAGAGACTCACCTCTTTCGTTGTTGTTGGAGCTACCCCATAGTTGATTGTGTGCATTGGCATCACAACCAATAACGAGGAAAGCGTTGCTGGATTCCGCCGTAGCGACCGTCCTTGTGAGTGTTTATTTATTATATTATTAGATTTTGTAACCAGATTTTCTTTGTAGAGTGGAAATATGTTGCCGAAGAATTACAGAAAATATTGCATATAATACCATGAATGATATTCAAGTTATTTTTTAAATTTTTCGTGTTGTTTTCAGTTCTTTTTACAGACAGTTTATGAAAAATAAAGTTGTGGTGAGTGATGTAAGTGATGTTTCTTTACTGCGAATAGAAACATTCAATTAGGCTATTTAACTGGTTTATCTCAAGAAATAAGATTAAAGTAAAAATTTAAAACCATGTAAAGGCGTCAGAAAATTAAGCACTGTAAATAGTCTCGCAAACTTACCTGATTCTATGCATGTGATGTGATGTGATATCAACAAAAGCCGAATAGAACAATTTAATGAAGGAAGATTCCCTTCGTATTTTATCCTATATTTATATATTCATTTACAAATATTCAATTACGATTATAATAATAATAATAATAATGATGGCAACGCAACAGTTCGAGGGTGATTTGGGCTTAGCTCCTCAGCAACTACTCGTGTTGTGCGTGCTATTGTTCTCACCAGTGGAGGGGACCTACAGTTTAATGCCAATTTCGAACGCCGAGATTGAGCTTTTTCTAGACAGTTATACACTTTAAGCATTATAAGCGAATCGAACGTGGTGGTGTCGTGAAAATATCAAAGGTGTTTTTATTGGGAATCGAACCCAGACTTCGAGCATAGGAGGCGGCGCACTTAATCGGAGATCTTCGTTGAGGTTAATAATCTGACCCGAATAGCGAATGAGCCTACATCAATACCTGATATTGTAGTGCATTCTGTCAACACCTTGGTCCTTTTGCTTGTCTCCCATATTAAAAATATTTGTTGTTGACGTATTGTCGCCATTAAGCTCGTCTAACCCCTGTATCGTATCAGGCAGTTTCTCGTTTTCACCTCACGCAGAAAACAAATTCTGAAAAGAGCAGTATGGACACAAGTGCGGAGTGGATCTATAGTTTTTTTTTTTTCGTGGCAGTTATACTCTTCAAGCATTGTCAGGTACTCAAAAGAGGTGCAGCAGAGAAAAATGAACATTTTTTGTTTCAGGAAGCAAACATAGGAGTCTACACACTTCCAATGACGTTCGGCGGGAATATAAAGGAATTAATAACTTTCTTCAATTCCGCGCGATGATATTAATAGACATCCTAAGCCATTTGCAGTATCCCTGCACTTCTTGACGGATGAGTCGAAGACCCAGGATGGGGTTGGCAGTGGTGTTTTCTCCAATGAATTAAACATCAGTCTCTCCTATCGGTTGCCCGATAACTGCAGCGTATGCAACCACTCGTGTTGTGCGTGCTATTGTTCTCTCACGAGCAGTTTAATGCCGACTCCGAACGGCGAGATTGAGAGGCTTTTTTTCTAGACAGTTATACTCTTTGAGCATTGTCAGTGACTCGAAAGAGATGGAGCCGTGAAAAAATGTTTGATGTTTTTTTTCGAGATTCGAACCGACGACCTCGAGCGTAGAAGTCGACGCACCTACCCACTACGCCACTGCGCCCATTTGCAAGTTGGTAAACTTTTAAGTGATCTGTATAAAAGCATTCAATTTATTTGTACTGGTTTCGGAACATCAAAAATGGCAGCTAAAAAGCTAATTTGGGATTATTTCGTAAAAATGATGCGAAAGCAACTTGCAAAATATGTTCCAAATAGAGTTCGACTCAACATTCGGCTTCGGCCGAGTAACTGGCCTTCGGTCGGACTCTAAAGAGCACACTCCAGCTATCACTATAATCATCATATCATAAAATCAAGCCCGGGAACAGGTTTAGTGAGGTGGCGGATATGCGGCCTTTTGAACCCCGTTCTAAGAAAAACAAACCTAAGTCGTTAATACCAAACGAAAGAGAAAAAAATTAATTTAACCCAATCAAAACCCAAAATGTTTTTTGACTTAAAACCTTTTTGCCTAACGTCAAAGATATAATCAATCACATGCCATACAGCCATCTCCTTTCTCTATCTCCTTTGCAGAAAAAGCCAAATTATCGCAAGTAAATAGCTCAAACACGAACCAGTCACTTGCATTCACCCCTCTCTGACCAAAAACAACCACATCAGTTTCACTTTCATCACAATCTACAGTCTGCCCAAATAACAAAAAAACTTTCAACCCAAAGAACAACACTACCACGCTTAACAACCAATCCGCCTTCACCTAAATGGAAAAATAACGTAGAACACATTTCACAAAACTCAAATCTAAGTAAACCTCTAATTGACTACCCCTCACTCCCCTCTCCGCCAAAGGAATCTTTCAATTTAATTAAATTTTATTTCAGTATATAATCCATTGCAATTATAATTTTAAACCTTGCACTACTTTTTTAGAGGTTTAGGGCAACAATTCCTTTACAACTATGATCTTCAAAATTTTATTTTGACACCTTGGTAATTTTGTTTTGTGTGTTTGAGCACATTTTTATGGCGGAAATTAGTAGTGCGTTATATTTCATTGATGTGATCGTTCTTAATGAAACCAATATTTAATTCTGAATTGATTAATAGAAAAAGTAGGAGGGGTGGGGTGTTTATTAAACAAAAAATATTATCTCATGTAAGGAAAAACGAATATACTGTTTATTATGAGAGTATAAATATAATAAAAATTTAAGGAATGGCCAAAAAGAAAAATATTCATGCAATTTACAGACCTCCAGTATACCTGGTTTTATTGTAGAATTAGATAAAAATATTGAAAACAAAAAAAAGAGGTCATGGTTTTAGGAGATATGAATATTAATATGCACAATTTATACGATACGCAGGTGATTTCTTATTTAGAAATGATGGCTTCAAAAGGATTAATGAACGTGATAAAAAAAAGTATTCGAGATCTGCAAATAAATCTACGCTCATAGATCATTTATTTGTCACCATTACAAATAAAGAGATTCTTTCCACTCTAATTGAAATAAAATATCCGACGTGCTCGTATAATTTTTGGGAATTCACCGGTCCTCGTAGAAAGTCTCGATTTGGAACCGTTTTTAGAAATATTCAATGTCGGTAATGTTGTTTTTATTGTTCTTGATTGGTACATTTCATATGAATAAAAAAAACAAACAAACGTTTTTGTAATTCATAAATAATTAAGTTTTATATTTATATATAATTATAATTCATGGAAGGAATTCCTGTCGATACCTATAGAAAAAGTTACAAACATTATAAAATGTGAGGAGTTTCGACCGATTAACACTCTAAGGACAATGGAATAGATTATCGAAGCAGTTGTTAAAAAGCAACGTGAACTATATAGACAAATACAAAGTTTTTTCCAGTTTTCAGTCAGGATTTATGAAACACTATTCATGTGAAACAACAGTAAACCACGTAATAAACGAGTGGAAGAGAAATAAAAACAAGACAAAAATAAATGCAATTTTTTTAGATTTTAAACGAGCATTCGAAACAATTGACAACGATATAATGTTAACGAAACTAAAAGCGTATGGTATCAAGGGAAATGAATTGAAATGGTTTCAAACGTATCTAAAAACAGGAGACAACGGACTAGAGTAAATAATAGTATTTCAAGCATCACGAACTTAAACATGGGTGTACTTCAGGGCTCTATATTGGGTCCAATACTATTCACATTATATATAAACGATTTACCAAATATAGTAAAATATAGCAGAATAGTATTATATGCCGACGATACCTTAATATATGCAGAAGATAATAATCCAGACGAGTGCAGGAATAAACTAATGGAAGATATAAGCGAAGTGAACAAATGGTTCAAAATGAACAGACTTAAACTTAATGAACTAAAGACAAATTGAATGGAATTCAACTCAAATACGAACAGCAACCTTCAATTAAATGGACAAATCATTGAAAAAGTGAATCATATAAAATATATAGGCATTATTATTGACAAATAATTAAATTTCAATAAACATTTCGAATATATATGCAAGAAAATAGGGACTAAAATAGAATTCTTCAAGAGAATTCGTAACAAGATGGATTACATAACCGCTGTGACCATTTACAATACTATGGTAAAACCAGATTTCGAATACTGTGCCTCTGCAACCATGGACACATAAGTAGACTCCAGAAAATACAAAACAAAGGGATGAGGACAATACTGAAATGCAACAGAATAACACATATGCTTGACACGCTTAAGTGGCTGAATATAAAACAGCGACTACAATTAAACACCCTTTTAGCTGTTTTCAATATTAGTATGGGTAACACACCAGTGTACTTAACAAACAGAGTCAATCGGGTTGGAGAAGCTCAACCTTATCAACTACGAAACGCTAATGACTACAGATTGGAAATAAGGAGGACAACAAAATCGCAAAATACATTGATGATAAAGGGGTTAAAATTATTCAATAGTTTACCAAATGAATTAAAAACAGAAACAAATCGCGGCTTATTCAAAGCAAAATGTATAACTTTAATAAAATCAACAAATCTATGAATTTTAATTTGAATTAAATTGAATTGTACTATACATTGTAAAATTATAAATATTAGAATTGTTTTTATAAAAGTATATATATACTAATAAATAAATAAATAAAAAAAAAGAATCCACTTTGAAAGTGGAAGAAGGCCGCTACAATTAAGTTAAAAGAATCGTTTTTTAGCCGCACCATACGAATAAGGAATACTCTTCCCAGCCCACTACAATCCTCAGGCATTTAGGACCAATGTGAATAGGTACCTTTCTCTCTATATCTTCGTCCCTTGCTGCATCTTGATTCCGGACACTTAAGGTTATATATAAACCGTTTTGTGATGTTATATGACAGAAAAAAAAATTTAAATTATATAAAATGTATATAAACATTTGAATACTATAATACATATAATATTTAAAAAAAAATTACTTTATACTGTCATCATGTGAATGACGCGATTATTAATTTGCAATTAATTCCAACTTAATTAAACATTTCATTCGAAACCGTGATAACACATATTGCATGGGATAATTTTTCCCATACATTTAGCGTTCTTTTTTTAGATAATTCATATAATAACGCTAGTTTCAAAACAATATATGTATGATTTTCTCTTCGCAGATCAGAAGAAGTCAAAGGCGCCGTCATTGGTATTGATTTGGGCACAACAAACTCATGCGTTGCTGTTATGGAGGGAAAACAAGCAAAGGTCATAGAAAATTTGGAAGGAGCCAGAACTACACCATCTCATGTTGCTTTTACAAAAGAGGGAGAACGTTTAGTTGGTATGCCAGCTAAACGTCAAGCCGTAACAAACTCTGCAAATACATTCTATGCCACAAAACGTTTAATTGGCCGGCGCTATGACGACCCCGAGATTAAGAAAGATCTTAAAAATTTGTCATACAAAGTTGTCAAAGCGTCTAATGGAGATGCTTGGGTTCAAAGTTCTGATGGAAAAGTATACTCTCCATCACAAATTGGAGCTTTTGTACTTATAAAAATGAAGGAAACTGCTGAAGCTTACTTAAATACCTCTGTGAAAAATGCAGTAATTACAGTTCCAGCTTATTTCAATGACTCTCAACGTCAAGCTACTAAAGATGCTGGCCAAATTGCAGGGTTGAATGTTTTGCGAGTTATTAACGAACCCACAGCAGCTGCCTTGGCCTATGGTATGGACAAAACAGAAGATAAGATGTAAGTTAGAGTTTTGAATTTTCTGTAAAACATATCCAATTTGAATGTATGTATATATAACCATTCATATGTCATTTCAGTATCGCTGTCTACGATTTGGGTGGTGGAACCTTTGATATATCCATACTGGAAATCCAGAAGGGCGTATTCGAAGTAAAGTCTACCAACGGCGACACCCTTTTGGGTGGTGAAGATTTCGACAATTTTATCGTGAACTTCTTGGTAGCAGAATTCAAAAAAGACACGGGAATTGATATCACAAAGGATTCCATTGCCATGCAGCGACTCAAGGAAGCTGCTGAGAAGGCCAAAATCGAACTATCATCTTCGCAGCAAACTGACATAAATTTGCCTTATTTAACCATGAGCTCGGCTGGCCCACAGCACATGAACTTAAAAATGAGTCGTTCTAAGCTTGAGTCCCTTGTCGGTGATCTTATCAAGAGGACCATACAGCCATGCCAGAAAGCTCTAACCGATGCTGAAGTATCAAAATCCGAGATCGGAGAAGTCTTACTCGTTGGTGGTATGACCAGAATGCCAAAAGTTCAAACGACAGTTCAAGATATTTTTGGACGCCAACCCTCACGTGCAGTCAATCCTGATGAGGCTGTAGCAGTGGGAGCTGCAGTGCAGGGTGGTGTCTTAGCCGGAGACGTTACTGATGTCTTATTATTGGATGTTACACCTTTGTCACTGGGTATTGAGACGTTAGGTGGTGTTTTCACCAGATTGATAACCAGAAACACGACAATTCCAACCAAGAAGTCTCAAGTGTTTTCTACGGCAGCAGATGGACAAACTCAAGTAGAAATTAAAGTACATCAAGGCGAACGAGAAATGGCAGCCGATAACAAACTTTTGGGTGCCTTTACATTGGTTGGTATTCCTCCAGCTCCACGTGGAGTACCTCAAATTGAAGTAGTATTCGACATTGATGCCAACGGAATTGTCCATGTCTCAGCAAGAGATAAGGGCACAGGCAAGGAACAACAAATTGTCATTCAATCTAGTGGTGGACTTAGCAAAGATGAAATCGAAAACATGATTAAGAAGGCAGAAGAATATGCAGCTACCGACAAACAGAAGAGGGAAATGATCGAACTGGTGAACCAAGGTGAAAGTATCGTACATGATACTGAATCAAAGATGGAAGAATTTAAGAGCCAGCTTCCTGCTGAAGAGGTATATTCTCTAAAATTGTTTACGCGTTACAAAAACTTTATCGTATCTTTGTATTTTAGTGTGAAAAACTGAAAAAGGAAATTGCTGAATTGAGGACATTATTGGCAAACAAGGATACTGCAAATCCAGAGGACGTGAGAAAAGCAACAACCCAATTGCAACAGTCATCATTAAAACTGTTCGAAATGGCGTACAAAAAGGTAAGCATTTATTTTAAGCGTCAAGGTTTGTCAATTTTTTCACTTTAAAATTATAGATGTCTGCTGAACGAGAAAGTGCATCAAGTAGCAGCACAACAGAAGATAAATCAACATCAGAAGAACAGAAAAAAGAAGACAAAAACTAATTTGCCTTGTAGAGTCGACAGAGGGCATGTTTCCATTAAGTTAGCTCTCAATCGAATTAGTCCTTAACTTAAATTGACCGCAGTTGAATTGTGGAAATATATCTTCTGTTTCCCTTATAATATATGTAGATTTGCTATGTTTTGTAGGAAACAGGTATTTGCTAATAACCGTTTTAAGTTTAGCTTTGGTAAATGTGGATTGAACATTTTTACTTGCGTAGGCTTGGGACATCACGTTTTTTGTTGATATGTGTTGAGACCTTGCTTGACTTAAACCAGTTAATGAAGCGAAGTCATGTGACCTTCAAATATGGCATAATATTTCTCATTTCTGTTGGTTTTTTTCTTCAAAAATCGTTCGACTTTTTTCTACAAATATCTAGGATAGTGTTTATTGTTTAGTTAAACAGAATAATTTTAACGATTATTTTATAAGAGTGATTATTCATTATATGAAATATGAACTGGAATGTTAATGCAGATAATAAATGAAAGCTGTGTTACAATAAGAAATACATACGAGTACATATGTACATGTTCGTTTTCTTTTGTAAGTTATATATTCATGCCGATTATGGAAAACGGCGGTTTGACTGCGGAGGGAGTTCATCAAGTCCGCATCCGTAGTTCAACCCTATCATAGAAACCAACGGATGAACCACATTATCGGTCCGCAAAACCTCTTCTCTCAATTTTTAATTTTCATGTTTCAATTGATTTGACGAATAATTATCTAAAGTGTGAAATAAAGTATATTATGGATACAATTGGTTTTTTTATAAATTTAGAAGGAGAAGAAAATAATAATAATAATGGCGGCGCTACAGTCCAAGGTGGACCTGGGGTGGAATCGGCTAATGCGATAGTTGATTGTTGATTGTCACATTTAAGTTTCTTGCTCTGAGTAATGCGATTGTCAATTTAAGAATCGCAAATTTGCGATCATTTTCTTGTGACAGCTAAATTGGTGTCGTTTTCATATATTTTTGTTGAGTGGGTATTCAAAATTAATTATTTATGGACAATCTTCGATTGTTTTGATCATATGATCTTACTGCAGTTGTTTTCATTAAATAATGATACAATTAAAAATTAAATATATGTATGTACATACATGTATATACAGTTTGTCAAGAAAGTGTTTACACAACGTAAAAAAACAGGAAATTCTACTTTCGCATTAAAAATTAAAGTACTTGCAGTAACTTAATTGAACATTTTCTTTTGCTAGTTAATAAAACTACATATTTGAAAATAGGTAACATAAAAAAATGCTTTATTTCACTAAACAATAATGACAAAAATTACAAATTGCAAAAAGGGACGAACTTTGGACTGTCAAGAAAGTGTTTACACATCCTATTTCAATTCGCTTGCGCATTGCATGAACAGTTTCATAACAGGACCGTTATAGCGGTTTTTTATTTTTGGTTTTATGACAGATGTACAAATTTGAAAGAAAAAATATTTATTGATATTTTTGCTGTTGAGAGAGTGTTGTTCGTAATCGTGTTGTTATTGATCAGTTGCATACAATATGCCTGGGAAAAGAATTAGTTTTGAAGTGAAACAATTGGGTTAGCACAACCATTACAATGTCAAAAGTCTCAAGGAAATTACAAATCTTTTCGGCTTATCTAAAAAAGACAATTTATAACATTATAAACCGACCAGAGCGTGAAAATAGTTAAGAGGTTATTGCAACAAAAGGAAGGCCAAAAAAATTATCTCATTGAAATGAGCGCTGCCTGCTAAGAAAAGTGCACGAAAACTCCCAAACGTCAGTTAGAGCCTTGTCCAGAGAGATGAACCAGGAATGTCGAGTACAAGTTTCTCACGAAACTATAAGACAAGTGCTTCTATAGCATGAGTTTACATCAAGAGTTGCAAGAAAAAAACCACTGTTTTCGAGTAAAAACATTTAAAAACGCTTTCCGTTTGCTACAGAGTATAGCATTCAGTGAAGCGAATACTGGGACGATGTTATATTTTCCAACGAAATGAAAATTATAATGTACTATAACGAAGGATCTAGCAGAGTGTGGCACAAGCCTTTAAAAGTCTTATCGAAAAGGAATATAATTCCAACCGTTAAATTTGGAAAGTTATCTGTGATAGTATGGGGGTGCATTTCGAGCAAAGGTGTCGGAGACTAAGGCTTTATTGAAAACACCATGGGCGCAAAGAAATACCTGAATATTTTACAAGCTCATTTGCTCAGCAGTTCTAACAATTTTGGATTTAATGGCGGTGATAACATGAGAAAACCAAAATTAAAGTTTTATCAAGATAATGACCCGAAACGTAAAGAACTTACGGTTTAGACATGGCTGCTTTATAACTGCACCAAAGTACTGGATACACCTGCTCAGAGCCCAAGTCTTAATCCTATAGAAAACTCTTGGGCCCATTTGAAGAAGAAAGTATCAAAAATGAACCCGAAAAGCCGAAACCAATTGATGCAATACATCAAAGAATAGTGGGAAAACATTCCAACCAATTATGACATAAAAAAATTGATTGGGTCAATGACGAATAGGTTAAAGGCTGTTATTGATGCACCAAATATTAAAATAACAATTTAAAACATGAATTTTCTTGATTTAGCTTCTTTTTAATTACATAGTTTAGCTTGTAATGTAAATGTGTGTAAAGACTTTCTTGACAGTGAAATTTTTGTTCATTTTTATGTTTTGTTATATTTTATGTTGTTGCTAAATGAAATGAACTATTTTTGTATGTTATTAAATCTTTAACATGTAGTATTATAAGTTGTACCAAAAATATTTGCAATAAAGCAACTGGAACCACATATATTTATAACGTGAAAGTAGAATTTGCTGTTTTCTTACATAGTGTAAACACTTTCTTGACAAACTGTATGTATGCAACTACTACTCAATTTGAGTTACATATGGACGAAATTACGAAAGGCGGTGAATTTGAAGAACGGTGGTATTAATTATAGAGTGGCATCAGAAAAATAAGAGGATTTTTTAAAAACAACTATTTAAGCGGCAAACTTACTACAGCTCTTGGCAGAATATGTTACATTTCCGTTTCTCACATATTCTACACACAATATTGATGGGAGCATATTTATTCACGCACACCTTTCCTACTTCATCAAGGAATGATGAAAAAAAAATCTCCTGAAGTTTTTTTTTAAGAAAATTCAATTTCAGTGCCGAACCATAACTTGTTTACGATATATTAGCAATAAAACAATTCACCAATTAGACAATAAACGAATTTATAAACTATTTAAAATACAAATTACAACGATTAAGCATGCCATGACATTCAAAAAAAGGAAGTGATGCCAAGCTGTCATATATTTTTTGCGATCGCATTACTCAGGCGTGAATATATTTGATAGCCACATTTGATTGTCAAAAGTGCGACAATCAGCTATCGCTTTAGCCGATTCCACCCCTGAGCCTAGCTTCTCAGCAACCACTCGTGTTGTGCGTGCTAGAACATCACAAGTGAAGGGAATCTACAGTTTAATGCCGACTCCGAACGGCGAGATTGAGAAGCTTTTTCTGGACAGTTATACTCTGAGCATTATCAGTGACTCGAAAGAGGTGGAGCTGTGAACAAAATGTTTGGTGTTTTTTCGGGACTCGAACCGACAACATCGAGCGTAGGAGTCGGTACACCTACCCACTACGCCATGGAACACAGAAGAAAATGCTTCCCGAGAAATTCGTTGGAAAATAAGAAGCAGGACTAAGGATAATTTATCGATATTGGACGATCAGTAAGTTAAAACATTTTTTTTTAAATTAAAATTAATTTATCCATCTTTCTTTCAGGTTTGTAAAATATTTCAGACTAAATAAAACAGCATTCAAATATGCTTTGGAGATTTTATAAGATAAACTGCCACCAGTGGTTAGAACTACTTCATTGGCTTCGGAATTTAAGTTGGCAGCATGTTTAAGGTTCCTGGTTCCAAATTGTCCACCCCGAATACGACATACAGCCCCATATCATCAAAAAAACATCCACCATGTTTTACGGACGGCAATAGATTCTCTGTTGAGCACAGTATTTTCCTTGCACCATACTTTGCCACTACCATCTGAGCCAAATATTATATTGCTAAATTTGTTCTCGTCTGCAAAAATAACTGACTTCCTGTAATCTAAAGTCTCGTTCTTAAAGTTTGTAGCAAAGCTCAATCTCTTTTTTCTATTTATTTTATTTATACACGTCTTTTTCCTAGCAACCCCATCGTTGTAGCAATTCTCTCTAAAAACGCGATGAACTGTTTCTTGATTTACTTTCTTTTTACAATAATTTAGGACATCCGTAGCAATTTTTGAAGCACTAATGTGCGTATTTTTCCTTAAATTTCTAATGAACCATCTTTTATCGTGTTCATTTAAAATTCTTGGATGGCCAGGATTAGGATTGGTTTCTATCCGATCCTCATTTGTTAATCATGGAATAATATTGCCTACAGTGTTTTTCGGAATAGTAAGCAATTTTGCGATTTCTCTCTGAATTTTTCCAAAAGCGTTATGGTACGACCTATACTACAAGAAATCTGCAAAGGAACAAAATGAGACCTTAATTCCGTATAGCAATTCAGAAAGATCTGTACAAATTATCGCTTTTTTGCTTTTAAATTCACTCGCGGCTGTTTACTCTTTTGCCGCTCAATGAATGAATGATTATCTGACCCAATAATTTTGTGAGTTTGATTTTTTGCACTGCGAAGTTTTTGGCATGCTAAAATTTGTGAATCTACAGACATTAGACCCATGAACGTGTGCTCAATGTCACATTCAATGAATGAGTTCATCCCCTAATGTTTCTGTTTCCATTACGAAGTTACAATGTTTTTATCAAAAAAATAGTTTTTGGCCCAATAATTATGTGAGTAACTGTGCATGTGGGACATATATAAAGATTGCAAAGCTGCCAGGAGAAAATGCACATCTATCTAACAACAGAAAAGGGGAACTGCAACAGTGTTGCTTGTTTTCTAAAATATTTCCTCCGTAGTTTTCTATAATCGGCGTGATTAAGTTGTCGTTGGTGATAAATTATTCAATTATTCAAAACTCTTTAACTAGAAACCCAAAGCTTTATGTCTAGTGAATCGAACCCTTGACTCGCGTTGAACTCTTATTCTATTTCTATTAACTTTCTACAGTGCTTGCAAAATAAAAACAACTTGACTTTTTATCTGCGAAGTAGAAGAATATAATTGTAAAATAAATGTATACTAATTTTTTTTATTTACGCTAAGGAGTGGACATATAGATGTGTTAGTTTTGCAATCGATATTAATATTCAGACTGAGTTCGGAAACTTCAATAAAATGCAGATCGCGTAAGTATCATCGATTTTTTGATGTTACGATTACGCATCAAGTTAGTGCCAAGTTAGGGGTTTTTAACGCAGTATTTGTTCCAACTCTCACCTATTGTCATCAAATTTGAGTAATGACCGAAAGAATAATGGCTGAAACACAACAGTGCGTTGCGCTAGTCGACTTCATGTTACGGAGGGTGTGCGTTGACGCACTGCGTTAATAAGCTCCTCCCTCTCTCTATCAAATACCAAATAAAAAATATTCTGGTCAAACAATTCAACGTTAAAGAAATTAATTGCGGAAAATGAATGCCAAGAAAAGTTAAAAAAATTAAAAAAGTGATTCTTGTTGCTAATTTGGCGTATTCATTCAAATTAGTTTTGTCGTTGAAATAATTTTAGTCAGCTGTTTTCATTTCTCAAATGTCAGTTGCCAAAAAATGTTCTCAATTTGAGAAAAATCTCTCAATTTGGGAAGCATTTCTCAATTTCGCTCTCACAGCGCATCCCTCTGTCAAAAAAATATCCAACATGTTGAATAATGACGTGCGTTAGGATTACTTTTTAGGTTTGATTACGATCAGCTCATCTCTCTCATTTTTCACTTACGTAGGTTGCTGCAGTATTTCGTGAATGTCCATTGAATTGTGTGCGTTGAAAGACAGCGCTGACGCTGACGCACTGTTGTGTTTTAGCCATAACTAATTTGACAAATCAGTGTCCCGTTTCCATAAAATACCAAGCTTACCTTAAGTCCTCAAAAGGTGTAGTTTAGGCGCCATGCCTTATCAATGTATCGGAAGTTGACTTTATTTTTGAAATGAGCTCACAAAGCGTGGTAGATATATACAAATTCACTAAAATCGTTGAACACTTCCTCAAGATCGCCAACGAAAGATGGACCAAGCTGGAAACATGTGTTCTATCCAGAAGCTTATGGCCCAACTACAACCAAAAGAAAACAAAAGACCTGCTTAACAACAGTAGAAGAAATATATCCAGAAACACAGCGGTCTGCACTGGACACTGGGCTGTTGGCAGGCATGCTGAAAGACTAGGCATACCATTCAACTCACACTGCCGCAGCTGCCGGGTGGAAACTGACTCAGAAACACCCGAGCACTTTCTGTGCAAATGTCCGGCTCTAGCTAGAGTCAGGCAACGCACTCTGGGCAAAGCCTTCTTCAACACCCCTAATAATCTCTCAGAAGCAAACATTCACAGTTTGCTAGCCTTCATAAATTTCACGAAGTGGTTTCAAAATTAGGCTAATGAGTGAATACACACTCTTTTTCACCCTCATCTCACAAAATAGGTATCCCATAGGATGTGGTATCAAAACGGCGCTTTCATGGCGCTAATTGGGTGCGAAAACAGGATCTGTATGTCCACCGCCACTTTTACCTACCTACCTACCAAAATCATTGAAGGTAAAGCCCGCCCATCTGGGGTAATCACCCCTATCATAGGATGCGTCGTAACCTCGATCGCGTTCGGAATTCGGATATCGGTATCATAGAATTCCATCGGAACGAAGGTTGACGTACGACGTACGAAAACTTCGAAATTCGTAACGAACCTATCATAGGATCCGAATGAATCGGAAATCTGACGAATAAAATTAAATTATCCTCCGAAGGAAAATTGTTATCGGAACTAATGATAAAATAAGTTAAGTCTGTGAATTTGTTGCAAAAATACTATTAAAACACGGGTAAAGTACAGCAAAAATAGTTTAATATTAAATTGTATGCAAACCACAATAAAAGTTTGTATTTTCGTTTTATATTAGAAGAGCAAGGAATAAAAAAAACAGCACCGCAACTGGAAGAACATAGCCTGGATATCGAGAATTAACTGCTCGGATTCGCATGTTGTCACAAATCTAAAAAAAACATTTTTATAAAATATCTTGTATGTAAATACTTTAAGAGTAGAATATAAACATACCAACATAGCATTTCACCAAAACTTACACTTTATCCTGCATTTCCAACGGGTTTGAGTGGTCTCGCAATTTTTTCTTGTGACCTTTTTAGAAGCACTTCGTATTCCTCTTCAAGACCTAAAACTGCTGGCGCTATCGTATCCATTGTAATATTTCGTTTAATTAATCACTTCAGTTTAAAAAAAAACTACGAATGAATAATAACAATTCAATTTAGCAATTGAAAAGTGACAGGAGTCTAAGTTCGAATTCGAACATAATGTTGCCACCCAAACAAAAATTAAAGATCTTACCAGTCTCCGACTATCCCCCGAGGCGTAAACATCGTTTAACGGATTGTGTTCTCGCTCGCTTTCTTTTCGTCGGCAGCTTATCCCGCTATTTCCATAGCAAACAATAATCCCTTCTTCTCTTTCCCCCTTATTTGCCTGTGAACAAATAACTAGTGGAGTGCAAAAACAATTAAACTATAGCCTCACGGCGTCTTTCGGGGAATCGGTTTGGCGCTCTCGACGCAGAACCGCCAGCTGAACCCAGCAATAAAAAAAGAAAAAAACCCACAGCCCGTGCTAGTGAACTAAATCATATTAATCAATTACATACGCAAATACATCCAGTCTCTAATGATCCCAAATTAGTGGTAATAGCTCCAGCCAATGAGCAAACATCTCTTTCGTCTTTCAGCGTATTTTTGTTAAAAAAAAACCGGTAGATAGCATTAGTACCGCTTATGAAAAAATTACCCAACTTCGTGACGGTAGCCTCCTAATCCTTACTAAATCTAAAAATGTTGCCGATCTTTTCTTAACTAAAAAAACACTATCCAACCTATGTCCTGTTACACTTCACTCCAACCTAAACTCTTCCAAAGGTACAGTTTATGCACCCTGCCTCATAAATGTTCCCGAAATAGAAATTGTTAACGAAATGAGTTCTCAAGGAGTAACCGAAGTATATACATTTAAAAAAATTGTTGATGGTAATCAGCTCGTCCTCCTTACGTTTGACCGTTTCTGCTCCCTAGTACTGTTGACATAGGGTGGTATAAACTAAAAGTTCAAGAATTCTTCCCCAACCCAATGCGCTGTCGAAACTGCCAACTCCTAGGACACACAGCAAAACGGTGCAGGGGTAATGCTTCCTGCGAAACGTGTAACCTTCCACCTCACAATCCAAACAAATGCACACATGTTTCATGTGCAAACTGTTTTGAAGAACACGCTTCTTCCTCTAAAGAATGCCAACGTTATCTACAAGCTAAGGAAACCCTAAAAATAAAAACTGTACATAAATGTAGTATATCCGAGGCTAAGAAAATTTATAAAGAACAAAACCACTCCCAAACTCTATCCTCATCTTACTCAACGATTGCCAAAGGCGCAACGACGAATATTCTTAACACCTGAAGCACAAACACATTGCCAGATAAATCTTTAAACCCAACTCCATCCTCTACTTCAATCTCTCTTCTCTCAAAGCAAACCAAACCAACACTAATAACTAACCAAACTAACTCTTCGATGCAAAACGGAAAAACCCAATCAGCAGTCATTATAGACTCAAAAACTCAAACAGTCTCACCTAAACAAACAAACACAATCAGTCATGTTCTCAACGAACACAATGCTAATAGCTTAACACTAAAGTCACCTTCTTTTAACCCTAAATCCTCTCATACAGCAAATTCTTTTTCAAGCACCTACTCCTCCAATATACTCGTAGATAATATCACTTCCCACACATCTCCCCTTCCTCCCAATCAAAACATTATTACCACCAATAAAACATCACTTCCTCCCTCACCTATCTCAACAGTAAATAAAACTCTCATTCATAAAAAGCAATACTACATACCCCAATCAGAAACCGATGATGATGACTCAAAATAAAAATAATAGCGATACCCAAAACTCCTGCTCTGCGATACAGATTTTGAGTCACTCGGGTTCCACTAGTAACCCGCTGTATCAGTCAACCCCCTACCTCACCCAACCATGTCTTTTCCCAGTATAACCAAGCTTATACTGGAAAAAAGCCCACTAAATCAATTTATTCCAAACTCAAGATCTTGCAGTGGAACCTCAGAGGTTATTCACACCATAGTACCTTCAATATTCTTCAGTGGAATATTAAAGGTTATAAAAAGCACTATGATGAATTAAACCTGCTGATTAAAAACCACATACCTTGCGTCATTGCCCTCCAAGAAACCCACTGCCCATACAAACAGCAACCCTTCATACCAAGAGGATACACTGCTTACTTCGAGAATTTCCCTAGCAACACCACAGCCAAACAAGGCATTGGTATTCTAGTTAGGAATAATGAAGCACACAAGCAAATCTACTTAACGTCCAATTTACTGGCCTTCGCAATCGAAATGGAGCTTTCAGTCAAAATCACTATTCTCCCAATCTACATCCTACCAGATCAACCTTTCACCAAAAATTACCTTATCGACATCATTGCAAATTTGGTGTAATTATAGAACACGTCATAACCCAGTCTAATCTGACTATCCTAAACAATGGCTCGCCTACACATCTTTCCACACACAATACACTCACACATATCGACCTAACCTGTTGCTCGTCCCAGCTACTCCCCAAAACTACTTGGTGTATTTTAGATGATCTGCACAATAGCGACCACTTTCCGATCATTACCTCCATCAAGCTCGAGCAGAATTCCGAACCAAGCTTGCCAACAGTCAAATACAAAACTGAATTCGCAGATTGGGTAAAATTTAAACTCCAACTCACCAATCTGCGACTAACAATAGAAACCTCATCTGAAGTCCATAAAGAAGCGGCTACATTATTGAAATGCATGAGGTCCGCTGCTAACATCTCCATCCCCCAATCATACCCTAAAGGCATAAACACTCAGATCCTTGGTGGAACGCAGGGCTTGCCTCCCTAAGAAATAACAAGGTAGCAGCATGGAAGAAATTTAGGAAATGACCAACGTTAGACCGCCTAATACAATTCAAAAAAGCGAATGCAACTTTTCGTTGACAACTTAAATACTATAAATTAAAATCCTTTGAGCAATTCACAGCCTCCATCCGTCCCTCCTCCTCTACGCAAACTATTTGGCATAAAATACGCTGCCTTACGGACGACAAAACCCCATTAACTATCAGGCCATCAATACCCCTAGTGGCGGCATATTAACCACAGGTGAAATAAGCAATTTTTTTGCACACACATGGTCACAAGCATCGCATGATGATAACTCACATAAATTATAGTGAATAAAAACTAATCTCTAAGCATATCCCCGCCCATAATTATTAACAATGGCGCGCTAAGATTAGAAATGGAAATACCACTATTGGAGTTTAATCACTATTTACACAGGGTAAAGGGTAAATCCCCAGGACGTGATCGCATCTCATACTCCATGCTTCAAAACCTCCCACACATTGGTGTTGTTAGACTCCTTCAGCTCTACAACAATATTTTCAACACCAGCGTCATTCCACAGAGCTGGAAAACGGCTGCAATAATCCCCATCCCTAAGACTAATAAAAGTCCTAATTGTATTAACGGATACCGCCCGATATCCCTCATACCCTGCTCCTCTAAGATCTTAGAAAAGATCATCGCAAAGCGGCTTCTCTGGTTTACGGAATCAAAAAAACTCACCAACATAAAGCAAGCAGGTTTAAAACCAAAACGTGGTTGTATGGACACTTTATTACATATTGACTTTGTAGTAATAAATGCCCTCTCAGCCCGAAATCACGTTTCGATTTTGAATCGATTTAGTTTTAAATAAACTAAAAGAATGGAACGTGGGTCCAAAAATGTTCGGTTTTATTAAATCTTTTTTGCTTAGAAGAAAAATTTGCGTAAAAGTTAGCAATACATTTTCCAACACGAGACCACTCTTTAAAGGAATCCCTCAAGGATCCCCACTCTCGGTAGTTCTGTTTACAATAGCATTTAACGTTCTGCGTGATATCATTAACAAATACAACCGCCTGGATCATTGTGTTTACGCAGACGATATATACAGTTAATCAAAAAAGTAAGTATACACTACCTCCTGAACTATATTTTTCAAAAGAAAACTAAATATTTGCAACAAAAATCAACAACCATTTTTTTTTCTGTTTTCACAAACGTTATACTATTTTTCAAAAAGAACAAACATAACAAAATAACAAAACATAAACAATAGAATTCAACTTAAAGTAATATGAATGGAAATTTACATCAAAAAAGTAAGTATACAAACAAAAAATAATACTTTCTGAAATTTTTCTCTGCTCTCTAGTCTTCTTATCAATATTTCGTTGGGTAGCCTTTGGCTTTTATAATTGCTTGCATTCGATTTGGCATCGAGTTAACCAATTTTGATGTTAATTTTTGGCTTATTTTAGCCAACTCTTTCTGAAGCACTCTTTTCAAGTCTTATTTTGTCTTGACACCGTGTTTTTGAACTTCCCGTGTCAAATGTTCCCATAAATGTTCTATTGCATTCATGCCTAGCGATTGGGTGGTGTTCTCAGCTGGTTACGAACATTATATAATAACTATTCCTTAACAATATGAGAGGTCTGTTTTGCGTTCGTCATCTTGTTGAAAGATAAATGACACTTCTAGACCCAACTTTCTAACGCTTTCAAGTAAATTAGTTTTCAATATGTCCAAATAGGCATATTTGTCCATTGTACCATCAATAAAAACTAAATTACCGACGCCATTTGCCGCCATACACCCCCATACCATTACGGAGCCACCACCGTGCTTTACAGTTCCGTCAAAAACAATTAAATTTTGCAAAAGCTCATGTAAATTGTGATCCAGCTTTCTGGAATAAGATCGTATTCTCAAATGAAAGCAAATTTAACATTCATGGATCCGATGGACGCGCTAAAGTTTGGCGTAAAACAAACGCGGAGCTAGATCCCGCAAACATGGCCGGAACTGTAAAGCACGGTGGTGGCTTCGTAATGGTATGGGGGTGTATGGCGGCAAATGGCGTCGGTAATTTAGCTTTCATTGATGGTACAATGGACAAATATGCCTATTTGGACATATTGAAAACTAATTTACTTGAAAGCGTTAGAAAGTTGGGTCTAGAAGTGTCATTTATCTTTCAACAAGATGACGAACGCAAAACAGACCTCTCATATTGTTAAGGAATAGTTATTATATAATGTTCGTAACCAGCTGAGAACACCACCCAATCGCTAGGCATGAATGCAATAGAACATTTATGGGAACATTTGACACGGGAAGTTCAAAAACACGGTGTCAAGACAAAATAAGACTTGAAAAGAGTGCTTCAGAAAGAGTTGGCTAAAATAAGCCAAAAATTAACATCAAAATTGGTTAACTCGATGCCAAATCGAATGCAAGCAATTATAAAAGCCAAAGGCTACCCAACGAAATATTGATAAGAAGACTAGAGAGCAGAGAAAAATTTCAGAAAGTATTATTTTTTGTTTGTATACTTACTTTTTTGATGTAAATTTCCATTCATATTACTTTAAGTTGAATTCTATTGTTTATGTTTTGTTATTTTGTTATGTTTGTTCTTTTTGAAAAATAGTATAACGTTTGTGAAAACAGAAAAAAAAAATGGTTGTTGATTTTTGTTGCAAATATTTAGTTTTCTTTAGAAAAATATAGTTCAGGAGGTAGTGTATACTTACTTTTTTGATTAACTGTATATCATGTGTAAACACAATGACCTAAATTTTACGCACAATATTTTTTCAAACTTGTTGAATGATATCTCACAATGGTCCTTAAGTTCTGGGGCGAATCTCTGTTTGTCTAAATGTAAAGTACTCCACGTGTGCCGTAAAAAATCATGTTCACCTCCTGAACTTTATGTACATAATTTTAAAATTGAATATGTATCTAGTCTAAGTATACTTGGTTTGATATTTAACTCTAATTATAACTGGAAGAACCATTGTCTAGTAATTAAAAAAGCACTGGCTGTAAGGTGCAATATCTTAAAATATCTATCATGTAAAAGGAGTTATGTTCACTTAAATTCATTATGTTACATCACTAGGACACTCATGTTGATTAAAATAGATTACGCCCTAGGTATATATGGTAACAGTCCAAAAACCACGTTAAACTTAATCAAACCTCTCTGCCATCAATCAACCCGAAGAAGTCTGAACGCATTTCCAACCACGCCCATCAGGAACATCCTTGCCGAAGCTGGACTCCCTACCATTGAACATCGCTACAGAGTAGCCTCAGCCAAATTACTACCCAAACTCTACTTTGCCACGCGTTCACTTATCGACAAAGTTGTTTACCGTCTGAGGAATCGCCTAAAAGAAAGAAGAATCGATCAAACTTGGAGAAACCCTAGAAATACCAACATACTACTCTAGGGAAACTACGTCATCACAACCTCCTTGGCTGTTTAATTCAGAGTTTACCCTTCTTCAACTTACAAAATATAAAAAAGGGTACACAAGCAAAGCCTGTATCCGTTCAGCGTTTTTAACTGAAGAAAATCGCTTAAAATCCGAAGGATGGAACTTTATCTACACGGATGCATCGAAATCTGAGGACAATACGGCTTTTGCGATCACAAGAAGCAACGGAACTGTATTATGTAATACAGGGAATCCTTCCAAACCTTGCAACTGTATTTACAGCGGAAGCGCAAGCCATATTATCGGCATTAAAAATTGTTACCAAATGTAATCGTAAATGGATAATCTGCTCCGTTAACCTTTCTACGTTGCTGGCAGATAAGAACTTAAAAAATAACTCATCTATCATCCAACACATAAGAGACGTTCTCATAAAGAACACAAACAAATGTAAAGTAATGTGGGTACCTGGACACGTAGAGATACCTGGAAATGAAGCCGCGGATACTGCTGCAAAAATGGCCTGTGTAGCACCCTCATACCTATATAACATCTACAGCAAAAAAGATTTGCATAATCTTATCGTTGACAAACTGCACACGAAGCTCTTAGACGACTGGCACCTATACCACCACCACTACAAAAAAATAAACCGCGAGCATATACCACCCCTATACGCTTCTTCAGCTACCAAAATTCACCAATTTTGTCAGACTTAGACTGGGTCACACGACAATAACCCACAAACATCTTTTAAAAAAGGAGCCACCACCAACCTGCCACAAATGCAACATTACTCTTAATTTGGATCATCCTCTGGGATGATTACTTCTCTGCTAATGCAAAACGACTACTCAATGAAGACATCATAAAAGTCCTGAAGATCCCTACCCTCCAAAATATTAATTTAATCAACAAACTAGTTACCACTCTCAATATTATATTATAATAATTCTCTCCTCCACTCGTGAGAGAACAATAGCACGCACAATACGAGTGGTTGCTGAGAAGCCAGGCCCATGTCCACCCCGGACTGTAGCGCCGCCGTTATTATTATTATTATTATTATTATTAATAATTCTCTTTACACCAGTGAGCCGAAAGCCTCTGCAGCCCGTGCTCCCTAATAATGTTAGTATATAAGTATTCTATTATATATTACTAAATAATAATAATAATAATAATAAAAATCTTACAACGGATTCTATAATGCCTCTTCATTTGTATTCGGAACGGAGAAATGAGCTCGGAGGTTTTCTCCGACGGATCCTATGATATGGGTGAATGTTATTTACTTTTGACTTCAATAAGCCCCTAAATACAGTGGAGATAGAATGGTATAAAACAAAAGTCAATGAATACATACCCAACCCTATGCGTTGCAAAAATTGTCCGTTACTTGGGCATACTACAAAAAGATGTACCAAAACCTCAACCTGTGAAAAATGCAATTTCCCACTACATGCTCCATCCAGCTGCGTACACACCATGTGCGCGAACTGTCTCAGCACAACCCACACTTCTTCCGACCAAAATTGTCAGCAAAACCAAGCAAAACTAAGAAATCCTTGCAATAAAAACAAAAAATAAGTGCACCATGGCTGATGCTAGACGCACCTATAACCTACAAAATCCTATCACAATCCAAACAAGTAACAATATACAATACTCAGAAAGAGCCAGATTAGCCATCGATACCAGCAATGTAGCATCCAACAAATCTCCACTTTTCATTACAAAAAGAAAAATCAAATCAACAAACATAACTCTTCATACATCATCTCCTCCCCCCAAACCTACATCGGCTTGCACCTCAATTAATATTAACAATTCGATATCTGTTACCAAAACCAAAAATCAAAACAACACAGATCTATCTTCTTCTTCACCAATTCAATCGAGTACACCTTCTCAATCTCACATAAAAGCAACTAACGAAACCAAATCAACGGACTCGTTCTCCCTTCAGAACAAAAATAGTGCTACATCGCCAATATCTAACATAGCTCAAATACTTATCCGTGAAAGTATATACTATACACCATCTAACCAACTGGAACCCATTTCAAATAACAAAATTCATTATACACAAAATAAGAAGCTCCTAACTGGACATACAAAAAATGAACATAATGAATTATCCTAATTTATCAAACATTATTACCACCGTCAACGACCCCGCTGTCCATCGGCCGACCATCCTGAGCCCAACACTGGGCATTCACCACCCCAAGGCGGGATGGCGGAGTCACACCAATAACAATAACACACCAACCAACACGAACCATCCACCACTCATCACACCCGCATTACAAATCATTCAATGCAATATAAAAGGCTACTTGAATAATTATAATGAAATACTTAATAATAATAATAATGGCGGCGCTACAGTCCGAGGTGGACCTGGGCCTAGCTTCTCAGCAAGCACTCGTGTTGTGCGTGCTATTGTTCTCTCACGAGCGGAGGGGACCTACAGTTTAATGCCGACTCCGAACGGCGAGATTGAGAAGCTTTTTTCTAGACAGTTATACTCTTTGAGCTGACTCGAAAGAGGTGGAGCCGTGAAAAAATGTTTGATGTTTTTTTCGAGATTCGAACTGACTACCTCGAGCGTAGGAGTCGACGCACCTACCCACTACTCCACGGCGCCCACATGAAATACTTATTTTGATAAAAACATTTATCCCTAAAATGTTAGCCCTACAAGAAATCCACCTTACCTTCTTAAATAATATCCCCATCCCAGTTAATTATGACCTTAAAACCAAGATCAAACTTCCTATTGTGGTATTGCATTTCTAGTACACCATTCGTTGCAGTACTTTGAAGTTAGTCTTAAAAATTACTTTGAAGCTATTGGAATAACATTTACATGCAAACGAACATTTTCCATAATAAATGCCTACATTCCCCCTCATCAAGCCATAAACATCAATAACCTAAAAAACGTCCTTAATCATCCACATCAACCATCCCTATTCCTTGGCGATTTCAATAGTTGGAATTCATCCTAAAAATAACCATCGTGGCAACAGTATTTCCAAATACATAATAAAATCGGATTACCATTAATTGATTGACTTATTGATATTTGGTGTTTTAGATTTCTGAACCTATAATTGCGTACAAAAGTCACATATTTTGAAACGATTGCCTAACCCCAACCTACCCTAAATGGTATTCATTTGATTAATACAAATTTAAAAAGAATGGTCTGAATTCCGAGATTAAAAACAACACTCACGCAGTTAAATAACAATACAATTAAAATCAAATATCAAGCACAACATTTTGTTATGAAATAAATTCTAAAATTTTATTAATATTGCATTTTTTCACAATAAACAATTCAAGCAAATGCTTTTTGATTTTCAAACTTCTTTTAAAGTAATAATTTACACGTGAAATAATTAAATCAGCATTTCTATCAGCATTTTAAACAGATTCCTTTAAACAATACAAATCGCCACATTATTTATATTTGGCAAACATTGCGAAAGTAATCCCTGAATGATTTTAATCAATCAAATTTTCCGCCATTTTCGTGGTGTATCCATGGATTTTTAAGGTTCCGTCTACAAAAACGGAACCTTTATAATTTCCGTGTGTCCGTTCGTCCGTCCGTCGTGTCTGTCACACTTTTTTATCTTCGAAGTTTATGAAGATATCGGCATGAAATTTTGGAACTAGGTTCTTCAGACCTAGATGTCATTGCCTATGCAGCGATTTTAAAAAGTGGGGCCATTTGGGGGTGGCTCCAGTACAGGTGAAGTTGACATTCATTTTGAAAAATTGTCGCACCCCATCGAAATATATATCAATCGACAAATCTTTCGAAATGAGGTGGAGGTTTCTTTCAACACTTTTTTATTCAAAATACCGTTTGGAAAATATGGAGCTCCAAAGTTTTTTTTAAATGCTTCCCAGCCTGCCATTTCTAAACCAAAGTGATTAAAAATCTGAAAAAACACAAACACTTGGCTTCACTGAGTACTTTCATTTAAAACCATTGCTGGCCCTAATGGTTTTGGAGATATTGGCCAAAAACGTTCAATCAGCGACATGCGAATTTTAAAGATCTGAAAACGCAGTTTTGAAGTCATCAATGTAAGCATTAAGAAATGATAAATTTCAAAACATCGATTTATGTTGAAATTTTGAGATATCTAAGATTTTAAAATGAAAACAATTTTTATTTTCACACATAATTTCATGCTGTGTTCGGCCACTCTATTCGTTGATGAGCGTTATCTTTTCGATCTCATCCCTAAATGCCCAACAGAAATGAACACACACACACCGCAGGCATGAGCAGTGATTGGGTATGTGTATGATCGAAGGGATTTTCTGTGTTGGATAAACTTGGATAGAGATATATGTATATGTAGGGATGAATATTTGTTTGTGGGGATGTATGAATTTATGAGTAAATGGTTGATTTGGGTTGAAGTTAGAAGAAAATTCAACTGAAATAGTTTGGAAACGTCGTTTGATATTCAGAAATCATCCATCAATATTATGCGACGGAACCTTCCCCATGCGAGTACAACTCGCACTTGCCCAGCTTATTTCTCTTAAATCCACGAATTTCGTGGTGGAATCCAAAAAACAAGGCAAAAAACACAGTTCTCTTAAAACTCGTGAAATAAACGTCACAAATTGTATCAAGGACAAGTGGTAATTCTGGGCGGAGTTGGATATCTCTTTTCTATTTGATTTCTGTTGCATATAGGGCAGACACGTCCACAGAAACTGCAGAAGTGACAGAAACTATCGAAAGTGCCCTCGAAGAAAGAAGTAGAAAGAAATAGTTATATGTGCTTTCTTAGATATTGAAGGAGCATTTGACAACACATCTCATGATTCAATTGTTCGAGCTCTGGACAAAAAGGAAGTAAACCACACAGTATCGAAATGGATGTATGAACACCTGAGCACAAGATCAGCGGAGACTCACACACCAGGAGGCATAATAAAAGTCGACACAACAAGAGGACGTCCACAAGGAGGAGTTCTATCTCCTCTCATGTGGAGCCTAGTTGTAGACGAGCTACTAGAGATACTGACAACCATGTCAGTCATATGCCGATAACATGGGAATCATAGCCAGAGGAAAAATGGAGGAGGCCCTATGCGATATTATCAAATGGGGACTAACAATAACTAAGGATTGGTGCTTGTCGGTTGGGCTGAGCCTAAATTCGGCAAAGACCACCATTGTTCCCTCTACAATCACTGACTCTGGTAAAAGAAGTTAAATATCTGGGAGTAATCTTGGTGGGCGCCGTGGCGTAGTGGGTAGGTGCGACGACTCCTACGCTCGAGGTAGTCAGTTCGAATCTCGAAAAAAACATCAAACATTTTTTCACGGCTCCACCTCTTTCGAGTCAGCTCAAAGAGTATAACTGTCTAGAAAAAAGCTTCTCAATCTCGCCGTTCGGAGTCGGCATTAAACTGTAGGTCCCCTCCGCTCGTGAGAGAACAATAGCACGCACAACACGAGTGGTTGCTGAGAAGCTAGGCCCAGGTCCACCTCGGACTGTAGCGCCGCCATTATTATTATTATAATCTTGGACAAACTCATCTGGAAAAAACATACATAAGAGAAAATCAGGAAAGCGACGCGTGCTCTGATGATTTGTCAAAGCGTGGCGGGCAAATCCTGGAGATGCAGTCCAAGTAGTCTAGGATGGATGTACATCTCTATTGTTCGACCTACAATAACCTATGGTGCAATAGCATGGTTCAAGAGAACCAATTTGATCAGCGTGAGGGAGACACTCAGCAAAGTTCAAAGGTTGGCATGCCTCTGTGTTACAGGAGCCATGAGAACTTGCCCAACTGCGGCCATGGAGGTGCTACTGGAGCCGACTCCTTTGCATCTAGTGGTTGCAGAGAGGGTAAACAAAACAATCATGAGAATGGCAAAAGAAGCGATAGGAAAGGACAGGACAGGGACAGGTGCATTACAGCGAGGCAAGTCGACGCACAAGTCAAAAAGCTACCACTCCTGGCCATTCCAAAGGATGATGTGATTAGGAAATTCAAAAAAGAAATTTACCAGTAAGCTATTATCAGAAAAAGAAATGCAATCACTAGAACCATCTTTCTTTCTCAGATTCCACTTATGCGCAATAGGAGTCTATTACCCTAAATACAACTCTGAAAAGGACTGTATTTGAGGGGAACTCGTAATAGTGCTAAGGTATTGAAAGGGGCACAATAGATCTTGAAGGTCGCGGTGCAATACCCTCAACAATAATAACAGTAACAAGGACCCAGTCGCTTTGGTCTGAAGAGCTTTAAAGTTTCTGAAAATCATCGGCTTGTAAGAAATTACGTAGATAATCTGAAACCAAAAGTAAATTATCCAAACACATATGATACATTTTCTAGTTAAGTAGATTTCGGCTCCAGATATCCAATAATTCGTTAGTTAGGTAATTTAATAGTAAAGCAAATTTTATTTGGTTGGTCGTTCCTTATTTATTACTTAATATTAAATCCAGGATTTAAAACCTAGTTCTACAACCTTTATTTTATAAATATTTCAAAGCTTATATAAATAAATTAAGATAAAAGAGCCTCATATTTTACACTTTTTAGTGAATAAGTTAATTTGCTCCAGATTGAAGCCTATATAAATTATAATAAATCCCTCGCATCTGTAAAAGTTCATGATGAGTACCCATCTCACTCACTTGACCGGCGTCTATCACAAATATTATATCACTATCAATGATTGTTGAAAGTCTGTGCGCTATGCTTATAGTTGTTCGACCTTCACTTGCAACTTCCAAGGCATCTTGAACGATCTATAAAATGTTATTTATGAAATCAAACTCTTAATATAAATTTATTAGTTTGTCAACTCGCACCTTTTCGCTCTCAGCGTCCAGAGCTGAGGTTGCCTCATCCAAGAGTAGAATTCTGGGATTGCGAATTAACGCACGAGCTATCGCAACTCGCTGCTTTTGCCCACCAGAAAGCTGTGTTCCTTTTTCTCCTAATCGTGTTTCATAGCCCTAACATAATAATTAAAAGGTTTTGTATACTAGATCAGCAAGAGCTATATTATATATCTTACCAATGGAAGAGTTGAGATGAAATTATGAATATTAGCTTTTTGTGCAGCTTCAATGACTTCCGTTTCTGAAATCATTCTTGAATTGTCTCCATATGCAATGTTTTCTGAAATAGTCCTGTCGAAAAGGGTTGGCTCTTGGGATACAATGCCAAGTTGACGACGAAGATTGGAAATTGTAACTGACCGTATGTCTTTGTCATCGATATCAATTTCTCCCCCATCGACGTCATAAAATCTTTGTAAGAGTTGAATGCAAGTTGACTTTCCACATCCTGATGGACCAACTAAAGCAACCTTTTGGCCCCTGTTTACTGCCAATTTTAATTCTTGTAAAATAAGTGTATCTTTTCTTGTCGGATAACTAAATTTGACGTTTCGGAAAAAGACGTTGCCCTCTGATTCCCACAGTCTTTTGCTGGCTGAAGGCGAATCTGTTATAGCTGGGGTTCGGTTCAATAATTTGAAAATATTTTCGGCCGCAGTTACACCTTTCTGGAAATTCGGAGCAAAAGCCAATGCGTTCGCTATTGAGAATGTTCCCATAATCAATGCTTGTGATACTCTAAAAGGAATAGTTCAAACATAAGCCATATAAATACCGTTATACAAATTTTCGACGTAATCTTACTTGAATACATTTCCGAAATCCATGCCATTATTTACGATGCAATATCCTCCATAGTACATAGTGGCACAGTATGCAAAGAACATAAGCGATCTTGCCAATCCATAAATGAGACCACGGAAATGAGTATTGCGTTTCGCTTTCTATAAAAGAAACAAAATAAGTTAGTTGTTTTCTAGTTAAGTTTGTTTAAAAGTTAGGCTAACGTCGCATGCTGGAAGAAGAGTAGCCATGTACTGGTCGTGGAATGTGTCTTCTCGTCCTAATGAAACAACAGTTCTCACATTAGATACAACTTCAACGGCGAGCTGTAGAAAACAATCAAATAAAAATATTTATTGTATTGTATTTTCTTTTAATTTCTATTATAATCACTTTTGTACAAGCTTCCATGGCTTTAGCAGTTCCCATATTTTCCTCAGCCATTACTTTTCTTTGCATATATGCTGCAATAAATATAAAAGGTGTAAATGCCAGACCCACAAGACCTAGACTCCATTCGTAGTACATAGCGAGACCAACAGACAGTAAGAGAGTGGCTATTGATTGAAGAATTGTTCCAATTCGTTGACCCGTTGCCTGTAAGTATATGCAAAAGTGATATTTTTTTACATCAAATCTATTTTTTCTCTTTACCCCTTGAACAGCTGATGCATCACCAGATAATCTTGCGCACAAGGTACCAGTTCCATTTCTCTTATCATCGAACCAACCTATCTCCTGTTTTAGCATTGTATCGAATAACAATCCACGAATTCTTTCCGTTAATAATTCTCCCGCAATTCCAAAAGTGTAAATCTATCAAAAAAAATGCATTAGTTTGGAGGAGTGTACATATTTAAGAAAGCAATAAGAATTACTTGCAAGAATGTCGCAAAGCCCACAGCAACGCCGCAAATAACAAAATAAAGACTGTATTGGTTAGTGTTATCCCGAACGTAGGTGGGGTCGTCTGAAGCAAGGATTTGTAAAATTTGTCCAAATATTAAAGCAAATAAGGGCATTGCACAGCCCATAATCACAGATGATATACATCCGGCTGAAATGTGGGGCCATTCTGTTTTGTTGAGGCTCAGAATGGACTTCATGGAATAAGTTTTTTCATTGTCTTCTTCTTCGAGTAGAGCCTTTAAATGAAAATGTTTAATTTTATTTACGTTATTAATTTAAAAACTTATTACCTCATCTTGCTTCACTATGGCAATATCAGCTATATCTTCGTCTATAGTAAATTCATCTAATTTAGATACTGTGCTGGGACTTAGAGCTGTATAAGAAAATACGTACATATATTTAGATAATGATTTAGTATATACCATTTGCTTGTATGCTTAAGGATTCAAGCTTAAATTTTTTACAATTTTAAGATACGATTTTTCGAAAATACGAAAAGAAGTCTAAATTTATTCGTTGATTTCTAACTATACGTCAATATTGAGACCGAACACTTATCCAAGACAAAATATAAAACTCATGGAAGAAACGGGTAGTTCGACTAGAGTGTGAGACAAAAAAAGTTGTTTTGTGTCTATGTACACTTTTCTTATTTAATTTTTAATAAATATCTGAATTAGTATCTGAATCAGAAGTGGGATCCCTAATTGTTTAAAAATTGATTGGTTAGAAGCCCATTCATGGAAGAAAAAATCATAAAAGATTCTGGAAGAATCACGATTAGGGGAAAAAATACAAACGAAACATATAGATACAACGTTCTTAAAGGAGATAAAGGAAAACGCCAATCGAAAATAAACATTTAAAACGAAAGAGGCAAAGAGAGACTCAACGCACGAGATACAGGACTCAACGTACCTCGAACGTTTATCAGAAAAAGGCAAAACGAAATTTCGGGGAAAAAGTTTGGCTTGTTTTAAGGAAAGAAAAGAATTATTGGACGGCGAGCACTTAAAGGAAAAGGTTCCAGAAAAATAAATAAAATACAACAACAACAAAGGCAACAAAGCGAAAAAGATTGAAAAATTAAAGCAAATCAGAGGAAGTGCATTTCGAAGAATTAGAGGCTTTTGAGATGGCTATAGCGGAATTGTGGCAGAATCAAGTAGACGATCTGAAAAATATGATGACGAATCTGGTGAAAATGGTAGGAGAAATGACTGTAAGTATGAAGGAGATTATTACAAACGGAGTAGAGACGACGGTACTTCTCTTCAAAACACATCAGCGCTAACTTCAACGTCACACGGATTCACATCAGCAACGCCACTATATGGCTATAAACTTTAAAACACCCGTTGATTTTGTTTCATATAAGTCTGTAGAGGTGCCGCGAACGAAGGCCATATGAACTGACGCCATAATGGCGTTAATTCGCATTTGAAAGTGAATTAACGCCATAATTCACTTTCAAATTGGAAATAAAGCCATATGGCGTTAATGTATGGATTTAGTTCCAATCTGAAAGATAATTAAAGCCATAAGTGGATTATGGTGTTAATTCGCATTTGAAAGTGAATTAAAGCCAGTATGACGTTAGTTCATATGGCCTTCGTTCACGGCACCCCTGTTTTTTGAATTAACCTAGATTGCCACCGCATAACCTTTAACTGAAAGTAAAAGTCACCATAATCAACCACGATTGTACGAGGCATCCTGAACGTATAACTACTTGTCTGTATTAGGCTCACAAATTTCAGACTATTCTTGTGCAAATGTGTAAAAACTTTCGAAAGAAGATAAAAGGCCGAAAAGAATTGAGAATTAATTTCAAGCAAAAAGATAAATAGATATACGATGAGCTGGAACAGGATATGTAGGTAGAGTAAGATGAGTTTTGAGATAAGTCCATAAAGCTAGTTGAAGGTAAACTAGATAAGATTTTCCCAGTTTGGTTTTGTAACCCAAGGAATACAGTTTAGTCAAAAGGAAAAATATGTTAAATTAGCAGACGTGGACAGAATTCTGATCATAAGATCTAGTATGCATACGATAAGATAACATGATAGATATTGTTAGTAACTCTGTTACGTAACTCTATGTTATCTCTGTCTCATTTCAAATAATCTTTTACTACTATTTGTTAATAAGTCAAATAGGCACGCGAGTTGTATAGTTTTTGCACCTATTCATATAATATTAACCAGGAAGTGAGATTTCAATTTTGTTAAGATAACCTTATAGATATACGTATGTGGTGTCCATTATCAACAGTCCCAACCTCTGTCATTTTATAACAAATGATTCTGTGTTGGTAGATTATCACGAGGTTAGTGCGTATGTAACGGTTTCTTTTTATCCATCACAGAGCTCACAGAACACTACATTCTCTAAATGTTAACTCTCAGTATCGCTTTACACAGCAGATGTTTGCTGCGCGACTAAAAATCATCTACCGATTTTTCATATCATAGATTACATCAAATAAACAATATTACTTAACCAACAATACATAGACAATTATTTGTATGAGCATATGTATATATTCATAAGGAAAATAATTCTGGCGAATTTATATGATTTGTAATAATATTGTGGATAAACATGGCTGACGTTGCCTTAGGTCTGAGACTTAAGGTTTGCAAGTCAATTGTTTTGCATCTTTCTTCATAATTTGGAAGCTCTTCAAAGGAATATAATATTCGGAAAGAATATCTCGCGAAATTCTTTTGAAATTTTACGAGTCTGAGTTCTTGTGTATCATATGGTGAATCCCAAATAATGGAAGAATATTCTAAGTATGGTTTAACTTTCGAGCTGTAGATGGACTAGATATATCCCGAAAATCCTTACTAATTCTTAACATAGCGTTAGACTTCGTAATCGTGTAATCATAATGTAATGAAGAATTCAACTTTACACCGAGATCTTTGATTTCTCCTTGTCAATTAAGTATATGATTGTCTATGAAATAATCGTAAACAATCGGAGATGTTATTCTGTATGCCGTGAAGATTTTACATTTTGAAATATTAAGATCTAAAGCATTATGTTTGCTAGTCCGCTAGGTTTTGAATTTTTTTTTCTGTGGGGGATTTTCGAAACATTACTGGAGCACTCAAACTCAAAACTGGTCCGTTGTACTGCCAGGTAGCAACCTACTCCAGCGCCGTTAATTTGATCCCAACGGCAAATGGTGACTGGCCCAGATTCGATTTCACTGGAATTCGAACATGGGACCCTCTAACTTGGGGTAGGCACTTAACCCACTGCGCCATCCAGTCGCCCGATATTACTTTTATTACCCGAGATTTAATTGAGTAATTAAAAATTCTTTGATGAGATATCTAAATACGAACCTAGACTTTCATCTCCGAGTTGTGTGGTGACCAAGTTGAAGTAATGACCTTTCAAATTCATTAACTCAGTGTGAGTTCCACTTTCCACAACTTGTCCCTTTTCTATTACAACAATTTTATCGGCCCTCCGGATGGTAGACAGTCTATGTGCAATAATAATTGTAGTTCGTCCCTCGCTCGCCTATTGATTTCATAGATAATTTTTTTTAAATCTTAAAATAAATTTAAAAAATTCAAAATTATTACCTTCTCAAGTGCAGCTTGTACTTTGGCTTCACTGGCAGTATCGAGAGCAGATGTGGCTTCATCTAATAGAAGGATTTCAGGATTTCGGACCAAGGCTCTTGCAATTGCTATTCTCTGCTTTTGACCACCAGATAATTGAGCTCCTCGTTCACCTACAAGAGTCTCATATCCCTATTGTACAACCAAAATTGTTAATTAAGAAAAAATGTGTGTGTGGACTGAACTCTTACCAGTGGCAGTTTTTTAATGAATATATGAGCATTAGCGGCTTTCGCAGCATCAACTATTTCAGCTCTAGTAGCGTTATCTCTTCCATATCGTATATTTTCATAAATCGTTGTACCAAATAAGACCGGTTCCTGTCCAACAACACCGATTCTTTCTCGTAAGCTTTGAACATCGTATTCCCTAATGTCTATCTTGTTAAAGAATATTGCACCCCCATTTGGATCATAAAAACGTTGCAATAACTGAATACAAGTCGATTTTCCACAACCAGATGTTCCAACCAAAGCAACGGTTTCACCCTTTCTAATGGTGAGATTTAATTTTCTTAAAATCTGAAGGAAGAATTATTTTAAATAAGCTTTAAAGCATTTTATATAGAAATATAAACCTCAATGTCTGGGCGAGTAGGATATTGGAACTCAACGTCCTTGAAATTTATCTCATCGAGATGAGATTTTGCCTTAATACCTCTTCGAACAATAGGGTTGATTTTTGGTATCTGTTCTATTAAGTGGAATACTTTCGCACAAGCACCTTTGGCAATTCCAAATGCCTCAATATAAGGTGAAGCCATTCCGATATTCATTGATCCCATCATGACGGAAAAGAAAACCTAAATTCAATTTTCTTTAGTTGAATCTTTTCATTGTTTAAATTAATGATAGCTTACAGTTATCATAGTTCCAGGAGTGTAATTATCATAATCATGATTATCCGGATCCTTAGCTTTAATGACTAACCCAACACCATACCAGAAAGCGAGAGCATACGATGCATAAATGAAAAACCACAATAGCCCAAATCCGAGTCCAGAGAAGAAACCCCTTTTGATGTTAAGCTTACGAGCATCAACGATGTTACTTTTATATGCTGCGGCTTCCTTTCCTTCACCTTCAAATGCTTTCACAGTACGAATACCGCTTAAGGCTTCTTCAGCAATATTTCCTCCTTTCGCATAAACGTTTAGCTCTTGTTTTGCAAGCCTTGAGGTAAAAATCGAAACCACTCCCATAGCTATCATGGTAACGGGAAGACTTGATAAACACACTAGTGCTAATTGCCATCCTTTGACGAATGCCAATATCAAAGATGATATGAAAGCAACTATAAAGTGAGCAAACATAACAACCTTTTCCCCTAGGCCATCCTCCATTTTTGTTAAATCCCTAAAAATATGCGAGTAAATGTAGAGGATGCAATTAAAAATACAGAAATATTAATATTTACTCATTCATTCGGCTTGCAACTTCACCACTCTGATTAAAGTCATACCAAGACATATCCTGATGTAAGACTGACTTGAAGAATCTTCCGCGTATAGCATATATCTGTCAAATTGGTTAGTTACATTTACTTTAATTTTCTGTTGCGAAAGTGAGTATGATTAACTTACTTGAGATTGCGCGGCATAGTTAAACAATGTAACTGAGATGTAACTGCAAATCAACATCACTGTACCGATTATAGCATTTTGAACTGCAAAAATCTGAACAGCATCTAATAAATCATCAACCTCATTACTTTTAGTCGTCGCGTTTAGGCCATACAAATATTGTCCATAAGCAATCATTGCCTTTGAATTGGATTAAGATATGAGGATCAGTCTATTTATTGTTCGTTTAATTCTACTTACATCAGATAAGTTTCCAAATATTAAACTGTTCAGAGGTGTAGTAACACCAGTGGCTACAGCGCAAAGAAGTCCAACAAAGTACATGGATTTGTTTTTCCAATTTGAATATTTGTACTGAAACACGTAAGATACCCATTAAATAATATATATATATATATAATATATATAATATTCTTACCATGCTAAAGAATCCAACTGGGGGTATATCATCGCCAAGTTTTTGGGAATCTGTTGGTTCGGGTTCCTTTTTGTTTTCTTTCTGTTTGCCATTTAAAGAACTAAAAAAAAAGAATTAGAAAAATAGTGTTGTATATTGGTTAAGTGGAAATGATAACAAAAGAAATAATTATAACATAATAAAGTTCTTCATTCAGAAAAATAATATATAATAATAAGAAACAAATAGAACATTTTATTCCCAGTCTTAAAAAAGGGCAACAAAAAATCTCTGGTTGTCGAATAAAGCTGCTTCGGATAGATGACGTTTTAGTATCATTTTTTCTGCACTCAAATGGCAGCTGCAATTTTTAAGAGATTTAATATTCTGCTGAAATCATTATTTTAGGCCAGAACCATCGACATTATCTTCAAAGGAAGATCTAGCCAATATAGGGCGGGCCAAACAAGTTTCTTTTTAAAAATGCAACAAAATGAACAAAATTAAATTTTTCTCTTTAATTATGAAATACAACGTCGTTAAAGTGGCTGCATCGGCTAGCTTCGCAGTAGCGCATTCTGTCATACCAATTTTCCAAGACCTTGTTGATGGTTTCGGGCTGTAGCTCACGAATTGCTTGGATGATATTGGCCTTAAGTGCTTGAATCGTTTCCGTATTGTTGGGATAACATCGATCATTTACGGTTCCCCAGAAAAAAGGGGTCAAAACGCAGCAGAGGCGGCCAATTGACAACGCCAAGACGGTTGATAACACGATTTGAGAATTTGGTGCGCAAAAGATCGATTGTGGCATGGGCTGTGTGGAATGGGGCGCCAACCTGCATGAACCAGAGATCGTCCATGTACATGTCTTCAGTTTGAGTAAAAAAAAAAATCGGTTGACGTTGCTCTGTAACGCCCACCGTTGATTGAAACGTTATTCCCTGCCTCATTTTCGGAGAAAAATTGTCCAATGATACCACCACTCCACAATCCGCACCAAAATGGAGAAAGCTGGCAAAAGATTGTGCAAGGTGAAGACGTTCTTCGATTGATACACATTTTCACCCTGGACTATAAGATAAGCGCCAGATAAGAAAAAGAAAAAGAAATATATATGTATATTATAGTTATGAGTCGGTTGAATCAATCAACGTTTTAATCATATCATTGCACACTTACAAAATTTGATCTGACTTTCATCGATAAGGTTAATGATTGAAAAAAATTTAAGTTGATAGAAGTAACTGATTAGCATTGCCTCGACAGTTTCTAAGTCTATTTTTTCCCATGAATGCTAAATAAAATAAATGAATCGATATTCATTTTTATCTAGGTGACCCTTCAGTGCCTGATGAGCCTGAGATTCAACCAGCTAAGTTCATTAGCATGCTGTTTTTCAAGCCAATTTGGTTGATAGTGACATACAATTTTGTTTGTCATGCCTGTCACAGCTATATTTTCCATATGCTCTAAATTCTCTACACAACTTAGGCCAGCTGTCTAGACTTTTGGCTAAATTTGTCTTGCTGTGTACTTCATATCTAGTTGCTTAAGATCATCCGCGTATACTGGCTAATTAAGTGTTGACCAAGTGTTTTGCACAATCATGATGCTGAAAAATCTAAAACGAAAATCTCAAAACCTTTTTTTAATATTAAAGGTCTCAAGAGTAAAAGCTTTAAGAGAGAGGGAATCAATGTACCAATTCAAAACATTATATTTTATGCACTACATTCAGTATTCTGCGAATGTCAAAGAATGTATTTAACACGTGCCTGGCGGAAAACTAATAAATTTAGATTTGTATTCAATACGATCATTTGTGCTGAGTCCTCTAATTATAATAAATATCTTTTTAAGGTGTATAATGGTTCTTCACATGCAATAAAATTTCCAAACCAGAATTTCAATACTTGTCTTTTGAAATTTTCTAGGGATCTGACTACCCTATGAAAATACGAGAAGAAGACATGGGCAAGGATTGTGACATATTTCAAATGATAAGCTATAACAAAAAAAAAATTATCTCATATTTGGATAACTAGCTATCTTCTAAATATTTTGTTTATGTTGTCTTTAACTTTCACTTCTTGTTAATCATTACTTATTCTAAGTAGCCTGTTGTAGAATGCTAAAATCGTCGACCCAAAAAAGAACTTAAAATCTGCTAAAATTATACTCAAATATGTTTTTTTTTTAATTGCATATAGAATATTTGTCATTTGGCGATTATAAATGTACATGCCAGTTTTCAACATTGGTATAATCAATGATAGATCACCAAAAATGTATGCACTTAGAAATAATGTCTTCTATCGTTGCGTAGTTTAGATAATGAATATTAAAATATTTGCATTATTAAAAGTATTGCAAGTAATTTTCTAATTTGTTGTTGGATTTCACAACATTTGCTAAACTTGCTACATTTTATTTTTCTGCGGTGTTAATTGAATTAATCGACCTGTCATAAAATATCCTCCAAACAGTCATATGATTGATTGCACAAATTGTACGCCGTATATTGATATAAATAACAATGAGTAATTGATTTTAACATACCTTATCGGATGAATTGTCTGCTTTGTTCAAATGAGAAAACAAATGTTAAGAAGTTAATATAAGAATAAAAGTACCATTTTGCTCATTTCTTAGAGGCTACAATGTTTATTTATTCGTTTTACTTATTATTCCGAAGGAAGTTTAATATTTATAATATCTTTTACAATAAAGGCACTATTGTGTCTATCTGTCTGAATTAAGGTGTTATTAGGTTGTTTATCAAAAATGTTAAATGTATCGATGTAAAATATAATGAAGGAATTATTGTACATGTGTTATTTGAGCTTTAAAATTATTGCAACTATAAAAAAATGTCTCAATTGTGAGCTTTATATTTGAAACAGTATTTGGTAATTTTTAATGAAAGAAATTGTCAAGTTGGGCTAAGCTGTTGGTGAGATACGACAACAGAGAGATAATACCTCTTCATATAATAGCTTTTTCAAGTTCCAAATTATACACTGAATTTTTTATTAGTGTCAATAATTAACTCATACAAAACACTTGATGGTTTGTAGTTTCTGCATGTACCGTTTGACGCATTTAAATTATTTTTTTCTTACGAGCACTAATTGTTTGTACTTACACGCCGGATTTGTGATTAATTTTTGTGTCTTCTAGTATAATGTTGGTCTTATAAAAAGATACGTCGTCTTCCTTATTGGCAAGAGAACCCATGGCGATATGGGTTAACTTGCGATCTTAATTCTATGACTGGTAAACCGTTACTGATTGGTCACCAGTATGTGGTGAATATTTTTGTAAAGAAAAGCTGGCCGTATTATCTTTATTTGATGTGTTATCAATTATTTTTGGAATTTATTGAGCTTTACAGTATTTGGCCATCGTGTGTGAACTTTTAGGACTTGTACTTGGTATAACATTAAGAGAGATAAATATGAGAAAATTCCTATATATGTACATATGTATATGCATTTGATTTTGATAAATATATATTAGGCAACAATTTATTTAACTATTTTAATGAGTGTCAATCACTTAAATAAGCAAGTTCAAAGGAATGCATTCGTCCATGAAATAGCTACACAAGTTAAAAACGAGACGAACTATGCTATGCCGTTTGAAAATATATGCTAAATCAAATTAAAAAAGCTCGGAAATAAAAAAGCTCAAAGCAAACAAGAATAAATTAATTAAAAATATGATATATTACAATTGGGAAGAAGATGGATTGAGTACGAAAATCCATTTTCAAAGTAGAGTGTGAAGCATGCCTGTATTCATCCCATATCGTTCCATTTTTGGGATATTTTTTCCCATTTGTTGGTGATCGTTGAAAAAGTAATACCTCGCACAGGCTGCAATTTATTTTACGAAAATTGATCATTGCTGTTGTACCTCCATATATCATCAAGACAGAACTTGAAGTAAATTGTAATATATATAATGAGATCGAATCCAAGAACCTTATAGGATTACACGATAAAAAGCAGATAAGTGAATGTTATCGACAAAACACAAAGAAAATCAGAGTACAAGCGTAAGTTACTTTCAGATTTCGATAAAATTTGGCATGCAAGAATACACGATAAATTGCCATGTCATTGTAACTTCGATAAACCTAATCGTTGTTGATATTGTTAACATATATCGATTTTATGTACACACATATGCGTACTATTGAACGCAACGTACTAATGAATGGTAACTGACTATTGATCTTTTCTTTTTCATTGCACTAATTGTAAATGATACAAACACAGTAAGGCTATTTGCAGTTCTCAGTCTTGTGAGCAGACTTTAAACGATCATCACTCTTGTTCTAAAAATGCTTTTGTATTGAGAATGTTAACCACTTTATGTATCTGGGTGTCTTACTCGACTGGAAGTTGAACTGGTCTGAACATACTAATGTACTAAAGAAGTACCTCATGGCGGCCACCAGGCAAGTTTATTTTCTAAATTCTTATTGCGCATTTGGACTTCTAAAGTGTATTTACTGTGATAAATCACAGTATCACAGTCCACTCTAAGCTTGAGTATGGCTTAATTTGCTGGGGCGGTACTCATTACAATAAAATAATTCCTCTTCTTGTATCACAGAAACATGTTATTAGACTTATAGCTTAGTACTATTTAAAAATCTTAGTATTCTACTTTTAAAACATCTATATTGCTATAAAGTTTTGAAAATATTTTTCGCAAGATCTGGCTATTTATTAAACAGATGCTCCACTAACTGTCCTCTCAGAATTAACGAATTAAATCTTGTTCAAGTACCTCACCACAATTTGCAGATCTACTCTCAGTTCTTTTCCGTAAGTGCTCCGCGACTCTTCAATAAGCTATCCGATAGTATAAGGTGCATTCGTAATAATTCCATTTTTCAAAATAAGGTGAAATCATGGATTTTTAATTTTAATTATAATGAAGTTCTAAATATGCTTTGTATTGTTATCTAGCTAATTTTTATTATTTTTATATATTGTCTATTATGTATTGACTTCAGTCACTCATTCTGTTGCTTATTGTTAGTTAAATTATTATTGTCATCTAGCTCCTTATGAGCTATAGATAGCAGTTGCTTCTTAGTTATATTTATTTTATTTTTATCTCTGTATTGTATCGTATGAACACTAAATTGTTTTTAAGAAGTAAATAAATAAACTAAATTTAAAAAATATTGTCTGTTTTTTATAGGAATATGAAGAAGACTGTGACGGGTTCTCGAATTTCCATAGTAGTAAAGTTTAAGGAATTTAATAAAAAAAAAAGTGTCTTGAATGTGCAAAATTTGTATAATTGGTAAAATATGTATGCATGTGTGTTCTAGACATACTGGTATCAAACATTTTATACCAAACCAATATTTGTATGTACTTTGTATACTACTTTTATTTCCATCAAAGTAAGTGAGATGATGCTGCGAAGCTAGAACTAAGTCCACCTCGGACTAAGGATCAATATTATTATTATAAGAAAGATGTCGGAAATGTATCGAAATTCTTACTCTAAGTGTCAAAAAATAGAGACCGCAGGTCCATTCCTTCTCACTAGCTACAAAAAAGAGGTTTTGTATTTTCAATCGTAAAAGTCAACTAAATAGGGGAGCCAACAAATATTAAGGTTGTCATGTATATACGAGTATATAATTATAATTTCAAACCGGTTGTTTTACATTAAAGGGCGTTAAAACATCTTGAAAAAACAAAGAATCAAAGGAATATTGTTATATGCAAAAAATACGAGGGAAAATTGTATCTATTTCGCTTAACCGATTTAACTCGAGCAACTTAAAAAATAACTTAAAAAGGATATTTTTTTGAATAATTGTGTTTGATACAAATTGTGGTCACTTTACATGTTCTCAAATAAGAGCTAAAATATGTAAACGAACTCGATGCTAACAGTGATACTGATTAATGCATGATTGAACATGAAAAACATGACATTCACAGAATCAGCTGATAAGCACGAGGCATTAGTGAGCAATAAATGCGTAGACGCAAACGAAAAAGCTGCGAATCACCGATAGTAACTTTTTTCGGGTATGAGAAAATAAGCTTACCACTGTCTAGAGAAAATGTTTTCCTTAATTCGACTGAATGAATTCAGGCGGGGACGTTAAGAAATTAAATGGAAATGCATTTTTTCGATAGCAATATTGTGAAAAATTATCATTTCAGAATGCAGTTTAAAATGACAACAATTAAGTCGTTTGAATAAACAGAAATTCCAAATACTTTTAGAAATGCTTACCCATATCTGTGAAGGTAGAACATTTGTAACGAACAACTAACTCTTTATAAAAACGACTCTCTATAAAAATAACTTGTTGTAGTTTGTATTAAAATAACGCCCTTATTGAAATTAAATTGAAACAAAAAAGGCTATAAACAAAAAACCATACATTCTCACAATATATCAAGTATGATGCAATAAGAATATTATTCGATGGAATACTTTTATTTACAATACGAAACGTTTGACACTTTTTTAAAAATTTTGAAACAAAGTAATTGGATTATTCATGGCGCATATGTTTTAAAATATCACAAATGATGATCAAAATGTTCTCTGGCACTTACGTTTATTTCCTAGAATGTGTGAACTCATGCAATACTTGTATTTTATTGATAAATGTTTAAATGTCACTGAGCGTTACTTAAGAAGAAAATAATTTTATAAAAATCAGCATGTCAAGTATCATTTCTTCAAAAAAAAAAAAAAACAGCACGTGGTTGTTACCAGCGTGCACAAAGAAAAATAGCAAAAGAAAGATTACGGTAAAATTTACAGCAAAATCTTAATCTTACTAACACAAACACTATCACTTGCCGACAATTTATTAGAACTCAGAATACTGGTATATACCATAATGTTTGCGCAGATTTTGTCGAAATATTATTTTGCAAGTCACATATTGAATTTACTGATAATGTTTATAATAAAGTTATCCAAGACAATTGACGCGTGATAATATATAATTTCTGTATGTATCACCTGTATCACTTAAATTAATTTACTTTTTTCTGAATTTCTTGTGTCACTAATTGCCGATACTTACAAGCCTGATTTGCTATTACTTTTCGTGTCTTCTAGTATAATGTTGGTCTTATAAAAAGACATGTCGTCTTCCTTATTGTCAAGAGAACCCATGGCGACAAGGGTAAACTTTCGATGTTAATGCTGTACAGGATCAATTGTTACTGACTCTTCATGAGTCGGTGTTGTACATTTTTGTAAAGAAAAGTTTGTTGCACTATCTTCGACTGATAGGTAATCAATTATTTTGAATGGAATAAGCTTTACAATATCTGTCTTTTAACGTCAAACCTCTAGGTAGGTACCATATTATACTAGATAAAACCTGAAGCCATGTATGTATATATGTATTAATTGTGGTACATTTTTGTATTGCACGAGTTATGCTCCAAATGATTTACTTATTGACGAAAATGATGAAATGTTTTCAAACAGCTTTTAATAATTTCTTTAGTTGGAGGAGTTGAAAAAAAAATGTTTAGCAGCAGAAAGTAAGTAAGAGAGTAAAAGAAGATTAACGAAAATCAAACCATTTACTTGCGACTCTAAAAGCTGAAACCAAGTATAGGGAACGACAAAAAGCTTTCTAAATAAGGGTTTTTCCAAATTAAACTCCAATAAAATTGCGAAGTGGCAACGTCATGCTGATTAATAATTTGAGAGTTGATGACACGGGTATCGAAATATAAAAGAATACAAACTAAACTAAATAAAATAAATTCGAAAATAAATTAAAAGATAAAAGAAACATAAATGGCTATTAGAAAAACATAAATGATAAAAAGTTGATTATGGGTACAATTTACTTCAGTTTTAAGAAAGGGAATGATCTTCAAATCATGTCTTTTTCACGGTTGATGAAGATATGTATATAACTGAAACTATAATACATACATATACAGTGGATCAATAAAGTACTCTGTCAATTGTACCTTGGTACAGAGCCATCACCATGTTATATCGTGGCTTTTAATTTTTGCAGCTCTTCATTTGGTTCGCCATAAGCAAGATTGACAACGGAATCTAAATAAACTAAATTTACTCTCACCGGAAAATAAAACTTGAACAAAAAAAAATGTTGAACAAATTTATCACTATCAAAATGTAAGAAGGTAAGTGTCCGAGTTCTTTATTGATTCACTGTATAATAGAAACAATTTTATTTATTGATTACATTGCGAACCCAAATATGTTTCTGGTTGAATGTGTGTTCCAAAGTGCCAGCAAAAAAATAAAATATGTCAAAACCATAGTCTATTTAGTCCCGCTTTTATACCTTATTTACATTGTGCTTTTAGGCGATAAATATTGACTTAAAATCGTATGCTCATTAGAAGAGTTTTGAAATAAATTCAAATTAATAGCGGATCTAGTTAGTATGAATTGAAAAATTTCTAAAAGAAGCTTACAGATGACGCTATCCAGTTATGTATAGTACACCATTTCAATCGACACGCTCGGGAAGCACCAGAGACAATTTTTCAAAACGTCGTCTCGATTACCTTACGAGCTGAAGTATTTTTCTGGTTGAATGCGTGTTCCAAAGTACCAGCTTGTGGGCCTCTATAGAAAGTTAGGAAGAAAGGCTCTAATGCACCTTCTAAGAGCCAGGATGAACTGTCACCAAGTTCATATCTACTTTGAAGACAGTCTCGAGTTATACTCATGCTCCAAATAAGAGCGTCATGAATTGATCCTGGGCGCCTTGCATCTACAGCTTTGTAATCGCATATCTATTTGAAATGTAATAGGCTTTTTTTTTAAATAATATAATTGTCGTTTACTTACAACTATTACATTTGCTAAAAAATATCCATTTCTGTTTGAAAAAAAGCTTCAGATATCGATGGGATTGCGACATTCTTATATCTTTTGATATACTTCCCTCTGCATCTGACAATGAAAGTTTACACATTGGACACTGCACTTTGCTCCCTGGCAGCATGAATGCAATATGCGGAAGGCTTCTTTATTTACCCGATAATATTATATAAGGTTATCTGAATTTATTAATAAATTAAAAGATGGCTAATTAATGGTTGCAAATTTCTTTTACTAACGCTGCATCTGCGTTCTCGAAGCTTTTGCTTTTTCTTATTCCATGTTTTTCATTCTTTTTGATTGCAATACTCATTTCCTTTTTTTTTAAGAAATGCAAAATTGAGAAATTTGTTTCAAATAATAAAAGAGATAATTCTCACACATGATTTCAAAATTATGAAATCTTGCGATATTTAGAATACTGAAACCAAATTCACTCGATTAGAAAATTAGATCTCGATTTAATTTCACTCAATTTCTAGAACCTAGTTGATAATGTGATAAAAGTAAAATATTGTTACGTTATTCACAAATAGACGTAATTTTAATAGCCGATTTTATTAAGGGTTCGATCACTGGATTGTAACGAAATAAAACAATTCACTTCAACTGTTTCAATAAGCACTGATTTCTTTCCAATGTTACTGTCCTGAAATCACACTACAATTTCCGTTCTCAATAATCACCACTTTATTACTTTTGCAATTACTGAACTTGTCTACACACAGGCGGTTTTCAATTTATTCACTCTAAAATCAAACTGTCATTACGCCTGCCATTCGGGGATATTTATACTTCTCCAACTGGATTCCATTATGTTAACGAACCCTGCCTGACAGCTGCTCAATTCCCTCTATGGAATTTCCTCATTTCCAGTATCACAGTTGGCGGGTTCCAATTGGATCGATTCATGTTTATATCTATTTGCGGTAGTCGTAGCGGCGCCAGTGTATATTCGCCGCAATACCCACAACTAAATGGCGCAGTGTGTAAGTTCGCCACACTACCCACCTCCAAAACCGAACAATATTTACAATCTCTCCCTTGTACGGTGCCAGTCGATCCAAGTGAACGACTTACATTTTTGCTCTGCTGCTAGCACTCCACTGTATCCGGGAGACGTTAATTCGTTTAATAATCCTGTATGGCCCTTCCCAATGTGTCTGCAGCTTGGGTGACTTCTTTCATTGTGGATTGTGAAGCAACACCAATTGTCCCTCTCCAAAGCCTCCAGAATTTGCTTTGATGTCGTACCGCGCCTTCATCTTGTCACTTTTTAGCTGGGTACGCTTCCTTATATGCCGGTGAACCTGGTCCAAACGTTCCTTTAGAGATGATGGCTCCTCTTCAATTGTCGATATGCCAAATCTTAGGTCTGCTGGAAGCCTAAAATCCGATCAGAATGTGGTTTTTACAGACGACGTCGATGTTGTGTCGTGTACAGCGGATCGGTACGCCATAAGGAATGCTGGTATTTGTTCTTCCCATTTCCATTGAATCTTATCGACCACTTTCCTCAAATCCTCCTCAAGCGTCCGGTTGAACCTTTTACCATGCTGTCTGATTGTGGATGCAACGGTGTTGTTTATTTATTTATTTATTTATTTCTTAATAATACAAGCTTAATACAAACTTAGACAATCTAACTTAATAAACTAAACTTAAGAACTAAAACTTAACTTAGGGGGAAGAATAGTGAGTCTTAAGACTATTTCGGAGGTATGATTTTGAGAGGTGGAAGTCGAATGAGCCATTAGCGATGTTAGCTAAACATAACATTCTAGAGATAGGGGAGTTTAAGCCATAATTAGTACGGTGTGAACTAACGCGGAATAAAAAAGTGGATCTTAGGTAGTGGGAATTGGTGCTAAAGGAGACGAGTTCAAGTAGCTGGGGGCAATCTGTGTGACCAGTAAGTAGTTGGTGGAGGAAGAGTAAGTCTGCAGTTTCTCGACGCTTTTTAAGAGAAGGCGTTCCGAATAAGGGGGCAAGTTAATTCTGTCAGCCCAGTTGAGATCGCGAAGGGCAAAACGTAAGAATCTGCGTTGGATGGATTCTATACGTGGGATGTGAACAAGATAGTAGGGGACCAGACCTAACTGGCATATGCAAGGATAGGTCTAACGAAGGTGACAGAGATTTAGTGACATAGGGGTTTGAAAATTCTTTTGACCAACGTTTAACAAAGCCTAGTGCAGAGTGGGCTCTATCTATGTTATCGATAGGGGAACGGAAGTTAAGCTCCCGATCGCAGATTACACCGAGGTCACGCGGAGAACAGACGGAAGGAATTATTTCATTGCTTAGGAAGTAATTTCTAGCCGGTTGCAATCGTTTTTGGGAGAATGTAATAGATTGACATTTGCTGACATTCAACTGGAGAAAGTTCTTCTTACACCAAACAGAGGATCTATTGAGATCACGTTGAAGGGGTTTAGAGTTGGAGGGAGAAGAGATGTAATTAAAGCTTTTCATATCATCGGCGTAAACAGAAAGTTGAGAGTTCTTGATGATGTAGACAACATCATTCGTAGTAAGGACGAAAATTAAAGGACCCAGGTGGCTACTCTGCGGAACACCTGATGTGGCGTTGAAAGACTTGGGGACAAGTCCTTCTAAATAAAACTTCACATTTTCTTCCTTCCAAATACGAATTTACCCATTTGACGAGACTTGGTGGGAAACCTAGAGCGTTTAATTTGAACACAATAATATCGTGTGATATTGTATCAAAAGATTTGCAATGGAAATACATTAAATCATAAACAATGCTTTCAAAAACTTTAGGAATGCAAGAAAGTTTGGCTATAGGGCGGGTGTTATTTATCTCATTTCTTGAGCTTTTCTTATGTATAGGAACAATGAATGAATTCTTCCAAAGCAGTATGAAGGATCCTTGCGAGTGTGGACATAAGGAAGAGAGACTTCAAGAGGTTGGGCCAAGAGTTTTGCGCATTTTTTGAGAACTATTGCTGGTAACCCATCGGGACCAGGAGTATAATCGTCCTTTAGGTTATTTAATTTCTCTTGAACGATGGGGACGGTGATGTTGATGGAAACTAGTGAAGTTTGGGCGCAGTTGTTCATGTAGGAGAAATAATCAACATCAATGTTAGTGGAATAGTCGGAGTACGACTGACTGAAGAAGTCCGCGAACAGGTTTGTAATGGTTTGCGGGTCGGACGAAACTGTATCTTCGAATTTAAGAGTTGTAGGATAGTTATCACATTTCCGTTTGGTATTAACGAAATGATAAAAGCTCTTGGGATCTGTAATGAGATTAGATTGCATTCGGTTAATGTACTCTTGGTAAAGTCATTGATTTTGTTCAGCAAATTGTAATTGGAATCGCTGGTATATGAAATAGTCAAAACCAGACCGAAATTTTAAATAGGTTTTTCACAGGTTGTTCTTTTGTTGCGAAGCTAGCGTAGGTGTTTCTTATACCAAGGTGGGGAGGAAGTAAAGGTTCTGGTGATCTTATAAGGGACTGTTTTTAGAATGCAATCAAAAATTGTAGCATAAAATGACGAAAGGGCAGTTCCAACGTTAAGATGAGCATCATTAAGCAAGCTATTAAGTTTGTCAAAGTCCGATTTTCGAAAATTTAAACGACAACGAAATTTTCTGTATTGGATAAGAAAATAAGATCAAGTTGCCTACTAAGGCAGTTAGTTATTCCACTAATTTTATATAAACTGGAATTGGAAATGCAATTTAAAAAGAGTCAGCCAATTCAGTGGTAACATTGGTCGCGACAAAATATGATTCATCATCAGATTGCACCCATTGAAGATGAGGTAGGTTAAAGTCACCTAATATTATAACATCATCGTTGGTATCTATGACGTCAAAAAGAGAGTCTATGGCATCAATAGCAAGTTGATAGCTTCGGTTTGGTTGAGAAGGGCGAATGTAGTAGCAAAACAGATGAAGATTACGTTTGAGATTGGAAATTTTAGCACAAATAAATTCGAAATTAGCAGTGTGAGAGGTTTTAAAAATTGTTGAATCGTATTGGTTGTGGATGGCCAAGAGAACGCCGCGCCCGGAAGAATCTTCTTTTTCTTTTTCTAAACCATCGTTCCGGAGAACATTAAAGTTAGAAGTAAAAAACTTATTGCTGCCAAAGGAGGAAGAGAGATTAGTTTCAGTAAGGGCGAAGACATCATAATGTAGCTTTTGAGAACTAAGAAACACGGAAAAAGACTTAGTGCATAACCCTCGAACGTGGTGATAGTAAATATACAGGTGTTTAATTTCGGAACGAAAATAGTTTTTATAATTACAACGAGTTCTTTGAAGATGGGCAATGCGCTTCGTGGCAATATGCGACGCAAATGTGGATAGGTCACTTGCAACGTTATTGGGTGGTATATTTAGGCTTTCATGAAAATTGACGAAAATCTTTTTTAATTCTGTGGGGTCGGTGGGAAGACCTTCTTGATGAAGTGAGACCATAACATTTGTTTTGGTTACTCCGTCAAGGCAGATGGAGTCGTCCTTATCATATAAATACGCCAGATAGAGACGAACGTTGCCGTAAATTTTGCGATCACGAAGACAGAACATAGCGGCCATTTTCAGCGATGTCACTGAGTTGTTTAGTTAATTTCGCAACGGAATGTTACCTCAACAGTGGGTCAAGGAACGATTTCGGTTCAGTAGGTAGGTTAAGGGGGTTGGAAGGTGGTTTTGCAGAGGTGGGATGTGCTGAGCGATGTGAAGCGGAGGGAGTAAATAGCGCAGAGTCAGGATTAAGATTTGATGTTGATGATGGGTTGAGAACGTGGGATCTGCGGAAGTTTGGATATTTGGCACCAGATGTTAGATCAAATTTGGAAAACGGATCTGAGTTTGAGGTTGAGTTGTCAAATTGAACGAAACTCGAACACACAAATTTGCTACGAGAAGTCCGGAAAATGTCAACTTTAAAGCTCCAATTAGGATCCTTGTTAGAAGGGTGAGCTTGGTGGGTGTTAGTAAGAGAGGGGGGGATATTATTTACACCAGTCAGGCTAACAGGGTGACTAGATTTAGTAGAAACTGGCAGTTTTTTTTTATACATAAGCTATCTATTTTATAACTGCCGCCAAACGGTTTCGTAAGCAGCCACTTGTATTTACTGGGGATTGTTCCACATCGATTTTTCAAGTTCTTGTCAAAAAACAGCCTTTCTTTCATGAACTCTTTCAGCTGTGTAGCAGTCATCTTTCGTGGGGCTCTGCTGATGATAAAAGCGGCGAGTTCTTTCTCACTGGAGTGGTTTTGTTCCTAGAGCTTTTTTAATCTACTGCCCCACTCTGTCTTGGACCATGATGTACCGAAGAAGTGGAGTTTGGATGGTGGAGATTCAGACTTAATAGGCGTTTGAGAGGTGGAGTTGTCCCCGGAAATGACCGTTAGGTTATCGGTTGCAGGACTAACACTAAGAAGTTCCTCCATTAGTGATATGTTGCTTGTTGTATCGTGCGTAGTAGGAGAGTTCATGTTGCTGCGAGATGTTGGATTTCTTCCCTGAGTTCAGTGATGACTTTGTCCATATCCATATAAATGGAAGACAGACGGTCACAGGCCGAATCTATCACCGATAATTTATTTTAATATTATGGTTGAGGGTATATTGCACTGCGACCTTTAAGATCTATTGTGCTCCCTTTCAATACCTTAGCACAATTACGAGTTCCCCTCAAATACAGTTCTTTTCAGAATTGTATTGAGGGTAATGGACTCCTATTGCGCATAGGAGAAGAAATCTGTTCTAGAGTATTCTCTCTAAGCCGGTTTCCTTCAGGAATCTGAGAATGAGAGATGGTTCTAGTGATTGCATTTCTTCTTCTGATAGTAGGTACTTGCCCAGACTTATTTTTCTTTTGTGGGCTAGTGCCTCACAAAATCCCAGTATATGTCCTGGAATTTCATTCAATTCTCCACAAAATCTGCAGAGACCTTCTTCTGATACCCCTAGTTTCCTTAGATGCTCCCTGAGTCTACAGTGCCCCGTTAGGAAGTCTGTTAGGATACGGAGGTTGTTCTTGCTCATTTTGATGCATGCCTCGAACCTCTTTCGGTTCCTAGGAGTTTCTTGGCCTTGGCCTTCTTGCTTCATTCCACGAGCGTTATTCCAGGTTTCTATCTGGTTCCTTCTTTCCAGTTCCCTGAATTCTTCTCTAAGGAGATGGTCTCCTACAGCGCAGAATGGTTCAGGGCCTTTGAGGGGTTCTGATGCTCCTTTCCTTTCCAGAAAGTCGGCCATTTCATTGCCTTCTATCCCCGTATGACCAGGTATCCAGCAGTGTTTTACTCGGTTTTACCTACTCAACTCTTTGAGCTTTTGAAAGCATTCCCATACAAGTTTGGATTTGATGATGTAGGAGTCTACTGCCATAATAACGTCTCGACTATCAAACATTATTGCTATGTCGCAGTTGGTATAATTCCTTTCATGATTGATCTGAACGCATCTGTCTCTGACATAAGGTTTGCCCATGGATTTGAAGTATTTAGTCCTATAATAATAATAATAATAATAATAATGGTGGCGCTACAGTCCGAGGTGGACCTGGGCCTAGGTTCTCAGCAACCATTCGTGTTGTGCGTGCTATTGTTCTGTCACGAGCGGAGGGGACCTACAGTTTCCGACTCCGACTCCGAACGGCGTATTGAGAAGCTTTTTCTAGACAGTTATACTCTTTGAGCATTGTCAATGACTCGAAAGAGGTGGAGCCGTGAAAAAATGTTTGATGTTTTTTTTTTCGGAATTCGAACCGACGACCTCGAGCGTAGGAGTCGACGCACCTACCCACTACGCCGCGGCGCCCACGAAGTATTTAGTCCTGGGTCCAAAAATTTCTGCTCCAGTTCCTTCTGTTGAACATTGCTGAACACATTATTTTAAAGAGCACTGGAAGCACCCATCATTATTTGTATCTCACATATATATCTGTCTCTTGCATGCAATACGAATTTGCTTTTTAACGTTTCTTTTTCTTGTTACTGCCACTTCGTGAAAACCCATTGAATAAAAGATATACTTTTTGTTGTAAAACTTCCTGAGATATTTTATTTCAACACGTTATCAGCACGAATAAATTGAATAAAAAGGCTTTACTTCACCAAGATGGACAAAAGTATAAATTTGCAGAAATTCAATGGAAGGGATTATTCGCTTTGGAAGTTTCAGATTCTGGTTTATCTGCGTGCCCATGATTTGGACGGCGTTCTCGATGAATCCAAAAAGCCATCAGAAGCGTCGGCTCTTGCTGATTGGATTCAGAAAGACAACAAGGCACAACTCATCATCACATCGTCAATGGACTTTAACCAGCTAAAGTTCTTGGTGACAAGTGACTCTGCAGCCAGGATGTGGACTAAAGTTTCTTCCATTTATGAACAGAGATCAGGAGTCTTCCTCAGCACACTGCAACAGAAGTTCTATGAATATCGCAAGTCGGATGATGACAACATGGCCAGTCACATATCAGCTATAGAACAAATGGCCAAACAGCTCGAGGAACTGGGTGCTCCGATGGCGGAATCAGCAATAATTACAAAAATAATCTGCAGTCTTCCATCACAATTCAAGCATTTTAGAACCGCATGGGATTCCGTGGTTCAAGCGGACCAAACACTACAAAATTTGACACAAAATTTGAAGGAGGAGATGCTTGTATTGGACAAACCAGAGGACTCTCCTGCAGACCAGGCATTGATTCACCATAACAAGAAAAAGATGTCCGTAGCCGATAAGAAGAAGAACTCAACCTGTGGCTACTGCAAAAAACGCGGGCATTGGTGGAAAGAATGCCGCACCCGACTGTCACAACAAAAGGACAACAAACCATGTTCAACGTCAGCGCTGATGGCTCAGTTCACAAATCGAAAGAGTACATGTTGGTACACTGATTCTGGAGCATCGAGCCACATGTGTTTCCAACGAACGGCGTTCAGTAATTTTCGAACTATTAGTGGAAGTGAATATCCAGTTTGCCTAGGAAATATGGAAACAGTGTATGCAAAAGGAATCGGCGATGTAAAAATAAAATCAGATGTTTATGGTAAAATGCAGTTTCATACACTTACGGATGTTCTTTTTGTTCCCAGCATAGGATTCAATCTATTTAGCGTCAGCTCTGCTGACATTCATGGTGCTAGTACAAGCTTCAGGAATAGTCGTGTGGAGGTTCGAAGAAACGGGCAGATTCTTTTGGTTGGACAACGTTGCGAAACTTCACGGTTGTACAAGCTTTGTGTGAGCAGGCCCGGTCCCAGCTAAATGAGCGCCCTGTGCAAGACCTGCGTTTAGCGCCCCCCCACCCCCCGACTATTTTTTGAAACATGGTTGTCTTAAGTTTAAATTTGGAGAGCAATAACTAGATTGGGAGCAAGATAATCTCGGTTTGAACTATATATATACAATTTAACACTTCTAAACATGAGCTTTCTGGTTTTACATGGGGGACTAATACAGTTTTATAAATTAAGGAATGAGGAACGTATTTTTCAAGCATTAGCTTGTTGAAAACTAATAATAAAAAAAATATTGTAATGTTATTTGAAAATTAAAAATTCGTTTTATATGCTTCAAGCTACTCAAAGCTTTCTTTTGATCAAGTGTTTTGAAATAAAATTCTACCTTAAAACTTTTTTTCGGTTCTAAGCTAGTTTCGTAACATTCATCACCATCGTAAAGAAGATGTTTCTGGAAATTTAGATGTGTTTCAAGTAAGCATCGAATTGTTTCAAAAAACATAACAGGTGCTCATTAGGCACCGAGCTGAATCATTGACTACTAAATTGAATCAATACGAGCTGCATGGGACGAAAATGCTCTTGATCGAATTCTGTTTGAAGACCAGCATCTTTTCCCTTCATATTTGAACCATTATCGTAACTTTGACTTCGACAGATGCTTATTGAAAATCCTTGAAATTCAAGTTTGTTTAAAATTAACTTTGTAAGTTCCTCTCCGGTCTTGTCTTCTCCTTTTAAAAACCCAAAACAACAATAGTCAACAATAAGCGTAGAATTTGGCCTCTTTTAGCATGGACACAATGTGTAGAAGTTGTAGAAAAGATACGTGTTATCTAATTTTGTATATTTTTGCTCAAATATTTATTTTGGGTTTCTTGATTCGTTATTCTCCTCAAGCGCTCTCCTAACACCAAATAAAATAAGGCTACTTCCTCAACAATCTGTAAAAAGTTACCATTATTAAGCTTAAACAACACTTCAGAAGTTCCTCGAAAAGTTAATGCTTGAGAACCAAGAAATTTATTTAAACTAATAAGTGTTTGCAAAACAGCTTAGCTCTATCTCATATTTTATTTCAGTTTTCAGATCGAGGTGAGTCTATTGTTGTTTCCGTTCTCAAAACTTTTTTGAAAAACATCCTGTATCTGTGCTTGACAAGACATGGGAATTTTTGTTCATTGCAAATAAAATACAAACAAAATTATAGAGAATAGAGTTTGCTAGGCAATATGTACATAAATCACCCAGAAATGAAATACATATGTGTAATTGAATTTTCTAATACATTACATTACATTTTTCAAGAAGAAAAAACCAAAAAATATTTTTTTGTTTTGGGTGTATGCTCAATTTTATGAGGTGGTGTATATATACCTACTGTACTCATTCTCCTTTCAAACAAATATGTATAATGAGTAAATCTCTTTCATACGTGCAGAAATAAAATCTCCACTTTTTCTCTCCTTCATAGGAACTGAGTTTATTATTTTGAGATTTTTGAGTGCTTGTGTAAGAAATTATCTGGCACAGTCCTGTGCGTGATTGGCCTTTTGTGTGAAGAACGAAGAGAAGAGAGAGAGACGAGAAATTATTATGTAAATTGTATTGAGCAAGGCGCCATACGTGCAGAAATAAAACCTGCACGTTGTCACTCAAATGATTCCATAGGAACTGAGGATTGAGTTTATTGTTTTGAGAATTTTTCCTAAGAAAATATTTGAGTGCTTGTGCAAGAAATTTTCTTGCACAGTCCTGTGCGTGATTGGCCTTTTGTGTGAAGAATGAAGAGAAGAGAGAGAGAGAAACGAAAAATTATGTACATTGTACTGAGTAATTGTCATATGTCCAGAAATAAAACCTGCACTTTGTCACTCAAATGATTCGGAACTGAGGATTGAGTTTATTATTTTGAGAATTTTTCCAAAGGATATATTTGAGTGCTTGTGCAAGAAATTATCTTGCACAGTCTTGCGTGTGAATGACATATTGTATGAAGAGGTGAAATTATGTAGTTTGTATTATTTGAAAATAATTGCGTTCAGAAAGCGTTTAGAAAGGCAAAGGTAGTTTGGACGAACTAAAATTTTATGAAAGTCAGTATATCGATAAATTGCATATAGTTTGTTTAGGCTCACAATGCGCCCCCAAGCGCTTAGCGCCCTGTGCATTTGCACATCCTGCACATATGGTAGGGCCGGCCCTGTGTGTGAGTATTGCTGAACAGAATGCTGTAAATATTTCAGTTGGCACAAGCATTGAAAGATGGCACAAGCGCCTTGGACATTTGAGTGTCGACACCATCAAACAATCGAATCTCACCAAGCAACTCTCTATGGATGCATCAAAAGAATTTTTCTGCGAAGGATGCGCTTTGGGAAAATCTCATCGACAAAGTTTCATAAAAGATGAAAAGTCAAGAAAGAACGAACCAGGCGAGTTAGTTCATGCCGATATCTGTGGACCGATGCAGTTTCCTTCCCTAGGAGGTTCCAAATATTTTTTACTCATCAAAGATGATTTTTCTAACTACACAGACGTGTATTTCTTGCAAGAGAAATCGGATGCTGCATCTAAATTCGACGAGTTCCTGATTAAAGCACGAGCTATCTCCATCGTTGTGAAAGCGGTAAGAACTGACAACGGCTCCGAGTTTATGTGCAAGCTTTTCAAAGGTATTTTGGCAAAACATTGTGTTCATCATGAGACTTCGACACCGTATACTCCGGAACAAAATGGTTTCATTGAAAGACAAAACCGAACTATAAAGGAGACTGCTCTTTCGTTGCTTTATGACTGCGGTGCTCCACAGATACTTTGGGCTGAAGCTGTCAATACAGCGGTAAAGGTTCGAAACATGTGCCCCGTTCGGTCAAACAACTGGATATCGCCATTTGAGTTATGGACACATAAACCTCCGAGCTACAAGACTCTTTACACTTTTGGATGCAGTGCGTTCTATCATATTCCTAAGGAACATCGTAAGGGACTAGATGCGAAGAGTAAGCACGCTGCTTTCGTTGGCTACAGTTACGAAACCAAAGGTTACAGACTATACAACGGTTCAAAAATTGTTATAACTCGTGATGTTCGTTTCAACGAAGACGAATCATTCTTCATGTGCTCAAATTCAGACCTGAGTAAGTATCCAAATACGTGCATGTTACCTTTCGTCATTTTTGAACCAGAATCGAAGCAAAGTCAGCAGAATCAATCTGAAGAAATAAACCAAAATAATGCACCAGTTGAAGTCCCAATAGACCCACTTGAACTTATACCCGAAGACGATACCACTTCAAGCCAAGAGAAAGATTTCACAGATGAACGCTACCCGTTAAGAAATCGAATCACCAGCAATATGTGTTCCATAGCAGCAGCCGAAGGAAGTCCAACTTATGATGAGGCTATATCAAGTAACGAAAAATATCAATGACTGAGTGCAATGGCTGAAGAAATAGAATCACTTCGAGAATCTGACACGTATGAAGTAGTTGAACGTGAAGCCAGGATGAAACCAATTCAAAGCAAATGGGTTCTCAAACGCAAAATTGAATCTGATGATTGTGCAAGGATGCTTTCAGAAACCCCGAATTGATTATAAGGAAACATTTGCTCCCGTGGTAAGATTTGACTCTTTACGAGTTTTATTCTCAATTGCAGCTCAGATGAAACTTCACATGCGCCAATTTGATATACAAACAGCTTTCTTGTACGGTGAGCTAAAAGACCAAATTTATGTGATTCCACCGCCAAACATGCAGCATGACAACAAAGTTTGGAAATTAAAAAAGAGTTTGTACGGACTCAAACAGGCTCCGCGAGTTTGGAATGCGAAATTCAAAGAAACTCTCAATAAGTTTAATCTTCAACAGTGCCAAGCGGATCCGTGTGTTTATTTGATGAACAATAATGACATTTTGATTCTTGCGCTTTACGTTGATGATGGACTTGTATTCTCATCCAGCGAAAACATTTTGGATAGCTTAATGCAACATCTTAAGATTGATTATAAAGTCTAGGAGCTAGATGCTGAATATTTTCTCGGACTTCATATCATCTCTACCGAATCAAAAATCATCATTAACCAGAAGCAGTACTGTGAACGAGTTTTAAGTAATTTTAACATGTCTTTTTCATCCACAGTTTGTATACCCGCTGATCCAAATATCAAATTTGAAGCTACAAAAGAAGACAACGTATCAACATTTCCATATAGAGAGGCTATTGGAAGCCTCATGTACCTCGCTGTTGCCACCAGACCGGATATCGCCTATGCAGTGAATGTTCTCAGCCAATATCTCGACAAACCATCTGCTGCACACATAACAGGTGTCAAAAGAATTTTTAAGTATCTCCAAGGAACTATGGACTATGGAATTGAATACTCCAAAGATTCAGAATTTAATGAATTAATTGGATATTGTGATTCTGACTTCGCCGGTGATGTAAACACTCGCCGATCCCGCACTGGACATTTGTTCATGTTGAATGGGTCATGTGTAACCTGGACCAGTGAAAAACAGAAAACCGTGTCGTTATCTTCCACTGAGGCCGAATATATATCAGCTTGTTCTGCAGCAAAAGAAGCGATGTGGTTGCGAACTTTTCTGAAGGAGCTTGGTGTTCTCAATGAAGGAAGTGGTGCTACAACAATATATTGTGGCAACATGAGCAGCATCAAATTAGTTCAGAATCCCGAGTTCCATAAGAGAACGAAGCACATTTCAATTAAACATCATTTCATACGCCAGCTGCAAAATGAAGGACAAATAGACATTAAATATATATCAACAAAAAGGCAGAAGGCTGACATACTCACGAAAGCATTGCCAGTTTCAACATTCACTAAATTTCGAGTGTCCATTGGAATTGAATGCTGAACACATTATTTTAAAGAGCACTGGAAGCACCCATCATTATTTGTATCTCACATATATATCTGTCTCTTGCATGCAATACGAATTTGCTTTTTAACGTTTCTTTTTCTTGTTACTGCCACTTCGTGAAAACCCATTGAATAAAAGATATACTTTTTGTTGTAAAACTTCCTGAGATATTTTATTTCAACACCTTCATCAGTTCTTGATCCGTCTGTATACTATTTTATCGTGTTGCTGCTCAGTCTGTGGACCATGGATTCATTGCTCCAGTCCCTTTTGGTGCTGATCTTGCTGGTAAATTTCTTTTGGAAATTGAATTTCCTAATCACGTCATCCTTCGGAATGGCCAGGAGTGGTAGCTTTTTGACTAGTGCGTCGAATTTCCTCGATGTAATGCACGTGTCTTTTCCTATCCCTTCTTTTGCCATTCTCATGATTGTTTTGTTTGCACTCTCTGCTACCATCAGATGAAAAGGAGTCAGCTCCAGTAGCACCTCCATGGCCGCAGTTGGGCAAGTTCTCCCAACTCCCACCTCCTGTAATACAGAGACATGCCAATCTTTGAACTTAGCTGAGTGTCTCCCTCGCGCTGATCAGATTGGTTCTCTTGGTCCATGCTATTGCACCATAGGTTATTGTTGGTCGAACAATAGAGATGTACATCCATCTTAGAATACTTGGACTGCATCCCCAGGATTTGCCCGCCAAGCTTCGACAAATCACCAGAACACGCGTCGCTATCCTGGTTATCTCTTCTGTATGTTTTTTTCCAGATGAGCTTGCTGTCCAAGATTACTCCCATATATTTAACTTCTTTTACCGGAGTCAGTGTTGTAAACAACAGACTTATTGGTTTTAGTCGTTCCAGTTTTCATTATCTTGTGAAAGGTACTATGGTGGTTTTTGCCGGATTTAGGCTTAGCCCAGCCGACAGGCACCATTCCTTAGATAAAGTTACCCCCATTTGATAATATCGCATAGGGTCTCCTTCATTTTTCCTCTGGCTATGATTACTATGTCATCGGCATATGCCTGACATCTGATGCCATGGTTATTTAGTATCTCTAGAAGCTCGTCTACAACTAGGCTCCACATGAGAGGAGATAGAACTCCTCCTTGTGGGCATCCTCTTGTTGTGTCGACTTTTATTATGCCTCCTGGTTTATTTATTATACTCTCCGCTAATCTTGTGCTCAGGAATTCATAGATCCATTTCGATACTGTGTAGTTTACTTCCTTTTTGTCCAGAGCCCGAACAATTGCATCACGGGTTAATATCCAGTATCCAAGAAAGCACATATAACTATTTCTTTCGCATAAAGTAGTTATCGCTGTAGTTATCCACAGCCTTTTCCATTGTTTTGAGAAGAAACGATGTTAAGCTGATCGGTTTGTAGGACTTTGGTAGACTTGGGTCTTTCTTCCCCATTTTCGGAATGAACACTACCTTTGCCCATCTCCCCTGGTTCGGTATGTACCACAGTGCTAGACTACTTCTTAATATCATTAATAGAAATGGTGTTAGTTTGCCTTGCCCTTTTTGAAGTAGGACTGGCTTGATTCCAAACACACCTGGGGATTTGAAGGGCTGAAACGAGTTAATTACCCATTCCAGTCGCTCTTTGGAGAAGATCTCTCTTGCGACTATCCAGTCTTCATCCCTTGGTATTGGCATATGGTTTTCACACCTTTCTGTGTGTTGACGATTGCCCGGAAAGTGGGTTTCCAATAGAAGTCTTGCCCTCCGTTCTTCACTTTCGGTGTATCTGCCGTCAGGTTTTCTTAGAGACATCTGTATCTCCCCCGTTTTTGCTAGCGCTTTGTGGAGCCTGGCCGCAGCAGGGGTACGGGTGAATGTCTCGCAGAATTTCCTAAAGAGTTCTTTTTTTGAGCTTCTTATTTCTTTGTTGTAGGTGCTGAGTGCCTGTTTTTAGCTTTGCCAGTCTCCTGTACGCTTGGCTGCGTTGTACAGCTTGCATACTTTGGACCGGAGGCTGGACAGCTTATTTCTCCACCATGGGACTCTCTTTGAAATTCCCGCTCGTTAGGCAGCTTGCTTCGAATACTGTTGTGCTCTCTACAACATGTTCTAGCTCTAGAAAGTGAGATGGAGCTCTTCTGATGTCAAGGTGCTCCAGATTACTTCCTAGCAGCGATTCAAAGAGATCCCAATCAGTTTTCCTCGGATTTCTTACAGTCTTACTTGCTATGCCCGTATCGCCAGATCGAACCGTATAATTCTATGGTCCAACATAGATGGTTCGCTGAACGCTTTCCAGTCCCTAACAAGTCTGCTAAGCCTATGGGTACCTATGGTAATATCTAGTGCCTCTTGACTGGCTCTCGTGACAAACGTGGGGACATACCCAACATTAAAGATGGAGACTGAGGAACTTAAGATAAATTACAATAAGTACTCACCTCTGTCATTTGTGTTAGTGCTCCCCCAGATGGTGTTGTGGGCGTTGGCATCACATCTAATCAGGAGCATCATTTGTTGTCGGTTGCAGTGCTCGACCAGTTTTTGTACTGCTGCTGGTACTGCCGGCCCATCCCCAGCACAGTACCCCGATGCCAGGACGACGGTTCGCTGCACACCTCCTGCCATGGTCAGTGTTACCATAATGGGCACAAGGTCTCTTGTAGCGTATTCTGCAAGAAGAACATAATTAATGTTTTTATTAATAAGAATGTAAGTTCTTAGGTTGGGCACCCGAGTGTCCCAGACTACCTCTGCATTCCTGCATGTCAGTCCCTTGACTGTACCTCTCAGGATGTAAGGCTCCTAGATAAGTACGCATTGTGAACATCCTTGCTATTACGTCCGATGCCGCTATAGCATGCTGGATGTTCACCTGAGCCGCCTTAAATTTGTAGGAGTGGAGCATCGAGCTTATTGCTCGTTGGGTGCTAATGCCCCGCTCTCCTCCTGGAGGAGTAAGTCTTCCGACAGAGACAAACTCCAGATACGGTGTATCCTCTCCTGTCGCTGTGCGTAACCGTATCCCAAACAACGGCTCCACTGCGTCCACCATATCACTCCTTATGATTGAATGTGATGGTTCCGTTTCTAATGTAACTGGCAACCGTTTGACTCCAACGATGCCGTCGACAGTGAGATTGTACGCCTTCCGTCCGAGTTCGGAAACAAGAATTGTGGGGCAATCCGTTGTGGGAGCAAGTTTTTGCCCCTCGAAACTGACTCCTTTTAGTTTAACGACGGCTTATTGTCGCCGCTTTCTCCGCTCGTACCTGGCTGCCGTCTTTTTATATTTCGTGCCGGTGACTGGGATCTGGAAAGTTTCCTTCGTTCCCTGCAGTCGCGTGACATGTGCCCGATTTTCTCGCAGACGTAGCACCGGCCCTTAAATTTGTCTTCAGTAGGGCTCGGCTCTACATCCACTCTGCGAGCTCTGGTATACTGGACACATGACAGTCCAGCCGCCTCGTATGACAGAGCTGCAGCAACCGTCTTTTGGAAGGTTTTCCTTGGTGACGACATTGTTTTTCGTTTTGTATCTACATAGATCTCTTATTCCTACGAATGCGGCAATCTTCGTATTTTTTTCCAAAACTTAGAATCCACACAGCAACCTGGTTATCTCCAGATGGTCGAACCGCCAACCAAATTGACCACGTACTAATAGATGCGAGACACGCATCCAGCATCCTGAATGTGCAAACATTCAGAGGGGCAAATGTCGACTCTGACCACTTTCTTGTTGCAGCCAAATTGAGAGCCCGACTATCCAACGAGAAGAAGCTGCGAGCCGCCCAAAAAAAGAAATTCAACGTTGGGAGTCTTAGCACAACTGGAGTAGCCAGAGCCTACAGAGAGCGCCGTCGTGAGAGACTCTCCCATGTGCATTCAGCATCCACAAACGTCAACAATATGTGGAACCAATACACCAAACGTCATCAAAGAGGTAGCTGAAACCACAATAGGCTACCAACCCACACCTATAAAGTGGACTTGGTATGATGACGAATGCGTACTTCGGAAAATGTGCCAGAAAATTCACACTTGCTAACGCTGCAACGCAAAACAAGAGCAGCAAGGAAAGAGTAGCGAATCAGAAGAAGGATGGAAAAAAAAAGATCCTGCGTAAGAAAAAAAGGGCCTACGCAGCCTCCCAGCTCAAGGGTATCAAGGAGTCTCGCGATAGAAACAACATCCGGTCGTTTTTTAGAAGAGCCAAGCAGCTGGCAGCTGGCTTTAAGCCCGGAACGCAGGCTCTTCGAAATAGTGAAGGAAATCTAGTTACCTAAGCATAGGAATGGAATAGTAGATGTATTTAAGGAGCATTTCCAGCAGTTTCTTAATAGGCATCACGTAGAAAGAGTGATAGGGCAAGAAGGGAACCCACCTCCAGTCAATGAAGAAGCCATCCCCCCTCCCAGTTTTGAAGAGGTCAGCTCGATCATCAAGATGACCTTTACAAAGATGTGGATGTAGTCCAAAAAGCCAAAAATGGACAACTACACTGGCTCTGCCACATCGAGCGAATGGACAATAACGCTCCAGCAAAGAGGATCTTCGAGTCACAGGCCACAGTTTCGAGAAGAAAAAGAAGACCGAACCTCCGTTTCAAGGACTAAGTTATCGCGGATGCCAGAGCGCTTGGTCTGGATAACTGGAGGCAGCGTGCTCGGGACCGCAGGGCATGGAAGGCTGCCGTGTCTCATGCAGAGGCCCTTGACAGGCCGGGAGCCCGCTAAGTAAGTAAGTAAGTAAGTTTATGTTAAGAGAATTTGCATTTTATATTTATTTACTATCTCTACTGGGCTCTACTGGAGCATTTAGACTTAAGACTGGTCCATTGCATTGCCAGGTAGCAACCTACTCCAGTGCCGTAAATTTGATCCTAACGGCAAATGGTGACTGGACCAGATTCGATATCACTGGGATTCGAACCTAGGACCCCTCTATCTTGGGGCAGGCAGCGCCATCCAGTCCTATAGCATAGTTGCTAGCATCTGTTGTCAATTTTTTTTCCCTTTTTTTTAAATATTTAACTATTGGGTAAGCAATTTTTGAATCATTTTTAATAAACTTTCTATGAAATCCTGTTGCTCCTAGGAACCCCCCTTCTGTTTTAGGAATTACCATCTCTTGAATACTCTTGATTTTTTATGGATTTTGTTTTATACCATCATTAGTTATGGCCCAAGAATTCTGTATTATGTTTAAGGAAATTACACTTATCTATTTAAATTTTTTGGTTATGTTCCTGGAGCTTTGCAAACATTTTATTTAGAGAGCTTTTGTGTTCTTCCAACGTCATAGAGAATATCAATATATAGTAACGATTAAGATATTAAGGCCTTAATCGTCTTAAGGAAATAAAAAACAACAATAACTTCAATTATAAATAGGTTCTTTATTTTTCACTATTAGATTTTTACAAGTCACTGTGTATCACGAACAGAAGTGACGCTTCAATCCCCAAAACGTACAAACAACCAAACGGTATAGGGCCCGCGCTCTAATTTTTAAGCGTGGCTTAGTTGCTAGCCAGTGGTGTTCGAAATTATAGGAAAGCTCCGCTCCAACTTTATCTTCGCAGAAGATGAAGGTGGAGAGAAGCTTGTTTTCGAACAGCACCCACGCTTGGTTGTTTGTCTAGAACATTAAGCTTGACTCAAAGCTCTAATTTCATATTATAGGGGGTTGTGGGAGCACATTTCAAGATATAACTCCTCCCCACCACAAATTGGTTTTTTGTCCCCAAAAAAAACAATACTTATAACTACAACTACATTTCTGCTTAACATTTTGTTTTGTTTTTACAAATATGAATTATTCTTATTTTTTTTTATGTTTGAGAACAGCATTTTAATAAATATTAAATAACCTTATCTTTGAGTTTACAACCATCATTAGTATTTTCCTTGTTATTTGGTTCCATTTTTTTTATTGAAATTATTTCTTTTTAAACAATAGATACATTTGAAAACTATCCAATTTACATTTTTTTTTTTTTATTATATAGTATTACTTCACATACATTACTAGAGATAATTAATTATGTATTGTTATTTTAAATAAATTACAAGAAGAAAAATTCCATAAACGAACATAACAATGCTCTGTAATTCCTATACTACTTCCTTGGACGCAACAATAACCCCTTCTAATGAGCCACAGGTTGAACACACTCTTTTTAACATCCAACTAAACTAACGAGTAACGAGCTAGGTGGGTGAGTTCCAATTGGAATTGACTGATTTCATCTAAGTGAAATATGAGTTTCCTGTTACAACGATTTGAAAATGTTTCCAATAACTGGCAAAAAAATTAAATGTATAATTCAGCATACTCAATCAACAAAAATCAAACAAAAGCAACGTAGGAAATGAAAATAACAATAGGGAAGAATTGCAAAAGAATTAAATACACACTAGGTCATAAGATTGTAACAAGGAAATGGGACAAAAGAGCACGGTAAAATTTATGAAATTTAAGTGTTTTGGAATTTATATTTTCGTTTTAACTGTTTCCTATAGTATTTAGTGTTCCGCTTTGTGGATGTATCTGTCACATAGTTGTCTTCGGCTAAAAAGTTATTAAGTTTTTTGTATTTTGGCTTGCTCTTAACAACCGTTCTGTTTTTAACAATATCTGGACATAAGTTAAGGTTAGTATCTATGTTTTCATTTAATTTTCCTATTGTTCTTTCTTTCTGTCTTTTGAATGTCTTGTAATAGTTTTCGATATCCTCTTTGCATAAGTTCTTACAAAGGAAATCGATTGGCCTAAGCTTTGTCGTAGAATGTATTGTGTTATTATAAATAGTGACAATTTTGAAAATTCTATCAGCTAATTCTGCTTTGTCCTTAGAAGCATTCAGTAATCGTAAGTGCTCGTTTAGTGTTCCATGCAATCTTTCGATATCAGCGTTACCAGTTTTGATCGACGCCGTTGTCCTATGGAAATCTATACCATTTTATTTTGTTTGCCTAAGAACTGTATGCGTTGTTTAATTGCACCCAGAATTGCAATCCAATTCCTATCCTCTAAGGGATGAAGTGTGGCATACTTAGAAAACTTGTCGATGGTACTGAAATACATTTTCCCTCGTTCTGGAAACAAAATATCGATGTGAACAATGTCATTAAAACATTTCGGTGTTTCAGTAACTTGCATCGGTATGTGCAAAGGTTGCCTATCGTGTTTAGCCACATTACAAGTATCGCAATTGTTAATGAATTTTTGTATTTCAATTTCCATTTTCGGATAATAGTATGTCTCCTTTAGTTCAGAGTATACTTCGTTCCTCGATGGTTCTTGCGTAAATGTTCATTTTTGATGATCGAAAGAAGCTCATTTTTGTCCGTTATGTCCTTTAAACGACTAGTGGAACGCAATACTTTTAGTTTTGTATTAATTGCAAAATATTTCACAAACACTGTCTGAAATTCTAGAAATAAAGGTAAATCATCGCAATAAATGCAAAAAAGGCCTTTATTAGTGAAAATACTTTTCATAATATTTAAAAGAACTGATTTGCCCTTTTCAATTTGTATGAAATTTTGAATTTTTTTATGAACAATTTTAAAGGTTATTTTTTCCTTGGTGCCATATGACAAATACAACTGGTTTTTAAAAAGATTAATTGGTTTTTCGGTTATAAATATGTGAAACAAATCGTCTTCCATTGCGCTGTGGATAGTTGCATCCATAGAAACAATATCATTATTGTCATTTTGTGCAACTGGACTCGCTACTGCTATACTTCCATTAATATCGCTTCTGTTGAACGCTATTTCGTTGTTGAAGACTTCCGCAAGATTAACGTCTTTGTCAGATCTTACAGAATGTTCTTCGTCAAGTTTTCTTTCAGAATTATTCTCCAAATCAACTTCTTCGTTGTTTTTTGGATAATAACCCTGAATTTGTTCAATATAGCGACTCAGTCCTATATTAGATTTCGAAGCGTTAATACGCGAACCATGTAGACACAAGCGTCTGCACCTAGCCTCTATTAACGAACTCCTACTCTCACCTCCCCGTGGTGAAATCCGGGAGCCGAGTACCCTCGACAGAAGATGGGGTAACCAACCCTCGTGGGACGTCTGGGCGGCTGCTAACGAGAGAGGGGGGAGTGTGAGTCTACCAGGCCAACGGCGGCATCCACAACTCCAGTCAGCAGGAGCTACCTGGTTTCCATGGTAAGGTCGGGACCTTGGAATAGAGATGGCGGCGGATGAGCCCTTCTTTTAGGGCCAACGGCGGCGCTCACAGCCTGCAAGAGGCTACCGACACCGGATCCCTCCGGACCCCTTTGTCCGGGGGCTAAACAAATGGACCTGTCCTCCCAGTTGGAGGTTGTGCGTGGGGTTAACTTCCTCACCACGTAAAAAAGTATCGAGTTGAGAAGCAACAATATGCCTCGGATACGGACGGATTTACTGTTGACGACCCCAGCAAACGGAATAAGGACAATGACTTTCGGTTCTGCACGTGGAATGTGAGGTCCCTGAACAGACCACGTGCAGCCGATGAACTCGCGGAGGCCCTAGACTGCTATAAAGCAGACGTTACCGCAATCCAGGAAGTGCGATGGGATGGGCCGGGCAAAAAGAGGATGAAAAACTGCGATATCTACTACGGCGACTGTTACAGAGAGCGAAGGCAGCGATTATTTGGATGTGGATTTGTTGTTCGAGGCAGACTTAGGCAAAAAGTCTTAAGCTTTAAGTACATAAGCGAGCGCCTCATAACAATCCGCATCAAGGCTAAATTCGGCAACATCAGCCTAATCTGCGCCCACGCCCCAACAGAGGACAAAGATGACGATAGCAAGGATGACTTCTATGATCTCCTAGAAAGAACGTACGATCAATGCCCCAGCTACGACACCAAGATCGTTCTAGGAGATTTCAACGCTAAGCTGGGTAAAGAGGACATCTTTGCTAGAGTCATCGGTAAACACAGCCTGCACGACACCACGTCCGAAAACGGACTCAGGCTGGTGGACTTTGTTACGGGGCGAAACCTCTCTGTAGCTAGCACGCGGTTCCCACATCTCAACATCCATAAAGGGACCTGGCGGTCCCCTGATCATTCAACCGTCAACCAGATTGATCACGTTGCGATCGACGTCAGACACTCCTCCAGTATTCTTGATGTCCGAACGTTCCGAGGCGCCAACATCGACTCGGACCATTTCCTTGTTGTAGCCAAGGTAAGGACACGGATATCGAGAGAAGAACGGAGTCGAGGAAGCCAACCACGGTTTGACGTCGAAAAGCTACAATCGCAACAGACTGCCAGGAACTTTGCCGATCGAGTCTCCCTGAAACTCTCCGAAAGTTCGACGCCGCCTGCACTAACAATAGACGAAGAATGGAAACGTTGTCAAAGAGCCATCAGAGAAGCCGCTACTGATGTGCTGGGTTTTAAAACGCCAACAAGAAAAAACCCCTGGTTTGACAACGAGTGCAGGCAGGCACATGCAGCAAAGCAAGAAGCCTACCGGGCAACGCTGCATCGAACCACGAGAGCTGTTCGTGAGCTCTACGAACAGAGAAGAAGGGAAGAGAACCGGCTTCTCAGGAAGAAAAAGAAAGAGCACGAGAAGCGCGCGATCGAGGAGATGGAGAGGTGTTATGGCAGGAATGATGTCCGAAAGTTTTACCAAAGGGTAAAACTTTTATCGAATGGATATAAAGTTCGGACAGAAGCTTGCCGGGACGAAAATGGACAGCTAGTAGTAGATTCGCAGTCGATACTGAGAATTTGGAAAAATCATTTCTGCAGACTGTTGAACGGCGATGAGGACACAAATACCGCTGTCAGGCAGAATGTTCCACTCAACACAACGGACGATGATAGAAGAGAATACCGTCCCCCCGACCTAGACGAAGTCAAGATAGCGATATCGAGACTGAAGTCTAATAAAGCTGCTGGTGCAGATAGTCTGCCCGCCGAAATGTTTAAAGCAGCTGGAGGTGATCTGGTAGGGCGCATGCACCAGCTCATCTGTAAGATATGGTCGGAGGAAAGCATGCCCGATGAGTGGAATCTCAGTATCGTTTGCCCGATCCACAAGAAAGGAGACCCCTTTGACTGCGCCAACTATCGAGGGATAAGTCTCCTTAACATCGCCTATAAGGTCTTCTCTGCCGTTTTGTGTGAACGCCTGAAACCATTCGTGAACAAACTGATAGGTCCTTACCAGTGTGGTTTCAGGCCCGGGAAGTCCACCATCGATCAAATTTTCACACTGCGGCAGATCCTGGAGAAGACCCAGGAAATGCAGATCGACACACACCATCTATTTGTCGATTTCAAGGCCGCATATGACAGCGTGCATAGAGACGAGCTATACAGCGCCATGTCTAGTTTTGACATTCCTGCCAAACTCGTCAGACTGAGCAGGATGACGATGGAGAACTCTCGCTGCTCCATCAAGGTCGGTAACGAACTCACCGAGACCTTCAATGTCAAAAAAGGTTTTAGACAAGACGACACGCTGTCATGTGATTTCTTTAACATCATTCTTGAGAAGATCGTGCAAAACTCACTGGCCAACACAAGAGGCACGATCTTCCAAAAGTCCGTTCAACTGCTAGCTTACGCGGATAACATTGACGTGATTGGGAGAACACAGCGAGCCGTCAATGATGCGTTTGCTGGCATTGAAACGGAAGCGGCTAAAATGGGTCTGGCGGTAAACGAGGGCAAAACAAAGTATATGCTGTCATCGAGAAAGGACGCACAACATCGACGAATTGGCCAGAACGTCACCATAGGCAGCTATAACTTTGAGGTAGTAAAGGACTTCGTCTACCTTGGCTCCGCGGTTAACAGTACAAACAACATCAGTACCGAGATCAAACGCAGAATTACTCTTGCCAACCGCTGTTTTTATGGGCTCAAAAGGCAATTGAGTAGTAGAGCCCTCTCTCGGAAGACCAAGTTGACTTTGTATAACACCTTGATCATCCCAGTCCTGCTTTACGGTGCAGAGGCATGGACAATATCCCAAGCGGATGAACAGTCTTGGTCTTTTCGAGAGAAAAGTTCTGCGCGCGATCTTTGGTCCTGTTTGCGTTGATGGCATTTGGAGGAGAAGATTCAACCACGAACTGTATGGGCTGTACAGCGACATGAGTCTAGCCAGGCGTCTACGGATCCAACGCCTAAGATGGCTAGGCCATGTAGAGCGTATGGACAACTTAGCTCCGGCCCGAAGAGTCTTCGACTCTGAGCCTGTGGGACAACGCAACAGAGGACGTCCACGAACAAGGTGGCGCACACAAGTCGAGGGGGACCTCTGCCGGCTTGGTGTGCGAAACTGGAGACAGCTGGCGAAAGATCGTGCTGGCTGGAGAGGCATGTTGAGTGAGGCCCAGGTCCACCTCGGACTGTAGCGCCCTAAGAAGAAGAAGAAGAAGCGACTCAGTCCGTCCGCAACGTAATTTTCCTTCCCTTTAAGATACTCGATGTTAAAGTCGTATTGGTTTAACATGATCTTCCACCGCTGCAATTTCAAATTCGGTTCTTTTACGCGACTTAGCCAAACTAGGGGCTTATGATCTGTCCTGACTGTAAACTGTCTGCCATATAAGTACGTTCTGAAGTACTTCACCGACCAGACAATTGCGAGAAGCTTTTTAGTCGCGTAAACAAGCTCGTGCTTGTTGAGAGTTCGTGAAGCGTAACAAACAGGGTGACCGTTTTGGCTAAGCACAGCTCCTAACGCAAAATTTGATGCATCGGTGGTAAGAATAAACTTTTTGTTAAAGTCTGGACTGCGGAGTATAGGGTCGGAGATCAGAAGGGTTTTTAATGTGGTAAATGCCTTTAAGTATGCTTCGTCTCGAATGTTTAATTTTTCTGTTTTTTTTAAGTATTTTATCATTGGGTGGGCTACCTTAGCATAATCTTTTATGAACTTGCGGTAATACCCCGTTATACCTAAAAATTGTTTAATACCTTTAATGGTTGTTGGTAGAGGCATTTCAACAATGGATTTTACCTTGCTGGGATCTGGTTTAATGCCATTACTAACAACAATGTGTCCTAAATAAGAGGTTGAAGTTTCGGCAAACTTGCATTCATTAATTTGAATTTTCAAATTGGAACTTTTAAGCACTTGTAAAATTTTTCTAAGAGCTAGAAGATGTTCTTCAAAACTAACTGAAAATACTAGGATGTCATCCAAATAAACAATGCAGATAACATTAATGAATTCTTTGAGGATTTTATTCATAAGCCTTTGGAAAGTTTTTGGCGCATTCTTAAGACCGAAAGGCATCCTTAAAAATTCATAATGACCTCTTTTTGTAGAAAATGCTGTTTTAGGTCTATCCTGTGGTTCAACCTCTATCTGATGAAACCCTTTTACAAGATCTATGACAGAAAAATAATTGCACTTGCCAAGTTTATCAAAAAGTTCTTCCGAACTGTTCATAGGGAAACTATCATCGACTGTCTGTTCATTAAGCATTCGATAGTCGATAACAATTCGCCATTGTTTCTTACCAGATGGGTCGTCTTTCTTTGGTACGACCCATATTGGCGAATTGTATGGACTATTACTGGGTGCAATTATCCTCTGTCTAAGCATCTCTTCTATCTGCCTATCAACTTCCTCACTATGAACCTCTGGATACCTGTATAATTTTGTATAAATTGGTTTTTCGGTTTTTGTTATTATTCGGTGTCGTATTTCATTAGTAAACGTAAGGTCGTCTCCTTCTTTATAGAAAATAGACTTATAAGCGCGAAGCAGGGATTTAAGTTTGGAGGCATCATTAGAGCTCAAATGTTGTGCAAATATCTTTTCATCAATCTCAGATTTAAGAGTCTCGTTACAGAAAATGGACAAAGACTCGCCTTCGTAACAATGCTTGGCATAGTCCTCCTCATCAATGTTAAAATAAATTGGTATTTTTGCGGAATCCGTGATAAGGAGTCTGTTATTATAATCAATGACTGTATTAAGGGGCATAAGGATGTTATTACTTATCAGGCCATCGAAGTAATCATGAAATTCATACTCTATAAAATTGACAAAACAGTTAGGCTTATTAAATTCTTTAAAAAGAGGTATGCAAAATTCGGTATTCGTTTCTACGTTACGGTTGAGTACTTTAAGTATGGATGTTTTAGATGGAATTTTCCACTTTGGGTTGCACAAATTTTTATTAACAATACTGTATTCGGCCCCGCAATCGATAACGAATCTAAGGTGTTTTATTGGGGTTTTACATACTATATAGGGTAGTTGTTTCTTGGACCTGTTTGAAAATTTTGATGACTGTTGTTTCGTCGCTCGCGTTCACTTAACGAAATGTCCATTGGTTCCTGATTATTTGATTGTCTAAACCTATTTGTATGTCGCGATTGTCTGCTGTAAGTATTGTTATTTGATTGTCGTGTTTGTCCACTCTGCGGGTAACTATCTTGACGTGTTGCTTCGGAATTTAACCCAGAATTACTTTGAACCTGTGGTTGACCCCTATTACCGTAGTTACTATACTGTCTACTATTCTGATAATTTGAAAAATTTGTATTATTGTTAGTGTTAGTAATATGAAAATTGTTTCGCGTAAAACGTGTATTTGGCCCATGTCGTTGATGATTTATTTCGAGAATTATTTTATAAGCCGCACAAAGCGAACTAGGGTTACGGCTTAAAATGATTGATTTTGTTGGTTCAGGTAGGTTATGCTTAAATGCTTCAAGAGCAATTCTATTATTTGATTCAATCATTTGTCTAAACTCATTTTGGTCATCATTAAGTAAATAGACACTATTAATACGACTAAGAAGATAATTTGTTTTGTCGTAATAATCTTCTATTGTTGTTTGGATTCTTGTTGATCGGATGCTATCAATTAGTGCGTGAGCAGATGATTTTTCTCCAAAATTTGTTTTTAAAATATCTTTAATCTCTTGCCAAGTATTTAACCTACCATGTTTTTGGAGCTCTACTTTAGCCCTACCTACAATTCTATCTATTATGTAGCCCGTTAGAATGAGTTTTGCTGCTTCCTCAAAGCCATCAATTATGGTGGCAATAGAGTTGACTCTGTCCAAAAAATCAATAAGTTGACTGCTACTACCATCAAATTGTGGAATTTTTGTAATTAAATCTAAGACTATCTTAAATGTGTCTGCTGGATTAAGAGTTTCCATACTAATTAATTTAATACAAAGTTTTCTTTCTTTTATTTATTTTAACTTACAAGGAGTAGGAATAATATTTGTTGAAAGGAGCAGGAACGCAGGAACAGTAAAGTTGATTAGCTGGACCTCATGGCTTCTGGGAATCGTAGCATGTCTCCATAGATTTCTGCGGTTCGCTAAAGATGGTCTCGAACGATAAACAATTACAACATTTTCTTATACTTCCACTTGAGTTTTTATTTTATCTTTTTAAGCGTGGGAGCGTTTTTCGCTTGGTAGTGGTTATGCTGTTTTCTTTCTGCTATTGTTTTAGTTTAAGGTTTTCACTTTCTTTTTTTTCTTTTTTTTCCTCTGTTTAGTTTCAGGTTTTCACTTTCTTTTTTTTTGACTCTGTTTAGTTTAAGGTTTTCACTTCTTTTTTTTTATCTACTTGTGCTTTGTTTTAGGTTTAAAATTGTTTGGTTTATTTTAAACATTCACGTGTATTTTAAGAGTTTTTTCTTTTGTTAAACGTTTCTAGTGCGTTTTTTATAATTTTAAGTTTTTTTTTCACAACCACACACCGCGTTTCGACTGCGCCAGTAACGATTAAGATATTAAGGCCTTAATCGTCTTAAGGAAATAAAAAACAACAATAACTTCAATTATAAATAGGTTCTTTATTTTTCACTATTAGATTTTTACAAGTCACTGCGTATCACTTGCCGGTTGGAACAGAAGTGACGCTTCAATCCCCAAAACGTACAAACAACCAAACGGTATAGGGCCCGCGCTCTAATTTTTAAGCGTGGCTTAGTTGCTAGCCAGTGGTGTTCGAAATTATAGGAAAGCTCCGCTCCAACTTTATCTTCGCAGAAGATGAAGGTGGAGAGAAGCTTGTTTTCGAACAGCACCCACGCTTGGTTGTTTGTCTAGAACATTAAGCTTGACTCAAAGCTCTAATTTCATATTATAGGGGGTTGTGGGAGCACATTTCAAGATATAACTATATCAATTAAATATACTATAATATATAATAATAATTTCGTTCATTAATCGTTGAAAAGTTGACGGGACATTTTTTAAACCAAACGGCATTCTAATATATTCGTACAAGCCTGCTGGACAATATCTGGTGATATTCGCCATCAATATCTGGTGATATCCTTTAGCAAGGTGTATAGTACTGAAATACTGCGGTTTACCTAATTGATGCTCTCAATATTCGGCAAAGAGTATTTATCATCAACAGTAACTTCATTTAGTCGTCTATAATCGACAACGATTCTGAATTTTTGAATGCCGGAATTGTCCTTCTTTTTCGGGACAACAATTATTGGCGAACTATATCTGCTTTGACTTTTTCTTATAATTCCCTGCAATTCCATATTAATAATAATATTAATGTTAAATTAAAAGACTTTATGTTTTTCTTTTACTTTATTCTTTTTCGACTCGCACTCCCGGCTGCACTTCTAAGACTGCGAGAAGTCATATGCAATCAAACATGCACACTTGTGCAAAATCACCGCAGTTATCAATTTCTTGCTTCCGTTCTTTTTCCCTCGGCGTTATCATAAACTTTTGGTATGCTCAAAATATTTTTGATGACCGTCGGTTTTCCGGCACTGGCATTCGATTACATATAACTTGTGTCGATCCATACGCACTAGACTTTTAAGTCTAGGATTAAATCATAGCACAAGCAACAATTTTTCTAAACAAAATTGTTCATGACTCTACTCAAAGAGTAAACTGTCTAGAAAAAGCTTCTCAATCTCGCCGTTCGGAATCGGTATTAAACTGTAGGTTTCCTCCACTTGTGAGAGAGCAATAACACGCATTACACGAGTGGTTGCTGAAAAGCTGGGGCCAGTTTTATCTCGGACTGTAACGCCGCCATTATTATTACTATTATGTCTCTGCTTTCTTTGTTCCTGTTACCACTATTTTCTCCGCCTCCCACTGTAGTTACTTCAAAAATATCATGCTCCTTAATATCAGTTTTAATAAGACGTTAAACTAGCACACTTTTCCTTGTATAATAATCTGGTAATGAACGTTTCTTGAATAGTGCAAAGAACCGCTTTTCAACAAAAGCTGCGTTGCGTAATTGTCGCGTGACTAGCAGACTTTCTACTTTAATTCATTTGTATTTGCCGCTGATTTGTTTTCGTATCGATGTAACAATATAAAGGTAGAAATTCGAACAAAGGGGATACATGCTGTAATATCTTCCATCGGGTATTATATTGATTTTTTTTGTTTGTAAATTAAAAGTTTTGATGTAGCAAATAAGCAACCATATTTTTTACTTTCTTAATAGAGTCAAACTAAGTCTCTGCTTTTAAACTATCGTTAACAACCAGATTTAGAGTGTGCGCAACACACCCAAAATGTTTAAATTCCAACTCATTTCGTATAGCGGTTTTTATATGTATTCGTTGCAAAATTAGAGACAACTATTATTATTTTTTACATCCCATTCTATCAATGGGCGCCATGGCTTTGTAGGTGCGTATGTCGACTACTACTCCTTAGACTTTCCAGTCTACGAGTAGGTTCAAATTCAAGAATACACAAACAATTTTTTCTAAAAAAATTGCTCACGGCCTCGTCTCTTTCGAGTCACTACAATGCTGAAAGAGTATAACTGCCTAGAAAAAGCTTCTTAATCTCGCCGTTCGGAGTCGGCATTAAACTGTATGTTCCCTCCACTCATGAGAGAACAACACGAGTAGAAGCTTAGCCTAAGTCCACCTTGGATGTGTCATTATTATTATTATTATTATATTATTCCATCAATACTCTCTACAATTCATTCGAAATCATAGTCCTCCTGGACTATAACTGATGTGTATTTTGGTGTCACAGCCTTAGAAATAAATGCATGAATTTGGGTTTGACGTGGACCAAAAATATGTGTACTGGTAATGGTGAAGATGAATCCACGGTAAAAAATTAACTTACCCCAGAAACTAATTACACTTAAGGACAATTATTTTTGAAATTATTATTTTTCTTTGTACAAATTGCATTTGGTAAAAGATTAAACCACCACAGTCCACAGTAAAGAAAACTTCACAAAAAAACAAAGCCTTTTCGTTTTACCACCGACGGCATAAGATTTTAGATATAGATTTTTTTTTTAGATTTAGATTATATAAATTATTTTATTTTGTTTCAATTTTAGATTACCATAATATAATTCAATTCAATACATTATAATATAAAATAATAATAATTTAAGTGAGCAATGGCGTTGCCGTCTGCCTGCACCGACGGCATAATTGCATACATCTATTAGAACAAAGCAAAAACGATTAGAGTTGACTTGGTAATATGTAAATTACCCAGAAAGCTTTTAAGAAAATCGAGTTATATGTTAGAATGAAACAACAATAAAACTTTCTGGCACAGATGATATGTGAATTGTTTGTAGAGGACTTAAATACAGCTCTTTAAGTAAAGAACATCAAATCAACCATAAAACATGGAGGAGGTTGGGTGATGTTGAGGTGTTCTATGGCTTCAATTGGCTTCAAGAGAATACCATGGACAAAATTGGGTATTTTAATATTTTCAAATTAAGTTTCCACCGACAATTTAATCCTGTCTTAGGGTTGTTACTTTTAAAAAGATATAATTTAATGCCCCAACGCAATTTAAATTCGATTGAACACCAATGGCATGACATAAAGTTGCTCCTAAAAGTAAGTCACATTTCATTTCAGAAAAACTTCTAAAATCCATTCGCCAGCGATTAAAAACTGCCATAGATGCTGGAGAATGTGCTATCCGACCCTGAAATTTGATTTTTATAGTTTTTTAGTAAATTTTTTAGTGATAACTTCAATTAACTTTTAGGTGTGTGCTCCATTTTGGGCGTTAAAATTAAGTACAATACTTTTTTATATTTCGCTAAGAAATGATCTGCTTTGTTAGATATGTTGTTTTGAATGCTTATTTTTTATTTTTTTAAGAAGTAATTTTGTTGTATGTTCAATTTTGTGAGTTAATTTATGTATGAAATCGGTGTGAATTTAAAACGTGAATGTGATTGCTTTAGCAAATTATAGTTTATTTTCCAGTTCTTAAAAGACTGTGATTGTGATTTTTCAATCACTGTGATAAAATCGCCGGTAGTGATTTTTTGGGTAAGCTACTTAAGCTCGGGCAAACTTAAGGCTAGCGGCCGAGGCAATCGAAAACAGTTCTAACCCTGTCCTTTTTCTTACAGTTGATAAGGTTTGGCTCTATAACCAAAAGAAAAAAGAGGGGTATATGTTTCAGAGCTACCCAACAGAACATGGTGAGCGTCAGATTTCAAAAAGGATTAAATCTAGATTGCGCAAAAGACTGCTGTTTGAATCGTTTATTTTCTTTGTTTTAAAATATTAGATTTCGATCTCTAGTTCTCATTCCGAGATGCATACTTCGGTACCCAACGTAATACATCCAATCCACGTCATATCCTATCTCTTCATTCGAAAATAATAAGATTATTAAGAAAGACGAGGTGTGAATTAATTTGTTTAGAAAATTATTAAGTATTTAAATAATTTAACCGGATTAAGTTAAAGGTATCTTCATTGATGACTTTTCTTCTGAAGTTATGATGGCTTTATAAAATAAATCTTCTGATGTAACTCTTGATAAGTAAGCGGCAAACACCACAGATCATATTTCGAAGTAAGCCCATAAAAGTAAATGGTAATATATAAAATATATTATGTATGTAATAGGTTTTTGGTCAAAAAATAGTTGAGATACAAATAATTAATAAATATAAAAAACATCTTAAACAATATATCAGATCAAATATATAATGAAATATAATCAACAGTCTAAGTATTTGTTGGTATTAATTACTGGTAGTCTCCACTTTCTTTGCGTTATCTTCCTTGCTTGATGGGCCAGTTTGAGTTATGGGAACAACTCTCTCGCTGGGTGGCGGAGGAAGCTTTTTCATTGGTGCTGTGACTGTTAATAGTCCGTCGGATGACAAAGACGATGATACAGTGTCTGGGTTGACGTCATCTAATCCAGAAAATCAAATTAAATTTGTCGTCGTCAAGATATGGCAATGTACTCACTTGGCAATAAGTAACGTCTTGAAAATTGTCTCGCGACAAAACCATGTTCATCTTGCCTCTCTTCATGTTTTCCCTCTACAACAATAAATTTGTCCGTCACTTTGACCGTGATTTCATTTGGCGAAAACTGTTGCACATCCAAGATAACCTCGAACTTCTCATTGTCAATATTCAAAGTTGATCCGGATTCTTGCTTTTGTAAGTTCGTACTACGTCTCCATGGCCGTAAATATCCTTGGCGGAGAACTGTAGGATTTGAGCTCCAGAAAGAAGACAAGAGGTCTTCTCGCCTAGGTACATATATAGATATTTATGAGTTATTATGTTGTACACAATGTATAAAATGTATTACTTCAAACCGGTTCCAAAGTGCTGATCTAACAAACGTGATGTGCGCATTGGCACATCAAAATCATCCCACCAGTCACGAAACATTAGGGGAACTACGGACATCTACAAGCAAGACAAAATTTAATGGAAATACACTGAATATCACCACTAAAATTTTGAAAAAAATTTCAAATCAGTGCACTATTTTTATAAGTTTTCCAAAACATTGTATACCTTTTTTGGAATAATGATATAGATAAAGCAAAACTGGTAACTGCGTGCTCTGTGAGACTTCAAAAACGTATGCCAATAAAATTCGAGAATTCACATTTATATATCCGAGTTTTCCGTTTAATCTTAAAATAGAAAATTTAATTTTTCTCTAATTTTAGAATGATCATATGGGAAAATTATTCATCGGTGTGCTTTGGGATCTGGCTACCTTGCGAGCTGTTTTGCATAAATGTACGAGATATTGAAACACATAGAACATGTGCTTGCTGAATCTTTATTATGCGTTCTTATTTAATAGGCTATTTATAAAAATATCACTCACACCTCAGTCTTCCATGCTGTTGGGAAACTAAAATGGACTTAGGTATTGTTGTTAATAAATTAAAGAAATTCCTCCTGATACGTAGAATTTTCTTCTATCTTGATCGAGATTTTGTGGGTATTTCTTGCAAGGTTGAAGTTTCTACCTTTGGGTAATTGCAGGTGTATACATACATTTAAAGGACATTTTTTAATCCTATCATATTAAACTTATCTGTCAATGCTATGCTTACATCCCATGTAAGTATTGTGTGCTTAATAGAAAAAAAGTTTAAAAAGAGTAGATACAAGTCGTCCGCCTTCTGCTGTTCCGAAGAACTTAATGTAATTGATTCATTCAATGATTGATTCAGTAGTTCATAAATCTATGCTGGTCCCTATCCACAGAAAAATAACCGACAATGAAGTAACTGATGGACTTGCCAGAAAAGCATCAGAAACCGACCTTTCAAGAGAAATCCAACCTAGCTAGCAAATAAACCCTAATCACCGGTGAAACCAGTTCGACGATATGGCCGTTCATACAACAAGGGGTTCGATGGTAGTGGTATTACCGGTCACAATCGCCTGAAGAATCTTGCCATGAAAATGACACTTACCAATAACAATAACTTATGTATAGGCTGTGGAGGTGAAGAGGAACCAGAGGATACTCCTCACTACATCTCCCTCTCCACTATATTGCGTCATCTGAGAAACAAAACACTGGGAGAATATGTAATTCTTCCATGAACTTCAAGAAATTTGGAATAAAAATCTTCGAATTTTTGCAGGTTAATAAGAACAACAGAATGGCTGTAGAGTGATTTGTAACACGGCGTTACAGTACGGGAGAAAAGGACGTCGTTTGGACTTGGTTTCTGCCCCGTTTACCCACATACCTATAGCCCAGTCAAGGAAAAAAAATAGTTGATTTCGCAAACACCGAAGATCAATTTTTAATCTAATAAAAACGACGAAGGTCTGGAGGAAGCATTTATCAGCTTATCGTTGTAGCGACTATTACATTATCATAGCACTTTTGGAATGCTTTTGGGCTCTTTAAGACAAATCAAAGATCCCTAGAGGATCTGAATCTGAGCAGTTGCCGCCTTACATTGCTGACGGTTCCAAGCATGTGGCTTCCGGAAAAACGTAATCTAAGGCAATAGACACCAAAATAAGTAACAAATGTAAATTATGGAAGAACAATCTACGGAAATAAAGTTGGTGTGACATGAGGAAAATTTAGTGAGTTCGTAATCGCAGTATTCGCGCAGTACTGCAACGTTAAGCGTTCTTGATCGTTCTTGATCGCATCGCGTTCTAAAATGTAACTTGAAAGCAAATGCTGCGCAGACAAAAGCAGCCAGCGCATCATAGATTATTGTGATGCGATGAAATTTTTTTTATATTCCGGCCCAATTATCTCTTTTCACATTGTATCATTATTACCCAAATAATTTACAAAAACCGAAGCGGCTAATTTTTAGACATTTTTAGAAAAAAAGAAACAAATGACACGAAAAAGAATAAGCCATTCAGAAACGTAAACAAAATTAAAGCATCGGGATGCATCGCAAAATCAAAAAATCGTTGCCTTGAAACAAAGTGCGATGCTCATTTTTTTAACGTTTACGAACTCAGGCGTTCTTTCTCTCAAGAGCGTACGCTAACAGGATTTAGTAAAAGAGTACTCAAACTAGACCTACTATAATATTCTTCCGCGTGCAAACAGAATTTAGTGGCTTGTAGTAGGAAAACAATTTTTTTTTCAAATCCGTGTAGTTATTTTTTGTAGAAATGTTGGTATGTTTGATAACTGTAATTCTATTATTAAATACTTTTTTATCAATCTGATTTGGCGAAACGAGCTGCTAAAGTTTTAAACTTTGCTAGATGCTGAGAAAGCCGACTTAAATTATGTTTAAAATGCTTAAATTCCCACTCAGGTTAACCCGGTTTGAAAAGCTTACGGTTTGGTACATCAATATTTTTTAGTGCCACTCTTGCCAAAATCTCATTTATCAAAATATTTTGAAATAATCGATTCGTAGCAAGCACCAAATGGTTTATTGGGCTTCAATCCCCGAGGTACTACAATTGGCCTATGTTCGCCTTAGTAAGGCTGGCCTGCAGATTTGGCTACTTTAATCTAAACAACATTTTTTGCAGCTCTTGGAAAACGAAATAAATTTATTAAATTAGACCAAATCAAATTCTTAAAAAAATTAGATTTCTAACACTTTTCATTGTATTTTTGTTTATTTTTGTTATGATCATTGCAGTCATTGTCAATCAATGACATTGTGTATGTATCTAATTCACTTACTTCTAAGCAAATATCTTAAATGGAGTGACACATACATATGTTGTTCCAAAGTTCATAGTCATTAAGGTTAAAAAAGCTTTTCTAAAAATGAACTTAGTATAAAAATAGTTTGCGTACTATTATTTTAAGAATTTCTTTGGTTTAAAAATGGAATTGACAAAAGTGGTTGTATTTATTTAGAAATTTCGCGTCCTTGTAATTGGAAATCATACATGTAGTGTTGTGTACACACCTTAATTTAGTTTTTTAAACTATGTATGGTTGTCTTTCTCTTTTCGATGTAATGTCATTTTTTCCTTTTTAATTCCAAATTCGAATAACAGTGGTTTTTGAATAACGTTCTGTAGTCAACGAATGGCAAGACTAATTTCCATGCAATAAATTATCTAGTTTATACATTTTCTAAATAGTGTTTTAATTCCAGAAAGAGTTATTCCAGAACATAACAAAATTGGCGACAAGATGAAGATGAGTGCTGAACAATTTGCTGAGTTTCTTCAGGCAATGAAGAGTTTAATTGTGCAACCGGCTGCTGCTGTTGGTACTGCTACGACGGCCATTGCTGGGAATTTCGATTCATACAACGCTGAAGCCGAAAGTTTTAAGCAATACATCGAGCTTTTCGGATATTACTGCGCGCTCAAAAATACTTCCGCCGATAGTGTGCAGAAAAGGGCTTTCTTCAATTCAATTGCCCTAACCTATATGACCAATGCAAAAGTTAGCTGGCTCCAAAATTGAGTGTGTAAAGGTAAGAAGAGTGAATGAAAGATCTCCCGAACAAATCCCCCAATCCAAGGTGGAAAATCAAGCGCCGAGGGATGCATGACTACTGGGATAACTATTCGCTAGTTTGAGGAGCTCTGATATGGCGGACCCCATTACTTCTCGTGACACTCGTGGGACCCTAATTAAACATGAACAAACAAAACGAAAAAAAAAAAAAACAAAAAAATGAGATAACAAATGAGCCAATCGGCCCTTCGTCAGAAGACGAACTTTTAGCCTCTAGTCAAGAGACTATCCCCCAACAGACTCCAACAGTACCTTTTTTTTTTTTTTTTTTTGTGCGAGAGGAGGTGGAAACCTTTCATAGGCACCAAAGGGTAGTGCCGGATTCTTACCGGCTAAAACCACCCCCAGTCAATCTTCCCGTTTACTTGCTCCCTCGCGGAACTACCGCTAGGTATTACTTCACGAGGGACGGGTTCGAGCTATTTGCTTCGTCACTAGGTGTTTAGCGAATTCGCGTTCCGCTGTCGTTCTGCGTTCCTAAGATCGCACATTATTCGTACTGCTGCATCGTTTACTGCAGCCCAATAATCTTCGCTTTTTAACATATACTCGACTATGTTATATGGTGTCGGCTGTTCACTAAATTTTTCATGTAAAATATCTCTTTCGTTATCATAACGGGGGCATTCAAAGAAAACATGCTCCACATTTTCTTCCGCGTGTAGGCATCGAGGACAGAAAGGACTTGAATCACGGTTCCGCTTGAATAGGTATTCACGGAAGCCACCGTGACCAGTCAAAAACTGTGTAAGATAGTAATTAACCTCGCCGTGTTTTCGATTTACCCAATTTTCAATCCTTGGGATCAGTCGGTACGTCCATCTCCCTTTTTGGGACACGTTCCATCGTTGTTGCCACATTTCTATGCTGCGACTTCTTTCTATTTTCTTCGCGTGGTTCACAGTGGGCCCGATTTGCACGCGTTGGTCATAAAATCTTTTAGCTTCTAGAGCTAGAATATCGATGGGTACCATGGAGGATAGTACCAATATCGCGTCGTGGGATACCGTCCGAAATGCATTGCAAACTCTCAGTGCACATAATCTGTAGACAGATTTGGCGTCTTTCATGTGCGACTTTTTATTCGCGACGTCAGACCATATTTGTGCCCCGTACAGCTGTATGGATGTTACAACTCTCGCCAGCATTAACCGTTTACTTTGCCTCGGTCCGCCGACATTTGACATGAGTCTCGAAAGAGCGCTTATCGCTTTCGACGATTTCTCACAAGCGTACGCGAGATGATGCTTATAATTAAGGCGAGCATCAATCATCACTCCCAGGTATTTGATAATGGGGCTGGAAATAATGTTGTGCTCTCCGACTTTTATCGTTATCGTCTCCCGTACCTTTCTACTCGTGATTAGCACGGATTCCGTTTTATGATCCGCAAGGTCTAAACTCATGTGGCAAAGCCAGTTTTTTATCAAAGCTATTGCTTCGTTGCAATATAACTCGATTTCTTCTAGTCGTTTCGCTACTACAACCACCGCAATATCGTCCGCGAAGCCTATGATAGAGGCTTCTCTTGGAACCGGGAGTCGTAGAATGTCGTCATACATCACATTCCATAGTAGAGGACCTAGCACTGAACCTTGAGGCACGCCCCCTGTAATTTTATGCAACTTCGTTCCGTCGTCAGAATCATAGAGGAGCAATCTATCGGTAAAATAGCTCCTAATTAATCTTAATATGTACTTCGGTACATTTAATCGTTCGAGACGTTGTAAAATGCGTGTCCAGTTCGCCGAATTAAACGCATTTTTCACGTCAAGTGTTACCACGGCGCAGTAGTTTCTACTGCCTCCTCTCCATCGTCTACCTTCTATGGCTGTCCGGGCTTTGTCCGTTACAACTTTGATCGCGTCAATTATCGATCGGCCCTTTCTAAAGCCATACTGGTATTCCGCGAGTCCATCATTGGCTTCGATGATGGGCTGTAGTCTGTTACATACTATTCTTTCTAGTATTTTGCCCATAGTATCGAGCATACAAAGTGATCGGTAAGATGAGGGCTCTTCCGGTGGTTTATTTCCTTTCGGTAATAATACCAACCGTTGGTATTTCCATTGCTGCGGAAAAATTCCCTCATTCAAGCATGCATTATACATGCTGACGAATATGTCTGGGCGGGCTTTTATAGCTAGTTTTAATGCCCGATTGGGTATACCGTCGGGACCGGGAGCTTTTCGATCTTTTATTCTATTAATTGCCGCTGAGAGCTCGTCGTTTGTTACCGCAGGAATAGATTCGCTTTGTTCACGGATTTCGTTTAGTGCGACCCCGTCATTTTGAAAAGGGAACAGAGTTTCAACGATTCTACGGAGCAATAGTGGGCAGGTTGGCGATGACCTCTGAGGCGTCTTGAGTTTCGCGGTTATAATTTTGTACGCGTTACCCCATACATTCTCATTTAATTGGTCACAAAGATCCTTGAAACACTGTCTTTTGCTAGACTTAATGGCAGATTTAAGTGCCGCACGTGCCTCTTTGTACCCTGCTCGCAATAAGAGGTGTCTTTCTGGGTCCTGTTGTCTAGATCTCTGATATTTTCTTAGCGCCTTGTGGCACGCCGATCGGAGTTCCTTGATCTCATCGTTCCACCAATATGTTGGCCGGCGGCGATTCTGACTTCCCGTTCTAGCCATCGATGTATCGCAGGCAACGTGTAATTGTCGCGTTACTTGGCTAACAATCTCGTTTGCTGTTCTCCCTTCGACTATAGCTTCGGCGATTGCATACTCTAAGAGCTCTTCGTCTAAGGTGTTCACGTTCCATTTCGTTTTACTAAGTTGACGCGGAATGTTTCTAAAATGTAGAGGACTATATACATCTATTAAAATCGCGTTATGATCACTGTGAGTGTAGTGGTTGCTGACTCGCCAGGTCGTATGCCTAGATAGGCTACTACTAACAAAAGTGATGTCAACTATCGAACCTGCACCCGCTCTACTAAACGTGTTCGTATTTCCCACATTAGCTAAGACGACGTCCAAACTAGAAAAAGCTTCGAGTAGAATGGTTCCTCTTCTATTTGTTAACACGCTTCCCCATTCTACTGCCCATGCGTTAAAGTCACCGGCTATAATAGTTGGGGTATGGTCCTTAGCATCACAAACTATGCTTTCAATGATACGCTCGAACTGATCAATGGTAAGACTTGGAGGGATATAACAGCTGTATAAGTACACGTCGTTTATCTTCGCCCGTACAAAGTGGTTTTCCGCGCCGAGAGGTGGTATCTGGAACTTGGCATTTCCACATGCCCATATAGCGGCTTTTTTCATTGCATCGTGCACCCAGTTACCCGAGTTCAAATTACAGTACTGTTCGGACAGTATTGCAATGTCGACCTACTGCTCGCGGACCGTTTGCTGCAATAGATCCTGAGCTACCTCGCAATGATTAAGATTTAGTTGCAAAATTTTCATGTTTTCGCGTGTAAGCTCTCTAGGGCTTTTTTATACTCTGGGCATCTAACACTACCGGTTATATGTCCAGAGTCTAATCCATTTGCAGTGCAGTGCAAGCATTTTGGCTTCACCTTGCAATCCTTCAATTTGTGTCCGTTTTCTCCGCATCCAAGGCATGCATTCGATCGGTCTGTAGGGCTTTTACACGTTCTAGCCATATGGCCAAACCCAAGGCACCTAAAGCATTTCTTTGGCGAAATCTTTTCTCGTATTCGGCAATAGATCCAACCAATGCGTACTTTTCCGGCTGTAAGTAACCTATTACCAATGTCTTCAGGCAATCGTAGGGTGGCTGCCTGAGTGCCACCAAAAGTTCTTCTCATGATCTTTATTGCGGACGATTTGACTTCGTAGTCTTGCAGATATTCGGTAATGGCCGCGCAAACTTCTTCCTTCGATGTGACCTCGTCTATATCTTTGCATTCTAGCAATATCTCCTGCGTTATAGAACGTACGCTAGCATTTTCGCCTAGTGAGTCTCCAATTTTCTCTTTTAGGCTCGCGGTAGGTATCTCAGGCGATTTTTTTAAAGCTAACAAGAGGTCTCCGCCTGCTGTTTTCCGAATTCGGCTTACATTTTCACCAACTTCTTTCAGATTCGAATCCGATTTTAATTTTTTCAGCAAATCAGCGTATGTAAGTTCGCCCGTTCTTCTTATTACTATGGCGTCGGCACGTTTGGTCTTTGGTGCGTGCGTTTTTTTGACACCTCTTCCGACTTTGGTCCACTCGTTCGATTTTGCCGTTTTGACATTCGTTTCCCTGTTGGTGGTCGTTTTCAGATTTGTCGACTTAACGTTTTAATTTTTTCGAGTGCTCTTTTCTGCTCTTCCATCGTTTGGCGGCGTTACTCGCTTTTTCTTAGGAGATGGAGTCTTAATTTGACGTTCCGCAGCATTACTGACATTGTCTCCTTCCCGTACCCTCTTTGCCGAATGATTCCTGTAAAATTGAGGACTTGGCGTTTGGTGGACTCTACGTGTTGGGTTGCTGTCCGACTGAGGCACCGTTAATATGCAGCCTTCCTCAAGTCGGAGCTTGAGCAATTGTACTTCGTGTTCGAGCTGAGAAACTTTGGAGCGTAGGTCAGATGCCTCGACTTCGGCTTCTCGAAATGCGGACTTAATTAGGCTTCCAAGTTTTTTAATCTCTCCGTGCACATTGTGCTTGTCTTTATAGAAGGCAAGCAGCTCATCAATTTTCGTACCCAGCGGTATCATTTTATTTCCCGTCAGTGGTGGCGTCTCAGTGGTTTGCGTAAGTAGTGGACTCCGATCTACGGCGGTACTTTCTAATGAAGTGATTCTCTGGTTTTATTTCCACCAACCCTGTGTATGCACAGGTTTTGTGACCCGTTCACACACAGGGGCCCCCAATCCGCCACTTGGGGACGCGCCCAATGGGAGAACTGGCAAAACTCCACACGGGCAAAACTCCACACGGGGGCAAAACTCCACACGGGGGCAAAACTCCACACTCCAACAGTACCTGCCATAGTACAGCTGCGAAGTCTCACCCAGCCTCAACCCTAAACCCAGACGCCAAGGTCGTCAAGCGACCAGAAGCGAAAAAAATACAAATACAAATCCTGCAACCCAGCAGAAACTTCAGTACCAGAAGGCCATCTTTATCTTAGGCAAGATTGCTAAAAAAATGAAGCAGTCGGCATTGTGGCGGAGGAGGATTCGAAGGATAAGCCAAAGTACCAAGCCGTAGTGGAAGAATACACTAGGTACATCGCAGAAAAACAAGACACGGCAACGACGTCAACAAAACCTCCAACAACATCTCCAAACGCAACAGATCTCGAGATGGGACCAGTTCTGCTTCGAAATGAAGCAAAGGAAGCGACAGTACAAAGTAGCAGTGAAACTGTAAAGCGTTCCATGAACGAGGTAGTAAGGGATCATATTCAGGTCCCGTTAGCGGACAAGCTGCCTGCCAACCCAAAGAAGGTCGTTGAAACCTGGAACGAAATTGAAACAGGTTGTCCGAGTGGTCATAGATCATCTCCTAAATTCTCCTACGTCACTACCTGGATACGACTCAGCTGAAGTCGTAAGAGGTTAGGTTAGGTTAGGTTAGGGCTATTCTAATGTGAGGACCAATTCTCCAAGGATTTTCTCTTTGCATGCATAGCTAAGATTAGCAATGAATGGGAAGGTCTAAGTCTCAGACTCATCCCAGCGAAAGAAACCCAGAGGAGATCGAGAGACCGCATTTGGTTAGCCAAAATAAAGCCTAGCGAAGGCTGACAACAAACAATATACCATGGCCGCCATTCTAGGCATAGAAGAGGTCTTCAATAACGTCCACACAGAAGCTATCCAAGAATCTCTTATCACCAAAGAACAACCGCTACAGATGCGTTTACAAGTCACTCAAGCTACCAAGCTTTGCAATAATTTTGCAGGCAGAAGTTTTCAATTCAATTCAAAAAGCAGCCGCATCAGGCCACCCAGCAGCTGCGTCATCGGAGAGAGTAGTAACGGCCAAAAGAAGGAAGAAGCCAAAGGCGACACCTAGGTTGGTAAAGCGCCCCTCTCTGTCAGCCTCAGCATAAAAGCTGCCAGCCGAGGTGAGGAAGGGGACGCTAGTCACTCCCAGTACAGCAGCAGAGGACGATTTTCCCTACGTCTCCGATGGGGGAGAGGGAAGATACACGGGGGCAAGCAATAGCTTCGTTTCCATAGCGCCGTCTGAATCAGATGACGAAGACGAGTAGCTGAAGTGTCTCAATGACAGCATTAGGCAGCTCCAGCTTCAAGTGGAGGCCATAAAGGCAAAGCAAACGGCAAGGCGGGAGAGGGAGAGACAGGCTGTGCTCCCAGCAACCCGAGCAACAGCCTCAGCAGAAGAAACTGAGCCAACACCAAAAGCAAAATCAGCCTCAACAACAACAAAAGCAAAATAAAACCCCACAACAGCAAGAACAACATCAACCTAAGCAACAGCAGCCGAAACAACAACCACAAAAGCAGCAGTAGCAGCACCAACAACAACAACAACAAACGCACCAGCAGAAGAAAGCAGCCAAGGAGCGTGTTCCTCCAATCAACACGCATAAAATAGAATTCGGAAACACCCTAGTTACTTACATTACATAGTTAGTCGGCCATAAGCGAAAATTTTATAATAAAAAGATTTAGTGATACTAGGCACTCTATACAGTGCAATACTGTGGAGCAATACTACAAAATAAAAAAATTATTAAGGGATTCGACGACGGAGTTCTACTCTTTCACCCCCAAGCGAGAAAAATTACAAACAATGCCCTTAAAAGGGCTGGAACCGTCGACCAAACCGGAGGAGTTCCTTAAGACGCTCCAAAATCTGAAGTGCGAAGGCAGGTGTCAAGCCCTTCACCACACCAAGGGCCGAACGGGAGGAACGGAAATTGCCGTTTTTCTTGGTACAGCTGTCGCCCGATAGCAAGGTGGATAATTTAAGGAGTATCAAATCCCTAAATTGCCAGTTTGTCACTTGGGATAAATTAAAGCGCAGCGGAAGCATTATTCAATGCCTTCGCTGTCAAAGGTTTGGACACGCCGCGTCGAACTGCGACATGCAGCCTCGATGCGTGAAGTGCGGAGAAAACCACATAACAGAGGAATGCCCACTGGGTAAGGAAAACGTCGCAGATAAGAGCCAACTCACCTGCGTATTATGCAAGAACAAGGGTCATACCGCAAGTTATCGGGGTTGTCCTGAGTTTCAAAGCATGAAATTAGCAAATCTGGCTCGTAAGCAAAATCGTGTAGGGAAAATCACAACAGCTCCAGCACAAAGAGCAACCGTCAACCCCCAAATTTCCTACGCCCAAAATGGTGTCAGGAAGGGGTACCACGGTACAGCAACAGTCAAAGGTAGTCGTGCAGGCCCCAGTGCCAAACGCACCTGGCTGAGACTGATGGCGCCATTCTGACTGTCTTGCTAAAGATCAAAGAGCAGATCGGACAAATGCAAATCCAGTTCGGACAGATGCAGAGCCAGCTATAGAAGAAGACAGGGCGTGTGGACTACATCTACACGATTCTGCCGAGCCTAGCGCAACTGTTATCGTAATGGGCGCGAATGTAACTGGGAACTCCTTGAAGATCTCAGCGATAAATGTAAATTCATTGATTGGGATCGATCGAAAAGAATCGCTGTACAAGTTGCTTGATGACCAAAGTCCCGACGTAGTTGTGGTTTGCGAGACTAAGCTTACCCAGAAATACAAATTAAGGCACACAAATTACAATATAGAAAGAAGAGACCGACCCAACTCTACTCAAGGAGGAAGTGTCGCAATCTTTATTAGTAAAACAACTTAAGTATAAAGCCGTTTACAGTGGTGAAGTACGAAGATTCCAGGAAATAGAAGCGTGCATTGTGTACATCCGACTCCGTAGTGGAAAAAAGATGTACATTGTCGCGCTCTACGCCTCTGATCATGCTCAAACCGAATTATTACCTCATAGCCGGAGATCCTAATGCAAAACATAGGAATTGGGGAAATCATACGCCCAATAAAAGAGGGATATCGTTATACAATTGGTGGGTCCATAAAATTGTAGAGTTTCGCCTCGATCTAAAGGCTACAGATAGTTCGTCATTTCCCAGAAGCGGCTCGTATCTACTGCTGTTCGACGAACGGATACAACTGACTGACGTGGACCAACAAACAATAAACTGCCTGCGCACATTTATGCACAACAGTGACTATTGCGGACTACGTTCTGAAATAACGATTCCCAATGAAGTTGCGGAACTTCAAGCGTTCGGTCAAACCTACTCGTTTCTCTCGAGACTTGACAAGAGCTCTCTCCTCGAACGCGCTCTACCCACCGTCCAATAGGAACCTCTCAAACGAGGAGATTGACTGGTATCTTAAAGGAATAGACGAGACAATAAAACGAACTATGGACAGAAAGATACCCCGGCATCGACATACAGAGAACATTCATCGCAATGCGACAATAGACGCACTTCACACACAAAAGAGCACGCTGCTAACAATGCTTAAAAACCTATACAGACAGTTTGCTGACAGACAAAACTCGGAGATAAGGACGCTGAAGTCGTTGATAATAGAACCTCCAAATACTAGCAAATTATAGGCGGTCAGCCAATTTGTACTGGGGAAATAAGTTTCGGGCTATCAAATCAGATAACTCAAGTATGTTCCCCCAGATAAATAAAATATTTCGGAGGAAGGATGCCAACGAACTTCCGTGTCTGAAACTATCCCGTACAACGAACAGTAAACAATTATTCATAGCAGCGGGACGCTGAATAATGTGCACTATCCAGAGCATTGGAAAACAGCAGTGGGGAAATGATGCATCCAATCTTCGGTCCATAAGTCTCCTTCCGAATATCTGCAAGGTATTCGAAAAAGTCATTAATAGAGCTTTGATCAAATGGGTTGAGCACAATAATATAGTTCCGGATAACCAATTCGGTTTCAAGGCGGGGCATGATACAATACATGCCGCGTCGAAACTGGTGTCGGACATACAAACGAACAAGAAACAGTGCACGGGTGCCCTACTGATCGCCTTCGATACAGTATGATTGGAAGGGCTCTTCTATAAGTTGAACAGATTGGGTATAAGCAAACCACTACTGTACACGTTGCTTAATATGCTATCCAACAGAAGGTTCATCGTTAAAAATTGCGATGTAGTTTCTGCGGGAACGTTTGAGATTAAAAATACTCTTATATTATTTACACAGCTGATCTGATAGGATCTCTTCAGCACTCGATAGCGTATGCCGACGATCTGATTGCGTATAGATCAGGTCGTAAAATTGAGATCATTGTAAAACTCTTGCAAAGTGACTACGAGAAAATTCAGCGATTTTGCGACGACTGGAAGTTGGTTATCAACCTTCAGAAGTCAGAAACCATCTTATTCAGAACGCCGTTGAGAAAGGCTTCGGCGGATACCAAACAGAATTGGCGAAAGTTCTCAGTTGTTGGACAACAGCCACTAGCGAATCAGACTAGTCAGATACCTGGGGATTTGGCTAGATCAATATCTATATTTTAACAAACATATAGATGCATATAGAGCTGGCCAGAGCTCGAGGGGCTTTCGCTCTTACAGTGAGACTGTTTCGCAACAGCCAACTCGATGCGAGAGTGAAGGTTATCTGCTACATGGCCCTTATTCGGCCGATGCTTGCTTATGGCTGTCCCGTGTGGTTCAATGTGGGAGCAAGCTTGATGGAAAAGATTCGGGTGTTTGAGAGGGCTTGTCTTAGGGCTTGCCTTCACCTTTACACAACACCAGAGTCCCAGTACAAAAAAATTATATCCTAATGAGATCTTATACAACAGGGCGAGCCTGATAAGAGTAGACAACTTTTTAGTCAAGATGACTCGTAGGCACATTGCAAGATCAATTATCTCGACGAACAACCTGGTTTCAAGGGCTTACTACCTCAATTACGTGTACCATGAGAGGGTGCGCCTTAATGGCTTCGTCCCCCCAGAAGCATTCGTTTATCGAAATAAAGCTTCCACATTGATTCGACCAGGCAGGTCTGATCCAGGATAAAGATGCAGTTCCGTTAATCTTTCACATTGCTCGGACAACTGTGGATGGGCGACTCAACTACAGCCGAGACGTTGCACAGAGCACTGAGGAGCTTTTCCGCTTTAGTAGATCGGTGTCCAGCTGAGATGTTAAAGATGTGAGCAAGCAGTTTTGGTGGTTAAAACAGCGAGCTCCCTCGTCGATCCGGGGTAGGTCTGGTACTCGAAGTCGGCTGACATATATTTTTTTTACATTTGTTTTGCTTGGCCGGCTTACACAGTTCTTAAGTGTTTAGTTTAAGGTAGGTTAAGAATATATATGAAAAAAAAAAATAAATAAAAAAGAATAAAAAATAAGAAAAGGGGAATGTATATATGTAGAGATTGTTTACATATAATAAAATAGATATAGATTGAATACTACATGTATGCATTCCCATTAGTGATATAGTTTATAGTTTATCTAGGTTAAGATTTATTGTAAGGTAGTTTTAAGTTTTACGTAAAATGTGAGAAAACAAAAAAAAATTTCTTTCACTAAGTTTTTTTAAAGCGGATTTTCTTAGTATTTATTGTTCCTTGTCTTAGCAATAATTGTAGGATAAGTCGAAGGACATAATTAAGTCTTAAGTTCTTAAGTTTAGCTTAGAGTGCCCGCCGAGGGCCAGTAAGATAGGTCATAACAAGTTAGTTAAGCTAGTTTTAGTCATTTTTGTCTAGCAAGTAAGGTTAAAATAAAGTCCTAATAAAAAAAAAAAAAAAAATGGAAATCTTCATGAAGTGCTGAGTAAGGTTTGTAATGTGGTGAACATCGATGTTCCATCCGTAAAGAGAATCTTCAGAGTAAAACCAACCACTCACAGTGGTAAACTCACTTCGTATGATGGTACCATCGTAATGAAGTGCTCTGATCCCCATAAAAAAATGCCCTGCTCAGAAGCTATTTAGCAAGGTATAAACAAAAGAAAATTGGGTTGACACTCCGTGATATCTGCATAGAGTCTGATCAGAGAATCTACATTAATGAGAGTTTGACGAGGAAAAACTATTTACATCAACGAAGCGCTCTCAAAATGAAAAAAGAGAAGATCATATCTGCAGTGCACACCACCAATGGACAAGTGCATGTACGTGGGAGTGTACGTAGGTGGGAGATCAATTGTTATCACCAAAGAAGAAGACTTGGCGCAGATCAAAAGGATAAAGTGAAATGACGCACTCCACAAGAACAAATAATTATTCTTTATCAAATTTCTCTTCTGTCTTTTGTATGTCTCTAGTATTTTCTCTTAATTGTTCTCTTTTTATAAGTACTACTTACTTTCTCTTTTATTCTAGTTCTTTCTTTTTAAACTTTTTTATTAGTCATCCTTTAATATTATTATTACTGTCAAAAGTCATTGCCAATCTATTTCTGGGCCTTTTGTTTATTATAGTTATTATTGAACGTTCTCTCCGTGTTGTTTTTTATGTTGTATGTTTTTCTTCCTTATTCCAAATTAATGACAAACTATGAATGGGGGAGTTGCATGGACAAATCAAAGATGCTCTTGAATATTGTGTTTAAACTTAAAATTGGCATAAAATTGATGAAATGAATTTTCTTTTTGGAGATGGTTGTATGGATGTGATTGATGTTTCTGAAACTTGGGCAAAGAAAAATATGAACTCAGATTTATTTAAAATTAAGTGAGTGCGTTAATAGCACATTATGATCAAATTATTTGCACTGGTTTTTCTCACCATGATCTTATTATTCTCTGTCTGAAAGTGTTTTCCTTCTAAAGTCCGAAGCATGGTAAAGCAATACCGTCATTTTCCGTCTGTTAAATTAATGTCTTTACTCGATGATTGTAGTAATCTAAACTGGTCACATATCTATTGCACATCCGATGTCAATTTTCAGGTTTATGTTTTCAATAAATATATTAACTTTCTGCTTGACAAACATGTACCCGTAAAAACCAAAAGAATAAATAATGCTAATTCAGCATGGTTTTAACCACAAATAAATAAACGCGATGCCCTTTATTACAGATGGCGTCGATACAGATGTCCAAATATGTACAAAGATTTCAAAAACATGCGCAACTTAGTTACTTTGTTAATAGTTAGTTAAGATAGAGGAGAGTATACTTCTCCAGGAGGAGAGCGGGGCATTAGCCCCCAATGTTCACATAAGCTCCTACAAACTTAAGGCGGCCCAGGTGAACATCCATCATGCTATAGCGGCATCGGACGTAATAGCAAGGATGTTCACAATGGAAGATCTGGACTGCGTACTTATCCAGGAGCCTTACATCCTAAGAGGTACAGTTAAGGGACTGACATGAAGGAATGCAGAGGTAATTTGGGACACTCTGGCGCCCAACCCAAGAACTTATTAATAAAAATATTAATTATGTTCTTCTTGCAGAATACGTTACGAGAGACCTTGTGCCCATTAGGGTAACACTGACCATGGCAGGAGGTGTGCAGCGAACTGTCGTCCTCCCATTGGGGTACTGTGCTGGGGATGGGCCGGCAGTACCAGCAGCAGTACAAAAACTGGTCAAGTACTGCAACAGGCAGCAAATGATGCTCCTGATTATTAGATTATTAGATGTGATGCCAACGCCCACAACACCATCTGGGGGAGCACCAACACAAATGACGGAGGTGAGTACTTATTACAATTTATCTTAAGTTCTTCTCTTTCCATTTTTAATGTTGGGAATGTTCCCACGTTTGTCACGAGAGTCAGACAGGAGGTACTAGATATTACCATAGGTAGCCATAGGCTTAGCGGACTTGTTAGGGACTGGAAAGTGTCCAGCGAACCATCTTTGTTGGACCATAGAATTATACGGTTCGATCTGGCGATACGGGCATAGCAAGTAAAACTGTAAGCAATCCGAGAAAAACTGACTGGGATCTCTTTGAATCGCTGCTAGGAAGTAATCTGGAGCACTTTGACATCAAAAGAGCTCCATCTCACTTTCTTGAGCTAGAACATGTTGTAGACAGCACAACAAAAGCTATCACAGCAGCATTCGAAGCAAGCTGCCCAATAAGCGGGGATTTCAAGGGGAAGAGAGTGCCATGGTGGAGCAATAAGCTATCCAGCCTCCGGTTCAAAGTACGCAAGCTGTACAATGCAGCCAAGCGTACAGGAGACTGGCAAAGCTAAAAACAGGCACTCGCCACCTACAACAAAGAAATAAGAAGCTCAAAAAGAGAAAGCTTTAGAAAATTCTGCGAGACAATCACCCGTACCCCTGCTGCGGCCAGGCTCCACAAAGCGCTAGCAAAAACGGGGGAGATACAGATGTCTCTAAGAAAACCTGACGGCAGATACACCGAAAGTGAAGAACAGAGGGCAAGACTTCTATTGGAAACCCACTTTCCGGGCAGTCGTAAACACACAGAAAGGTGTGAAAACAATCTGCCAATACCAAGGGATGAAGACTGGAGAGTCGCAAGAGAGATCTTCTCCAAAGGGCGACAAAAAGGGAAAAAATGAAAGGCAAACTAATACCATTTCTATTAATGATATTAAGAAGTAGTCTAGTACTGGGATATATACCGAACCAGGGGAGACGGGCAAAGGTAGTGTTCATTCCGAAAATGGGGAAGAAAGACCCAAGTCTACCAAAGTTCTACAGAGCGATCAGCTTAACATCGTTTCTTCTCAAAACAATGGAAAAGGCTGTGGATAGCTACATAAGAGAGGAAGTACTACAGACATCCCCTCTTCATTACTGTCAGCATGCTTACAGGGCAGGCAGATCCACAGAGACTGCACTCTATCAACTGACAGAAACTACAGAAAGCGCCCTTGATGCGAAAGAAATAGTTATATGTGCTTTCTTGGATATTGAAGGAGCATTTGACAACACATCCCATGATGCAATTGTTCGGGCTCTGGACAAAAAGGAAGTAAACCACACAGTATTGAAATGGATGTATGAACTCCTGAGCACAAGATCAGCGGAGACTCACACACCACGAGGCATAATAAAAGTCGACACAACAAGAGGATTCCCACAAGGAGGAGTTCTATCTCCTCTCATTTGGAGCCTAGTTGTAGACGAGCTTCTAGAGATACTAAATAACCATGGCATCAGATGTCAGGCATATGCCGATGACATAGTAATCATAGCCAGAGGAAAAATGAAGGAGACCCTATGCGATATTACCAAATGGGGGTAACTTTATCTAAGGAATGGTGCCTGTCGGCTGGGCTAAGCCTAAATCCGGCAAAAACCACCATAGTACCATTCACAAGAAAACGAAAACTGGAACGACTAAAACCAATAAGTCTGTCGGGTACAACACTGACTTCGGTAAAAGAAGTTAAATATATGGGAGTAATCTTGGACAGCAAGCTCATCTGGAAAAAAACATACAGAAGAGATAACCAGGATAGCGACGCGTGCTCTGATGATTTGTCGAAGCTTGGCGGGCAAATCCTGGGGATGCAGTCCAAGTATTCTAAGATGGATGTAGATCTCTATTGTTCGACCAACAATAACCTATGGTGCAATAGCATGGACCAAGAGAACCAATCTGATCAGCGCGAGGGAGACACTCAGCAAAGTTCAAAGGTTGGTATGCCTCTGTATTACAGGAGCCATGAGAACTTGCCCAACTGCGGCCATGGAGGTGCTATTGGAGCTGCCTCCTTTGCATCTAGTGGTAGCAGAGTGTGCAAACAAAACAATCATGAGAATGGCAAAAGAAGGGATAGGTAAAGACAGGTGCATTACATCAAGGCAATTCGACGCACTAGTCAAAAAGCTACCACTTCTGGTCATTCCGAAGGATGACGTGATTAGGAAATTCCATTTCCAAAAGAAATTTACCAGCAAGCTCAGCACCAAAAGGGACTGGAGCAATGAATCCATGGTCCACAGACTGAGCAGCAACATGATAAAATGGTAAACAGACGGATCAAGAACTGATGAAGGAACTGGAGCAGGAGTTTTTGGACCCAGGACAAAATACTTCGAATCCATGGGCAAATGTACCAGCATCTTTCAAGCGGAAATCTATGCCATAGACAGATGCATTCAGATCAATCTTGAAAGGAATTATACAAACTGCGACATAGCAATAATATCGGACAGTTGAGTCGCTATTACGGCACTAGACTCCTACATCGTCAAATCCAAGCTTGTATGGGAGTGCCTGCAAAAGTTCAAAGAGTTGAGTAGGAGAAACCGAGTAAAACTCTGCTGGATACCTGGTCATACGGGGATAGAAGGCAATGAAATGGCTGACTCCCTGGCAAGGAAAGGAGCATCAGAACCTTTCATAGGCCCTGAACCATTCTGCGCTGTAGGAGACCATCTCCTCAGAGAAGAATTCAGGGAACTGGAAAGAAGGAATCGGATAGAAACCTGGAATAACGCTCGTGGAATGAAGCAGGCCAAGAAACTCCAAGGGAATATAACCGGAAGCGATTCGAGGCATGCATCAAAATGAGCAAGAATAACCTCCGTATCCTAACAAGCTTCATAACGGGGCACTGTGGACTCAGGGAGCATCTAAGGAAACTAGGGGTATCAGAAGAAGGTCTCTGCAGATTTTGTGGAGAATTTAATGAAATTCCAGAACATATACTGGGATTTTGTGAGGTACTAGCCCACAAAAGAAAAATAAGTCTGGGCAAGTACCTACTATCAGAAGAAGAAATTCAATCTCACTAGAACCATCTCTCATTCTCAGATTCCTGAAGAAAACTGGCTTAGAGAGAATACAGATTTCTTCACCTACTCGTATGCGCAATAGGAGTCCATTACCCTCAATACAACTCCGAAAAGAACTGTATTTGAGGGGAACTTGTAATTATGCTAAGGTATTGAAAGGGGGCACAATAGATCTTAAAGGTCGCGGTGCAATATACCCTCAAACATAATAATAATAAAAATACTCTGTGGGTTGGAAACCAATTACCTTTCGATCCCCTTTCAGAATTCCCAGAACCGAAATTAGTTTCACAATTGAAGTCTAAGTTCCGCAATAACTCTGCCGTTAGCACATCCGAAGACACAAGCAAATCTCATAACATATACAGTGATATCAGTCTGCTGGAAATTTTTTATATTAACATCGATGAAGCCTATGAGAATTGTAATGATTTAGACATAGGTAGGTAGGTAGGTATGTGGGTAGACGGGCTTAAGCCACGTCTCCCTTAGGTCCTTAGGGATCCATTGTGATGCCCAATTGGAGGATAGTGTCCCCTTTTAACCCTTGTCGCACTCATGGTCCTTCGTTGTGCCGGAGCCATCCCGATTTCCTTATAAACCTGTGAAGAGATCTAAGAGGTATACTTGAGATTTCATGTAAGTCTTGGAAGAAGAATTCTCCCAGTGTTCTATGACGCAACTGACAAAGACTAGGGCAGTGACAGAGGTAGTGAGGAGTATCTTCTTTGTAGTGGAGTTTTTCAATTCCACTGAAGTCAGTATTTCCACGTATTCTCCACAGGGAAATACTGACTTCAGTGGAATTGAAAAACTCCACTACAAAAGATATACTATCTTTCATAAGGAAAGTGGTAAATCTTTTGGATTAGCCCGTCGATACAATAGATCTTTTTGGGTCGCAGTGTCGCTGCCTTTACGGCAGGGTGTACAAGAGGAAAAAAAAAAAAAAATCTTCACGTTCCTCCTCGTCACCACAGCCTCTACAAATGTTGTCGTTGGAGAGTCCCATTTTCATGGTATGGTTTCTAAGATGATTATGGCCAGTGAGAGCTCCAACCACCATCGTTAGCAACTCTTTGTCGCACTGAAGGATCTTGTCGGTTTTCATTCGGTCGTATCTGGGCCATAATGACAGACCGCGCCATCTACTGTTTGCCATTTCAATGATCATAGTATCTACCTTATTCCTCAGCCCTGAGAGTGGCGGTTTAATACCCTGAATTGTTTGTGACGCGTCGGTCACTGACCCTGTTCTGGCAAGTTCATCAGCTATCTCATTGCCGGCTATGTCCCTATGTCCTGGGACCCAGCACAGATTTATCGAGTGCTGTGAGCCAAGAGCCTTTAGATCTTCGCGACAGCTTGCGACTAGCTTGGACTTGACTTCTATTGCGGATATAGCTTTCATGGCCGCCTGACTGTCAATGAAAATGGTAACATCAGCTGGTGGTATCGCCATCATTGATATCGTTTTGGCCGCTTCTTTTTTCCGCCAGGACCTCCGCTTGAAACACACTGCCATAATCAGAGAGTCTGATTGAGCAGTGCAAGTTTAGCTCGTTGGAGAAAATGCCCGCGCCTGTGCCTGCTTCCATCTTTGACCCGTCGGTATATACCTTTATTGTCGAGTTGTTGATGGGTTCATTGGACGCCCACTCCTCTCTGGTGGGGTATTGGCATTTGAAGGGTCGAGGAATGGGAGCCTGTAGTCGCTCTCGACTTCTGATACTGCAAGTTTGTTAAGAATACTTGCATGTCCAGTGGTACCTGAGCGCCAGTTGCAAGATTGACTGATTCTCAGAGCACTTTTAGCGGCGATTGCCTGCATATGAAGGTCAAGCGGTAGCATGTGTAGGATCGTTTCCAGTCCAGCTGTTGGGGTAGAGCTGATTGCTCCAGTAACTCCCATACACGCAAGTCTCTGTATTTTCGTCAATGCCTTAAGATTAATGGCTTTCATATATAATAAAAGCGCATGTTGCCTTTTTGACCCTTTCAGAGACATTAAGTTTCCAATTTAGTTTTCTGTCGAGAATGATAGCTAGGTATCTAGCACTGTCAGATAGCGTCAGTGTGGATTTCTCAATAGCTGGAAGCCTGAATTGCGGTATGACTCTTTTATTGGAGAAGAGAACCAATTCGGTCTTACCTGGGTTAACACCCAGTCCGCAGTTTTTTGCCCATCTAGCTAGTATGCTTATAGCGCCCTCAAGTACTTCACTTATGGTCGGGAGGAATTTGCCTCTAGCTATCAACACTACGTCGTCTGCATAAGCAACTACCGTCACTCCCGAGTATTTGAGCTTTTCTAAGACTTCGTTGATGACAAGAACCCAGAGCAGTGGTGAAATTACCCCTCCCTGCGGTGTGCCTCTAGAGGCAATGGCTTTCACGAGCTTGTCACCCATGTTCGCGTAGATTATTCTTTTACTGAGCAGGCTAACAATGGTTGATGTTATTGACTGCTCAATATTGACCCTCTCGAGGGCTCACTTAATCGCTCTCGTTTCCACATTATTGAAAGCGCCTTCAATATCAAAAAAGGCTGCGAGTCCGTATTCTTTCGCTTTGAGAGTGCTTTCAATCACATTAACCACGCTGTGAAGTGCGGTCTCCACATCTCTGCCTTTAATGTAGGCATGTTGCGACCAGGCAGGTCTGATCCAGGATAAAGATGCAGTTCCGTTAATCTTCCACATTGCTCGGACAACTGTGGATGGGCGACTCAACTACAGCCGAGACGTTGCACAGAGCACTGAGGAGCTTTTCCGCTTTAGTAGATTGGTGTCCAGCTGAGATGTTAAAGATGTGAGCAAGCAGTTTTGGTGGTTAAAACAGCGAGCTCCCTCGTCGATCCGGGGTAGGTCTGGTACTCGAAGTCGGCTGACATATATTTTTTTTACATTTGTTTTGCTTGGCCGGCTTACACAGTTCTTAAGTGTTTAGTTTAAGGTAGGTTAAGAATATATATGAAAAAAAAAAATAAATAAAAAAGAATAAAAAATAAGAAAAGGGGAATGTATATATGTAGAGATTGTTTACATATAATAAAATAGATATAGATTGAATACTACATGTATGCATTCCCATTAGTGATATAGTTTATAGTTTATCTAGGTTAAGATTTATTGTAAGGTAGTTTTAAGTTTTACGTAAAATGTGAGAAAACAAAAAAAAATTTCTTTCACTAAGTTTTTTTAAAGCGGATTTTCTTAGTATTTATTGTTCCTTGTCTTAGCAATAATTGTAGGATAAGTCGAAGGACATAATTAAGTCTTAAGTTCTTAAGTTTAGCTTAGAGTGCCCGCCGAGGGCCAGTAAGATAGGTCATAACAAGTTAGTTAAGCTAGTTTTAGTCATTTTTGTCTAGCAAGTAAGGTTAAAATAAAGTCCTAATAAAAAAAAAAAAAAAAATGGAAATCTTCATGAAGTGCTGAGTAAGGTTTGTAATGTGGTGAACATCGATGTTCCATCCGTAAAGAGAATCTTCAGAGTAAAACCAACCACTCACAGTGGTAAACTCACTTCGTATGATGGTACCATCGTAATGAAGTGTTCTGATCCCCATAAAAAAATGCCCTGCTCAGAAGCTATTTAGCAAGGTATAAACAAAAGAAAATTGGGTTGACACTCCGTGATATCTGCATAGAGTCTGATCAGAGAATCTACATTAATGAGAGTTTGACGAGGAAAAACTATTTACATCAACGAAGCGCTCTCAAAATGAAAAAAGAGAAGATCATATCTGCAGTGCACACCACCAATGGACAAGTGCATGTACGTGGGAGTGTACGTAGGTGGGAGATCAATTGTTATCACCAAAGAAGAAGACTTGGCGCAGATCAAAAGGATAAAGTGAAATGACGCACTCCACAAGAACAAATAATTATTCTTTATCAAATTTCTCTTCTGTCTTTTGTATGTCTCTAGTATTTTCTCTTAATTGTTCTCTTTTTATAAGTACTACTTACTTTCTCTTTTATTCTAGTTCTTTCTTTTTAAACTTTTTTATTAGTCATCCTTTAATATTATTATTACTGTCAAAAGTCATTGCCAATCTATTTCTGGGCCTTTTGTTTATTATAGTTATTATTGAACGTTCTCTCCGTGTTGTTTTTTATGTTGTATGTTTTTCTTCCTTATTCCAAATTAATGACAAACTATGAATGGGGGAGTTGCATGGACAAATCAAAGATGCTCTTGAATATTGTGTTTAAACTTAAAATTGGCATAAAATTGATGAAATGAATTTTCTTTTTGGAGATGGTTGTATGGATGTGATTGATGTTTCTGAAACTTGGGCAAAGAAAAATATGAACTCAGATTTATTTAAAATTAAGTGAGTGAGTTAATAGCACATTATGATCAAATTATTTGCACTGGTTTTTCTCACCATGATCTTATTATTCTCTGTCTGAAAGTGTTTTCCTTCTAAAGTCCGAAGCATGGTAAAGCAATACCGTCATTTTCCGTCTGTTAAATTAATGTCTTTACTCGATGATTGTAGTAATCTAAACTGGTCACATATCTATTGCACATCCGATGTCAATTTTCAGGTTTATGTTTTCAATAAATATATTAACTTTCTGCTTGACAAACATGTACCCGTAAAAACCAAAAGAATAAATAATGCTAATTCAGCATGGTTTTAACCACAAATAAATAAACGCGATGCCCTTTATTACAGATGGCGTCGATACAGATGTCCAAATATGTACAAAGATTTCAAAAACATGCGCAACTTAGTTACTTTGTTAATAGTTAGTTAAGATAGAGGAGAGTATACTTCTCCAGGAGGAGAGCGGGGCATTAGCCCCCAATGTTCACATAAGCTCCTACAAACTTAAGGCGGCCCAGGTGAACATCCATCATGCTATAGCGGCATCGGACGTAATAGCAAGGATGTTCACAATGGAAGATCTGGACTGCGTACTTATCCAGGAGCCTTACATCCTAAGAGGTACAGTTAAGGGACTGACATGAAGGAATGCAGAGGTAATTTGGGACACTCTGGCGCCCAACCCAAGAACTTATTAATAAAAATATTAATTATGTTCTTCTTGCAGAATACGTTACGAGAGACCTTGTGCCCATTAGGGTAACACTGACCATGGCAGGAGGTGTGCAGCGAACTGTCGTCCTCCCATTGGGGTACTGTGCTGGGGATGGGCCGGCAGTACCAGCAGCAGTACAAAAACTGGTCAAGTACTGCAACAGGCAGCAAATGATGCTCCTGATTATTAGATTATTAGATGTGATGCCAACGCCCACAACACCATCTGGGGGAGCACCAACACAAATGACGGAGGTGAGTACTTATTACAATTTATCTTAAGTTCTTCTCTTTCCATTTTTAATGTTGGGAATGTTCCCACGTTTGTCACGAGAGTCAGACAGGAGGTACTAGATATTACCATAGGTAGCCATAGGCTTAGCGGACTTGTTAGGGACTGGAAAGTGTCCAGCGAACCATCTTTGTTGGACCATAGAATTATACGGTTCGATCTGGCGATACGGGCATAGCAAGTAAAACTGTAAGCAATCCGAGAAAAACTGACTGGGATCTCTTTGAATCGCTGCTAGGAAGTAATCTGGAGCACTTTGACATCAAAAGAGCTCCATCTCACTTTCTTGAGCTAGAACATGTTGTAGACAGCACAACAAAAGCTATCACAGCAGCATTCGAAGCAAGCTGCCCAATAAGCGGGGATTTCAAGGGGAAGAGAGTGCCATGGTGGAGCAATAAGCTATCCAGCCTCCGGTTCAAAGTACGCAAGCTGTACAATGCAGCCAAGCGTACAGGAGACTGGCAAAGCTAAAAACAGGCACTCGCCACCTACAACAAAGAAATAAGAAGCTCAAAAAGAGAAAGCTTTAGAAAATTCTGCGAGACAATCACCCGTACCCCTGCTGCGGCCAGGCTCCACAAAGCGCTAGCAAAAACGGGGGAGATACAGATGTCTCTAAGAAAACCTGACGGCAGATACACCGAAAGTGAAGAACAGAGGGCAAGACTTCTATTGGAAACCCACTTTCCGGGCAGTCGTAAACACACAGAAAGGTGTGAAAACAATCTGCCAATACCAAGGGATGAAGACTGGAGAGTCGCAAGAGAGATCTTCTCCAAAGGGCGACAAAAAGGGAAAAAATGAAAGGCAAACTAATACCATTTCTATTAATGATATTAAGAAGTAGTCTAGTACTGGGATATATACCGAACCAGGGGAGACGGGCAAAGGTAGTGTTCATTCCGAAAATGGGGAAGAAAGACCCAAGTCTACCAAAGTTCTACAGAGCGATCAGCTTAACATCGTTTCTTCTCAAAACAATGGAAAAGGCTGTGGATAGCTACATAAGAGAGGAAGTACTACAGACATCCCCTCTTCATTACTGTCAGCATGCTTACAGGGCAGGCAGATCCACAGAGACTGCACTCTATCAACTGACAGAAACTACAGAAAGCGCCCTTGATGCGAAAGAAATAGTTATATGTGCTTTCTTGGATATTGAAGGAGCATTTGACAACACATCCCATGATGCAATTGTTCGGGCTCTGGACAAAAAGGAAGTAAACCACACAGTATTGAAATGGATGTATGAACTCCTGAGCACAAGATCAGCGGAGACTCACACACCACGAGGCATAATAAAAGTCGACACAACAAGAGGATTCCCACAAGGAGGAGTTCTATCTCCTCTCATTTGGAGCCTAGTTGTAGACGAGCTTCTAGAGATACTAAATAACCATGGCATCAGATGTCAGGCATATGCCGATGACATAGTAATCATAGCCAGAGGAAAAATGAAGGAGACCCTATGCGATATTACCAAATGGGGGTAACTTTATCTAAGGAATGGTGCCTGTCGGCTGGGCTAAGCCTAAATCCGGCAAAAACCACCATAGTACCATTCACAAGAAAACGAAAACTGGAACGACTAAAACCAATAAGTCTGTCGGGTACAACACTGACTTCGGTAAAAGAAGTTAAATATATGGGAGTAATCTTGGACAGCAAGCTCATCTGGAAAAAAACATACAGAAGAGATAACCAGGATAGCGACGCGTGCTCTGATGATTTGTCGAAGCTTGGCGGGCAAATCCTGGGGATGCAGTCCAAGTATTCTAAGATGGATGTAGATCTCTATTGTTCGACCAACAATAACCTATGGTGCAATAGCATGGACCAAGAGAACCAATCTGATCAGCGCGAGGGAGACACTCAGCAAAGTTCAAAGGTTGGTATGCCTCTGTATTACAGGAGCCATGAGAACTTGCCCAACTGCGGCCATGGAGGTGCTATTGGAGCTGCCTCCTTTGCATCTAGTGGTAGCAGAGTGTGCAAACAAAACAATCATGAGAATGGCAAAAGAAGGGATAGGTAAAGACAGGTGCATTACATCAAGGCAATTCGACGCACTAGTCAAAAAGCTACCACTTCTGGTCATTCCGAAGGATGACGTGATTAGGAAATTCCATTTCCAAAAGAAATTTACCAGCAAGCTCAGCACCAAAAGGGACTGGAGCAATGAATCCATGGTCCACAGACTGAGCAGCAACATGATAAAATGGTAAACAGACGGATCAAGAACTGATGAAGGAACTGGAGCAGGAGTTTTTGGACCCAGGACAAAATACTTCGAATCCATGGGCAAATGTACAAGCATCTTTCAAGCGGAAATCTATGCCATAGACAGATGCATTCAGATCAATCTTGAAAGGAATTATACAAACTGCGACATAGCAATAATATCGGACAGTTGAGTCGCTATTACGGCACTAGACTCCTACATCATCAAATCCAAGCTTGTATGGGAGTGCCTGCAAAAGTTCAAAGAGTTGAGTAGGAGAAACCGAGTAAAACTCTGCTGGATACCTGGTCATACGGGGATAGAAGGCAATGAAATGGCTGACTCCCTGGCAAGGAAAGTAGCATCAGAACCTTTCATAGGCCCTGAACCATTCTGCGCTGTAGGAGACCATCTCCTCAGAGAAGAATTCAGGGAACTGGAAAGAAGGAATCGGATAGAAACCTGGAATAACGCTCGTGGAATGAAGCAGGCCAAGAAACTCCAAGGGAATATAACCGGAAGCGATTCGAGGCATGCATCAAAATGAGCAAGAATAACCTCCGTATCCTAACAAGCTTCATAACGGGGCACTGTGGACTCAGGGAGCATCTAAGGAAACTAGGGGTATCAGAAGAAGGTCTCTGCAGATTTTGTGGAGAATTTAATGAAATTCCAGAACATATACTGGGATTTTGTGAGGTACTAGCCCACAAAAGAAAAATAAGTCTGGGCAAGTACCTACTATCAGAAGAAGAAATTCAATCTCACTAGAACCATCTCTCATTCTCAGATTCCTGAAGAAAACTGGCTTAGAGAGAATACAGATTTCTTCACCTACTCGTATGCGCAATAGGAGTCCATTACCCTCAATACAACTCCGAAAAGAACTGTATTTGAGGGGAACTTGTAATTATGCTAAGGTATTGAAAGGGGGCACAATAGATCTTAAAGGTCGCGGTGCAATATACCCTCAAACATAATAATAATAAAAATACTCTGTGGGTTGGAAACCAATTACCTTTCGATCCCCTTTCAGAATTCCCAGAACCGAAATTAGTTTCACAATTGAAGTCTAAGTTCCGCAATAACTCTGCCGTTAGCACATCCGAAGACACAAGCAAATCTCATAACATATACAGTGATATCAGTCTGCTGGAAATTTTTTATATTAACATCGATGAAGCCTATGAGAATTGTAATGATTTAGACATAGGTAGGTAGGTAGGTATGTGGGTAGACGGGCTTAAGCCACGTCTCCCTTAGGTCCTTAGGGATCCATTGTGATGCCCAATTGGAGGATAGTGTCCCCTTTTAACCCTTGTCGCACTCATGGTCCTTCGTTGTGCCGGAGCCATCCCGATTTCCTTATAAACCTGTGAAGAGATCTAAGAGGTATACTTGAGATTTCATGTAAGTCTTGGAAGAAGAATTCTCCCAGTGTTCTATGACGCAACTGACAAAGACTAGGGCAGTGACAGAGGTAGTGAGGAGTATCTTCTTTGTAGTGGAGTTTTTCAATTCCACTGAAGTCAGTATTTCCACGTATTCTCCACAGGGAAATACTGACTTCAGTGGAATTGAAAAACTCCACTACAAAAGATATACTATCTTTCATAAGGAAAGTGGTAAATCTTTTGGATTAGCCCGTCGATACAATAGATCTTTTTGGGTCGCAGTGTCGCTGCCTTTACGGCAGGGTGTACAAGAGGAAAAAAAAAAAAAAATCTTCACGTTCCTCCTCGTCACCACAGCCTCTACAAATGTTGTCGTTGGAGAGTCCCATTTTCATGGTATGGTTTCTAAGATGATTATGGCCAGTGAGAGCTCCAACCACCATCGTTAGCAACTCTTTGTCGCACTGAAGGATCTTGTCGGTTTTCATTCGGTCGTATCTGGGCCATAATGACAGACCGCGCCATCTACTGTTTGCCATTTCAATGATCATAGTATCCACCTTATTCCTCAGCCCTGAGAGTGGCGGTTTAATACCCTGAATTGTTTGTGACGCGTCGGTCACTGACCCTGTTCTGGCAAGTTCATCAGCTATCTCATTGCCGGCTATGTCCCTATGTCCTGGGACCCAGCACAGATTTATCGAGTGCTGTGAGCCAAGAGCCTTTAGATCTTCGCGACAGCTTGCGACTAGCTTGGACTTGACTTCTATTGCGGATATAGCTTTCATGGCCGCCTGACTGTCAATGAAAATGGTAACATCAGCTGGTGGTATCGCCATCATTGATATCGTTTTGGCCGCTTCTTTTTTCCGCCAGGACCCCCGCTTGAAACACACTGCCATAATCAGGGAGTCTGATTGAGCAGTGCAAGTTTAGCTCGTTGGAGAAAATGCCCGCGCCTGTGCCTGCTTCCATCTTTGACCCGTCGGTATATACCTTTATTGTCGAGTTGTTGATGGGTTCATTGGACGCCCACTCCTCTCTGGTGGGGTATTGGCATTTGAAGGGTCGAGGAATGGGAGCCTGTAGTCGCTCTCGACTTCTGATACTGCAAGTTTGTTAAGAATACTTGCATGTCCAGTGGTACCTGAGCGCCAGTTGCAAGATTGACTGATTCTCAGAGCACTTTTAGCGGCGATTGCCTGCATATGAAGGTCAAGCGGTAGCATGTGTAGGATCGTTTCCAGTCCAGCTGTTGGGGTAGAGCTGATTGCTCCAGTAACTCCCATACACGCAAGTCTCTGTATTTTCGTCAATGCCTTAAGATTAATGGCTTTCATATATAATAAAAGCGCATGTTGCCTTTTTGACCCTTTCAGAGACATTAAGTTTCCAATTTAGTTTTCTGTCGAGAATGATAGCTAGGTATCTAGCACTGTCAGATAGCGTCAGTGTGGATTTCTCAATAGCTGGAAGCCTGAATTGCGGTATGACTCTTTTATTGGAGAAGAGAACCAATTCGGTCTTACCTGGGTTAACACCCAGTCCGCAGTTTTTTGCCCATCTAGTATGCTTATAGCGCCCTCAAGTACTTCACTTATGGTCGGGAGGAATTTGCCTCTAGCTATCAACACTACGTCGTCTGCATAAGCAACTACCTTCACTCCCGAGTATTTGAGCTTTTCTAAGACTTCGTTGATGACAAGAACCCAGAGCAGGGGTGAAATTACCCCTCCCTGCGGTGTGCCTCTAGAGGCAATGGCTTTCACGAGCTTGTCACCCATGTTCGCGTAGATTATTCTTTTACTGAGCAGGCTAACAATGGTTGATGTTATTGACTGCTCAATATTGACCTTCTCGAGGGCTCACTTAATCGCTCTCGTTTCCACATTATTGAAAGCGCCTTCAATATCAAAAAAGGCTGCGAGTCCGTATTCTTTGGCTTTGAGAGTGCTTTCAATCACATTAACCACGCTGTGAAGTGCGGTCTCCACATCTCTGCCTTTAATGTAGGCATGTTGCGACCAGGCAGGTCTGATCCAGGATAAAGATGCAGTTCCGTTAATCTTCCACATTGCTCGGACAACTGTGGATGGGCGACTCAACTACAGCCGAGACGTTGCACAGAGCACTGAGGAGCTTTTCCGCTTTAGTAGATTGGTGTCCAGCTGAGATGTTAAAGATGTGAGCAAGCAGTTTTGGTGGTTAAAACAGCGAGCTCCCTCGTCGATCCGGGGTAGGTCTGGTACTCGAAGTCGGCTGACATATATTTTTTTTACATTTGTTTTGCTTGGCCGGCTTACACAGTTCTTAAGTGTTTAGTTTAAGGTAGGTTAAGAATATATATGAAAAAAAAAAAAATAAATAAAAAAGAATAAAAAATAAGAAAAGGGGAATGTATATATGTAGAGATTGTTTACATATAATAAAATAGATATAGATTGAATACTACATGTATGCATTCCCATTAGTGATATAGTTTATAGTTTATCTAGGTTAAGATTTATTGTAAGGTAGTTTTAAGTTTTACGTAAAATGTGAGAAAACAAAAAAAAATTTCTTTCACTAAGTTTTTTTAAAGCGGATTTTCTTAGTATTTATTGTTCCTTGTCTTAGCAATAATTGTAGGATAAGTCGAAGGACATAATTAAGTCTTAAGTTCTTAAGTTTAGCTTAGAGTGCCCGCCGAGGGCCAGTAAGATAGGTCATAACAAGTTAGTTAAGCTAGTTTTAGTCATTTTTGTCTAGCAAGTAAGGTTAAAATAAAGTCCTAATAAAAAAAAAAAAAAAAATGGAAATCTTCATGAAGTGCTGAGTAAGGTTTGTAATGTGGTGAACATCGATGTTCCATCCGTAAAGAGAATCTTCAGAGTAAAACCAACCACTCACAGTGGTAAACTCACTTCGTATGATGGTACCATCGTAATGAAGTGTTCTGATCCCCATAAAAAAATGCCCTGCTCAGAAGCTATTTAGCAAGGTATAAACAAAAGAAAATTGGGTTGACACTCCGTGATATCTGCATAGAGTCTGATCAGAGAATCTACATTAATGAGAGTTTGACGAGGAAAAACTATTTACATCAACGAAGCGCTCTCAAAATGAAAAAAGAGAAGATCATATCTGCAGTGCACACCACCAATGGACAAGTGCATGTACGTGGGAGTGTACGTAGGTGGGAGATCAATTGTTATCACCAAAGAAGAAGACTTGGCGCAGATCAAAAGGATAAAGTGAAATGACGCACTCCACAAGAACAAATAATTATTCTTTATCAAATTTCTCTTCTGTCTTTTGTATGTCTCTAGTATTTTCTCTTAATTGTTCTCTTTTTATAAGTACTACTTACTTTCTCTTTTATTCTAGTTCTTTCTTTTTAAACTTTTTTATTAGTCATCCTTTAATATTATTATTACTGTCAAAAGTCATTGCCAATCTATTTCTGGGCCTTTTGTTTATTATAGTTATTATTGAACGTTCTCTCCGTGTTGTTTTTTATGTTGTATGTTTTTCTTCCTTATTCCAAATTAATGACAAACTATGAATGGGGGAGTTGCATGGACAAATCAAAGATGCTCTTGAATATTGTGTTTAAACTTAAAATTGGCATAAAATTGATGAAATGAATTTTCTTTTTGGAGATGGTTGTATGGATGTGATTGATGTTTCTGAAACTTGGGCAAAGAAAAATATGAACTCAGATTTATTTAAAATTAAGTGAGTGCGTTAATAGCACATTATGATCAAATTATTTGCACTGGTTTTTCTCACCATGATCTTACTATTCTCTGTCTGAAAGTGTTTTCCTTCTAAAGTCCGAAGCATGGTAAAGCAATACCGTCATTTTCCGTCTGTTAAATTAATGTCTTTACTCGATGATTGTAGTAATCTAAACTGGTCACATATCTATTGCACATCCGATGTCAATTTTCAGGTTTATGTTTTCAATAAATATATTAACTTTCTGCTTGACAAACATGTACCCGTAAAAACCAAAAGAATAAATAATGCTAATTCAGCATGGTTTTAACCACAAATAAATAAACGCGATGCCCTTTATTACAGATGGCGTCGATACAGATGTCCAAATATGTACAAAGATTTCAAAAACATGCGCAACTTAGTTACTTTGTTAATAGTTAGTTAAGATAGAGGAGAGTATACTTCTCCAGGAGGAGAGCGGGGCATTAGCCCCCAATCTTCACATAAGCTCCTACAAACTTAAGGCGGCCCAGGTGAACATCCATCATGCTATAGCGGCATCGGACGTAATAGCAAGGATGTTCACAATGGAAGATCTGGACTGCGTACTTATCCAGGAGCCTTACATCCTAAGAGGTACAGTTAAGGGACTGACATGAAGGAATGCAGAGGTAATTTGGGACACTCTGGCGCCCAACCCAAGAACTTATTAATAAAAATATTAATTATGTTCTTCTTGCAGAATACGTTACGAGAGACCTTGTGCCCATTAGGGTAACACTGACCATGGCAGGAGGTGTGCAGCGAACTGTCGTCCTCCCATTGGGGTACTGTGCTGGGGATGGGCCGGCAGTACCAGCAGCAGTACAAAAACTTGTCAAGTACTGCAACAGGCAGCAAATGATGCTCCTGATTATTAGATTATTAGATGTGATGCCAACGCCCACAACACCATCTGGGGGAGCACCAACACAAATATTACAATTTATCTTAAGTTCTTCTCTTTCCATTTTTAATGTTGGGAATGTTCCCACGTTTGTCACGAGAGTCAGACAGGAGGTACTAGATATTACCATAGGTAGCCATAGGCTTAGCGGACTTGTTAGGGACTGGAAAGTGTCCAGCGAACCATCTTTGTTGGACCATAGAATTATACGGTTCGATCTGGCGATACGGGCATAGCAAGTAAAACTGTAAGCAATCCGAGAAAAACTGACTGGGATCTCTTTGAATCGCTGCTAGGAAGTAATCTGGAGCACTTTGACATCAAAAGAGCTCCATCTCACTTTCTTGAGCTAGAACATGTTGTAGACAGCACAACAAAAGCTATCACAGCAGCATTCGAAGCAAGCTGCCCAATAAGCGGGGATTTCAAGGGGAAGAGAGTGCCATGGTGGAGCAATAAGCTATCCAGCCTCCGGTTCAAAGTACGCAAGCTGTACAATGCAGCCAAGCGTACAGGAGACTGGCAAAGCTAAAAACAGGCACTCGCCACCTACAACAAAGAAATAAGAAGCTCAAAAAGAGAAAGCTTTAGAAAATTCTGCGAGACAATCACCCGTACCCCTGCTGCGGCCAGGCTCCACAAAGCGCTAGCAAAAACGGGGGAAATACAGATGTCTCTAAGAAAACCTGACGGCAGATACACCGAAAGTGAAGAACAGAGGGCAAGACTTCTATTCGAAACCCACTTTCCGGGCAGTCGTAAACACACAGAAAGGTGTGAAAACAATCTGCCAATACCAAGGGATGAAGACTGGAGAGTCGCAAGAGAGATCTTCTCCAAAGGGCGACAAAAAGGGAAAAAATGAAAGGCAAACTAATACCATTTCTATTAATGATATTAAGAAGTAGTCTAGTACTGGGATATATACCGAACCAGGGGAGACGGGCAAAGGTAGTGTTCATTCCGAAAATGGGGAAGAAAGACCCAAGTCTACCAAAGTTCTACAGAGCGATCAGCTTAACATCGTTTCTTCTCAAAACAATGGAAAAGGCTGTGGATAGCTACATAAGAGAGGAAGTACTACAGACATCCCCTCTTCATTACTGTCAGCATGCTTACAGGGCAGGCAGATCCACAGAGACTGCACTCTATCAACTGACAGAAACTACAGAAAGCGCCCTTGATGCGAAAGAAATAGTTATATGTGCTTTCTTGGATATTGAAGGAGCATTTGACAACACATCCCATGATGCAATTGTTCGGGCTCTGGACAAAAAGGAAGTAAACCACACAGTATTGAAATGGATGTATGAACTCCTGAGCACAAGATCAGCGGAGACTCACACACCACGAGGCATAATAAAAGTCGACACAACAAGAGGATTCCCACAAGGAGGAGTTCTATCTCCTCTCATGTGGAGCCTAGTTGTAGACGAGCTTCTAGAGATACTAAATAACCATGGCATCAGATGTCAGGCATATGCCGATGACATAGTAATCATAGCCAGAGGAAAAATGAAGGAGACCCTATGCGATATTATCAAATGGGGGTAACTTTATCTAAGGAATGGTGCCTGTCGGCTGGGCTAAGCCTAAATCCGGCAGAAACCACCATAGTACCTTTCACAAGATAATGAAAACTGGAACGACTAAAACCAATAAGTCTGTTGGGTACAACACTGACTCCGGTAAAAGAAGTTAAATATATGGGAGTAATCTTGGACAGCAAGCTCATCTGGAAAAAAACATACAGAAGAGATAACCAGGATAGCGACGCGTGCTCTGATGATTTGTCGAAGCTTGGCGGGCAAATCCTGGGGATGCAGTCCAAGTATTCTAAGATGGATGTAGATCTCTATTGTTCGACCAACAATAACTTATGGTGCAATAGCATGGACCAAGAGAACCAATCTGATCAGCGCGAGGGAGACACTCAGCAAAGTTCAAAGGTTGGCATGCCTCTGTATTACAGGAGCCATGAGAACTTGCCCAACTGCGGCCATGGAGGTGCTACTGGAGCTGCCTCCTTTGCATCTAGTGGTAGCAGAGTGTGCAAACAAAACAATCATGAGAATGGCAAAAGAAGGGATAGGTAAAGACAGGTGCATTACATCAAGGCAATTCGACGCACTAGTCAAAAAGCTACCACTTCTGGTCATTCCGAAGGATGACGTGATTAGGAAATTCCATTTCCAAAAGAAATTTACCAGCAAGCTCAGCACCAAAAGGGACTGGAGCAATGAATCCATGGTCCACAGACTGAGCAGCAACATGATAAAATGGTAAACAGACGGATCAAGAACTGATGAAGGAACTGGAGCAGGAGTTTTTGGACCCAGGACAAAATACTTCGAATCCATGGGCAAATGTACAAGCATCTTTCAAGCGGAAATCTATGCCATAGACAGATGCATTCAGATCAATCTTGAAAGGAATTATACAAACTGCGACATAGCAATAATATCGGACAGTTGAGTCGCTATTACGGCACTAGACTCCTACATCATCAAATCCAAGCTTGTATGGGAGTGCCTGCAAAAGTTCAAAGAGTTGAGTAGGAGAAACCGAGTAAAACTCTGCTGGATACCTGGTCATACGGGGATAGAAGGCAATGAAATGGCTGACTCCCTGGCAAGGAAAGTAGCATCAGAACCTTTCATAGGCCCTGAACCATTCTGCGCTGTAGGAGACCATCTCCTCAGAGAAGAATTCAGGGAACTGGAAAGAAGGAATCGGATAGAAACCTGGAATAACGCTCGTGGAATGAAGCAGGCCAAGAAACTCCAAGGGAATATAACCGGAAGCGATTCGAGGCATGCATCAAAATGAGCAAGAATAACCTCCGTATCCTAACAAGCTTCCTAACGGGGCACTGTAGACTCAGGGATCATCTAAGGAAACTAGGGGTATCAGAAGAAGGTCTCTGCAGATTTTGTGGAGAATTTAATGAAATTCCAGAACATATACTGGGATTTTGTGAGGCACTAGCCCACAAAAGAAAAATAAGTCTGGGCAAGTACCTACTATCAGAAGAAGAAATGCAATCACTAGAACCATCTCTCATTCTCAGATTCCTGAAGAAAACTGGCTTAGACAGAATACAGATTTCTTCACCTACTCGTATGCGCAATAGGAGTCCATTACCCTCAATACAACTCCGAAAAGAACTGTATTCTCCCAGTGTTCTATGACGCAACTGACAAAGACTAGGGAAGTGACAGAGGTAGTGAGGAGTATCTTCACGTTCCTCCTCGTCACCACAGCTTCTACAAATGTTGTCGTTGGAGAGTCCCATTTTCATGGTATGGTTTCTAAGATGATTATGGCCAGTGAGAGCTCCAACCACCATCGTTAGCAACTCTTTGTCGCACTGAAGGATCTTGTCGGTTTTCATTCGGTCGTATCTGGGCCATAATGACAGACCGCGCCATCTACTGTTTGCCATTTCAATGATCATAGTATCCACCTTATTCCTCAGCCCTGAGAGTGGCGGTTTAATACCCTGAATTGTTTGTGACGCGTCGGTCACTGACCCTGTTCTGGCAAGTTCATCAGCTATCTCATTGCCGGCTATGTCCCTATGTCCTGGGACCCAGCACAGATTTATCGAGTGCTGTGAGCCAAGAGCCTTTAGATCTTCGCGACAGCTTGCGACTAGCTTGGACTTGACTTCTATTGCGGATATAGCTTTCATGGCCGCCTGACTGTCAATGAAAATGGTAACATCAGCTGGTGGTATCGCCATCATTGATATCGTTTTGGCCGCTTCTTTTTTCCGCCAGGACCCCCGCTTGAAACACACTGCCATAATCAGGGAGTCTGATTGAGCAGTGCAAGTTTAGCTCGTTGGAGAAAATGCCCGCGCCTGTGCCTGCTTCCATCTTTGACCCGTCGGTATATACCTTTATTGTCGAGTTGTTGATGGGTTCATTGGACGCCCACTCCTCTCTGGTGGGGTATTGGCATTTGAAGGGTCGAGGAATGGGAGCCTGTAGTCGCTCTCGACTTCTGATACTGCAAGTTTGTTAAGAATACTTGCATGTCCAGTGGTACCTGAGCGCCAGTTGCAAGATTGACTGATTCTCAGAGCACTTTTAGCGGCGATTGCCTGCATATGAAGGTCAAGCGGTAGCATGTGTAGGATCGTTTCCAGTCCAGCTGTTGGGGTAGAGCTGATTGCTCCAGTAACTCCCATACACGCAAGTCTCTGTATTTTCGTCAATGCCTTAAGATTAATGGCTTTCATATATAATAAAAGCGCATGTTGCCTTTTTGACCCTTTCAGAGACATTAAGTTTCCAATTTAGTTTTCTGTCGAGAATGATAGCTAGGTATCTAGCACTGTCAGATAGCGTCAGTGTGGATTTCTCAATAGCTGGAAGCCTGAATTGCGGTATGACTCTTTTATTGGAGAAGAGAACCAATTCGGTCTTACCTGGGTTAACACCCAGTCCGCAGTTTTTTGCCCATCTAGTATGCTTATAGCGCCCTCAAGTACTTCACTTATGGTCGGGAGGAATTTGCCTCTAGCTATCAACACTACGTCGTCTGCATAAGCAACTACCTTCACTCCCGAGTATTTGAGCTTTTCTAAGACTTCGTTGATGACAAGAACCCAGAGCAGGGGTGAAATTACCCCTCCCTGCGGTGTGCCTCTAGAGGCAATGGCTTTCACGAGCTTGTCACCCATGTTCGCGTAGATTATTCTTTTACTGAGCAGGCTAACAATGGTTGATGTTATTGACTGCTCAATATTGACCTTCTCGAGGGCTCACTTAATCGCTCTCGTTTCCACATTATTGAAAGCGCCTTCAATATCAAAAAAGGCTGCGAGTCCGTATTCTTTGGCTTTGAGAGTGCTTTCAATCACATTAGCCACGCTGTGAAGTGCGGTCTCCACATCTCTGCCTTTAATGTAGGCATGTTGCGACCAGGCAGGTCTGATCCAGGATAAAGATGCAGTTCCGTTAATCTTCCACATTGCTCGGACAACTGTGGATGGGCGACTCAACTACAGCCGAGACGTTGCACAGAGCACTGAGGAGCTTTTCCGCTTTAGTAGATTGGTGTCCAGCTGAGATGTTAAAGATGTGAGCAAGCAGTTTTGGTGGTTAAAACAGCGAGCTCCCTCGTCGATCCGGGGTAGTTCTGGTACTCGAAGTCGGCTGACATATATTTTTTTTACATTTGTTTTGCTTGGCCGGCTTACACAGTTCTTAAGTGTTTAGTTTAAGGTAGGTTAAGAATATATATGAAAAAAAAAAATAAATAAATAAAAAAGAATAAAAAATAAAAAAAGGGGAATGTATATATGTAGAGATTGTTTACATATAATAAAATAGATATAGATTGAATACTACATGTATGCATTCCCATTAGTGATATAGTTTATAGTTTATCTAGGTTAAGATTTATTGTAAGGTAGTTTTAAGTTTTACGTAAAATGTGAGAAAACAAAAAAAAATTTCTTTCACTAAGTTTTTTTAAAGCGGATTTTCTTAGAATTTATTGTTCCTTGTCTTAGCAATAATTGTAGGATAAGTCGAAGGACATAATTAAGTCCTAAGTTCTTAAGTTTAGCTTAGAGTGCCCGCCGAGGGCCAGTAAGATAGGTCATAACAAGTTAGTTAAGCTAGTTTTAGTAATTTTTGTCTAGCAAGTAAGGTTAAAATAAAGTCCTAATAAAAAAAAAAAAAATGGAAATCTTCATGAAGTGCTGAGTAAGGTTTGTAATGTGGTGAACATCGATGTTCCATCCGTAAAGAGAATCTTCAGAGTAAAACCAACCACTCACAGTGGTAAACTCACTTCGTATGATGGTACCATCGTAATGAAGTGTTCTGATCCCCATAAAAAAATGCCCTGCTCAGAAGCTATTTAGCAAGGTATAAACAAAAGAAAATTGGGTTGACACTCCGTGATATCTGCATAGAGTCTGATCAGAGAATCTACATTAATGAGAGTTTGACGAGGAAAAACTATTTACATCAACGAAGCGCTCTCAAAATGAAAAAAGAGAAGATCATATCTGCAGTGCACACCACCAATGGACAAGTGCATGTACGTGGGAGTGTACGTAGGTGGGAGATCAATTGTTATCACCAAAGAAGAAGACTTGGCGCAGATCAAAAGGATAAAGTGAAATGACGCACTCCACAAGAACAAATAATTATTCTTTATCAAATTTCTCTTCTGTCTTTTGTATGTCTCTAGTATTTTCTCTTAATTGTTCTCTTTTTATAAGTACTACTTACTTTCTCTTTTATTCTAGTTCTTTCTTTTTAAACTTTTTTATTAGTCATCCTTTAATATTATTATTACTGTCAAAAGTCATTGCCAATCTATTTCTGGGCCTTTTGTTTATTATAGTTATTATTGAACGTTCTCTCCGTGTTGTTTTTTATGTTGTATGTTTTTCTTCCTTATTCCAAATTAATGACAAACTATGAATGGGGGAGTTGCATGGACAAATCAAAGATGCTCTTGAATATTGTGTTTAAACTTAAAATTGGCATAAAATTGATGAAATGAATTTTCTTTTTGGAGATGGTTGTATGGATGTGATTGATGTTTCTGAAACTTGGGCAAAGAAAAATATGAACTCAGATTTATTTAAAATTAAGTGAGTGAGTTAATAGCACATTATGATCAAATTATTTGCACTGGTTTTTCTCACCATGATCTTATTATTCTCTGTCTGAAAGTGTTTTCCTTCTAAAGTCCGAAGCATGGTAAAGCAATACCGTCATTTTCCGTCTGTTAAATTAATGTCTTTACTCGATGATTGTAGTAATCTAAACTGGTCACATATCTATTGCACATCCGATGTCAATTTTCAGGTTTATGTTTTCAATAAATATATTAACTTTCTGCTTGACAAACATGTACCCGTAAAAACCAAAAGAATAAATAATGCTAATTCAGCATGGTTTTAACCACAAATAAATAAACGCGATGCCCTTTATTACAGATGGCGTCGATACAGATGTCCAAATATGTACAAAGATTTCAAAAACATGCGCAACTTAGTTACTTTGTTAATAGTTAGTTAAGATAGAGGAGAGTATACTTCTCCAGGAGGAGAGCGGGGCATTAGCCCCCAATCTTCACATAAGCTCCTACAAACTTAAGGCGGCCCAGGTGAACATCCATCATGCTATAGCGGCATCGGACGTAATAGCAAGGATGTTCACAATGGAAGATCTGGACTGCGTACTTATCCAGGAGCCTTACATCCTAAGAGGTACAGTTAAGGGACTGACATGAAGGAATGCAGAGGTAATTTGGGACACTCTGGCGCCCAACCCAAGAACTTATTAATAAAAATATTAATTATGTTCTTCTTGCAGAATACGTTACGAGAGACCTTGTGCCCATTAGGGTAACACTGACCATGGCAGGAGGTGTGCAGCGAACTGTCGTCCTCCCATTGGGGTACTGTGCTGGGGATGGGCCGGCAGTACCAGCAGCAGTACAAAAACTTGTCAAGTACTGCAACAGGCAGCAAATGATGCTCCTGATTATTAGATTATTAGATGTGATGCCAACGCCCACAACACCATCTGGGGGAGCACCAACACAAATATTACAATTTATCTTAAGTTCTTCTCTTTCCATTTTTAATGTTGGGAATGTTCCCACGTTTGTCACGAGAGTCAGACAGGAGGTACTAGATATTACCATAGGTAGCCATAGGCTTAGCGGACTTGTTAGGGACTGGAAAGTGTCCAGCGAACCATCTTTGTTGGACCATAGAATTATACGGTTCGATCTGGCGATACGGGCATAGCAAGTAAAACTGTAAGCAATCCGAGAAAAACTGACTGGGATCTCTTTGAATCGCTGCTTGGAAGTAATCTGGAGCACTTTGACATCAAAAGAGCTCCATCTCACTTTCTTGAGCTAGAACATGTTGTAGACAGCACAACAAAAGCTATCACAGCAGCATTCGAAGCAAGCTGCCCAATAAGCGGGGATTTCAAGGGGAAGAGAGTGCCATGGTGGAGCAATAAGCTATCCAGCCTCCGGTTCAAAGTACGCAAGCTGTACAATGCAGCCAAGCGTACAGGAGACTGGCAAAGCTAAAAACAGGCACTCGCCACCTACAACAAAGAAATAAGAAGCTCAAAAAGAGAAAGCTTTAGAAAATTCTGCGAGACAATCACCCGTACCCCTGCTGCGGCCAGGCTCCACAAAGCGCTAGCAAAAACGGGGGAGATACAGATGTCTCTAAGAAAACCTGACGGCAGATACACCGAAAGTGAAGAACAGAGGGCAAGACTTCTATTCGAAACCCACTTTCCGGGCAGTCGTAAACACACAGAAAGGTGTGAAAACAATCTGCCAATACCAAGGGATGAAGACTGGAGAGTCGCAAGAGAGATCTTCTCCAAAAGGCGACAAAAAGGGAAAAAATGAAAGGCAAACTAATACCATTTCTATTAATGATATTAAGAAGTAGTCTAGTACTGGGATATATACCGAACCAGGGGAGACGGGCAAAGGTAGTGTTCATTCCGAAAATGGGGAAGAAAGACCCAAGTCTACCAAAGTTCTACAGAGCGATCAGCTTAACATCGTTTCTTCTCAAAACAATGGAAAAGGCTGTGGATAGCTACATAAGAGAGGAAGTACTACAGACATCCCCTCTTCATTACTGTCAGCATGCTTACAGGGCAGGCAGATCCACAGAGACTGCACTCTATCAACTGACAGAAACTACAGAAAGCGCCCTTGATGCGAAAGAAATAGTTATATGTGCTTTCTTGGATATTGAAGGAGCATTTGACAACACATCCCATGATGCAATTGTTCGGGCTCTGGACAAAAAGGAAGTAAACCACACAGTATTGAAATGGATGTATGAACTCCTGAGCACAAGATCAGCGGAGACTCACACACCACGAGGCATAATAAAAGTCGACACAACAAGAGGATTCCCACAAGGAGGAGTTCTATCTCCTCTCATGTGGAGCCTAGTTGTAGACGAGCTTCTAGAGATACTAAATAACCATGGCATCAGATGTCAGGCATATGCCGATGACATAGTAATCATAGCCAGAGGAAAAATGAAGGAGACCCTATGCGATATTATCAAATGGGGGTAACTTTATCTAAGGAATGGTGCCTGTCGGCTGGGCTAAGCCTAAATCCGGCAGAAACCACCATAGTACCTTTCACAAGATAATGAAAACTGGAACGACTAAAACCAATAAGTCTGTTGGGTACAACACTGACTCCGGTAAAAGAAGTTAAATATATGGGAGTAATCTTGGACAGCAAGCTCATCTGGAAAAAAACATACAGAAGAGATAACCAGGATAGCGACGCGTGCTCTGATGATTTGTCGAAGCTTGGCGGGCAAATCCTGGGGATGCAGTCCAAGTATTCTAAGATGGATATTGTTCGACCAACAATAACTTATGGTGCAATAGCATGGACCAAGAGAACCAATCTGATCAGCGCGAGGGAGACACTCAGCAAAGTTCAAAGGTTGGCATGCCTCTGTATTACAGGAGCCATGAGAACTTGCCCAACTGCGGCCATGGAGGTGCTACTGGAGCTGCCTCCTTTGCATCTAGTGGTAGCAGAGTGTGCAAACAAAACAATCATGAGAATGGCAAAAGAAGGGATAGGTAAAGACAGGTGCATTACATCAAGGCAATTCGACGCACTAGTCAAAAAGCTACCACTTCTGGTCATTCCGAAGGATGACGTGATTAGGAAATTCCATTTCCAAAAGAAATTTACCAGCAAGCTCAGCACCAAAAGGGACTGGAGCAATGAATCCATGGTCCACAGACTGAGCAGCAACATGATAAAATGGTAAACAGACGGATCAAGAACTGATGAAGGAACTGGAGCAGGAGTTTTTGGACCCAGGACAAAATACTTCGAATCCATGGGCAAATGTACCAGCATCTTTCAAGCGGAAATCTATGCCATAGACAGATGCATTCAGATCAATCTTGAAAGGAATTATACAAACTGCGACATAGCAATAATATCGGACAGTTGAGTCGCTATTACGGCACTAGACTCCTACATCATCAAATCCAAGCTTGTATGGGAGTGCCTGCAAAAGTTCAAAGAGTTGAGTAGGAGAAACCGAGTAAAACTCTGCTGGATACCTGGTCATACGGGGATAGAAGGCAATGAAATGGCTGACTCCCTGGCAAGGAAAGGAGCATCAGAACCTTTCATAGGCCCTGAACCATTCTGCGCTGTAGGAGACCATCTCCTCAGAGAAGAATTCAGGGAACTGGAAAGAAGGAATCGGATAGAAACCTGGAATAACGCTCGTGGAATGAAGCAGGCCAAGAAACTCCAAGGGAATATAACCGGAAGCGATTCGAGGCATGCATCAAAATGAGCAAGAATAACCTCCGTATCCTAACAAGCTTCCTAACGGGGCACTGTAGACTCAGGGATCATCTAAGGAAACTAGGGGTATCAGAAGAAGGTCTCTGCAGATTTTGTGGAGAATTTAATGAAATTCCAGAACATATACTGGGATTTTGTGAGGCACTAGCCCACAAAAGAAAAATAAGTCTGGGCAAGTACCTACTATCAGAAGAAGAAATGCAATCACTAGAACCATCTCTCATTCTCAGATTCCTGAAGAAAACTGGCTTAGACAGAATACAGATTTCTTCACCTACTCGTATGCGCAATAGGAGTCCATTACCCTCAATACAACTCCGAAAAGAACTGTATTCTCCCAGTGTTCTATGACGCAACTGACAAAGACTAGGGAAGTGACAGAGGTAGTGAGGAGTATCTTCACGTTCCTCCTCGTCACCACAGCTTCTACAAATGTTGTCGTTGGAGAGTCCCATTTTCATGGTATGGTTTCTAAGATGATTATGGCCAGTGAGAGCTCCAACCACCATCGTTAGCAACTCTTTGTCGCACTGAAGGATCTTGTCGGTTTTCATTCGGTCGTATCTGGGCCATAATGACAGACCGCGCCATCTACTGTTTGCCATTTCAATGATCATAGTATCCACCTTATTCCTCAGCCCTGAGAGTGGCGGTTTAATACCCTGAATTGTTTGTGACGCGTCGGTCACTGACCCTGTTCTGGCAAGTTCATCAGCTATCTCATTGCCGGCTATGTCCCTATGTCCTGGGACCCAGCACAGATTTATCGAGTGCTGTGAGCCAAGAGCCTTTAGATCTTCGCGACAGCTTGCGACTAGCTTGGACTTGACTTCTATTGCGGATATAGCTTTCATGGCCGCCTGACTGTCAATGAAAATGGTAACATCAGCTGGTGGTATCGCCATCATTGATATCGTTTTGGCCGCTTCTTTTTTCCGCCAGCACCTCCGCTTGAAACACACTGCCATAATCAGGGAGTCTGATTGAGCAGTGCAAGTTTAGCTCGTTGGAGAAAATGCCCGCGCCTGTGCCTGCTTCCATCTTTGACCCGTCGGTATATACCTTTATTGTCGAGTTGTTGATGGGTTCATTGGACGCCCACTCCTCTCTGGTGGGGTATTGGCATTTGAAGGGTCGAGGAATGGGAGCCTGTAGTCGCTCTCGACTTCTGATACTGCAAGTTTGTTAAGAATACTTGCATGTCCAGTGGTACCTGAGCGCCAGTTGCAAGATTGACTGATTCTCAGAGCACTTTTAGCGGCGATTGCCTGCATATGAAGGTCAAGCGGTAGCATGTGTAGGATCGTTTCCAGTCCAGCTGTTGGGGTAGAGCTGATTGCTCCAGTAACTCCCATACACGCAAGTCTCTGTATTTTCGTCAATGCCTTAAGATTAATGGCTTTCATATATAATAAAAGCGCATGTTGCCTTTTTGACCCTTTCAGAGACATTAAGTTTCCAATTTAGTTTTCTGTCGAGAATGATAGCTAGGTATCTAGCACTGTCAGATAGCGTCAGTGTGGATTTCTCAGTAGCTGGAAGCCTGAATTGCGGTATGACTCTTTTATTGGAGAAGAGAACCAATTCGGTCTTACCTGGGTTAACACCCAGTCCGCAGTTTTTTGCCCATCTAGCTAGTATGCTTATAGCGCCCTCAAGTACTTCACTTATGGTCGGGAGGAATTTGCCTCTAGCTATCAACACTACGTCGTCTGCATAAGCAACTACCGTCACTCCCGAGTATTTGAGCTTTTCTAATCTAAGACTTCGTTGATGACAAGAACCCAGAGCAGGGGTGAAATTACCCCTCCCTGCGGTGTGCCTCTAGAGGCAATGGCTTTCACGAGCTTGTCACCCATGTTCGCGTAGATTGTTCTTTTACTGAGCAGGCTAACAATGGTTGATGTTATTGACTGCTCAATATTGACCCTCTCGAGGGCTCACTTAATCGCTCTCGTTTCCACATTATTGAAAGCGCCTTCAATATCCAAAACGGCTGCGAGTCCATATTCTTTGGCTTTGAGAGTGCTTTCGATCACATTAACCACGCTGTGAAGTGCGGTCTCCACACCTCTGCCTTTAATGTAGGCATGTTGCGCTGTGGAGATTGTGTTAGTAGAAAGCTTACTGCGAATATAAGCATTGATTACCTTCTCAAAGGTTTTGAGAACAAAGGAAGTCAAGCTTATAGGTCGGAAGTCTTTTGCAGTTGTGTGGCTAGCTTTATCGGCTTTTGGGATAAAGACAACCTTTACTTCTCTCCAAGTCGACGGTATGTAGCCGTTTATTAAGCTGCATCTATATATCCTACTCAGGACAGGGATTATCATATCCTTAGTCTTTTGCAGCATAATTGGATAAGCCAGACTTATATGGGGCAAATGAGTCTATGGCCCATCCAATTCTATCTTCGTCAACAACGGTTTCCGGTACGTAGAGTTCATTCACCGCGTCGTCGGCTGGCACCGAGATATCGCTGCCAAAGGTGCAACCCCGGAAGTGAGTGGACACCAGAAGATTGAGTGTTTTCTCTGAAGACTGTGTCCAAACACCGCCGTTATCCTTGAGATACCCTGGGACAGCAGGTTCTTTGGAGAGAATTTTCCTTAGCCTGGCCGTTTCAGTGGTATTCATTATTTCAATGCAGTAGGTAAGCCATGTGTATCGCTTAGCAATAGCCACTGCTTTTTTGAAGTCCCTTTGACTAGCCTTGAAAGCTTCCCAGTCTTCGGGCGACCTTGACGCTTTGGCTGCATTAAACAGGGTTCTGGTTCTTTTCCTGATAACCCCAAGGTCTTTATTCTACCATGGGGGGATCTTTTATTTCTGAAGGTCCGAAGAGGACACGCTTTTGTGAAAGCTTTCTCATAGATGTTCTTAATATCTAAGGCAGTTTGCTCAATGTGGCTTATGGAGACCATTGGTCTGACCATAAGATGCCTAGAGCAACTGCAGATTTCTTTATAGAAGCGTCCCCAATTTGTATTTTTGGGGTTCCTGAACCTGTCCTCCTTTACCATCCTACTGTTGACCGTGAAGGTTATTAGCTTGTGGTCCGAGAAGGACGGCGAATCTGACACTCTCCAATTGCTGAGCTCCATAGTGGCTGAGTCATTATAGAGAGTTATATCTAGAACTTCTTCCCTATTTCTGGTGACGAATGTAGGTTCATCACCCAAATTGGCTATTCTTAAATTATTTAATAATATAAAATTAAAAAGTTCTTCACCTCTAATGTTGGAGTCCGAGCTTCCCCATAGTGTGTGGTGGGAGTTGGCGTCGCACCCCATGACGAGATCCCAGTTGTTTTTTCTTGCCGCATCCACCAGGATCTTCGTTCTTTCCTCTGGTGGGCCGAGCACCGCGTCGTAAGGCATGTAGACCGATGCAAGTAAAAGCGGGGTCTATCTTGCCTTTCGACCTTCACAACCGTCTGATCGCAATCACTATATTTAGATAGGAGGAAGATATTAGAATTTTTCCTAGCTACTATACAGGATCTAGATTTACTTACAGCAGAAGTTGCGTGATGTGTCACCAACTCCTTATTGTTCAGCCCCAGTATCCTGCCTCGGCAGAGCCAAGGTTCTTACACCAGGGCGATGTCTACACTCCCTGTTGTAAGGAGGTATACCAGATTTGCGCTGGCCGCTTTACTGTGGTGAAGGTTTATTTGCACCACTTTCATTACGACCAGCGGAATCTGTTGTCCTTTTTCTGCCATTGACCGCCAGCGGGTTGTACCCACACGAACTTTGAACTCCTGTTTGCGCAGCAGTGGCAGCGACCTATGGCTTAAGAGAACATCGACCTCCATACCATTGTCACCTTCACCACCTTCCATTCCCGACTGTTCAGCTCCGGATTGAGGTGTTGAAGGTAGCGCCCTATCCTTTCCTTCGGGAGGTATGGTCCCTCGATGAGGATGCGGCCTTTAGGCCTGGTAAACTCTAGGATTTCCCCCTTATCTACAACTTGTAAGTCGGCATTATCCCATGGGGCTACCGTCTTGGCTACGAAGTTCTTCAGCCATTCGAGGGTGCTCAAATTGTCGCATTCCATGACCTTGAAGCCCTTGACGGTAGTCAGCTGTCCGAAAAGAGGGATCACTTCGTCCTTCCTCAGGATAGCGTCATTCACACCATCAAGAATGCGCAATTCAATTAATCTCCATTGATGTTCAGAGAGTCTGCGTTCTGGGTTACCAAGGTCAACAATTGCGACCCGTAAACTCTCCTTTACATTGTCAGAGAATTTGGCCTTTTTTGCCACAGCTAAGTTAGGGGAGAGCTAAGCATCAAGGCGACCCCTCTTGGAAGTTCCTTTCTCCTCAGTAATTCGGGATGTGTCCTGTTTCGCTTTGGTTAGAAGACGCTTAGCCGCGGTACCAGCTGAGGATAGAGGTTGTCCTCTCCTCCTTGCCGATATCGCATCACCGCTCCTTCCTTTCGGGGTCACTACCCTACCTAACCTATCTGCCTTGCCTTTAGAGGAAACCTGTTTGGAGCATCCTGGAACCGGCTCAGGCTCAGTAGCTACTGTTCCCTGGACGGTCGAAGAACCAGAAGCTTTTTCCGCTCTCGGAGAGGAGGAACAAAGACCCTCCTTCTCAGTAGCGGTCAAGCTTTTTGCTCCCTCCTGACCACGTTTCCTCTTCAGGCGACTCTCCCGCCATGCCGCCTGGGTTCTGGCTATTGTTCCACTCGCCCTAGCCAGAGAAACCCTTTCCCTATCCGTTAAGGATTTGGGGTCACGGCGCTTAAGCCTATTGATTAGGCGCCTGGCGTTGGCACGTTGCTTTAGCGGGTCCCTAAGCTCTAGTGAAGTCTCGGTTCTAATAACCGTCCTAACACTATATAGCGTAGAGTTCGCCTCCTAAGATGACTCGCCTAGAAGGGGGGCTTTTCCGGTTTTCGGTGAAGGAGGATGCATCCGACCTATGCCATCGCGGGCTTCAGTCTTGGCATCCTTCTTTCCCAACGCAAGTTCAGATCTGACGCTACCAGAGTGTTCATCGGGACATAGCCTAATGTCACACACGGACGAGTCCATCTGAGGGGTTGCATTCTGCGGATCACCCTCTGCTACATTTGAATTGGCTGATCCGGTCCCTTCCTGCCCTGACGGGATATGTCCTGTCACAGATAAGGGGGGTCGCATCAAGAAACCTTCATAGTATTCCGAAGGAGCCGGTCTCATTTGATACAATTCACACCGATCATTTGGGGCCATTGCCTTCAATAAAATCCAAGCGAAAACATCTGCTAGTAGTAATTGATGCCTTCCCGAAATTTATTAAACTGTTTCCAGTCAATTCAACTAGCTCAAAGGAGGTGATATGTTCACTTAAAAGATATTTTGAATATTATAGCAGGCCTAGGAGAATTGTTTCCGACAGCGAAACGTGTTTAACCTCCTAAGAATTTAGCGAATTCCTTATTCAGAATAATGTCACACATATAAAAGTGGCAACAGGTTCTCCTCAGGTCAATGGTCAGGTGGAGAAAGTCAATCGTGTCTTGACTCCAATGTTAAGCAAATTGAGTGAACCGATTTACTGCTTTGCTATCAGACGCTTCAGTAGTAATAGCATCTTGTCAGCGGAACAGCTAATTGCACTTCGGGGATAGTCATAGACCGGCAAAAATATTTTAAATGGGTGATTTTGTGGTCATCGAGAATATTGATGTTTCACCGGGTAATAAAAAACTGAAATTCAGGGGCCCTTATATCATTCACAAGAACCTTCCTAATGATCGGTATGTCATTCGGGACATTGAAAATTGTCAAGTCACACAGTTATCCTATGACGGAATAGTTGAGGCTTGTCACATCCGCAGATGGAAAGAAAAAGATTGTGAGGTCGTATTAGAATTGTGTCATAAAGAAAGCAATACAAGTTTTGATAGTACTGTATACCTAGCTTAAGTTATGATTGAGGTCAATCATTTTGTCAGGTCGGCCGAGCTGTAAGTATGGGAATTAATCGTTAATCGATTAAAAACAATCTAATTCAACAATAACACTCTTTATTAAGTTTTAAAAATCAAATGAAATTCTTAAAAATAGACGACACAGTTGTGTGAGAAACCAAGCAGCCGTTGTAGTCGAGAAGAATTGGAAAGTGACATTTCATTCAGAAATTAATCGCTTTTCACTGCGTTGACTGGTAGAGCGCCGGTTGTATTACTACAATACTCCTATCCGAGAAACTGATTGGATTTTGTTCGTTGCAAAATTAATTTTTTATTTTGTTTTAAGTACGTTCTTATAGGGCTCATATACTACATGGATACGTCGGTGCAAACCTATAATAACCTATAGCAACCATAATGGCTGAAACACAAAAGTGCGTAAGCGCTGGCGTTGTCTTTCAAAGCAATATTCTGTCGACCTGCGTAAGTGAAAAATGAGAGAGATGAGAGGATCATAATAGAACGTAAAACGTAATCCTAACGCATGTTATTATCGAACATGTTGGATATTTTTTGACAGAGGGTTGCGTTGTGATATTGAAATTGAGAATTTTTTCCCAAATTGAGAGTTTTTTTCCTAAACTGAGAATTAAGACATTTGAGAAACCAGCTGACTAAAATTATTATTATTATTCTTTATTAATTTTTATAGGTAGCATTAAATTTACATAATTTTACTTTGTTTTCTCAGCTTGTACAGAGATATGATAATTATTATATCTTACAACTGAAAAATGTTAATAGTAGAAAAGAAAACTTTGGCTAAAAATTATTAGACGAAGGAAAAACTATTAAAAAAAAAGCCTTTATTTAATTGTCTGTGCTGTGTGTCTTGAAAATTTCAAGAAAGTTACTCAATGTGTTACTCATTAATCACACATAATAAATAAAATAAGGCATATACAAATATCTATATTTGTTTACATAATTTCGTAAGTAATAGAGTAAATAAATAAATCAACAAATTAATAAATAAATAAATAACAAAATATGTGAATAATTAATTAAATAAATAAATAAATATGAAAATAAATAAATTAGTTAAATAAATAAATTTTAAAATAAATAAGTAATTCCGAATATAAAAAAGCAACAATAGATAATTATATATAAATTAACAGATTATAGATAAACTAACAACAAAGATAAATGTACAAATGCCAATTAAAATATTATATTTATAAATTTAAGTTGGGGGAATTAAATAAGTTCCTAATTAGAGGATTTGTCGCTCTTTGACAATTTTCGTTGCAATCTGGAAAATTCTAGCTCGTTCATGTAAAATGTTTGTAGGGAAGACGTGATATCATTTTCAGGATCTTATTCTGAGCAATTTGAATCTTTTTTGTGTGGGTCTTAGCGCAATTTCCCCAAACAGCCGAACCGTACGTCATCATTGCTTGAAAAACGATTTTGTATATAATTAGTTTATAAGTGGATATAGCATTTTGGTTGCTACGTTTGCTTTGTTACGGATATTCGTGATATGATCTGCAAAAGTTAACTTCTTATCTAAAAGGTTTCCGAGATATTTAACAGAGCCAACTCATGGGATATCACTCTACTTTAATTTTAAATTATTTGAGGGCATGCGACAAATCTTTCTTTTTCTTGGAAAAAAGATTGCTTGGCTCTTGAAATCGAAAATTGATGGGATGTGAATTGATCGCTGCAAAAACCAAATTGGTATTGTGGTATAATATTTTTCTGCGTGAGGTGCTTCTGTAGCATGTCTCTAATGGCTTTTTCCAGAATTTTCCTACACGAGCTCAGCGGACTTATTGGTCTATAATTTGAGGGTTATCAGGAGGTTCAGGATTGGGACCACTTTTGCAAGTTTTAATTTGTTTGGCAAATACTGTAATTTTAGACATGCATTTATGTTGAATGTTAAGAAACGTATACCTTTAACTGGGAGCTCTTTAAGCATAGTGTTGTTTATTCTATCCAGACCAGGTACTTCCTGTGCTTTAAATCGTGGATTATGAATTCACTGTCATCCTCAGTGGCGAAATGGTTCGTAGGAAAGACAATCGAGCGTGCATTAAAGTTGGCTATTTCATTTTGAACTACATTATTAATAGGTGTTGATACATTATTGACCGTAACAAGGTAATTTAAAAGAAAAGAATCCGGCCAGCAACTCATCCTTATCTTTGTTGCTGGATGCAGTAACATTTTGGGTTTGAAATTCGGGAATGAAGGTAATTTTCTTCCTTAAACATTTTGCTATGTTCCAGAAAGTTTGAGTCGAAAAGACAGTTACAGAAGACGAAAGTTACGAACATTCAATTTAAATGAGACCTAAACAATTCCCAATCAGCATTTTTAAAGTTAAAAAATTGCTAATTATTGTTACCAGCTCCTAAGGAAATATCACAGCTTACAGGTAAATGATCCGAACTCAGGTCGTTAATCACATTAGGTTGTGAGCATAAATCCGGCGCATTCGTAACAAGAAGTCTAATACTGAAGGAGAAGACCTACTAGAAGTTGGGACATAGGTCGGTCTGTTCGGGAATAAAAGGGTAAAAAGAACTCTCAGTCGTACAGGATGTTACCCCATACATTTGCTCTTAAACATCCCCAATCACGGTGCCTAGAATTAAGATCACCACCAATTATGAATCTATCAGTGCCTAATAATCTCAATAAGTCGTTTTTAAAGCAGTTAGCGTTATGACGCCTTCCACCTGGGAAATAAACCGAAAATATGTTGAGTGTAGATAAATTGGAAAGTGTAATTTCAATACCAATTGCTTCAACTACTTGTGTATTTATAATTGGTAGTAATTTATGTCGGATTTGTTTTTTGAGAAAAATGGCAACACCACCACCGGTTCTATTTCTTCTGTCTAGTCTATGACAAGTAAAATTGTTATTGTAAAAACGATCACTTACGTCAAGCCATTTTTCACACACAAGACAAACATCAACATTGTAATTTGAAGGAAAATTGAAAAACTCAACAGATTTGTTACATAGCTTCTACCATTCCAACACAAAAGCTTTAAATGGTTTGTAGAATTACTTGACATTGTTGTACAGATATTTGGTTGCAAACTGTGCAATTACATTAAACTGTTCAGCCTTTGTTTTACATCGACGTAATTTGGAGACCATATCCATGATGGGATGTGAATTGATCGCTGCAAAAACCAAATTGGTATTGTGGTATAATATTTTTCTGCGTGAGGTGCTTCTGTAGCATGTCTCTAATGGCTTTTTCCAGAATTTTCCTACACGAGCTCAGCGGAGTTATTGGTCTATAATTTGAGGGTTATCAGGAGGTTCAGGATTGGGACCACTTTTGCAAGTTTTAATTTGTTTGGCAAATACTGTAATTTTAGACATGCATTTATGTTGAATGTTAAGAAACGTATACCTTTAACTGGGAGCTCTTTAAGCATAGTGTTGTTTATTCTATCCAGACCAGGTACTTCCTGTGCTTTAAATCGTGGATTATGAATTCACTGTCATCCTCAGTGGCGAAATGGTTCGTAGGAAAGACAATCGAGCGTGCATTAAAGTTGGCTATTTCATTTTGAACTACATTATTAATAGGTGTTGATACATTATTGACCGTAACAAGGTAATTTAAAAGAAAAGAATCCGGCCAGCAACTCATCCTTATCTTTGTTGCTGGATGCAGTAACATTTTGGGTTTGAAATTCGGGAATGAAGGTAATTTTCTTCCTTAAACATTTTGCTATGTTCCAGAAAGTTTGAGTCGAAAAGACAGTTACAGAAGACGAAAGTTACGAACATTCAATTTAAATGAGACCTAAACAATTCCCAATCAGCATTTTTAAAGTTAAAAAATTGCTAATTATTGTTACCAGCTCCTAAGGAAATATCACAGCTTACAGGTAAATGATCCGAACTCAGGTCGTTAATCACATTAGGTTGTGAGCATAAATCCGGCGCATTCGTAACAAGAAGTCTAATACTGAAGGAGAAGACCTACTAGAAGTTGGGACATAGGTCGGTCTGTTCGGGAATAAAAGGGTAAAAAGAACTCTCAGTCGTACAGGATGTTACCCCATACATTTGCTCTTAAACATCCCCAATCACGGTGCCTAGAATTAAGATCACCACCAATTATGAATCTATCAGTGCCTAATAATCTCAATAAGTCGTTTTTAAAGCAGTTAGCGTTATGACGCCTTCCACCTGGGAAATAAACCGAAAATATGTTGAGTGTAGATAAATTGGAAAGTGTAATTTCAATACCAATTGCTTCAACTACTTGTGTATTTATAATTGGTAGTAATTTATGTCGGATTTGTTTTTTGAGAAAAATGGCAACACCACCACCGGTTCTATTTCTTCTGTCTAGTCTATGACAAGTAAAATTGTTATTGTAAAAACGATCACTTACGTCAAGCCATTTTTCACACACAAGACAAACATCAACATTGTAATTTGAAGGAAAATTGAAAAACTCAACAGATTTGTTACATAGCTTCTACCATTCCAACACAAAAGCTTTAAATGGTTTGTAGAATTACTTGACATTGTTGTACAGATATTTGGTTGCAAACTGTGCAATTACATTAAACTGTTCAGCCTTTGTTTTACATCGACGTAATTTGGAGACCATATCCATGGGGAGAGATGATAGCTCTCACCTGAGACAAATTTTGGTTTTCTTCAGCTGATCTGCTCAATGTTGCTGTTTGAAGCTCTGGGTTTGGGCCCCACTGCTGCCCTGGTTTCTGGCGATTGGCATGTGTTGACGACTTTGGGAGAAATAGAAAATGTTCGACGCTTTTGTAATTAAACACTGGAGCTTTTGAAATTGTGTTCTGTGAGTGTGTTGCACTAGTGACACGTACTGTTTTGCCTTATGCGCTCTCTTTGATTTCCTTGTAATTCATGCGAACGAGGCATACGTCGTCGATGGAATTATGATTGCCCTTGCAGTTGGCGCATTGGAAAAGCCCAGAAGAAGTACATGCATCGGTTTTGTGACTACCAGCACAGTTCGCGCAATAAGTCTCAACAATGCAGTGACGTTCGCCGTGTCCTAACATTTGGCAGTTGCGGCATTGAGTTAACTTATTCCGCCCGAGAGATATAAGTTCTTTTTTTAGTGAGTCTACGTTAATTTCATCTAGACCGAACAGAATTACTTTGGATGATCTGTCAGACAAACACTAGATTTCAGAGCACTTTGGACTTTTTCAAATGAACTGAGACACTCACAGGCAATTTTAATTCCGATTGAAAGTTTTCGGATTGAATAGTCAGACACATTAAGTTTATTTAATAGATTGTATACAAAACCACATTTTTTTTTGCAACACCTTATTAGGGGGTATAGATATTTTTGGTTGTGGCCTTTCAATTGAAGCACTAGCATCATCACCAGAGTTCTCCGTATCAGGGTAGTCTAGGAGAGAACTCTAGTAGTTCTCACTGCGCGACATCATAGGTGTAGCGATTCTCCTAGATTTATTAATTCAGGATCGCAGCTATTTGATCTGCGTTTGGAAATTTTTGGATATGAATAAAGCCCGCACGTGAGAAAAAAAATTGTAGCTGAGCACTTATTTCTCGAGAGAGAGAGCTTCTCTTCAAAATCGAATAAATCTGTCGCCTTTTACTGACTAAAATTATTTCAACGACAAAACTGATTTGAAAGAATATGCCAAATTAGCAACAAGAAGCACTTTTTTTAATTTTTTTTTTAACTTTCTTATCATTCATTTTCCGCAATTAATTTCTGTAACGTACAATTGTTTGACCAGAATATTTTTTGATTTGACATTTCAAATGAAAACAGCTGACGCAATATTTTTCATCTGGTATTTGAGAGAGAGAGAGGGAACAGCTGATTAACGCAATGCGTCACTCCCTTCGTAACAAGAAGTCGGCCGACTCAACGCACTATTGGGTTTCAGCCAAAAGTCTGTGCAAACATCGCTTCGCCACACATTGTGCCGACAATCTGCAATGACATTAGCTTGTATCGTTTCGTCGTAGTCGTCGGGTCGGAGAAATGACAGACACTGCTTGTGCTGTAGTAGAAAATGTCTTTGGCATACTAGCGTCGCACTTCAGAGTTTTACTAAAAACAATAAACTTAGATCCTGATGAGGTTTCAAAAATAGTATGAACTTTGCCATTTACACAATAATCTTCGCCAAAACAAAGCAAAAGCATATTTCGAGAACGGATTGGACATTGAAAATACTAACAATGGCACGACACAGTATGCCAATTGGCATTCCGAATACTATCACTTAGATAGCCTTCGTCCAGCTCAAGGAAGGAATTACAGCAACGAAGCCAAACTCACACGAGGAATTTTTTATAATTATTTTAACTCTGCAGGCGCAGTGCCTTGGCAAAATACATTTTATGAAAATGTAAGAAATAACTAATATATTAATCTAAATTTCACTTTGATATATGTATCTTTTTAAAAGTAAACTAATAAAATACCATTACTCACCCCTTCTGAATTTTCGTTACCCTTTTCATTTTCATCCATCGTTGATGTTGCTTCAAGAGAATCTCCCTGATTTTCCAAAAAACTTAGCAGGTCGAAATACAAAAGTGAGGATTGGAAGACGTTTTCTGCTCCTGCGCCAGATTTTTCGCTTTTCCTTTTTTTCTTCATACCCCGACGGTAATTGCATCGGAAGTTAATTATTTTTATAATAACACTTTTGCGGTCGGCATTCGCATCAATTTCTTTTAATAAATTTTTTGCATAATTTGATCATAAGCATCGGATTTTAAAACCCGATTACAATAATCGGCATTTTTTACACGCCACAAAACCGAAAAACTTTTATAAATATCCAGAAATTCTATCCAAAATTGTCTATCTGTATTTTTATTCATGTTTCCGACATGAACTTTCCCGCTGGTCTGTGCAAAATTCACTATACATACACGGCACAATAATTTACAAATTTCATAAATTTCCACAAACTCGATCCAAAATTGTCTATTGAGTGTTTTTACTCATGTTTAGGATATGAATTTTCGCACTGGTCTGTGCAAAATTCACTGTACACTACACATACACGTCGCTGCAGACCATGTAAAATTCAAAAATTTTTGAATTCACGCAGACGGTCGCCTCGAACATGCGACATGAATATTCAGCGGTTGATAACTTTCTGATAACTCTTCTGTATAACACATACGTAATCCTAGAAATAATACTGGAAGCCCAATCGGGGGTTTGCTGACAACGGATTGCTGCCTTGAATGTTCTGTGCCACCTCTCCACCATTACATTTGCTGCGGAATTTTTTATTTTTTTTTTGCGATGGTATGTGAAAATCTTCGAAAGACACTATTCCCTCATTGCGAAAGGAATTTTTACCCAGTAAAAACACCTCCCTTGAAATAAAATACTACAGTACTACAACTAAGTTAGACACTTATCCAGCAGTTTACATTTCGTAATTTAGAGACATTAGGCAGGTGACTCTCCACTGAAAGTTCCTGCTTACACCGCAAATACACGCGGGTTGATTTCACCGTGCTAGATCAAGTGGTTTAGTCCTTTGAAGACGGCGAATAGTATTACTTCCATTAAGAATCGGAAGAACTACAGGGTTAACGTGCTCCTCAAGGCGGCGCTTATGTTTACTAGCAAAAGCCTTAATTTCATCTTGGACTGCTGTAAGACTGTTGTAATTCCAGATCTCTGTGGATATCGTCGTTTCTTATATACCAAGGTCCGTTGACGATGGTTCTTAGAACTTTGTTTTGAAAAGTCTGTAGTATGTTCCTATTACTTGGTTTGGTACAACCCCAGAGTTGTACACCGTACGTCCAGACAGGTTTTAGCACTTGCTTATATATAAGCAATTTGTTGTCGATACTTATCTCTATATCTCTTCTCTAGGTTATTTATGTTCCTGTATGTGAAGTTTATGTGAACGGATTTCGCTTCATTAAGCGCGATTCGCCAAACTTTTGTCCATTCGTATACCCGATTTAGTGCACATTGCAATTTCATTGTTGACTCTTCAACCGTTTTGGCTGTTACCAAAATGGCAGTATCGTCAGCAAACGTGCCTAATACGGTGCTTTCCTCTTCCGGTATAATAATAATAATAATAATAATGGCGGCGCTACAGTCCGAGGTGGACCTGGGCCTAGCTTCTCACCAACCAACTCGTGTTGTGCGTGCTATTGTTCTCTCACGAGTGGAGGGGACCTACAGTTTAATGCCGACTCCGAACGGCGAGATTGAGAAACTTTTTTCTAGACAGTTATACTCTTTGAGCATTGTCAGTGACTCGAAAGAGGTGGAGCCGCGAACAATTTTTTTTTTTTGGAAAATTGTTTGAACTTATTTTCGAACCTAGACTGTGAAAGTCTAATGCGCATGGGTCAACGCACGAACCCACACGGCCACGGCGCCCACTCTTCCGGTATATCCCTGGTATAAAGTAGGTAAAGGAGAGGACCAAGTACAATTCCTTGTGGTACTCCAGCCTTTATAGATTTTAATACAGAGTATTAGTTTCCATACTTTACACGGAACATTCTATCTGAGAGATAGTTCGCTGTGATTCTAAAAAGTTTTTCCGGAAGAAATTCACTTAGTTTATGTTTCAAGCCTTCATGCCAAACTTTGTCAAAGGCTTGAGAAACATCAAGAAATGCTGCCGAACAAATATATTTTTGTTCCAGTGCTTTTTCCACTACATCAGTTATGCGATGTACTTGGTCGATAGTAGAGTGCTTACTTCTAAAGCCGAATTGGTGGTGCGGAATAAGGCGTTTTTCTTCCACGACCGGACTTAAACGTCTAAGTAGAATTCTTTCGAATACTTTAGACATTATCGGAAGAAGTGAGATCGGTCTATATGACTTTTTATCAGCTGGCGGTTTCCCAGGTTTCGGTACCATAATCACTTCTGACACTTTCCATTGACTAGGAACGTGTTCTAGTCTAAGGGCAGCATTGATGAGATACAGGAACTTAAGAACCGCTTTCCTGGGCAACGCTTTAAGAACTTTTCCTGTGATTAAATCGTATCCAGGAGCTTTTTTCGGTTTGAGTTTATTTGATCCTAATCGCATAATTGCCATCTGTCACTTCAGTCCTATTAATATTTTCAAGATGTGTTATTCCATCGAACGGTTGAAAAGTAATTTCTAAATAATTAGCAAACAGTTCCGCTTTCTCCTTATCGTCTTTCGCCCATTCGTCCTGATTTTTTCTTATTGGTGCTACATGGGCTTGGGGTTTTCTCACGTCTTTAACGGCTTTTCAGAGCTAGTAGTTAGATTCCTTTTCAGCAGACAAGCTAACTAGATATGAGTTAAAAATATTACTTTTGAATGTCCTAATATTCGCCTTCAACTGGTTGCATAACTGATTGAGACGAGTTTTATGTTGTGGCACACGAGTTTGTTGCCATTTCTTACGCGCTCTTCTTTTTTCCTTCACCATTTCCTTTATTTCTGGTGGATATTGCCAGGAAATCAGGAAATCACATATTTCCTGGCGATTTTCTTATGCGTGGTGTACTGTTCCACGCAGCGTACTGTATATGGTTTCTATAAAATTGTCAACCTTCATTTCTAGTTCGTATGGGGTCCTTAGCGAGACACTAAGTTCAATGTGGTTATCCACGTAGTTTGTGAATGCTTGCCAATTTGTACGTTGATTAGTCAAGGTAGGCGGTTATTCTTTCTTTATGAGGGTTTCGCTCATTGTCAAGATAATTGGAGAATGATCTGAACTGAGATCAAAGCTTTCTGCAACTTTTAAATAGTTTCGGGAAATACCTTTCATTACAAAGAAGTCCACGACATCAGGTATTTTTGTAGTGTCCGTAGGCCAGTAGGTCGGTCTTCCGGTTGACTGAAAATCGCATCCGAGTTTCATAGCAGCTTTAAACAGTGTCCTACCCTTTTGCGAAATGCATCTTGAACCCCATGCTGTTGTTCGGACTCGTTTGGTACCAACAAGATTCGTCATTGCTTTTAGTAATGTTGACTCGAATTGTGATCCCTGATCTGTGGCGATAGTCTTCGGACATCCATATCGAGCAATCCAACGTTGAACCGTGAAGAACGTTTTAGTGACAAGCTTAGCTGTTATATTTGTCATTGGAATTGCCTCGGGCCACCTTGAGTACCGGTCAACCATTGTTAAACAATACTGATATTCATGGCATCCAGTGTAAGGGAATTTTCGGCAAGCATTGAAGTTTTCACCAAGCTTCAATGAACGGTCTGTCTCAGCTGCATATGGGCCTTCCCTTGTACGCCTGGCTCTGCTCTTGATGCACTACTGAATCTTCGTGGAGAGCGAGAACTTTAGACTGCACACATCATTAGGTAAATTTCCGGTTTTCCAAGCGAAAACCTATGCGATCCTATGGCCACGAACTATATTGTGAAGAACAGGTGGAAGGGGCGAGGTATCTGTGTCTGCAGCGGCAGCTAAGCTGTGCTTAAGGCATTGTACAACCCTTTAACCACTTCCAGGATAGTTCAGGAATACAAGTCTTCTCTGAATTCAAGTCTTCTTCTTTAAATTTGTTAAGACTTGTCTGAGTCCTGGGCCACCATGGGATCACAGGAAAGGAGATCGCCGATGAACTTGCTAGGCAAGGATCAGAGGAGATACTCTCAGGATCTGACCCCGCGCTGGGACTGCCTGCGTCCTTGGATAGGGCTTCCATTGATGGTTGGACCTCTCGAGAACACAACCGGAGGTGACATGACTCTCTAGGATGTAGACAAACCAAGCGCATGCTACCCAACGTCTGTAAGAAATCAGCGGCTTTGTTGTTATATCTTGACAGAAAAAACTGCAGACAAGTCAACTTACTGGCGTACTAACGTACCACTACAACTTCACCAAACACCTAAATGTGCTTGACCTAAGCGCTGAAACCCTCTGCGATGCCTATGGAGAAGACGATGACACTGTAGAACACTGCACATCCTCTACCACTGTCCTGCCTTTGCTGATGAGGTGAGAGCTGACGATGTAGGCTCCTCATCACAGAAGTGCCAGCTGGTCTTCCTTCGGAAGACCATGAAGTTCGAGTAAAAGTAGGTTGCTGCTTGGCAGTACAATGGACCAGTTTTTGAGTCTGAGTGCTCCAGTGAAGTTCTTCTTGCCTTGTGAGGCGCTGGTCGAACTCGTATGGAAGGTATTTTAATGCTTTCCACGTATTCACGTGTTGAACGCGTGACTGTGTGGGTTTGTGTGTCGACCCATACGCATTACACTTTCACAGTCTAGGTTCAAATCCCAGAACAAGCTACAATTTTTCAAAACAAAATTGTTCGAATAGCAGACTATGCTCAAAGAGTATAACTGTCTAGAAAAAGCTTCTCAATTCCGCCGTTCGGAGTCGGCATTAAAACAGCAGGTCCCTTATAAGAGAACAATAGCACAACACGAGTGGTTGCTGAGAAGCTAGGCCCAGGTTCACCTCGCCGCTATTATTATTATTATTATGTATTCACGTGGATAGTGCCAATAACCAATAACCAATAACCTAGCAGTATCTTGCATGAGCCTGCGCGCGCTGATACTTGGATCGATCGTCTCGCCTAAGGGATTGGGCCAGAGAATGGAGGTACGGCTTTTTATGTCGGTGAAATCAATTCTTCTTGCTCCCGGAGTGGGTTCTGTTTCGGGAAGTTCACGCCGAAGATCTGCGATGCGTTTGCGCCTCTCAAGGCGATAAATTTCCTGTTCCTCCTCTACATCGGAGTCCGTTATTTGTGATTGGACATGTGTGTTGGCAGAAGTAGCACGGACAAAAGCAGCAGAAGCGCATGTTGCTAAAGTAGTTGTTCATATGGTAGCAGAAGTACTAGAAGAAGAACAAGGTCCGAAAGCGGCACGAGATCCCGAATTGTCAGAGGTATATGCTTCAGACCCGGATGCCCTTGGTGTGCCCTGTGCGGCTGGAATAGAAGCAGGAGGTTCAATGTTAACGGAAGTAGATGCAGTTGATGTATCCAAGGCAGCTGAAGTTGCAGAACCGACATTTACTTCGGCGTTCATAATAGGTCCTGTTACAGCGGCAGAAGTGGTGGTAGTGAAACCGGATGTCTCTTTGGCTGTTGGTACAGGCGATTCCATTCTCCGGTGTCCACTGCTTCACCAATTGCGCTTTTGTTAGCTTATTGCTCTTACTTACAATGTCTCTTTTTGTGTGTTACCCCACACCTGACATTTTAAACTTATATTTTCTTTATTATTTTTTTTCAAATTAATATTATAATTTCTTGTTCATTTTAATTTTGTTGACTTCTTGAGAAACGAACAATTATTCAGCTAGAACTCTCGAGAAGAAGTAGGATTTTTGTGCCAAAGCCCAGTTAGTGCTTTTGACCCGTTTGTACCCGTCCAACCAAATCATGAGTATACTACTAATCTGACGCTCTATAACTTTAAATACAATGTCTATACAAGTCTATAAAAATATGGTCGGTATTATTTTGTAACTCGTCGAGGGTTGCTATGACAAACTTCTTTGGTTCGCTTGTGTACATTTGATGAAAATATTGCAATTGACACGTAAGTAAATCTACAGTCTGCTAATCATATCATACCATTAAACTCGTACATTTATTAGTATATTTATTTTCCAAATCAATATCTTATATCTTAATTATTATAACCTGCATACATTTTTCTTTTGATCCCTTATTTAATGTAAAATTTAAGAATCATATTTACGGTACGCAATTATTTCATCAACCGTAAGGTTAAAGTCTTTTAAGTTAGTTTCGGTCCATTCGTCAAGTTGCTCAATGACATCTTGGGACAGCTCGTCTTTGTGACTTCCGACTACTCCTCTTCGCACAAATCTACTAGACAACAAGTTAACGAAGTACATATGTCATAAATAATATGAAGCAACACTTACCTAAATTCCTCGACTTTTACTCCAGTAGCTTGTTTTATGCTTTGAAACTCTTTCTCATGATTGCAAGCTGGGTTGATTTTCATTTTTTCGAACGACAGGTGATCGACAAGCTCCTCCATTTGATCAAATGAAATTTTCTTATTTAAAAACTGACAAACATCAGATAAAACACCACGAAGATCAGACTTCATTCTTTCGTAACTGGTGAAATAGATATTTGGTTGATGACGCATATACCAGAAGTCGAGAACGTGTGGCCAAAATGGATTAAAGTTTACATAGCCATCCATATAAGTGTGTACAAAGTCCTCTTTGCTGCCTTTATAACCTAACATACCCCGCCAATGATGGAAGTAAGATATGGCAGCATCCTTTGGATTGCGAAATACATAAATAATCTGCAACGTAATTATTGTGTGATTAAAGCAATAATTTATACAATTATAGGCTTAAATAATTAGAAACCGTTTCATTTAGAATTGTATTGATATTTGTTTTGATTTGATTTCAGTTTGCTTAGTAAGGAACTTTACATCCACGATAACTAAAACCAACACCGTAGTGGACGCTTGAAGAAGAATCACAATTGGCAACCGCCGTGACTTTGGTTTGTTCAAACAAAAAAATTTATATTATGCTTATTGTATGGAGTAAAAACAGAATAGAAAGCATGAAGAAAGCTCTTTCGATGATTCTCAGTTCCTTCGAAGGAAAAGTTCTGTATTGCACATTTGAGCCTGTCTGCAAAGAGTGAGGAGAAAACATAGACGAGAACATAACGAACTGTGCAAGGATGTGAATATAATCCAGAAAGCAAAGAACCCTTTTTTACTCTCAACCACACTGTTTTCATCTATTCACAAATTGTCTTGTCCATACAAAAAATTTTTCAAAATTCTTGCAAAAACAACATACAAAAAAAAAATAATACAAAGTCAAAATAATGCTTTTCTATAAAGCATAATTTTTTTAACAGAGCCGTTTGTGCCATGAAAAACTCCTGAAGTCCCACCAATACCACCAACGCCACGATGAAAAGTTTCTTAATTTCTTCAGAGCACAAGCACTGTGCTCTGGTAAGACCTGCGGGTTTTGTAAATTACTTCCACCACCCTTCACAGCGCTATCTGTCAATCTTCTTCTACGCGTAGGGAGTGATGCAAAAGACATCGTTTGGATCCGTGAACCCTGAGTCGACAATAATCTACTGCATAAACTATAACGTCTATGTGAGGAGAGGAACGAAAGTAAGCATACAGTTTGCACATTCTCTCTTAACTCCCTTAACTTAACTGTACGTCCGAAAGCAGGCTTAAGGGTGAACTGGCGAGACGAGTATTGCGGGTGAATTCATGGAGGGGATGAATGCAATTGGCTAACTCACTTGAGCATCGTTTGTTAAAATAGCGATAAAACAATGACAAGGACGAGACATTACGGCGATATTCGAGCGAGTCTATTGACAGTAATACCGTGAATTACTGTCTCTTATTATTACTGCTCGTTTTTGTATTCTTTATAGTAGGGACAAAAAGGTTTTCGGAGCAACAGACTAGATATAAGCGTTATATTCAAGCTTGGGGCGAATGTAGGCCTTATAAATTAAAGCTAAATCAGAGGAGTTGAGGTATTTCTGGCAACGTTTGAGGAAACCTAGACATTTCGCAGCATTTTTGGCGACCTCGAATATGTGATCATTCCAACTTAGTGTTGAGTTGATACACATACCGAGAATGGCTTTCCATCGGTTTTTTTCCATTTTCCATTTCCATTCCATTTTTCGGTTTCTTCGATGCAAGTGCTTGTCAGGGATAATGGCTGATTATTTTGGGATTGCTTTAGTGACAGTAGACAGCATTGAGTTTTGGAAGCATTAAATTCCACTCTATTGTTTTTACACCAATTAAATATGCTATCAAGGTCGGAATTTAATGTGCTTAACATACGCTGCCGCTCCAATTCAACGGCCGAAGGATAGGGTCGTGAGTCTTGGAACGAATATGAAAAGCTGAGAGTACTGTCGTCAGCGGAGGAGTGGATTGGATTAGAAGTAGCAGACAGGAGATCATTTATAAAAATGAGGAAGAGAGTCGGAGACAAAACAGAGCCTTGGGAAGCACCAGCATTTATTTGGTGAATATCAGACTTTAACCCATCCAAAACAACTTGAATTGAACGGTTCGAAAGCTAATTTCTAATCCATAGATAAGCACGCATTTTCGACAAGAGAGCTTGGTGCCAAACTCTGTCAAATGCCTTTGAAATATCAAGCGCAACGATCTTGTTTTCTCCTGCATTGTACAAGGATTGGTTCCACTTTTCGGTGAGATATGCCATCAAATCGCCAGTGGACCTGTTGCTGCGGAAACCGTATTGCCGGTCATTAAGAAGCTTCCGCGAATCAAGATATTTCATAAGCTGACGGTTTATCAGCGTTTCCATGACCTTGGAAAGAAGGGACGTTAGTGCTATGGGTCGGTAGGAGGAGCGTGACGAAGATTTGCCCTTTTTAGGGACGGGCTGGACAAATGTTGTTTTCCCTTCACTCGGAAAGAGACCAGAAGAGTAGGACAGATGAAAAAGCTTACGCAGTGGTTTTGCCAACGCAGAAGAACACCTCTTCAGAAGTATCGGGGACTCCATCTAGATCAGCGGATTTATGCACGTTGAAATCCCTTAGTACCTTTAGTACGCAACTGTACCAATTGAGAATTGAAGATGAGGCTGAATTCCTTATATTTTTAACAAATGACCAAGAGTTTGTGCTACCCTTGGGATATTGTAGCACTTTTTCTCCCAACTTTATGTCATAGGAGAATTTCTTATGTCTTATTAGAGCATTGCAGTCATTTCTGGTCCGTTTAAACTTTTTCCGGTTTTCCTCAGTAGGGTTGGCTTTGTAAGTCGAGTCATACCACGCATTTGCTTTTGGTTTGATAGTCTTCACTCTGTGAGGAATGAAGGATCTCATACCCAGCAGAATGATTTTCGTGATCATATCAGCAGCGGCACGAAAATCATTCTGCTGGGTATGAGATCCCTCATTAGCAGCGCCAAGTGGGCGCCGTGGCGTAGAGGGTAGGTGCGTCGACTCCTATGCTCGAGGTCGTCGGTTAGAATCTCGAAAAAAACATCAAACATCTCCACCTCCACTCGTGAGAGAACAATAGCACGCACAACACGAGTGGTTGCTGAGAAGCTAGAACCAGGTCCACCTCGGACTGTAGCGCCGCCATTATTATTATATTATTATATTATCAGCAGCGGCATCCACGTCACTATCGAGGAAACATAGTGACCAGTTAAAATTCAAAAAGAAGTCGTTAAGGCCGCTCCAATTGGCTTTCTCGTATAGCCATACTGTTCTCTTAGGAATTTGTTCTCTAACTGTGTGGAGTGAATACGAGAAATTAGCTGATACAACACAGTGGTCAGACGAGCCTAGAGGCGACAATATGTCAATAAAATATTTATCAGGATGAGAGGTGAGAAACAGGTCCAGGGTTTTGGCGGAATGATCTGCAATGTCAGGTATTCGTGTGGGCTCATTCACAACCTGGGTCAGATTATTTACCTCAGCGAAGATCTCAACATACCGTCCTTCGGGTGTTGTCTGGCCAGAATGTCGAAGCCAAGTAGAATTGTGTACATTGAAATCGCCCGCAATGGCAATTTCTATGTTTTTTTTTTTTTTTTTTTTTAGCGAGGGTAGGTGAAAATCTTCAAAAGACACTATGGGGACCGTTCCCTCATAGCGAAAGGGATTTTTACCCAGTAAAAACACCTCCCTTCAAATAAAATAAAATGTGTTCATACTACAACTAAGTTTGACACTTATCCAGCAGTTTTATTTTCTCGATTTTGACGCGTTTTACAAGAGATTCTCCACTGAGAGTTCCTGCTAATAGCGCAACTAAGCGCGGGATGAATTCACCGTGCTAGGTCAAGGGGTTTAGTCCTTTGAAGACGGCGCAATAGATTACTTTCGTCAAGAATTGGAAGGACAGCTGGGTTTATGTGCTTTTCCAGACGACGCTTATGCTTACGAGCAATGTTCTTCGTTTCATCCTGGATTGATGCAATTCCGAGATCTCTGTGGATATCGTCGTTCCGTATGTACCACGGTGCGTTGACGATGGTTCTTAGTACTTTATTTTGGAAAGTTTGTAGTATATTTTTATTACTTTCTTTGGTACAACCCCATAGTTGTATACCATATGTCCAGAGGGGTTTTAGCAGTTGCTTGTATATAAGCAATTTGTTTTCAGTACTTAGTTTGGAATATTTTCCAATAAGCCAGTACATGTCTTTATATTTTATTTGGAGCTCTTCACGTTTCTTTTTGACGTGTTCTTTCCACTTGAGCTTTACATCGAGAGTCATCCCGAGGTATTTCGCTTCATTTCCAAAGGGTATTTGAACACCATTTATAAACACGGGCAAATTATTCACGTTGTTATATGTAAAATTAATATGAACGGATTTAGCTTCATTGAGTTCAATTCTCCAAGTGTTTGTCCATTCGTGTACCCGATCTAAAGCACGTTGCAGTTTTCTAGTTGAATCTTCGACCGTTTTGGCAGTTACCAAAATGGCAGTGTCGTCAGCAAATGTGCCTAGTACAGTGCCAAAATTTTGTGGCATATCGCTACTAAAAAGTAAGTAGAGGAGAGGACCAAGAACACTTCCTTGGGGTACTCCAGCTTCTATAGATTTAAATACCGAGTATTCTTTTCCATATTTTACACGGAAGATTCTGTCAGAAAGGTAATTTGATAATATTACGTAAAGTTTTCCCGGGAAGAACTGTCTCAGTTTGTGTTTCAAACCCTCGTGCCAAACCTTGTCAAAGGCCTGCGAAACATCGAGAAATACAGCTGAGCAGACTTGCTTTTGTTCAAACGATTTTTCTATAACATCAGTTATTCGATGTATTTGGTCAATAGTCGAATGCTTATTTCTAAAACCAAATTGGTGATTAGGAATAAGTCGTCTTTCTTCCACAATCGGGCTTAAACGCCTAAGTAAAATTCTTTCAAACACCTTAGACATTATCGGAAGAAGTGAAATCGGTCTGTAAGACTTTTTTTCTGTTGGGGGTTTACCCGGCTTGAGTACCATTATTACTTCCGCCACTTTCCACTGACTAGGGACATGTTCTAATCTAAAGGCGGCATTAATGAGGTAGAGAAACTTCAGAAGCGCTTTCTTAGGTAATTCTTTTAGAACTTCTCCTGTGATTAGGTCATAACCAGGAGCTTTTTTGGGTTTGAGCTTGTGTAATTCTTCTTTAAGCTCTGTCAGAGTAGCATTTCTTATAGAATAATTGTCAAAGTGTATGTCCGAACCGTAGGAGTTTACAGGAAGTGTTTGTCCATCGTGCGATTTAAACGTCGCTTCCAAGTGATCTGCGAAGAGATCCGCTTTCTCTTTATCTTCTTTTGCCCACTCGAATTGATTTTTTCGAATTGGGGCCGTATGTGGTTCGGGTTTTTTAAAACCTGTAGCTGCTTTCCAGAGTGAGTAGTTGGTATCCTTTTTCGCGGACAAGCCTCTTAAGTAGGTACTTAGGTTATTATTTTTAAACGACTTAATTTTCGCCTTTAGCAAATTACACAATTGATTAAGACACGTTTTATGTTCTGGCGCACGGGACTGTTGCCATTTCTTACGAGCTTTACGTTTTTCTCTTACTAATTCTCGTATTTCCGGTGGATATCGCAATACACTTTTTATTGTCGTTTTTCTAACGAGGGGTGTATTGCTCCACGCAGCGCACTGTATTACATCTCTAAATTTATCGACTTCTATTTCTAAATCATATCGGGTTCTCAGCGGTACCGCAAGTTCGATATTGTCTTGTAAGTAATTTTTGAATGCTTGCCAATTCGTTCGTTGCTTAGTTAACGTAGGTGGTACTTCCTTTCTTACGAGGTTATCATTCATAGATAGTACAATTGGAGAATGATCTGAACTAAGATCAAAGCTTTCTTCAACTCTTAAGTAGTTTCGAGATATGCCTTTTATGACAAAGAAATCAACAACGTCAGGTATTTTTGTAATATCCGAAGGCCAGTAGGTCGGTTTTCCTGTCGAGAAAAAATCACAACTTAGATTCATACCAGCTCTGTACAATTTTCTGCCTTTTTGTGAGATACATCTTGACCCCCAAAAAGTGTGCTTCGCGTTAAAATCTCCACCAATTACGAAATTTGGGCCAAGAGTGTGGAAAATACTTTCAAGCTCGTTTTGATCAATTATACTACGCGGAGGGCAGTAAATTGACGAGACGTTAAATGAATTATGTTTGTTTTTTACATGAACCGTAGTTAATTGTATTGGATTGGATTCTATATTTAGTCCTACTAAGTGATCTTTATTATCGCGTATAAACAGAGATGATCCGCCTCTTGCCCTCTCTGACGGATGGCAGGCATGGTAACCACAGTAGCCTTTTAAATTTACACGCGATTGCTTCGTTAAATGTGTCTCAGAGATCAGACAAATATCGATATCTTTTTCTCTGATATATATTTCTAGTTCGTCAAGTTTTTGCAATAGACCATTTGCATTCCAATTTAAAATTTTAATTGTCATATTCATGTTAAGGCACGCTTGTTGTTAATCTTACTTTCGAGGTCGAGTAGCCTTTCGAAAATAAGTTTGTTCGTCTTAGTTTGTTCGTCAAGTTTTTCTAAGATGATATTGAATATTTTTGAGACGGGATCTGGTTGTTCGCACATTTTCACACTTGTGGTTGCTACTGTTTGGGCAAAGGTTTTTGCTCCGGCGTGCAATGATTTCGCATTAGCTGTTTTCATGTTTTCTGTTATTGGAGATGTAGTTTGAGTCTGCGTTTTTGTTCCAAGAATTTTTGATCGTGTCGTTATTGGCTTCGTACACGGCTTTTACAACAATATCCTTTGTTGCCGATTTTGGTTGTTGGCGGAGCTTCGCTTTGATTTGATCACGTCTTTTCTGAAGCTCTTTTGCCACTTCGCAGCCACGGTAGTTAGCTGGATGCTTTCCTTTACAGTTAACGCAAGTAGCTGGTGAAGTCTTATTTGCGTTACATACTACTGACAGGTGTTCACCGGCGCATTTGACACATCGCGGATTTTTCTGACAGTATGCTTGAGTGTGGTTGAACCCTTGACATCGTTTGCATTGTGGAATCAATTTCGAGTTCTTACGTAATGCCTCGATTTTGACTACCATGTTGAGAATACTTTTTATGCTATAAATTTTTTCTATGGCTTCACTTTTATCAAAAGTTAGCATAAAAAGGGGTAACCCGCGATACGTTTGGGTTTCGGCACCTTCCGTCAATTGTTTCTTTTTGAACTGAATGTTAGTGGCATCTTCTATTTTAAAGCCCTTATTTCTTAAGTCCTCCACTATGTCTTCTTTTGGACAAGAGGCATGAAGTCCCCTAGCTACGACTCGAGTAGGTCTTTCCGATTTATTTTCATATGTGTACCACTGAATTTTTTCCGTATTGAGTCTCTTGGAAAGTACTCTATAACTGTCTGAGTCCTTCACATTTATTTTCCACGCACTGTTGCTTCGAGACGTTACTTTGAACTCAGTTCGTAGCGCTGATTTCAGAATTGAATGTAACTTATTGTATTCTGAAATTCCAAACACATTAATTGGCGGCGGTGGTCGCTCTTTTGGTGGCATAGTTCCTTTAATGGTTATGCCACTTATATTGTCATTGATCTTGCTTTCCGGCTGAGGAATAACTTCGGGCGAAGAACCGGCTTTTCGTTTTTTACCCGGTCGCTTTTTTACCGTCCAGTCGGTTTCACGACTTAGCTCTTCCTCGTCAGTAGAATATTCCACGTTTTTAATTTCGTTCGAACTTGAATTTGATTTACTCGTATATTCACGATGTTCGATTTTTCCTTTTCTAAGTTTGTTCAGTTCTTCTTTTAGTTCGTTGCAGAGAATTTCCATATTAGTTAGCCTGGACCGTAGTTCGGCGTTTTCATCCTCGAGACTTTTGAATTTGCTTAAGGTATCTTTTTCTTGAGCCGAATATATTATCGTCGGACTTTTAATTACTTGCGTTTTAGACGCAGTAGGTTGAGTTGGCGGTGATCCGCTCATGGTTTTGTTAGATCGTGGTGGTGGTGATCTTGTTACCCTTTTACTTTTCCCAAAAGGGTCGATTAAACGCAATAAGCAATAAGTGGCTCTCCCCAATAAGTGGCTCTCCCCCCCCCTATGTGAGGATACAATTCTTGTTATGGAATCGGATAGCATACCAAAGTCATTGAAAGTTGAATTGCTATCCACTGTCTATAAATGAAACAGTAGTGGATTAAATGCTTACGGACATGGATTTTTAACCACAGAAAATTAAATTCCGGATTGGAACAGAGGCCGTATTGTGGTTGAAGTTGGTAAGCTACATCACTACGTATATATAGGGCGAGACCGCGGTGAGAGAAGAAAACTTTACTTAAGTCTTCACGGGAAGGCTGCCAAATCGGAAGTTGCCGTTGTCATTTGACTGCTGAAGGTTTGTTCGCTTGATCTATGAATCGCCGACTAACCGCAGCATGTGTATCTGCGCATGTGTCGCCGAACATTTATCCGTACGATCTAAACCGTGTGCTGAGAATAAAGAACAAAGCTGTAGTACGAGTGTAAAATGAAAAATGTACTTAAACAAACAGAGTGGTACAGCTAGCAGAGTGACCAACAGATGTCGCTAGCTGTACCACTCTTTTTCGAAGCAATTATCTGCTAATGCATTTCCGGCATACGTACATAGCACATACAGTGGTGGACAAAAGTTTTCATTCAGAAATTCTTTTGGAAAATCATATCAAATCATGTAAACAGCCGCTTGTGTTTGCGGGTGGACATTTCCAACCAACAATGAGTTCCTTGTTAATGTTATAAACAGCCTTAATGTCGCACCTTTTCGCTGCTTCTTCGGCTTTTGAAGCCAGTGTGTCGATATACTGACGTTACACAATGGTAAGTTGTCAGAGAAGTTTCGGCCCAAAGTAGAGTTCGGTGCATACTGTCACCACTATTGTTTCTGGTGGTTATCAGCGTACTCCGTGCAGTATTGACGGAAGAAGTTTGTGCATTTCGATGGACTATAACACCTTACCTTAAACTCCTTATCTTATTACAATTTGCACCTTCACACAATCTACAAACTGAGGGAAACGCAGTGGGGCTAAACAAAAAACAATAAAACTAAAGCCGTAATAATTTCTAACACTTGAGCACAGCTGAACGTTGCCGGACAGGAAATCGAGAAAGGAAAAAAAAAAGCTTTCTATAGGTATATTTAGGAAGTGTGGTCTCGGTAACCGCGGTGGTACCGAACTGGATGTGTGCAGCAGAATCGGGAAGACTAAAGCTGTGTCAGGAATGCTATCCACGATCTGAAAAAGTAATGTCATCAGTTTGAAAACCGGGCTGCGACTCTTCTGCTCCAACGAGGTATCGGTGGTGCTTTATGGGTGCAGTACCTGGAAAGTGGAAACAATTACCACACAAGTGCTGCAATCTTTCGAAAATAATATTTTTAGAAATATCCTTTGAATTTTTTGGCCGAACCGTATTTCCTGTACACTGTACATACATGAGAACGGGCCAAGAACCTATAAACATTACTATACGAATGAGAAGTAGCAGTGGATTTGACACACCCTACGGCGTGAAGACAATTTCATTGCGGAGTACGCCATGGAGTGTAATCCGCTTATCCAATCCGCTATCCAATCCGCTGCAGAATTGCAGGACGCGAAACGTGGGGCTCAACAGACGTGGGGCTCAACAGACGAATCGAGTTCTTTAGAAATAGGTTGGAGAGAGCCCAAACATGTTGCTGAACTCCGAACGAGATGGATCACATGTCGACTAGATTCATTTGGGTAAAAAAAAAGATCGAAATCATTAAACGACATTCTTGAAAAATACATGCCCAATGATGTCGCGAGTAGTAACCCTCACCAAGCAGCGCATTTTTTGGGCTGCATTAGTAGTTCTTGTATTACCTGTAGGGATGCAAACGATACATCGATGTTTTGCAAACATGTTTCGTTCATAAATATCGATGTTAACATCGATGTTTTGATAACCGATACATCGCCGATACATCGACGGCAAAATTGTCAAACATTGACATCGTTCATTCATTTCGTTAAACATTCCCAAGATGTGTTATATAGTGTATAAAATGTGCTTGTATTTATGTAATAATAATGGGGTGTAAAAGAGCTAGAGATGCACTTCGAGATGCGAACTTCGGCTTTTGGATCACCTTCGACCGAAGCCGAAGCCGAAGCCGAATCTTCGCATGTTTGTATTTTTAGCTGCCATTTTTGATGTTCTTTGTACCTGAAACCAGTGCACAAAAATAGCATGATTTTATACAGACCACTTAATAGTTTACCGACTTAAAATGCAAAATCTTTTGATTTTAAAGCTGTAAACAATCGCACTTTCAAAATACAAAATATCCGACAATAACAAACCAAAAAACACACCGTTCCTTGCAACATCTATTTTTACAGAAAACAGAAAATTGAACATTCGGCTTCGGCAAAATCTTCGGTCTCATTTGGAGGAAGCCGAATGTTTTGTCGAAGGTATTTTTAGCCGAAGGTGGCCCAAGCCGAAGCCGAATGTACGGTTGGACTCTAATTCTAACATCCTACTCCGAACCTCCAAGTGGTTTACCTTGAGTATCGAGCAACTCTCAAGGAGACCGGGTATCCAACTCCTATGGAACTGTGAGTCGGTGGCTAATCGGAGAGGGTTCATGTTTCGGCATGTATTGGCTGGATGCGTAAGCATAGCAGACCTCGTGTCAACAGCCAAATGCGACCCGCTCGGTAACCCTAATCCCGTAGGATAATTCAACGTTATTTTGGGTTTTTCGTTGGCCCGATAAGCCACAAAGTAAAAATCAAGCAATCATAAACGAAACGGAAGACGGAGAAGCTTTTTGGGTTGAAACTGGTAAGACTAGTATGTTTTGTTGTTTAGGTACAGTACATCGTAAATAGTAATAATAATAATGGCGGCCCTACAGTCCGAGGTGGACCTGGGCCTAGCTTCTCAGCAACCACTCGTGTTGTGCGTGCTATTGTTCTCTCACGAGCGGAGAGGACCTACAGTTTAATGCCGACTCCGAACGGCGAGACTGATAAGCTTCTTTTCTAGACAGTTATACTCTTTGAGCATTGTCAGTGACTCGAAAGAGGTGGTGCCGTGAAAAATGTTTGATGTTTTTTTCGAGATTCGAACTGACGACCTCGAGCGTAGAAGTCGACGCACCTACCCACTATGCCACGGCGCCCACATCGTAAATATAGGCAATAATTTGTGTGATGGAGAAGATAAATAAAACATCGGAAAAACATCGATGCATCGTTGTTAACACCGATGTTTTTTAACATCAATTTTTGTCGTGGAGCCATCAATGTTTTTAAGAACGATGTTGCATCCCTAATTACCTGAGGTTGCTCATCGGACCAAATACAACAGTTCAACCAAAATGAAATTCGTTGCTTAAGAAAATTTTTTTGATAAAAAAGGCCCAATCACAGAAATATCGACGCTGTGATAGGGCGTACCGACGTATTCTTGAACAAGCTGTATTTTGTAAGGTTTTTGACCCAGACCCTAGCGTAAAATCTTCTACGTAGTAATGAAAAATTCGCGGGCTTCATTAACACTGGCTGGTAAAGCAGCAATATTTTTAAGTCTAACAGAAATAAGAAATAAGAAACAAGAAATAAGTACACATACATACATACTTGCATATGGCTTCCATCAGCATTTTTAGCTCTAATCTGTCACTGTTGCTTAATGTTTGCCCTGGTATGTATATAATTATGCATTTTTTTTGTTATACGCAAACATTAAAATTATTTTCAACGTTTTAAAGATAGAATGCTGATATTGATGATCAATGAAAGATCCTTATAAATATATGTATGAAAAAAACATTAAGACACCTAAATCTGCATGAACAACTTTTACATATACGAGTACTAATTTTTCACAATGCTTTTGCAATATTTTGAAAATGACAGAATAACATTTAAGAAAAAGATGAAAGGTTAAAGTTGTGTACCAACAATTTACAACGTACCTTGGGTTTATTTGTCCAAATTTGATTGGGTAAAAATTGAGCTGGCAAATGAGATTTTATCAACCTAGGTGAATCCATTTGATCCAAATAATTCATAGTATCAAATGGCACATTCGTTACCACACCGTTAAATCTGAATTGAGAATGGAGTGTTTTATTAAACTTGAAACTGCTTGCATTATGTACTTCAAAAACTTACTCCAAGAACGGTGATCGTAATGTTAAGTCAATATCTTTTGCTTTTTTGAAGTCAAAATCATTTAGAATTAACCAAGTCATTTCCTGGGTCCATGTTGTTCCACATTTAGTACTTGTGACAATCCACACGTCATCCTCTCTCACATCAAAATTGTGCACTCTATCCATGATGGGGATAAACGAATCGGCTAAAGTGCAATAGCGCTTATTCCAATCACCGACAATTGGCACATTTGGGGATTCTTCCATAAACACCGATGTGTAACGGCCAGTTAATATCATTTTAGGAATGATTTCATTAGGAACCATCTCGTATCGAAAGAATGAGGTCGGCATCTAAAAAAATTAGACACAGCACATTAAAAGAAAACGTACAAATATTAAAAAAAAATTATAAGAAGTTATGAAAGATGTGGCAGTATCGCCACTGAGCCAATTTCTTACTTTTACTTATGATATACAAAAAATTCGGTCCTCGCTTTCACTTGTATTCTTAATTAATTCACAGAATAACAACCGCGACTAATGGAACGCTGGAGACGTAATGAAAAGTTGAACGTTAATATTCAATGGATGGCGACCGACTGCTGAGCGAGACTAGAGATAAAGTTCATGAAGATAATTCCATAGTCAATGGTAAAAACATACAATACACGCTTCTCCTTTTCGTATGCGGCAAGATCTGTGTCAATGTTTGGTTCCATGAAGCTTACACCTTCGAATAATTTGTTTACACTTGGTCCCACTTGTAGCGGGTAACTATAGGAAAGGTCCATCGATTTCGAAAGAAAGTTTCGATGAGATTCATCTGTGGATGCTCATGACTTCTCCCTACCACTTCTTCATATTAGATAAGACTTTCTTTCGTGACGTTGTGTGAGAAACAAATATTGGGCAGTTAGTGGAAGAGAATTATACGGTTATCCACTATTGCTAGCTTCATCGATGAAAGCAAGAGTAAAGCGATAATACTTTGGTTTGATTCATAACGTATGTATTTAATATCTTACACACTGTTTATTGGATTTTTCTTGCAGAAGAACCCTACATAGCTGTAAATACTAAGTAGATAATGCGAGATGAAAAATCCAAACAATGCGTGGTAGTGCATTGAACTAGTTATCAGTACCGGTTATCGCATATGTATATGTGCATACTTTTACAGCGGCTATATTTAATTAAAGCAATTAGAGGAATAGCACAAGGAGGGGAGCAGATAGTTGATTTGGGGCGAAGAATATCATTGGGATCACTGTTTTACATACAATATTATACAGTCAGTTTTAAGCGTCAGCATTTGTGCGCAAACTGGAGATACCGCTCTAAAACTGTGCATTTATTTTGTTAGTTACATACCTTAGGTATACTCACATATATTAACGGCTTATGTTTTTATCTAATTTGATCCTCAGTTAATGTATTGTCTTGATACACGTCAAAAACAAATTAAAATTTAATCTCATTTTAAAGGCTGGTGATCATTACCAGAATGACCTATAATAGCATTATTATTATTTATAGTAGCTGTAAGTTCAAACTATGAAAATGATTTCGATAGATGATTCCGTTTAAATCTGTTTCTCTAATTAGTGAAGTTTGAACAAAGTTGGTTGTAAGTATAATTGTTGTTTTTAGAGAGGGAGTGATTGTATTAACTTGTTTACTTGTGTTCCGCGATTACCTAGAAATTTATTTATTTTATTTCATTTTGTAATAAAATTTAGGTTAACCATTTATCTGCGATGCCTGAAGGATTTAGCTGCAGAACTATAGTCAAAAGTATTATTTTATTATAATATATAATATTTCCAGCAATATATTTGGCATTGTCTAGTTTTGGAATTCCTTAAAAACTCGTCCGCCATTGCAGAAAAACGACAGAAAGTACCCTTTGCTCTGTCAAAATCGGTAAAGTCTTCACTGAGGCTGTTGCTGTTGCTACAGTCCGAGGTGGACCTGGGCCTAGCTTCTCACCAACTTTTTATACATAAATATATTTATTAATTTCATTTTATTCATATTTTATTTATTTCAAAGTAGTCTCCATAGCAAGCAATATACTCATTCAAACGCTTCCTCTAATCTTCAAAATACTTTCATTGGCCGATTTGGAAAATTCGGAAGGTAATTGTAGTCGTTTTTTAATAAAATACTTTTTCCAAATAATATTCTGAAATTGTACATACATATATGTTAGGAAAATATATTCACAGTCTAAATTTCCGATCTTATCTTTAAAGGGTACTTGTAAGTTACAGAGCATTGAAATAAGCGAGGGGCACAAGGCCAACGACGTTAGACTATACAAATTGCGTTTGCACTAGAGGTTCCAAACTGTCTGTTATTTCATTGAACTTGTGATTTCTTTTCTTACAAGACATTTTGTGCTTCGAACTTTCCGTTAAAACTAATTGCAAGAAATCAGTTTTAGAAAAGTGGCTCTTGCCAAATTTAAATAGTTTTGTAAACTTAACTTATATTATAGAACTTATTCTATCGATCTCAGTCTACTCGCAAATAAAACAAAAACGTCCGAACTGTTAACCTGCACGCACACCAATGAAACAGGTCATAATACGTCGCTCGAGTTACGTCTGAATATAGCCCTACACTTATCGGAAATTTCCGGCCGGAAATCCCGAACTTTGTTAAGCAGTTCCATCGGTCTCACCAGTGCATAAACGAAACATGCTGACACAATATTTGTTTCTCATGGAAACAATATTACGTTGTCAATAATTTCACTTGGTGCAGTCGAAGTCGCTTGCAGCAAAGCGGATTAATTCGGCGAGTAGTTTCCGAGCAGTAAAATAATAAACATCTTTACTATAATACATCCACTTTCGTTTTAATCAACATACTCGTGACTCGCGCAAAGAGCAAGCATAATTTGGCGAACATTCGGCTGACCTATACTCCGCGATTTGACTGAAAGCATGGCTAAATATTTGGTATTCAGCCAAACGCAAACTTGACGTGTGAAAATGGAAAGTAGTGCACATGGAACTACTAAGAACATTTTTAAGAAGTGCTGGTGTATAAGATTGTTATTATTGTTGCATGGAAAATTCTTATATGTCTCTCTCGTCTCCTTCTTCTTCTTCCAAGGAGGCCAAGGAGGATGTGCGCCACCTTGTAAGTGGACGTACTCTGTTGCGTTGTCCCACAGGCTCAGAGTCGAAGACTCTTTGGGCCGGAGCTAAGTTGTCCATACGCTCTACATGGCCTAGCCATCTTAGGCGATGGATCCGTAGACGCTTGGCTAGACTCATGTTGGTGGACAGCCTATACAATTTGTGGTTCAACCTTCTCCTCCAAATGTCATCAACGCAAACAGGACCAAAGATCGCGCGCAGAACTTTTCTCTGGAAAAGACCAAGAGACTGTTTATCCGCTTGGGATATTGTCCATGCCTCTGCGCCGTAAAGCAGGACTGGGATGATCAAGGTCTTATATAAAGTCAGCTTGGTCTTCCGAGAGAGGGCTCTATTACTCAATTGCCTTTTGAGCCCAAAAAAAAAAAGGTTGGTAAGAGTTATTCTGCACTTGATCTCGGTACTGATGTCGTTTGTACCATTTACCGCGGAGCCGAGGTGGACGAAGTCCTTCACTACCTCAAAGTTATAGCTGCTTATGGTGACGTTCTGGCCAAGTCGTCGATGTTGTGCGTCCTTTCTCGACGAAATAATATACTTGGTTTTGCCCTCGTTCACCGCCAGACCCATTTTAGTTGCCTCCGTTTCAATGCCAGCAAACGCATCATTGACGGCTCGCTGTGTTCGCCCAATCACGTCAATGTCATCCGCGTAAGCTAGCAGTTGAACGGACTTTTGGAAGATCATGCCTCTTGTGTTGGCCAGTGAGTTTTGCACGATCTTCTCTAAAACGATGTTAAAGAAACCACATGACAGCGCTTCGCCTTGTCTAAAACCTGTTTTGACATTGAAGGTCTCGGCGAATTCGTTACCGACCTTGATGGAGCAGAGAGAGTTCCCCATCGTCATCCTGCTCAGTCTGACGAGTTTGGCATTAATATCGGAACTAGACATGGCGCTGTATAGCTCGTCTCTATACACGCTGTCATATGCGGCCTTGAAATCGACAAATAGATGGTGTGTGCCGATTTGCATTTCTTGGGGCTTCTTCAGGATCTGACGCAATGTGAAGATGTGATCGACGGTGGACTTAGTTGGTCTGAAACCATGCTAATACGAATTTATCAGATTGGTGATGAAAGGTTTCAGGCGTTCACACAGAATGCCAGAAAAGATCTTGTAGGCGATGTTAAGGGGACTTATCCCTCGATAGTTGGCGCAGTCAAAGGAGTCTCCTTTCTTGGGGATCGGGCATGCTTTCCCCCGACTATATCTTACAGATGAACTGGTGCATGCGCCCTACCATATCATCTCCAGCTGTTTTAAACATTTTAGCGGGCAGACTATCTGCACCAGCAGCTTTATTAGACTTCAGTCTCGATATCGCTATCTTGACTTCGTCTAGATCGGGTGGACGGTATTCTCTTCTATCATCGTTCGTTGTGTTGAGTGGAACATTCTGCCTGACAGCGGTATTTGTGTCCTCATCGCCGTTTGACAGTCTGCAGAAATGACTTTTTGAAATTCTCAGTATCGACTGCGAATCTGCTACTAGTTGTCCATTCTCGTCGCGGAAGGCTTCTGTCTGAGCTTTATACCCATTCGATAAAAGTTTCACCCTTTGGTAAAACTTACGGACATCATTCCTGCCATAACACCTCTACATCTCCTCGATTGCGCGACTTAAAATTAAATAAAACAAAAAAAGAAGAACTTCAGTTCCGCTCTTGTTCTTAAGAACGACGTTTTATTAATGTTCGTAACCTAATATCTCTCAAGGTGAAGAAGTGTTCCGTCCACCGAACATTTGTCCAATCAGCTATTTTGCTGAGGTGCATATTTGTTTTAATGTGTTCAATGTCATTGCAAAGTTCAATCATGGAACCTTTACCCGCAGTGTTTTCGCTGCGGAAGCCAACGTAAGCATTTCCTGCTTTTGGGGCAATGTTCGGTGCTGACGTAGCTCGCGCTCCTCGTGCTCCTTCTTCTTCTTCCTGAGAAGCCGGTTCTCTTCCCTTAGCTGTTTGTAGAACTCACGAACAGCTCTCGAGGTGTGGCAACCGCGTGCTAGGTACGGAGAAGTTTCGCCCCGTAACAAAGTCCACCAGTTTTCGGACGTGGTGTCGTGCAGGCTGTGTTTACCGATGACTCTAGCACAGATGTCCTCTTTACCCAGCTTATCGTTAAAATCTCGTAGAACGATCTTGGTGTCGTGGCTGGTCTTTGATCGTATGTTATTTCTAGGAGATCATAGAAGTCATCCTTGCTATCGTCATCTTTGTCCTCTGTTGGGGCGTGGGCGCAGATTAGGCTGATGTTCCCGAACTTAGCCTTGATGCGGATTGTTATGAGCCGCTCGCTTATCTACATAAAGCTTAAGACTTTTTGCGTAAGTCTGCCTCGAACAACAAATCCACATCTAAATAATCGCTGCCTTCGTTCTCTGTAGCAACTGCCGTAGTAGGTATCGCAGTTTTTCATCCTCTTTTTGCCCGGCCCATCCCATCGCACTTCCTGGATTGCGGTAACGTCTGCTTTATAGCAGTCTAGGGCCTCCGCGAGTTCATCGGCTGCACGTGGTCTGTTCAGGGACCTCACATTCCATGCAGAACCGAAATTCATTGTCCTTTTTCCGTTTGCTGGGGTCGTCAAAAGTAAAACCGTCCATATTCGAGGCAGTTTGTGTTTTCTGAACTCGATTATATTTTACGTGGTGAGGAAGTTAACCCCACGTACAACCCCCAACTGGGAGGACAGGTCCATTTGTTTAGCCCCCGGACAAAGGGGTCCGGAAGGATCCGGTGTCGGTAGCCTCTTGCAGGCTGTGAGCACCGCTGTTGGCCCTAAAAGAAGGCCTCATCTGCCGCCATCTCGATTCCAGGGTCCCGACCTTACCATGGAAACCAGTAAATATCCGTAGTTGAAGTTGAATGTTTATTGAAGTAGTTGATTTTATGTCTGTTAAATTAACAATCTTTGATTACAAATTAAAAAAAAACTTCAACTTACTCTGGTATCTGAGACACCATTTAAAATAATTCTTCTAGCACAACAGGAAAAAAATATCAAGTTTCCATCTACCTTCAAGAAACATTACATTCTTTTATAGACATACAAATTTAAATGTTGTTAAGCAACCAGAAAGGATATATATGATTAAAATACTTTATTAAAAGGTTGCTAAGTAACGAAAAAAATTATGTCTAAGATCAAAATTAATGAAATAAAATTATTTCAAAATTTAAAAACAAAACGGCTCGATGACATCCCCCGACTTGTCTGAAGCTCTAATCTGAAGACTCTATGTCCAAAATAGCGAGCCTTCCAATTGCTCTCTTCGACTCTATGATTTAATTTGATAAACGAACATCAGATGTCCGGCTACACTATCTGCACCTGGATAAACTTAAATTATCCCACTGTCAAGTAGCACAAATCTCATTAAGTTCGATTTGTGTTTCCGTGCTACTTGGTGCGCCTAGTGATTTCGTATAGATATTCGCGATACTAACGTTTGACAAACTCTGACTTGAAATGTTGAGATAAACGACTGTACAAGCGGCTGTATGCATCGCTTTCATAAGATACCCCAGGGACTGTGGTGCTTGCATCCCCTTCTTCGAAAAGCTCTAAGTCATCTGGGTCAACCGGAAAATGAATCAAGGATTCTGTTCCTAATGAAACTGCACTAATAGATCGACGAGAGTGTGGTTGCTTGGAAATATCGCCGGGTTACGGAATGAGTAAGAAACCACAGCCTTCTACCACCTTGAACTTAAACGTATGGTGTAATCTTCATCCAATAAAAGAGACAAACTGAGAATTTATCTCGAAGTCTTGACTTTTCCAGTTGTTTGTAATGAAGCCATATTATCTGGATAGACATCTTGTTAATTTTTTTTAAACTATACCTCGGCGCGGCGGTACTCTTGGGAAGTGATAGAGACTTCCATATCCGTTTCCCTGTTACGAAGTTTATCCTTCAGTTGGAGCAAATAGGCGATAACCCTAACCGAAGAACCCATCTAGCTCGAAATCCTGCCCACAACTGCTGATTTGGTCACTGAAATCGGCAAATCTTCGAAAGCATAACTAAGGAAGTGAGCCCCTTTAATCCGCCGCGACACTTGACAGATAATGGTTTTGATGTAAAACCACTAACGAGGCGAAGATGTATTCAGAATCTTCATCACACGAACAGCGTCGAAAGATGGAAATTTGTACGTAGTTGAGTTTATCCATGAAATTACTATTTGAGAGTACAATCAATCAGATCACATTGAGAATTTTGATGGAATGTGAACTCTGGACATTCCTTCTGAAACAAGTTGACGTGATAATTTTGACAAATCGTTGGGGCATATTGGGAAACATCTTGGACGAAACATCATGATCTCCATTATAAATACTCTAGCAGTACGAGTGGATCCTCGGCCTTTGTCGGAATCCAATTGAACATCTCTTCGACAAAATCATTCATCACCAGTTTACGCTCTATAAATTTGAATAAAGCAGCATGAAGGAACTTCAAGTTACCTGGCCGATTTAAGAAAAAATGTTTAAGAAACGGCGTTTACCTTTCCAGCTACTTCCGCTACTACTCTTGGCTCGGGAGGAAATTTATTATAATTGTCTAAGATGAAAATTGGGGTATACCAAACAGGCGGCCACGCTGTCACTAAATCGCCATATGTAGCGATCGTAGCATAACATTTTGTCAACAACTCTGACATGTAGTTATTCATACAGTCAATTAAGTTCGTCCTCTTCTTTAAAAAATTCTCGAGTCCGATGAGATACTCCACGAGTTTTACAGTCCGCTCAGTAATAATTAAAGATCAAGTGCTTTCAATGCTAAAAAAGTCATCCACAAGCGTTTTAAAGGAAATGATTCGTTTACCCTACCGTGGAATTGTCCACGTCCCAATTAAAATGTTGACTGATCGAGTCCAACAAGGATCTTTGGTTTCGCATTGACAAGATCAATGAGCGGTAGACCTCGTAAATAAGGGAACTTCTTCTTCAACATTGTCGCATCAATCGATTGGTTCGGTAACTCTAAATACCGGAATACACATTTTTCAGAAACTGCCGTATATGGCTGAAACACAATAGTGCGTCAGCGTCAGCGCTGTCTTTCAACGCACACAATTCAATGGACATGCACAAAATACTGCTGCAACCTACGTAAGTGAAAAATGAGAGAGATGAGAGGATCGTAATAAAACGTAAAATGTAATCCCAACGCACGTCATTATTCAACATGTTGGATATTTTTTTGACAGAGGGATGCGCTGTGAGAGCGAAATTGAGAAATGCTTCCCAAATTGAGAGTTTTTTCCTAAATTGAGAACATTTTGTGGCAACTGACATTTGAGAAATGAAAACAGCTGACTAAAATTATTTCAACGACAAATCTAATTTGAATGAATACGCCAAATTAGCAACAAGAATCACTTTTTTAATTTTTTTAACTTTTCTTGGCATTCATTTTCCGTAATCAGTTTCTTTAACGTTGAAATGTTTGACCAGAATATTTTTTGATTTGACATTTCAGAAATGAAAACAGCTGACGGAATATTTTTTATTTGGTATTTGAGAGAGGGAGGGAGGAGCTTATTAACGCAGTGCGTCAACGCACACCCTCCGTAACGTGAAGTCGACTAGCGCAACGCACTATTGTGTTTCAGCCATAAAGATATTACTCTGGAGTTCTTGGTGTTTCACTGAGGTACACAACATGGCGCAACCGCAAGTGAAGTAAAAAAATAAAAATAAAATAAAAAGAAAAAGTGGTACTGTGAAAAAGAAAAAAACAAACGATAACGAAAGGAAAAGTAAGAAGTACGTAGAATAAAAAGAAACTGGTTCTGTGAAAAGAAAAAAAAAATGGATTTTAAAAAACCGGGCCTGTTAGTTTTAAATGGAAATTTGAAAGAGAACCGGGCAAAATTCAAGCAACGGCACAAAATATATGCACTGGCGAACAAGGAGCTAGAAGAAACCCATTTCCTAAGTTGTGCCGGAGAATAATCAATTGATTTGTTCAGCACATTATCGGTCACTGAAGAAAATGAAAAATGCATTCGAGATGTATTGCAATCCGCGAAACAACGTGGTGTACGAACGGTACATTTTTTACACGAGGAGTCAACGGCAAAGTTGGTCAAAAGCTGCGAGTTTGGTGATCAAACGGAATCAATGCTACGAGATCGGGTTTGCCGATCATAATGTACAGGCGCAGCTATTAAAAATCGACAAATTGGACTTATTAAAGGCAAAGGAGTTTTGCCGTGTAGCAGAATTAACAGCAAGTCAAGCAAAAGAGATGCAGAGTCAGCATAGCAGCGTAGATGACATCAGTCGAAAAAAAGTCACAAGCGGGGCACCAGGACAGCAGAAAAAAAGGAAAAGTTGAAATCTATCAAAATAAGAATTATTATATAAATCAAACACAATTTAAAGGTAGTGAAAATAAAATGCACAATAGGTGGAAGAAATGTGATAGAAAACATAAGTATGGATTTTGTCCTGCATTTAACAGAAAATGTTTGGTATGCAATCAGGTGGGACATTTCCAATCTGTGTGTAATAAAAATAGCGTGGGTTAGAGAGTTAGTCGAACAAGACGATAGTTGTGACTCGGATCTTTACGTAGATTCCATTAATGAAATCAAAAGCACGGAATCGGTTTGGTAGGAGACGCTTAAGGTAGGAGAGGATTATATAGAGTTTAAATTTAACAGTGGAGCAGATGTGAACGTGTTGCCTTCTCATATATCTGTGGCCACAAACCATAATCGCTTAACTCGAGTTAGGTCAGAAATAAGTTATAAGTACCATTATGTTCAGCATGTTTAAATCTACTTTCACTAAATTTTGTATGTCTGTATCTTTTTTTAAACAGAAGTTATTCCAAAAAAACCTAGTGGCCTAAGTACTAGTGGTAGTGCTGATTTGAAACTTTGACCGCCTCTCCTGAAAAAGTATAAAAACCGACTTAGACGGTTATGCCTTGTGACCGCAGATATTAAAGGCTAAAAAAATTGCTTTGAAACCGACTAAGTCTAATCTGGAAGCATATGGTGGTTTCAAACTTAATACGGTGGGTGAAGTTGTTTTGTTGACATCATATAAAAACAAGTGCTTGAGTACTAGGTATGTTCAAGACCAATTTTAGGCCTTAATAATAATAATAATGGCGGCGCTAGCTTCTCAGCATTTTAGGCCTTAAGTCATGTATAAAATTCAATCTAATAAACCGAGTGAATTCGCTTGATGTGTTGAAAAGTGACAAACAGAAATTTATAGAAGTTAATCGAGATGTGTTTACGGGAAAAGGTTGTTTTCCTGATAAGTGTTCTATTCAGTTGAATCGGGCACAGTTCCCTGCAATCATCCTCCGCGGCGGGTCCCAATCAGTCTTAGGGAAAAATTAAAGGAAACATTAGAGGCAATGGTAAAGAGAAAGAATGGTCTCACAATCTAGTGATAGTTGAGAAACAAAATGGGGCTTTACGTATCTGTTTAGACCCTAAAGAGTTGAATGCTAACATAAAACATGAACATTTCCTTATTCCAAAAATCGAAGATTTTCGTTTCACCATGAGAGGTATGAATTATTTTTCGGTCCTTGATTTAAAGGAAGGATTTTGGCAGCTTGAGTTAGACGAAAAATCAAAAAAACCTGACCGTGCTTAGTACACCATTTGGGACATTCAATTTCAACTTTTTCCTTTTGGTGTAAATATTGCACCGGAAAAGCTTCAGGAAGTCAATTCAAAGTATTTTGGGGGACTTTCTGGTTGCTTCGTCTATATTGACGACATATTGGTTGGCGGTAGAACAGAAAAGGAACACGATGAAAATCTTCAAAGAGTGATAATGCGTGCTAGCGAAATAAACGTAAAGTTCAATCCAAGCAAGTTGCAGTATAAGGTAAAAAAAGTTAAATATTTAGGGCATATTTACTCAAAAGAAGGCCTAGTTCCGGATCCAGAGCGCATTACAGCAATTCAATCAATTAAAGAACCAAAGAACAGACATGAATTAGAAAAAGTCTTTGGAACTCTAAATTTTTTACCTAATTTCGCTGAGATCAATGCGCCTTTACGGGAATTGTTACGCAAAAACTTAGAATTCATTTGGTCCAAGCAGCCTTCCTACATATTAGAAAATATTAAGGAAAAGTTATCTAAGGCTACAATTTTACATAGCTTTCTCCTAACCTACCAATTATTATTCAGACATATGCATCAAAGAATGGTTTACGGTGTTGGTTATTCCAAAATAATAAGCCAGTATCGTTTGCATCGAAAAGTTTGTCTGAGGCAGAGGAAAATTATGCACAGATCGAAAAGGAATTTTTGGGTATCGTGTATGCATGTGAGAAATTTCACACTTACATTTATGGACGCAGAATTATCATCCATACCGACCACAAACCTTTAGTAGGTATAATGAAAAAAAATGTAAGCCAAATACTCGTACATTCTAATAGGCTTCAACGTATGAAGATTAAACTTTTGAAATATGACTTAGATGTGCAATATGTACCAGGCAAGTTACTTCACGTAGCGGACCTGTTATCGAGAAATTCGGCCGAAGACCAAAGCGTGCAAACTGATAGTTCGTTAACTGATTTAGTTCATTCAGTTAATATGAGTGAAGCGAGGAAAACTCTGTTTCAGGAAGCTTTCAGGAAGGATTTTACAAAAACGGATGGCTAAAATCGAAACAATCTGTATCTGATGAGTTAAAATTTTATTGGAACTTAAAAGATAATTTTGTTGTTGAGGACGGATTTCTATTTTTCGACGATAGAATTTTTGTTCCTGGTAAATTAGTTCAGGATGTGTTAAGCCTGTTTCACGAATCGCATTTTGGCATAAATAAAACAAAAGCTCGTGCAAAAACATTGTTTTACTGGCCTCTTATGAATAGAGACATAGAAAATATTGTCTTTAAGTGCAGAATTTGTGAGAAATTTAGACCAAGTAATCCGCACCATAATAATACTCCAAGTTATCCATTTCAAAAAGTTGGTTGTGATTTGTTTGATTTTGGTGGGAAATCATATTTAGTTTTGGTGGATTACTTATCTAAATGGATAGATTTACGTTGGAGTCCGAGCGGGGGACCAAAAAAAACGATTTTCCAATTTTTAAAACAAATTTATTTTTTCCAAACGATTAATACATTTAAATGTTATACTTGAATGTTTCACTCTTCACGATTAACTCAACTCTTGAACTTCTCCACATGTTGTTTTTATGTGTCTGTTTTGTTGACACAGCTTTCTTGGGACACCGGCTTGCATTTGGGAATGGAATGCATGCATCCGTTGGGTGTCGAATTATGTTTTTCGCGTGTAGCGTAAAAATGCTTATATGTGCAAAAAGTGTTATGCGCGTGTGGAATCATGCACCTTGCGCGTGGGATTAGACTTACATAGCTGTATCTGGTATTTGTGGTCATATACGGGGGTGTGGGTGCAAGATGGAAAATGGAAGTGGAGTGTCCGACGTAACTCCTCCCCCCTTAGGATTCTGCTCCGAAGAATCAGAATTTCTAATATCGACATTAACATTGGTTCCGTTTTTTTTAATTTTAAAAATTAATATGAAAACTATAATGAAAATAGTTACTGTTGCGAAAATTATCCCAAAATTTACGTATTCATGTGCATTTGTTTTTACTTTGATTTCCTCTATTAATTTACGATTTTCTATATTATTTAGATGTATTGCGTCTGTGGAAAAGTTCATTACAATTTTATCAACAGTTATGTTATTAAAACTTGGTATGACGATGTTATCATATGTGATAAAATTTTCATATTTAATACCATTTATATCTAATTTACAATTTTCAAATCTTAGTAAACTGTTACCCATAATATTTAAAGTGAAATTATTACAATTATGCAAAACTTGGGTATACGGAATATTTTTAGTTATAATTATATTGTTATGTATTTGTTTGATTTCCATATTTTTATTTTCTTTAAAACTACATTTGGCATTCTCTTTAAAAATATTTGAGATACAATCGTCATTTATAATCTTTAGATCCTTAAATCTTATGGTTTCATTAATATATTCATAATTAAAATGATCATCTGTTAAGAATTGACCATATGGTGTTACTAATTCTAAGCTGTTTCTGTTAGGAATTGGTTCTATTAACATTCTATAAAAGTTTACATCTGAATAGTTTGGGATCAGCAATATGAAAAGTATTTGACCATCATGTACAATAACACTGCTTTTGATGTTTCTTAATTTGTTAATTGTTATATTAAATTTCGATATTTCCTCTGGTGATAGGATATCTTTCCCTAGAACACCTAGCTTGCTAAGTAGTAGATTTTCTTTGACTTTCTTTACTTGCTCTCTTAACAACTGTATGTCATATTGGATCTGGAATGCATGTTGCATGTTTGTTAATTCCGAAAATTCTCTATTTATTGCGTTACCTAGGTTCAGTAGCTGGGTTTTTATTTCTAGTTGTTGTCCGTTAATGTGCTTTGTAATATTGTCTATAACTTCGTTAAAGTGATAATTTATTTTAACCTGGTCGTTAAGTCCGTCAATTAAATTTTGATTGTTTTTTTCGTTTGTTTCTAAACTTTTCTTTATTTCCTGTTCGTCGTCGTAGTCCATAGTTCCTACTAAATATTTGAGACCTTTACCTACAATGTTAACTAATCCTCTTTTTTGTTTATGGTGATTTTCTAATAAATTTCCTATTTCTTCTGTCAAAAGCCTAAAATTGTGTATTATTGTTGGGTATTTATTTTTATAGTTGAGTTTGTTAACGTTGTGTTCAATGATGTCCAGGTTGTCTGTCCATGAGGTTAAATTTATGCTGTGGAGTATTTTTGTATAGCTTATTATTACTGGAGTTTTTTCGTCTCTAATTGTAATGTATCCTTGTCCTGTGTTCAAGTTCTGTACGTCAAGTTTTTGTCCTGCTGTCATTGTAAGTGTTTGTATGACTATCAATATGATAAAGGGTATCTGGAAAAAAAATTATGTGTTTTCAAATCTGTATTTACGTTTTATTTGTGTTTTGTAGTATTTTCTCCCATTTTCGTCTAAAACATGGTCTTCATCTAGGATTTCAGGATTGACTTTTTTATGAACTGGTTTCAATTTGTTGCTTTTTCTACTTTTAAGATAGTTATGATTTATTTTTGTTAAATCTACGGCAGTTTTTTCTCTATTACGTTTGTTTATATAGCGTTCTTTATTTTTATTAACTATTTCTATGATTTTGGGATAATCTTGGTTTGTTATAGTTCCGTTTATGAAGTCTATCGGTCTTTTCTTGTTTGTGGAATGAATTGTTTTGTTGTAGATAGTTACTGCTTTTAAGACTTTGTTTCGTAAGTTGTCTTTATTACTTTCATCTGCTGAAAAGGTTCTTATATGCTCGTTTAGAGTCGAGTGGAATCTTTCGATGTCCGAATTTCCTGTTTTGTGATATGGGGTGGTGATATGGAGATTGACGTTATTTTCTTTTAGGAATTCCCTAATTAGAATTGATGAAAATCCTGTTTCACCATCAGTTACTATGTTGTCTGGTATACCTAGGGTTGCAAATCTGTACTTTAATGTATTTAATAAGGCTATCCACGTCCTGTGTTTTATTTCTTGGACTGTAACATGTTTTGTGAATTTATCGATCATTGTTACATACATTAGGTTGATATTTGCATACCATATATCTATGTGGATTATCTGATTTGGTTTAATTGGGGTTTCGGTTATTTTTAATGGGATTCTGTATGGTTGTCTTTCGTATTTGGCTTTGTTGCAGATTTCGCAATTGTTAATAAATTTTTGAATTTTTTCTTTTAGTTTTGGGGTGTAGTACACATCTTTTATTTCTGAATAAGTTTCATTAACCCCCCTGTGGTTCAATAGGTTGTGTGTTTTTATTATGACTTCGGCTTCTTTTTCTTCATCTTCAAGATCTCCTAAGAACTTGCTACATTTGATGACTTTTAAAGATTTGTTTTTACTAAAATATTTCACATAAACATCTTGGAATTTTGCAAATAAATTATCGTGTACAGAATAAACGCCTACTATTCCTTTGGGAGGAATAAATTTTTTCATAATATCTAAAATAAGATTTTCGTTAAAGATTTTTATTTCTATGATTATTCTTTTTTTTCCAAATGCACTATATATTTTATGGTTATTAACATTTTCGGTACTGTTTAGTACTACTTGAGTTTTGTATAAGTTTACCGGTGACTCAACAATAGGAATGTAATCGCTACTGTCCTCTTCAGCGCTGTGAATTGTTGCAATAATCGATTGCTCATCCAATTGTTCTTCGATATTTCTGTTAATGGGATTTGTTACATTTTCGTTGTAATAGATCTCCATTCTTGAAAGACCGTCGGCAACTTGGTTATCTTTACCTTTTACGTATTCAATGTTGAAATTGAATTCTTCGAGTTTGACCTTCCATCTTTGTAGTTTGGCATTAGGTTCTTTCAGTGAACTCAGCCAGACAAGTGGTCGATGATCAGTCCTTATCGTAAATTTTCTACCGTAGAGGTAAGATCTAAAATATTTTGTGGCCTGTACAATTGCCAGTAATTCCTTTTCTATTGTCGAATATCGGGTCTCATGTTCATTAAGGGTACGACTATAGTAGCATATCGGGTGATTTTCCTGACTTAAAACTCCGCCAATCGCATAGTTGGATGCGTCCGTAGTTAAGGTAAACTTTTTTTCAAAGTCGGGGTATTTAAGAATTGGTGCAGATGTGATTAAAGTTTTCAAATTTTCAAAACTTTCGATGTAGTCTTTATCTTTCAAATCTATTTTAGCATTCTTTTTTAAAAAGGTTGTCATAGGTTTTGCTACTTTTCCGTAGTCTTTTATAAACTTACGATAATACCCAGTTATTCCTAAAAAAGCCTTAATTTGTTTCGTTGATCTAGGTAGTTTGTAATTTTGAATAGCCGCAATTTTGTTGGGATTGGGTTTGATACCCTCTGTAGTCACAATATGGCCCAAAAACTCAGTTTCTTTTTTCAAAAACTCGCTTTTGTCCAGTTGGACTTTGAGATTTACTTCTTTTAGTCTCTTAAATATTTTTGTGAGTGAAAGGATATGTTCTTCTAGGCTAGTGGAGAAGATGATTATGTCATCCAAGTACACCAAGCATATCTTCCCTATGAATTCGTTTAGAACCGAATTCATCAATCGCTGGAAGGTCGCTGGCGCGTTTTTCAAGCCGAATGGCATGCGAACGAATTCATAATGCCCTTTATCGGTTGAAAAGGCCGTTTTCTTTATATCTTCCTCCGCGATCTCAATTTGGTGGAATCCTTTAGCTAAATCTAGCGTGGTGAAGTACATTGACTTTCCCAATTTGTCGAAAATATCTTCCATATTTGGTATTGGGAATTTATCGTCTATAGAAACTTCATTTAGTTTTCGATAATCGATTACTATTCTCCACTTTTGCCTTCCAGATGCGTCCTTCTTTTTAGGGACGATCCAAATAGGAGCAGAGTAAGGTGAGTCACTTGGCCGGATGATGCCCTGGTCTAGCATCTCATTTATTTGTGATCTGACTTCGTTTCTATGTACTTCTGGGTATCTATAGTTTTTAGTATAGATAGGGATATCATTCACTGTTTTTATATTATGCTTAATCGCATTAGTGAATGATAGATCGCTTCCATCCTGATAGAATATTGATTTATATTGAGAAACAAGATTAGTAATTTCTTTTTCTTCTTCAGCGTTGAGATGATTGATTCTGATTTGTTTCATAATTGGATCTTTACTGGTTTCTGAATGGTATATTTCTAGCGGTGGTATTTCTTTCTCGTAATTTTCAATCGTCATCGATTCTTCATCCTTGTTAAAATAAATTGGAATTTCTTTCTCGTTAACAATTAGGAGTCTTTTCTTGTAATCGAGAATCGCCTCCATTGGTAACAAAATGTTATTTCCTACTAATCCGTTAAAAGTGTTGTGAAATTTGTACTCGAGAAACTCTGCAGTTTTATTCGGTGCGCCGAATTCCTCGAATAATGGGATTCTTACTTTTCTGTCTATAAATATGGGCGTACTAGTTGTTAACACCTTAACGGGTGCGTTAAGTTTAACTTCCCATTTGGGGTGGCATATACCTGGATTGAGAATACTTGTTTCTGACCCTGGGTCAATAAGTATTCTGAGTGTGAATTTATTATTTTTTGTTTTTATTACTATATAGGGTAGTCGACCCGGGGATTTCCTTCCCGAAAAACCGAATTGTTTTCTAAAGTATGCACTTGTCGAGACATGGCGGACGAAGTGTCCATTGGTTCGACATCATTATTATTATTGAATCTTTGATTTATACTACGATTTGATTGGTTATTCCGACCATTATTACTAAATCTATGATTCATGCTCTGATTGAATGAATTATTTTGTTCGTTATTATTTAATCTATGATAGTTTGGTCTGTTTTGGGTACTTCTAAATGTTCCTGAGTTAGATGAATATCTATGCTGTCTGTCATTTTGATGGTTGTTATTATTGTTGTTGTTATTATGTCCCTGTTGTGTCTGCGTGTTGTTATGCCTGTATGAATTCCTATCAATGTACGGTCGTTGCTTGTTAGTATCCCTAGTATATGCATAACCCGTCTCGAAAAGGATTTGCATAGCTTCCTCTAAACTGTCTGGATTTCTGCAATATAGTAAGCCTTTCATAGGCTCAGGGATTTTATTAATGAATATACGTAATGCGGTTTTACAATTTTGATCTATCTCTAAACTTGATGTATTTGGGTTTGTTATTCTAACTTTATTGTTCAACCTTCGTAACATTGCTTTAATGTCGTTGTAGAAATCTTGGCAATGTGTTTTGAATGGGATGGCTCTAAGGTCATCATATAGTTGCTCTACAGATTTCCTATCACCAAAGTACTGAAAGAAGAGTTGTTTAACTTCTTCCCAATTTTTTACCGAATTATTAATTTCGATTGCCTCTCGGGCTCTGCCTTTGATTATATCGAAGAAAATCATTTGGCTCGTTTCGTCGAACCTTGCTAAAGTTGGAAATATTCTGTCCACTAAATCTATGAAGTTATACAAATTTTCCCTACTACCATCGTAATGTGGAAGATTATTGAGATACTTAATAGGATCTAGAGTTAGAGATAAAGGAGTTACCATTTGTTGAGCTGTTGATGTTGTTGTTGTGGTAGGTGTAGATGTTGCTGTTATTGGTGCCATCGTTGTGATTGTTAGCTGTTGCAGGAGAGTTGATAAATCTTCTTCTTGTCCTTGCATATAGGTGTGTGTTATTGTATGCTCTCACTTTATATATGTACGTTATTGAACGAAAGTTTCACTGTTTATTATTTTGTTTGCTTCTGTTCTTGGTCACACTTTTAGTAGTATTCTAATTTTCTTTTATTCTTGGTTAAATATTCACTAATATTATATTTCTTGCTTTTTATTCTAAACCGAGCATTTCACTAATGTTATATTTTTGTTGTTAAACGAACATTATTTTATTTTCTTAGTTCTTAATTGAACATTACACGATGATATTTTGTTGTTTTGTTCTTATTCGAACATTTCACTAATATTTTTGTTATTTTGTTCTTAATCGAACATTCCACTAATATATATTTTTTATTTATTTTGTTCTTAATCGAACATTCCACTAATATATATTTTTTTTATTTTGTTCTTAATCGAACATTCCACTAATATATATATTTTTTATTTTGTTCTTAATCGAACATTATATTTGTTGTGAACTAGCGGGTTTTCACGTTTGCCGACTGCGCCATTTACGTTGGAGTCCGAGCGGGGGACCAAAAAAAACGATTTTCCAATTTTTAAAACAAATTTATTTTTTCCAAACGATTAATACATTTAAATGTTATACTTGAATGTTTCACTCTTCACGATTAACTCAACTCTTGAACTTCTCCACATGTTGTTTTTATGTGTCTGTTTTGTTGACACAGCTTTCTTGGGACACCGGCTTGCATTTGGGAATGGAATGCATGCATCCGTTGGGTGTCGAATTATGTTTTTCGCGTGTAGCGTAAAAATGCTTATATGTGCAAAAAGTGTTATGCGCGTGTGGAATCATGCACCTTGCGCGTGGGATTAGACTTACATAGCTGTATCTGGTATTTGTGGTCATATACGGGGGTGTGGGTGCAAGATGGAAAATGGAAGTGGAGTGTCCGACGTAACTATAGAAATAAAATTATTATATTTATAGTGTTATATAAAAAGTGTTATCAAAGCCCTTAAAAAAGTCTTTGCTATTAATGGCATTCCTTAAACTGTGATTTCAGACAGCCAACCATGTAATTCATTTGAAATGCCCGAATTTGCAAACAATTGGAATTTTAGTTTGAGTTTTTCAAGTCCTCGTTATGCACGTTTGAACGGATTAGCCGAAAAAGGAGTGCATATTGCAAAAACGATTTTGCGAAAATCACTCGAACAAGGCGTCGAACATCGATATTTCTCTTTTGGAGTACAGGTCAACTCATTTAACGAGCGTAGGACAATCACCTTCCGAAATCCTAATGAGCAAAAAGCTAAGAACTAAACTTCCTATTAGAACAGAAGCACTCCAGCCAAAAGTAGTTCCACAAGTTTTTGAAAAGATAAATGAAAAAAAAAATAATGTACTCCAACCCTCATGACAGGGGAAGAAAAAAAAGAGAGATTGATTTTGAAAAGGGTGAAAATGTAGTGTATAGGAACAGCAAAACATGGGAACAGGCGAATTTAGAGGAAAAACTCGCATCTCCACGCTCGTACATTATCAGAAACGAACACAATAAACTAATTCGTCGAAACACTGAACACTTAAGGCGTTCCTTTCATCAGGTGAATATTCACGAGGAAACCTATCCCAACTCACCTCAGCCAAGTTCCACAATGCTTTCAGATCAGTCAGAAGCAGTTTTCGACTCAGCAAACACAATGGGTTCAATAGTAACGTCGTACTTAAGCCCTGCAAACCGGTGTCTGTAAACCAATCCGATTACGTAACACGTTACGGTAGAGTAGTAAAGAAACCAAACATGTTCTGTTCATGCTAAATGATGTAAACTTTTGTAAAAAGGGGAAGAGTTACTCTTCTGGCAGCTCCATTATCAACTGTCAACATCTATGTATGTTAAATGTCAACTCTGAATGAATAAATATCACTCTGGTGTTTCACTGACTTACACAACAGGTTTCACGTTATTAGGTGGTTTATGTTTCAAAAATTGGTTACGGTCTGGACAATCGCTTATACCACACGATTTTGATTTTGATTTTGATTGCGGATGCTCTGTGTTGAACTGGGTACAAACAAGAGAAACAAAATTGGCATATGCCAAACGCCTGTCTGGTGACAAAGCCTTGAACTCGTGACATTGGTCCATTGTATGTTGTCTGCGATCTCATTTACAACATAAAGCTGCAGCTGCATTCCTTGAGGTTATCTGATGTGTCAACTCTCGAGAAGATGACCTTGTTGAATCATTGGAAGAACTTGACGCCATCAAAGTTATTAACTCAGGAAGTATGTCAATAACATTCTACATTAAAAATGTCCCTTGATTTTTCCATTAACGTTTCCTTTCTTCTCCATTCTTGATACAAACTGTGGCCGGGCTTACAACTAAGATCAGTAAATAAATATCCTTTTTTAAGGTCCTCATATCTTTTCATCGACGTAATGTCGACCACGTAACCATAAACTTTACTTTAACGTCGAAAAATTCAAACAGGTCCGATGTTAAGCCATAGACTAGCACCCCAGGGTGACCAAAAGTGGAGCGCAGAGAATCCATAATAGTGCCACCATCAGCCGATTAATTGGACGGTCACTGACTATCTGCTATGCCTTACCCTTTACCCATTGTACTTTCCTCCTGAGAAGGTCTGTAGCTCCTGGACATTGTTTCGATTTAAAATAATAAGACGGTTTGACAAGTCCCACTGTTGAACTTCGGACAAGCTCCCATGATGATTAGACGCTTCTTCACGAATAAGCTTTGAATGCCAAAACAAATTAAAGTTCCCCAACAACGCCTGATGATTTTCCTGGATCTTACGTATCATATCTTACCTTTTGTTCCTAACCCTCTCGGACGCAACGTGCGATAGGATTGATAGGGTTATCAACATGTTCATTTGAGTTCATTAGAGTCTTATACACTCTAGTGCGTTACAATTGAAGTGAACCTATTCTCTACTATCTCGGACTTTTTGACAGTTGTGTGTTCCAGATTTTTTTCCAATGTTTATTAATTATTAATGGTTCATAATCACAGGAATCCATGCCCAATTAATAGATTTTGACATTAAAACTTTAGTTAGCATAAAATTGAGAATTTAAACTTTTAGCATTAAAAAAAATAAACGCAAAAGTTTTTCATTGCAACTCAACATTCTCCTAAATCCGACTTAACGCGAACCAATCGTTGTCCAAATAGGAGCGCGCGAACCAGAAATCAAGTAGTTACATATATTTGATTTCTGGCACGAACTCTTTATTGCGATTTGCTGCTGTAAGGAAATATGGAAAATAAATGTTTTAATAAAAATATGAAATAAAATACAAAACGTCATGTAAACATTCATACACTGCTTCGGATTTATTGTTTTTCCGCAAAAACTGTATTTCTAAATAATGATATGTTATAAATAATTACAGAAGTATACAATTACATTTTTAAATATACATATATTTTGTTCTTACTCTTCTTTACTATGTTGTTGATTTATTATTAAATTTTTCTAAATAGGTACTTGTTTATTTGTTGTTGATTTTTCATTTGCATTTATTTATATATTCACTATGATTATTATTTTATCTTAAATAGAGTTAGAAGACGCCATGACCAGCATAGCCACACTTAGAAATAACTTGAATACAGCGAAGTCTATAGGTATTCAATATGTATAATATTGTTTGTATAGTAAAAAATTTACAATGGCAATTTGTAGAAATTTAACTAAGATTAGATTAGAAGTGTCCACTCATTAAAATTTAAAGAAAAATAAAAAAAAAACTAAGAAAATTGCACACAGCACTTTAAACCATTGTTAACATCACGAAGTTTTTGGAAAATTTTGGTTTTTGCATTTAACATAAGTCAATGTTGTAAATGTTTGAAACCTCAAGATATGTACTAAGTACAGAGGAGTTTATAGATCTTTGAGTCTTACACCTAACATCAAACATATAAACGGCCTTTTTGGGTTATTTTCAAATAGCTATTCATTACTACTTTCTCGAAAAGGGCCTTCAAAGTAGGTAGCTATGTTACTATTTGAATATGACACCAAATTACATATCCAATAAATACTTGGTAATTTAGTAGCCCTACACTCCGATCGACCAATATTAAGTGCGTAAAACTATATACGCTTTCAAAATGCGTTTATGTAATTTTCACTTGTAATTTAAACTGATTTCTTTTGAAACATTTACAATTCATCATTTAGCCTTTTGTCCAAAATATGCAATCTATTGATTATTTGTCGATGAATTGTGATAATGACAATGAGGCTGAATATGATGGGGTGTGAGAAGCTCCGCAAACAGCCTTCGGAACGCCTTATGTTATTTGCAAATACTCGACTTTGGACCCATAGTTAGTTGCTTAGTTTTTATATCCGCCAATGTGTGAAAACCCTGCTCCTCGAATTTCTTCCATTGGGAGTAGTTAACCTGCATGTGAGTGATAAGCTGGGGCATGTCTATGAAACCTGCAATTAAAGTTTAAAAATATTAAAGTTGTGTAAATGGGGTTGTGACTTGTAACTTACTGTCCCACGCATGCATCATGTCTTGGATGATGAACTCAATGAATCCTATCTGACTTTTGGGTATACTGCATGTCGCTCGGTCGAACATTGGCATGACAATTGGCAACCCCTTGGCCTTCTCTTCATCAGTTTGAGTGAAGTATTCTTCAGCTATTCGACGAGCCCATTCCACGCAGTAACCTAACGGCCTAGCTGGATTGCTGACATCAGCAACTTTAATAAGCATCCGTCTTATTAGAATTTGGCTGTCATCTTCCGATTGTACTATCTGTAAAAACAATGTTTTGCTCATTTACTCAATCGTTGACAACTTAAAAAATAACGTTCACGTCAAACAAGGAAGAAATAAACTGGGCAAGTGCGAGTTGTACTCGCACGGGGAAGGTTCCGTCGCATAATATTTATGGATGATTTCTGAATATCAAACGACGTTTTCAAACTATTTCAGTTGAATTTTCTTCTAAATTCAACCCAAATCAACCATTTATTCATAAATTCATATTTACATCCAAACAAACAAATGTTCATCCCTACATATACCTATATCTCTATCCAAGTTTATCCAACACAGAAAATCCCTTCCATCATACACATACCTAATCACTGCTCATGCCTGCGGTATGTGTGTGTTCATTTCTGTTGGGCATTTAGGGGTGAGATCGAAAAGATAACGCTCATCAACGAATCGAGTGGCCGAACACAGCATGAAATTATGTGTGAAAATGAAATTTTCTTCTTATTTTAAATCTTAGATATCTCAAAATTTCAACATAAATCGATATTTTGAAATGTATCATTTCTTAATGCTTACATTGATGTCTTCAAACCTGCGTTTTCAGATCTTCAAAATTCGCATGTCGATGATTGACCGTTTTTGGCCAATATCTCCAAAACCATTAGGGCCAGAATGCTCGCAATAGTTTTAAATGAAAGTACTCATTTTTTTTTTTTTTGTGATTTTTTCAGATTTTTAAACGCTTTGGTTTAGAAGTGGCAGGGGGGGAAAATCTTTGGAGCTCCATATTTTCCAAACGGTACTTTTGATAAAAAAGTGTTGAAAGAAACCTCCATCTCATTTCGAAAGATCTGTCGATTGATATATATATCGATGGGGTGCGACAATTTTTCAAAATTAGTGTCAACTTCACCTGTACTGGAGCCACCCCCAAATGGCCCCACTTTTTAAAATCGCTGCATAGGAATTGACATCTAGGTCTGAAGTACCTAATTCCAAAATTTCATGCCGATATCTTCATAAACTTCGGAGATAAAAAAGTGTGACAGACACGACGGACGGACGGACGGACGGACACACCGAAATTATAAAGGTTCCGTTTTTGTAGACGGAACCTTAAAAATAGCGAAGGGGGAGATTTTTTAATTGATCGTATGGGCGCATGAAACATACATATATGCGAATCAACCAAAACCAATATTTCGCTGAATGGTTGAAAGTGGTCATTCTTAGTGCGGTGTTGAGATAGATGTAAAAAAAAACATACTGACCTAAAGCAACGGCCGTTAGTATGCAATAATAGGGAAAATCGATAGCGTTGATTAACAATTGTTATATAAAGAGGACGTCGGTCTTTTCTAAAGATTGTATGTTATTTAACTCTAGTCAAACTTCGTATAAATGTAGACTCCAATGTCAACAAAAACCTTACAAAAGTAGTTTCATACGCAAAATTATTACCATATTTCAAAGCGTACTAGGATTTACAGCTTTTGGGATAAGAGGCTTTTTGTACCAATAGTTACGGAAAATTTTCTGACATTAAGTCCAAGAACAATACCAGGTGTCGTAGGACTAAAGATTATTTTGGAAGGACAGCGTGTAGACGCAAGTAGATATTATCCCAACGATTTTCAAGTCATCCGTTCAATTTATTCCATCCCGTTTCCACATAGTTTTTGACGTTCCGTCTACAAAAATGGAACCTTTATAATTTCGGTGTGTATGCTGTCGTGTCTGTGACATTTTAAATCTACCACATTTATGAAGATATTGGCATGAAATTTTGAAATAAGGTACTTTAGGCCTAGAAAACATTTTTATGCACGTAAATTTAAAAAGTGGGGCCATTTGGGGGTGGGACCCATGTAGGTGAAGTTGCCATTGATTTTGAAACAGTGACACACTCCATTGAGTGATATATCAATCGACAGATCTTTTGAAATGGTGTTAAGGTTTGCTTCAACACCCTTTGATCAAGAAAACCGTTTGAAAATTATGGAGCTCCCAAGTCGGTTTTAATGCGTCCCCCTGCCATTTCTACGCCAAAGTATTCCGAAATCTGAAAAAAATCACAAAAACATGACTTCAAAGAAGTTAAAGAGACGTTATTGAGGAGGCTCGGTTTTTATTTGTATACCATGCAAAGTAAAAAGGCATGGATTCTTCGACTTTTCCGAAGAAAATCGTCGAGTAGCTGCGCGGATTTAATAGCGACGAGGTCCAGTTTGCAGGGTCTATCCCCTTCATGCTACGCTAGTGGCCCAGACTGTAGCTACCACTGTTACGTCGGCCATCTCCTACGCCCAAATGGCGTCAGGCAGAGAGACAGTACAACAGACATCCCCGGCCCCAGTGACCAGGCAGCCTGAGGTAGAACCCTTATTGAAGGATGTAATGACAACCATCCAGTTGATGGTTTCCAAAAACAGATGGTTAAATTACAGACCAGCTTCCTTCAGCAGACGGCTCGAGTAGACTTCATCTATTCAGAGCTGTTTAGCGAGCCAAACGCGTCGCAGATATAATGGGCCCGAGCGCAGAAGGAAGTTATAAGATCCTAGCAAGGAATGTAAGTTCGCAAATTAGGATAAAACGAAAAATAACGCTCTCTAATTCTTTGCATTCTCACAATCCTGATGTGCTGATGGCTAGGGAAACTAAGCTAAATCAGACGCGCAAACTCAGGTACATAAACTACATAATAATCAGACGAGATCGGCCCCAATCCACTCGAGGAGGCTGAGTCCCTCTCTTAATTAGAAAAACCATTAGTCATAACATCATATGTAGCAATGCAGTGTGAAGATTTGGTGTGTGAGAATTATTGATTGCCCCCCTCCAAGGTGGAAAGAAGTTATTTGTGATCGCTGTCTACGCCCCAGAGGATCAAAACCCTAACTTCATTTCGGAGATCGAGACGCTTTTCACCAGCCTTCGCTTAAACTCGGAAGCCGATGATATGAACGTAAAACACATCGAATGTGGTAACAATGTTCCGAAAGAGAGGGAAAAAGCTCTGTTAGGGTGGATGGAACAGAACGGTATTGAGTTCAGGCTAATTTTGTTGCCAATCGATAAGTCAAGATATCCAAGAAGCGGGTCCTATCTGAATGTGATGCTAATTGACAGACAACTAACGATACTTAAGAGGGAAGGACGCACAAGGAACTGCTTAACAACGTTCGGGTACGACAGTGATTACTGTGGTCTCGCTGCGGTTATTCAGGTCCCGAACGAGCTGGAGGAACTGGAGGAATATGTCCAGTCTTAGCTTTATAATTATATAATTATAAAGCACGCTGGCCATGTTTCTCTAGAGCTTTATCCAGGGAAATACGTTCGAGTGCGATCAATCCACTAACGAACAGAAACCTGACGAATGAAAAGGCTGACAGGTTGACAGGTTGACAGGACGACGTGATAAAACGTATAATTGACAAAACTGTACCGAAGATAGCACAAACAGATGACGGCGGTGGCTATCGGAATGCTATCTAGACCGTGCAAAAGTGTAGACCAAGACTCAAACTCTTGTACAGACAGTTTACAGACCCCCAAAACGTTGAAGTACGGTCATTGAAGGCGGAGGTCAAAATCCCCAGCAGTTAATTCGCCATCCGGTCAATCATGGTGTATAGTTGTCCAGTGTGGTTCAACTTGAGTCCTTCCCAGATGTAAAATACGAGGTTGTTCGAGAGGCAGTGACTTCGCGTCTGCCTCTGGTTGTATCGTACATCTGAATCTGAGTACAAGAAATTCTATCCCCATGTATAACGAGGTAAATCTTACCAGAAGAGATAATTTCATTATTAAGCTGACGCGAGGGCACTTCTACCAATCTGAGTCTACCAATCAGTCTGATTTTTAAAGCTTACTATCCCAATGTAATGTACCACGAAAAGTGCGCCTTAATGACTTTATACCGCCCGGAGCTTTCCTCTATTTGAATACGAAAGACTTGATACAGGATACGGAAGGATGTCCTATCATCTTCCATGTCGTACGCCGAACAGTGGACAGGCGACTCCAATACGAACCAAACGTCGCTCGTAGCCACGAGAAGCTTTTTCGGTTCAGTAGGGCGATCTCCGCCCGAGATAGGGCACAGTCCGCTAAAGAACGTCACTCTTAATGGTGATTACGCCAAAGCCAGCCCCCACCGCCACTCAAGTCTCAAATCGATTGAGTAGTTAGCTGACCTTTGTGGCCAGCGTACATAGTTTTGAAGGTAGTTAGTGAGAATAGGTATATATATATACAAAAAAGTATTTAAAAAAGGTGCATCACTACGAATGAAATATATTGTATATATCAAGCATATATTAATTCGGCTGAAGTTTGGCAAGAAACACAAATCCTGGACCATAGATGATTGGAAACGTGTAGTCTGGTCCGACGAAAGAAAAATTAACCCTTTTCAGTCAGATGGGAACAAATACTTTTAGCATCGCCCGCAAGACAGTACTCAAAAACATCAGGTTAAACAAACTATGAAGCACGGAGATGGTAATGTTGTGGGGATGTTTCACGTGGTGGCATATAAGTCCAATGGTAAGAATCATGGACATTTTAAAAAAAGAAGATTTTCTTGATATCTTACGGACAAATCTGGTGGAATTTATGGATGAAGACACGTATCCAATCGATGAAATGGTGTTTCAGCAAGATGGGAATCCAAAACACACAGCCAAAATTGTAAAGAAATAGCTTGAGGATCGGCAGTTTCAAACAATGCTTTGGCCGGCACAAAGCCCCAATTTAATAACCATCGAAAATTTGTGGGCATTCGTGGAAAAAATGTTGTCGCAGTACGAGGAAGCACCGAGCAATCTCAATCAAATATGGTCTAGTGCTGGCTGAATGGCAAGGAATTACTCATTCTATTTAAAAAATTGGTAGAAAACATGTCAAAAAGGGTGAATAGTGTTATAAAAAACAAAGGGCTTTGAACAAAATCTGAAAAATAGCAGTCTATTAGGGTAACCCAAAACGTGCAAAAGTGGATGAATGGACATAGTAGACTCTTTCGGGATTTTTGTTTTTTTTTATTCGAATGATATATTTCTTGTTTTTATTACTATTCTGTAATATCAACAAATAAAATAAGCCAATAGAAATCCTAGTAGGACTATAAATAAATATTTTATGAAAGATTTTTTGGATTTTTTCATTTATTCGACCGGTTTTGCTCGCAACTGTATGTATTAGCTTAGAGTACCCGTGTGAAGTCCGAAAGTTAGATTTAAGAACAATAGTTAACAGTTAATTAAGCTAGTTTAAGTATTTTTGTCTAGAAAGTAAGAATCATGAGTTTTTGAATAAAAATACACCAAAAAAAGCTGTGATTGGGTATGATGGACGGGATTTTCTATGTTACATAAAGTTCGATAAAGATATTCGTTTATGTAAATTATGGATGTTCGTTTGTTTTGTATGTATGAATGTAGTAATGAATAGTTGATTTGGGTTTAAATTAGAAGAAAATTCAACTGAAAGGGTTGGAATTGGTTGTATGATTTTCAGAAATACTTTTATCAAAAACTGTTTGTGCGTCGGAACCTTCTCCATGCGAGTACAACTCGCACTTGCCCACTTTATTGATTTCTAAAACCTCTTTATCTGTTTTGTGTAAGCGAATGGTTTCGTATTCAATGCATGTGTTTTTTACGAAGGTCAAAAATATTTCTTTCGTGAATTTGTGACTTTTCGCGAAAAAAAAAATTCAATGTAGAATTTGCATGATTACGATTTAAGAATCCTTTAACTTTTACAGAGCTCTAGATAAAGCCGACATAACAGACATAGGAGAACTTAGAGAGACAGGGAATTGTGTTTTACAAAAAGACATTTTGACAAATTTTTTCGCTTTCATCCGAAACACCATGTGCTTGAGGTAGGTCTCCTAGGCAGACAATTAATGAAGTCTAAGATCATAGCTTTAATGCTGCTAACGAAAGAAGAAAGGCTCTTCATGTGGGAGGTAAATTTGCGAACATAAGCCTCATCAACGTTTGCGGACCTACGGGCAGTCTCTAATGACTAAAAAGAAACATTCTATGAACTAGACGAGCGGACCCTCAATGGCTGGGTATTTGAACGGAAAAATAGGTCGGATGCCGGTAGTCAGGCACTATGCTGGCACCCATAGTTCGCACAGAAATCAAATATTAAAGAGATTAGTTTCGCAATGTTAATAATGTAACGATAAGTATTCTTTAAATAATTTTGTTTAAAATATTAATATGAATCAAGTTTCATGAAATTGTTATAATGAAATCAAATAAAATGCTTCAATTATTTCGCTTTAAAAAGAAATCTGAAAATCAAAAACCATTTTATGCCCACTTCGATAACTATTCATACAAAGGAAGTATGTTTCTCACTTTATAATACATAAAGTAAGCGAGACGAACGAACAAAAATAATGGCTTTACGACTTACATCTCTTGGTTCCACATCAGTCCCAAAAACACTAACAAATTTAGCTAAATTTTCAAAGTGCCGCGTCATCTCTGTTGCCAGAATCATGTCGATGATTATACTTCTCACAGATTTGTAAGTATCCTTGTCTAAATTCTTGAATATATTTATTTTATCATCACCTGCAACATAAAAATGAATGATTAGGTCATTCATGTAGAAAAACAGTTAGTATTTTTATAGTTTACCTAAAGTTAGTTTAAATGTAGTTGCCGCATGATGCGATTCCAGTACAGTTAAGTCATTATATAATATAGCCAGTGGACTATTTGAGTTGCAAAGGAAGGCAGAGGATCTTCCTGGATGATCAATGTCATGGGCTGCCGATGCAATTAGTGCTGTAGCTTCATCTATTCGATCCATCACCATTTCTTTAGCTGCTAGTTGGGTTATAAATGCTCCAGTCGCCTTAAAAATGAACATGGACAATGCTTGATATATGTGCAAACCTCGAAACCGATTAAACTAACTTGCATAACATCAGCTGCATGCGTACTATTGTGATATGTGTTTTGTGAATGATAATGAGCCTCAATGACTGCCAACCATGTTTTAAACACATTCTCCTCAACATTAAATGTAGCAAACACATCGAACCTTCGGAACATCTCCATGCCCAAGTACAATAACGGCCGGTGTTCCGTGATTTCTTCCAATTTGAAAATATCAAATTCCCACGAGAGAGATTCTTCAAGAAGTTCCATGATGAGGGGTGTGGCCTTTAAAATATGTTTATTGTTTATCCTTAAATAGCTTGATAGTTGTTTATAAGAAAACCTTCATTTTGGCTGGTAAGATTCCTGATGGTCGGCTACTTGATGTCCTGATAATGGAATCATTTGAGCTTCTTCTTGACGAGTATAAGCTAGGACCCTAATAGAATATTTAGAAATCTGTCGTTTTTTAATTTCATATTTTGTGAAAGGAACATTCTTTGCTCACCGTTAGGAGAGCACCAATTAAATCAGTTGCTATCGGATCCTCTGTTCTGATTTCCTTCATTTGCGGACTATAAAGCCCTTCCCGTTTCAGGAACTCCATCACTTTATCTATAAGCTTCGCCTCATCCGATGAACAATTCTCCTGTACTTGGGAGAGTAGATTAATAATCTAGAGTTATTAGTGAGAGTGGAAAATGCGTGATTAGAAGTTAAACTCTAGTGTGGAGTGGGATACAGATATAAATCCTACTTTGGTTATAGGTGCTTCTAAAGGGAGAGATGTGAGCTTTGCCAAACTGGTCCTGCGTAAGCCATCTGAGGCAACTGAACGTACATCGAAGCTTCCCCTTCGAATCGAATGAAGCGATCCTCGAGGTGCTTCCTTTGGTTGTGGTAGAGACGCAATAAAATCTGCATGACCTCCGGGTACATCAAAATTGAAAACATAGTGCGTTGGTTGCCTATATAGTCAACACAACAACAACTACTATCAGTAAGTTATGCTAATACTAAGAGTTCCAGTATCGCTTTGCAGAAGCTTTGCTGATGCGGATTGCATATACTCACCTTCCAATGCATGCCACTGGTACTACCCGCACGTGCATGGGTATGCCTTCGTGTCCTTTCCTTTTCACCGTTAAAATCCCATCAAATTCCTTGATGTTCTTGCCCTGTGTGCTTATCGATGACACATCCGACACAAATATATCCGCCAGCGGCTTACTTATTATTTCATCCTTCGGGAGGAACAGAGGAGCACAAATCATCCTTTTATAGTTAGTAAACGTAAAAACACAAATGGGAGGAAATAAAATTCCAATTTCAAATGATTAGATTCTTACCAAACGCATGTTGAGCAATCTTTCAGCTGATTTGTTAGCGTACTGTATTCTCAAGACATCATCTGTAATAATCAGGACTTCTTTGAGACGATGCAAAGCGGTATACAATGCCTGCAGGTTGGATGAACCAAATAATTAGTTAAAAAAAAAACAAAACAAATCCCACTCAAATGATAGTTAAAAATATATATTTAAGGATATAGTATGCGAAAATTGAGCTTGTCATATAAATTCTATTCATTCCAAAGAAATTTACTTCGTTAAGAGTTTCGCTGCGAGGTGCTATCTAATCATACCCTATCATATTTAGTTCAACTTATACGTCTTTTCTGTGACTACAGTTTTTAATAGTTTTCCTGTTTTCTTTTTTTAAATGTTATAATTAGCAAGCATTAATAGAAGCTATATTTTGGCACCACGGGGGTCAGGAGAGCCGATCAAACCTTATACCAGCTTGATCAAACTGCGGTAAAGTAGTTTCTTAAAAAATCCCATGCATATTCCCATCATCCTGAATGCACTCATTCACATAATCACAGGTTAAAATCACAGTCACAGTTATACTTATGAACGTAAATTCACGATTTAGTCCAACTCTGGGAAGTGTTAGAAGCGGTTTTGCTATCATAGCTCTGATATGTGGCTGTAAAATTTTGTTGTCGAGAGTACTAAAACTAATGCGTGATATTCAATAAAATTTGACAAGTACCCATTGAAAGGTTCTAGCAAATTCCTTGCTAAGTTTGGATGTATTGGTCGGCTAATCCTTATGTACTAATAATCGCATAAGGATAGGATTAGATCGCACTACAGCTGTGTACATCCATAAAATCATTTCAGTTGGAGGTCCTACCTTTCCTAAGCTTTTGTTGCAATCCTAGAGAACATGTCTTATTAACCAGATCACCCTTATTGATATTTCATGTGAGCTTAAGATCTCAGGAACCAAGAATTTGACAACAGATAGAGAGTCTGACCGTTTCGACAAGGAAGGTTTTCATGGCACATAGTATCCACATAGGCCGTAACTTGTTGCCTATATATTAACTCTTATTATTAGAATTCAAAAACAGAGTATACCGATTAATTGTAAAAATCGATGTCTTACATTCTAAAGGTCCTTCTAACATTTCACTTAAATTTTCTTCCCGGATTAAAAGTAGCCATCGGCGTAAGTGTAAATGCGTCAACCCGTACTCTAAAAGCCTGTGATTCGATCACGAACTCACCAACTTTCATTTTCAGGACACGATTTCTATCGAATCGTTGATGATTCTCAAGCAGTATTACTGCTTTTCAAATTTCGTCGTTAGAAGTCGGCATAAAACTAAAGTCTCCTCCGCTAGTGAAAGAGCAATACATGCACAACACGAGTGTTTGCTGCAAAAGCAAGACGTAAGTCCATTCCTGACTGTAGGGCCAACCAAAAGAGGAAGTCAGAATTAAAGCAAATTCGCAGCGAAATCTTTATGTATAGCTATTTGCGGCACAGAAGAAAAGTTTTTTCACGAAAAGTTACAAAAAATCTATACAGAATCCAAGAGAAATATATTTTTTAAAGGAGACTTTTACATATAAGGCAAAGTTGCAAGCTATTTCAAACAAAAGCTAAAAGCAAATCAATAAAACAGTAGATCCGCTACATACCTACCCTGAGGACTCAAACAGTTACAAAGGTATGATTTAAATTGAAACAAACAAGAAGTTTTTGATTAATAATTCAGCTGCTTGCAAGATCTTAATTTCCACTGTAAAAACCAAACATGTTATATAATTGTATATTGAGAATATCAATGAAAAAGGCATCATAGATGATAAGCTAGTAGCAATTACATATTAGTTTTTTTTCTGGAACATTCAATAGTAGCAGGTGTATTTTCATAGTAAATACATACGTAAGTTATTTCAAGTTTGCACTGTATTTATATTGTATTTAACATATCATGACTTGGAAAGAGAGGAGTGATGAAGGATTTTATAAAAAAAAGCTCTATCTGTAGAACTTGGTACTGTGTGAATCACTACCACAAAAGAAAATATAAGCTGGCGAATTTCGGGATATTTAAGTCTTAGATAATTTTTCTGGAAGGCAAGTAGTCACTTCTTTGAATAAGTACTATTTTTTCACAACTGACGTGATCGGTTTATGTTAACCGTAAAATTGGTGCGGTGCTCTATAAATATTTCTACTTAAACATTGATTTTAGAAATATACTGCGCTTGAATAAAAGTACTGTGTCAACTGTTAGGCTATGTATTAACTGCGTGATCCCTATAAATACAGCGAGTCGTAAGTGATTCTCACTTCTTTAATTAATATTCTATTATAAACCAACGGCTTAACTATTCATATATTTTCGATACATACAATAGATATGTATAAATATATACATATATAAATATAAGTAAATATAGTACATACAGTTACGGACAAAACTTTTTAGTTTTTTTTTTGTGTTCTTAACAAAAGTGTTTCCATTTCTGATTTTGATTCAAAAAGATTATTCTTTAAAGAATATAAAGAATTTTGTGTCATTATAAAAGGAATTAAAAAACAAGCTTAAAGAGGACATCAATCAAGTCCACAGACCCAAGTCCAACTCGGACTATAGCACCATCATTATTATTATCATATCCTTTATTTTTGATCACTGCACGGACTCTGCTCGTTAAAGACTCGACTGCTATAGCATGTATCTTACTCCAACTTCTTCTTATAATTCCGCTCCGGTCCAGAGGTTGGAAATCAACGATATATATCGATATATATAAATATTTCTGCTGCTGAGAGATTGAGCTATTCTCTTAGGTTTGACAACTATGTGGATCGCTATCTTCCGACACTTCTTCATCCTTCGATCTTTCCTTGCATGATCAATTGGAATAATTGATATTTGTTGTTCCTTATGAAACGCCCCAAGTAATAGATCCTTTTCCTTTTAATTAAAAGGGTGATTTCTTTTCCCATTTCCACACGCCTCAAGGCTTCGTCGTTTGATATTCTTTCAACCCAGGAAATACGGAAAATCCTTCTATATATGCACATTTCGAAAGCTTATATTCTTCTTATTGTTGAGTTACTAAGTGTCCATGCTTCTGCCCCGTATAACAGAACCGACCAGACGTAGCATTTGACCAATCATTATTTTAACCTAAGATTTATTTATCTGTTTGTAAATACTGGGCGCCGTGGCATAGTGTGTAGGTGCGTCGACTCCTACGCTCGAGGTCGTCAGTTCGAATCTCGAAAAAAACATCAAACATTTTTTCACGGCTCCACCTCTTTCGAGTCAGCTCAAAGAGTATAACTGTCTAGAAAAAAGCTTCTCAATCTCGCCGTTTGTAGTCGGCATTAAACTGTAGGTCCCCTCCGCTCGTGAGAGAACAATAGCACGCACAACACGAGTGGTTGCTGAGAAGCTAGGCCCAGGTCCACCTCGGACTGTAGCGCCGCCATTATTATTATTATTATTATTATTATTATTATTACTATTATTATTATTATAAATAATTTTTTTAATTCACAGAATACTGCTCTCGCTTATTCAATTCTGCATTGGGTTTCTTTGCAGGGGTTTGCATTACTATTTATTAATGTTCCTAGATACTTTATAGTGTTTACTTTTTCTTCTGCAACATTACTTATTTTGACGTTTTGCAGTTCTTAACCTTTGTTAAACACTATACATTTTGTTTTGTTTGCACTTATTTTTAACCCAAACTTGTTGCTTTGATAATAATGTTGAACTTATCTATGCTGCTCCCCATTATTACCGCAGCATCTCCATATTTGATTTTATTGATTAGAACTCCACTAACTTTAACTCCTTCATCTGGACCTACTAGTAGGCGTTTGAATATTTCTTCGGAGAACATATGGAAGAGTAGCGGCGAGAATGCAGCCTTGTCTGACTCCTTTGCGAATCATAATCTCTTCTGACTCTTCACCTTCTATACCAATTTTTAGTTATTGGTTCCAATATAGATTCTCAATGACTCTAACCTAATTCTTATTTATCCCTTTACTCCTACGTATATATATGTCCACAATTTTTTTATTTTCCACTTTGTCGAAAGTTTCTTAGTAGTATATCTCTAAGCTTCGTTGGATTAACATTTTGAATCCGAATAGTGCTTCCCGCGTTTCGAATCCATTCCTAAAAACCACACCGATCAATCTTGCTCCATAATTCATGCTTGTTCTTGGATTTTTCGGCTCCAATCGAATTTTTAACAATGCCTTATAAGTTTATACAATCCACTTCATGAGATCGAAAGCATGAACTTGGCGTAAAGATGCTGATCCCTACGAAAAATTTCTTTAAACCATTATACTTCTGCCCCCATGCTTGGTTTATTGAGGCTGATTCTTGTCTTCCGATCCAACAAATTTACCTGTTTCCTCGGACTATCACTGCCATTTATTTTCTTTCTCTCCATCTCAGACAGTTTTTTACGAATTGTAGACGGTTCTTTCCGTGCTTTTTTGGTAAGTAGTGAAACTACTCGGATACTTCTTCCAAAGAGATGTTGTTCTTCAAATTTTCGTCGAATTGCTCGAGAGCAGACTGGCAAATCCAACTCAAAAATTATGTCAGCAGCTGACTTGAAATAGCCTTTCTTGGACAGACGTTTAGTTTGTCCATCATGATGCTTTTCGTGTTCGACCTATTGGCACGTGAGAATTTGGTGACTGTAGGGAATTAGAAACAAGTATTTTTTATCTTCCAAAGAATTTCGACATCTCTCTACGACGTTCTGTTTTGAGTGAATTTCAATATCATCTCTGGTTCGGTTGCGGAGCAGTGCTCGCCATTTTTCCTGTTTTCCGATTTGTCTTGTTTTTATGAATGGTTCTCTGCATTTTAGAACACAAATACTGTTTAATTTTATACTTACAGTAATACACTTCAAAAATAATATAAAACACAACTATCTATTGTCCGTAACTGTATTTACGTTTGAAAATATATACCAAATTTAACCTAATCAAAACAAATAATCTGATATTTCCTTGTCTAATCGAGTTCAGACTACATATGTACACAAGTATCTATTCTCATTAAATTTTTTGTTTGATTTGTAAGTACCTGTTGTGTAGACATAACATTATGTGGTCTAACTATAGAATGGAGAATTTGTTTCAGTTCCGTGCAACATATAGGCACACTTGTAGTTTCTGAAATGCACTGGAAATAAAAAAAAATCATCCAGGTCAAACATATAGGTGAATATTATAGATCAAGGCTACTTACCCGATTAACGCCAGCGTCCAGGAGTGCAATTAGAGGTAACTCGTCTTTGTCAAAAAAGCTAGTGTAAAAATAAAGAAAAACACCAAAATGAAAAAGATACGTCAAACTAATGTTAGAACATATTGAATGGTAGATGCACTGAATTGTAATAATTTGTTGAATTATTTATATCCGAAACTATTTTATTATAACAGTTAGTTCTTTGTTTTCTTCTTCTTATATTATATTATATATTTTTACCATTATAGTTACCGTTATATTATATTTCACTAGCATATATATTTCACTAGAAAATTTGCGAACTAGTAGCGTTTTCGAAATCTAGATCTTTTGGTCTACATACATATATAAGTGTGTGATAAAACTAAAGCAACATGAATTCAACATGTCCTAGCTTTGCCTATGAAAAAAACGGAAAGTAAGAAAAGTATAACTTAAAACCTTAAAACATTAAAATTCCTCAAATACTCCCATAATATAAGAAGATCTTGTCTCGCAATTATTTTCAGGGTCTACCGACAATATGAATTTTTTATACAGCCCTTTCTGTTAATATCGCTTAATTAAATGAGAACCAACTAATTTCTCCATCAAATATTTAGACCAAATATATTTTTGTCTTGTTACAGTAAGGAAATCGACAGTAAAAATCGTTTCTTGCCGTTGTAAAGAAAATCATATACATGCATTTATTCTGCATACAATAACAAAGAAACTCAAACATGATATAACGTTATATAACAAAAAAGCTAAGAAAATATCCTTTAACTTCCAATTAAAGTTTTAAAATAGCATTCGCTATGCCAATGGTTATTGTTTTTTATCTCAAGAACTTTTAATTTGTTTAACCAGAAGTTAGAAGTAGGTGGTTGAATTCTAAATTATGTACATATACATATATTGCTTTAAAAACTTAATGTTTTATCTTATCTTTTTCCTCCTTCCTTACTTGCGCCAAAATTCAAAAACGGCAACCAGAAATGAAGGCGGTTGGCTGGAATAAACTTTTTAGTAATGAATATGAAGATCGGCGAAGTTCGATGAACGTAGCCAGAGGGTGTCAGATATACAATAAAACTGGAGGCATTTTATTGCAGTTTGCGATTGCTCTTCTTCCGTAATGACGTATATATATTGGAGTAGAAATATTGTACATAAAAAAGTTTATATAAAACTCAATGTAAAAATAACTAGGTTAAACTATGTAGCTTGGGTAAAAGACCTAAAGTATTGTTTTAATGAAGGGACCAAAGATATTCACTCATATTCTAATTGAATTCAAATTGAGGAAATATGCCGACATACACTTGTGGTCATACAATTAAGTCACAGAAAATTTTGTTGCTTTATTGCTTACTATTTTCTTTTTCTGCGTGTGTATGACTGTGAACTCCGTTATGCATTTATGTTTATGAACATCGAAGAAAAAATATTTTTTTTTCAAAAAGGGATCATAATTCGTCAGCAAGTGGAACGCGTAAGTGCTAACATAATTAAGTAACTTATTTTAAAAAGGGTAAGTCAACTGTATACGAGGTGTGAAGTATTTGATTTTAATGTTTTTGAAAATATATACCAAATTTAATAATAATAATGGCAGTCCGAGGTAGACCTGGTCCAAACTACTCAGCAACCATTCGTGGTGTGCGTGCTATTGTTCTTTCACGAGTGAAGGGGACCTACGGTTTAATGCCGACTCCGAACGGCGATTTTGAGAAGCTTTTTCTAGACAGTTATACTCTTTAAGCATTGTTAATGATTCGAAAGAGGTGGAGCCGTGAAAAAAAGGTTAGGTGTTTTTTTCGGGAATCGAACCGAGAACATCGAGCGTAGGAGCCGACGCACCTACCCACTACGCCACGGCGCCCACTTAAATACTCTCCACTCCAGCCGAACGCAAACTGATATGGGAAACCTGTATTTATAAAAAAAAAACATTTTGTTTTGTTTTTTCTTAACCGATTAACTCTGTATAACCAGCTATATGATTTTGTCATCCACTGTAGGTATCATGTAACACCCTCGCCTAAGGAACTAGAGAACCTTCAGATATATTATGTAAATAAATTATAGAAACATACAGCTTTATTTAAAACTCATTAGTCACACCGGCATGTCTTTCTTAAATTATTGTTTCACACCCTTCAGGCATTAATTTTCCACAACGAAAACCTGTTGTCATTTCAGACAGTTAATAAATTTTCATTAGACCTCTCTTTTCATTACTGGCATTCGAAATGTTCACCATCAGTGAAAGGTATCCTGTTACAAACTTCGAACTGCTACATCAACAGGTCATTCCGTAAGTATGTAATTAAATTGGACTTGAAGTCCTTCCTTAGTCCCACACATACCCTACACTTAACAAAAAGAAGCACGAAACAATACTTTGGAAAATCTATGGGACTTGCGTTCCGAGTAAAACCCCAACCCCTTACCTTTTCTTCACCACAGCTATTATTGTCGTAAAATGGTAACCAGTAGTGTGTCGTATTGACCTGAAATCAAATTGATTCTAATCTTTTATTTCCATTCAATGGGATTGTGAAGAAAAAAATGCTTACCTGGTTATGTATTCTGCGTCCAGGTACTTAGATGAACGTGCGTCAATTATTATTAGGTGGTAATTGTCCACTGCCGCATTGTTCTGCAGTGTATCGAGAGCGAGTTCCTTGGACTTCACCAATGTCACTTCAAGCTGCTGCCGATGGCAAGCGGTTGAGAAGACATCACACACGTTGTCCGACTTGTGGAAAACTAATAAGGCCTGTCCGAAATTATATGAGAGTTCCTATATAAAGCATAACTGAAGATAAGCGGGTTCTACTTGCCTTCAGTTGAGGATTCGGTGGTAATACAGTTGGGTATTTCAAATCCATTAAAGATTTCTGAAATCAAAAAAAAAAATGAAGAAAATATAATTTTTTCTATTCGAGATGACTTGTTAGTGTTTTAAAAAGAAAAACGTATTAATTTTGTGGAAATCTGAACTTAACCATCTCAAATCTGCTGAAATTGGATATGTAGCATAAAAATGAAAACAATATTCAGTGGTGCTGTAAGACGACGATGTCAATAAGGTTTATTGTTACTTTCTTTCGGAGATTTTTAAGGGCAGTGCATGAATCTTTCGCAAGGAACACCCAAAGCAGAGGATTTTATTTGAATCATGGCAGTGAATGCTTATGCTTTCAGAGAAAAGGACGTTTAACCTCTTGGAGTCGTATTACAGCGAGATGTTCATCAATTTAGGTATTTGCGTCGAAATAAATCCCTGGTGTTAGTAGTAAATTATAGCAATAAGTATGTGTATCGTTTGGACAAAGGAGAGCTTTAATGTTTTTGGTGGTGGAAGAGTCTCATAAATATAACTATCTTTACGGAAGAGTGGACTATCCTACCTTAATGGTTTTGAATTCGGCTGTAATTTTGGGGCTTATTTACTCAATCTGGACATATATATCTTAGGCGGACAATCCTTCTGGGCAGACAGTTTCTCACGACCGTGGATCTTGAATTAAAGTTCAATACATTTTATATTCCCTTTAGCGGACACTCCCTTACCAGGATGCGGACAGGGACATCGCAATTTGGATTGATAATTCTCTTAAGCGGACAACAAAAAACTTTCTCAACAAGACGTTGAAGTGTCCAGACGAGTTTATTTATCAGTCTCCTTAAAAGTACATTTAATTCCAATAAGCAATGTCTGAAAATTGTGCAAAGTGTAGTTTAAATATAAGGAACGACTTTATCGTATGTGGTGGAATATGTGTTTCACTACAAATGTGCTTTAAGTTCAGAAAAAGCATTGAATTTCTCAAAATCACGCATCAACTTCTCGTGGAAGAGCAATGCACGTTCTAGTGTCCCAGTTCTTGGATTGATCTGTAAAGTTGCTGAACTGAACAGAATGGTTTCTAATTTACAAGAGGAAATAAAATCGCTAAAAAATATGTTGGGTGTGCAATGTGTATATGCCTTATTCTCAACACTTTCATTTCCACAATATCGCTATTCTTGCTTTTGTACAATAGATGACGCAATACATTAGCTGTTATTTTATTTCTTTTAACTTCACTTCTGTTCTAAGTGTCATGGAGTATAAAAGTTATTTTAAAATAATAAATAAAGCCAACTGAAATCCGAAGCAATCGTTTTATTTTCACGCGCAATTTCAACAGGTTATGGGCGCAGGCCATAACATAAACAGAGAAGAAATTTGTACTGGAAGGATTTTGAAGCTGTGAGTACTTCGTTAAGTTTTTTTTGGATTGCCATGAGTGCCTCAAGTTTACATGGTCGCATACCGCTCCTAAATGGAGATAATTACGTCACATGGAAGGCACAGATGGAAGCTGTGCTACATCGTGGGAGATTCCTTCAACATGTCAAGGGTGAGATCAATCGACCGGGAACGGCTGGAATGGAGCAGGCACAATGGGACGACAAAGACTTGGATGCTCGTGCAGAATTGCTTATAACAATGGAGGCGAATATAGTTGCGTTGACAGCAAACTTGAGAAAAATCTAAAGAAGTCTGGGATTTCTTGTTGGACAGCTATGACAAGAAAGGACCACTTCAAAAGATTTATTAAGATTAACCAATCGGAAGATGACCACAGGGCAGTCAATCGCCGAATATGTCCGTGAATTTAAAACTATAACCAATAGACTGAGGAAGTTGGGAGCTACGTTGGACAAATCTTAGTCCTGGTTGTAATGCCTCTAGATGGACCATCAGAAGACTACAAGGACATACGATCTGCTTTTGATGCACAGAGCAAGTATCCTGAAGTTTCAATCGTTTGTACTAGATTGCTGGAAGTGGGCGATAGAAAAAAGGAAAACTTAAACAACATCGTGCTCAGTGTCAAACATTTCAGACCTCCCCAACACCAGAAGAAGCAAAATCAATTCAAAGTAAAGACTACTAATAACAAATTTCCATTTAATTGTAAAAAATGTGTTATACGAGGTCATAGCAAAGGATTGTTGGAACAAAACTGACCAAATCAGGCAAACCCAAGATGGAAACGAATGTGAGTTTATCGTGCAGGAATGTACACCACAATTTGCTAGAGTCACGAATGAGTCAAAGCAACGGCTATGATGTTAGGACAGTGGAGCGACGACACATATATGTGCTGAAGAGTCGAAATTTGTCACCTTAAACAAAACTGAGGAGTCAAATCATGTGAAATTAGCTGACAGTCACACCGTCAACGGAAAGGGTACTGGGACAGTAAAATCAAGCATCTGTCTTCAAAATGAGAAGTCTACATTTTACCTATATAATACCTTATAGGTCCCAAAATTAACGGATAACCTTATATCGGTTAGCAAAGCAACGGATGAAGGCTACAAGGTAGCTTTTGCATGTGCCGGTGCCGATATTTTGGACAGGGCGGATCGCTTGATAATGAGAGCTGAAAAAAGAAATGGTTTATACTACATAGTCGTGGATGAAAGGGCGCAGACCAGCAGCTGTTCAACGAAAACGACAAAGGTACGCGTCAATTTAAATTCTTTGAAACAGCTTTTGTCGAAGATAATGGTTCAAGGATTGCCGGAAAAATTCAAAGAAGACACAGCAACCTGCAAAATATGTATTCGATCCAAGATCACACAGTCACCTTTTCCAAGCAACAATGAGAAGAAAACATCGCAGCGTCTGCAACTCATTCACTCGGATATTTGCGGCCCATGCGGACTGAATCTTTGGAAAAGGCAAGATACTTCATAACCTTTATTGATGACTTCTCTCGAAAAATATTCATCTACTTCCTAAAACAAAAAAAGCATTTCAAACTTTTAAGGCCTTCGCTGAGACACAGACTGGCAACAACATAAAGACGCTGAGAACGGGTAATGGCTGAGAATATTGTAGCAGTGATTTCGAGAAATATGTATAAGAAAGTGGCATCCTGCATCAGAAAACTGTGCCACACACTCCCGAGCAGAACGGCGTTGCCGAAAGGGCAAATCGGACGTTGACTGAGATGGCCAGGTGTTTGATGGATGAAAGTGAATTGCCTAAATTTATGTGGGCGGAATTGGTTAACACGGCGGTATTCTTGCAAAATCGATGTCCAACTAAGTGTAATGGAGATGTTACACCGGAATAACTGTGGAATGGAAACAAGCCAAATGTTAGTTTTCTCAGGGAGATTGGAGGAAAAGTTTACACTTTAAAGAAGTGTACTAATTTGAGAAAATTTGAATGCAAATCTGAGGAGGGCATCCTGGTTGGCTACGCAGAAGAAACGAAGGCTTATAGAGTATGGCTTCCGAGAAGGCGAGGTGTTATTAGGAGCAGAGACATCCGATTTGTTCATGACGAAAGCAAATTCCAATTGGAAGATTGTAACAAACAAAATAGTCCTGATCAACAAACATCAAATGTGGACTCAGATTCGAATAATTCGTTGGACGAATTGAATGCAACCATTATTCCTGAAGAACATTCAATCCATCCAGTTCTAGAAACGATTAAAGAATTCGATTGCTTGGAAGATGCGAAGGAATAGCGAGATACAATGCAAGTGGAGTATAATTCGCTACTCAAGAACTTGGTAAGTAGACCGCAAAATAGGAAGATCATAAATTCAAAAAGGGTTTTTCAGACCAAATACAGACCGGATGGAAGCATTGAAAAGAGGAAGGCACGTCTAATTGCCCGAGGATTTGATCAAATTCAGGGTGTCGACTACCATGATACATACTGACCTGTGGCAAATGTCAGTACAATCCGATTAACCATGGCGATTGCAATTGAGAAAGACTTGGATCTGTATCATCTAGACGATTTTTCCGCTTACCTACATGGGGAACTAGACACCGTAATCTTCATGGAGCAGCCGGAAGGGTTTAGAAACGGAGACAAAGTATGCCAGCTGAACAAAGCAATTTATGGGCTTAAATAAAGCGGAAGGCTGTGGAACCTGAAGCTTGATGAGACTCTTAAATCTTGGTTTTAATTCATCCAAATTTGAAAGATGCGTTTACTATAAAAATGAAAACGAGAAGATGACATTGATAACGGTCTATGTAGACGATCTACTTGTGGCAATAAACGATCGAAAAGAATTCGATATGCTGAAACAGCGCTTGACTGATAGATTTGATATAAGGGACATGGTTCAACTAGAGCTGTGTGTCGGACTAGAGATTAAACGTTTTTCCGATTCTCTAAGTATTAGCCAAGAAGGATTCATCAATAATTTGGTAGAAAAATATGGCTTCAAGGATTGTAAACCAAACACTTAGCATACATATGAATTCGGCAGTTCCAAATCACTTTTGGGAGATCGTTGTTATACAAATAACCGGAATAAAAGTTGCCCCAAAACAGAGACCGTTTTATTTGTTAGAAATGGGGTTGCAATTCCGATTTTTATATTTGAATTATAATAATAAGTAATTATAATTTGAATACGGTCATGTAGGCAAGATTGCTGTTTTAATTTTATGAGAGGTATTGAATGTTCAATACTGTCAAAAACTTTTAAAAAAATCAAGCCGTCGGCATCCAATAATGACCTAAGACCGCTTGTTACCTTCATGACCGGAGATTCATAACTGTATTCGGATATACTGAGATATTGCTGTATTTCTTTAAAAACAAAGCATACTAATCGGTCTGAAAGACTAATGGCCCTCAAAGACTTAGAAAGACTAATGGCCCTCAAAGACTTAGAAAGACTTTGAGGGCCATTAGTCTTTGGTATCGGAATAATATTTTCCATATGGATTATATTGGGATAACACTCTCAACGGCAAAGACATTAGAAACATCAGAGACTGTACCACAAATATTAAACACATTTGATATACTTATGTATATCGGGAGGTTCAGAGAAACTACTAACTATATTCGGACATAGAGAGCAACTGAGGGATTTTTTATTTGTTGTAGACGCCTGGCTAGACTCATGTCGCCGTACAGCCCATATATGTAGTTCGTGGTTGAACCTTCTCCTCAAAAAGCCATCAACGCAAAGAGGACCACAGATCGCGCGCAGAACTTTTCTCTCGAAAAGACCAAGAGACTCTTCATCCGCTCCATGCCTCTGCGCAGTAAAGCAGGACTGGGATTATCAACGTCTTATACAAAGTCAACTTGTATAAGAACTACTAATCAATTGCCTTTTGAGCCCCAAAAAAACAGCGGTTGGCAAGAGTTATTCTGCGTTTGATCTCGGTACTGATGTTGTTTGTAGTATTTACTGCGGTGCCAAGGTAGACGAAGTCCTTCACTATCTCAAAGTTATAACTGCCTATGGTGACGTTCTGGCCAAGTTGTCGATGTTGTGCGCCCTTTCTCGATGGCAGCATTTACTTGGTTTTGTCCTTGTTCACCACCAGACCCATTTTAGCCGCTTCCGCCAGCAAACGCATGATTGACGGCTCGCTGTATTCGCCCTGTATCACGTTAATGTCATCTGCGTAAGCTAGCAGTTAAACAGATCGTGTCAAAACTAGACATGGCGCTCGTCTCTATGCTGGCTGTCATATGCGGCCTTGAAATCGACGAATAGGTGGTGCGTGCCGAATTGCTTTTCTTGGGTCTTCTCCAGGATCTGCCGCAGTGTGAAGATTTAATCGATGGTGGACTTCCCTGGCCTGAAACCACACTGATACGGACCTGATTGGTGACGAAAGGTTTCAGGCGTTCAAACAGAATGGCTGAAAAGATTTTATAAGCGATGTTAAGGACACTTATCCCTCGATAGTGGCCGCAGTCGAAGGGGTCTTCTTTCTTGTAAATCGGGCAAACGATACTGAGATTCCACTCATCGAGCATGCTTTCCTTCGACCATATCTTACAGATGAGCTGGTACATGCGCCCTACCAGATCACCTCCAGCTGCCTTAAACATTTCAGCGGGCAGACTATCTGCACCAGTAGCTTTGTTAGACTTTAGTCTCGATATCGGTATCTTGACTTCGTCTAGAGCGGGGGGACGGTATTCTCTTTTATCATCATCCGTTGTATTGAGTAGAAAATTCTGCCTGACGGCGGTATTTGTGTCCTCATCGCCGTTTAAAAGTCTGCAGAAATGATTTTTCTAAATTCACATTATCGAGGTTTATTCAAGGCGTTTAAAATATCTTCAGAGATGAGGTAAATCTTTGGTTCTTTTTGCTTGTTTTGCATGTATTGATTTAAAAATTCCTAAATGGAACAATATCCGAAAATGTTTGCTTTGTTTGCGAAACAAGTGTCAATTTAACGAAAATAAATATTTTGATCAATTTTTAAACCTGAAATTGAAAATATTTTTAGAGCAAGAACAAAACAATAATAACCAAAAATGGTTCGAATATTTAAAAAAATTTACAATATTGTAATACATAGCGGAGTTTCTATAATTAGTTTTTCAGTTCCTGCACATAACGCTATTATTTTGTTTGATAACGAGCCAATAGACTAAAGAGCGGAATAGACTCAAAGTCAAAAATGTAAAAGTAATTCGTTTTTGTGAATATAATTTTAGAAGTATATCCTCCTCGGAATTTTACGACTAATAATATAATAATGACGGCGCTACAGTCTGAGGTGGACGTAGGCCTAGCTTCTCAGCAATAACTCGTGTTGTGCGTGCTATTTTCCTCCCACGAGTGGGGACTACAGTTTAATGCCAACTCCGAACGGCGAGATTGAGAAGTTGTTTTCTAGATAGTTATGCTCTTTGAGCATTGTCAGTAACTCGGAAGATGTGGAGCTGGGAACAATTTTGTTTTGAAAAATTGTTGCTTGTGCTGGGATTTGAACCTAGACTAAGGAGTCAAGTGCATATGGGTCGACGCACAAACACACACGGCCAAGGCACCCACATATTACGACCATATTAAAACAAAACTAATATTAAATATAAAATACGGTCAAACGACAAATATGATCAGAGTAAATATTTTAATCAGAGCTATTATTAATTTTAATTTTTATTTTCTTTTTTGAATGTAGACTAAAATAATATTATATAATATAATATAATTATAATAATATTTAATATTTATCTCCTTTTTTAAAGGAGGAAGTAACGGATTTGACCGTACAAGACGTTTGCATCTTATAGCATCGTTCCCTTTAGTCGTGTTTAACGGTAAACGATATTTATGCCTTGAATTCGGTTTTTTTTTTTATTTCAGCGATGTGTAGCTCTTTGTACTCTTCGGAGCTATAGTGTTATTATTAAAACAAGTTTGCAAAAAATGGGCGGAAATAAGTATTATACATACGTAACTTGGTCAGAAATGTTTGCACCGCGGGTTGCCAACTTAGAAAGGCCTCATTGTATATCCCGGTTTCACCGATCTTGTGTACTGTAGTTTAATTTAAAAACGAATAAACTTTTCGATGGTTTCCTTTTTCTACTTGTACCCACAGGAGAAGAAACCTATTCAGCAGAAACCAAAAAATAGTACTATCCAGCATGGCCTTTAATTACTAATTAATAATTAGACAAGTGCCGTTGCAATCCGAAAATTGTTCGTATATCTCGTGTTATGTGCATGAAACTTTTTTGGAATCGCGTTACACAATAACTATTGTTATCTCACGAGTGGAGGGAACCTATAGTTCTAATCGGAAGAATCGAGAGAGGTGGCATTTTCAGTGATTAAAGAGAGGTGGCGCAATGGATATTTAGCATGAGAGTTGTCATACTTACCTACTATGTTATGGCAACTATTGATTATATATCGTATATATTATATATATACGGATATTTGATAAAATTTTATCACACGTGGGTTTTGCGGATACATCTCCAGTCAAAATTTGTTGGCTTTATTTAAAAGAAAAGATACAAATAGCATGTTTTTGCAAAATTGAAACCAGAAGGGTTTGTTTTACAAAACTTCAGTGCTTCGACTCCTACGCTCGACGTCTCAGGTTCGAATCTCGAAAAAAACATCTAAAATTTTTTCACGGCAAAACCTCTTTCGTTTTACTGACAATGCTCAAAGAGTATAACTGCCTAAAAAAAAAGCTTCTAAATCTCGCCGTTCGGAGTCGGCATTAAACTGAAGGTCCCCTCCACTCGTGAGAGAACAATAGCACACACAACACGAGTGGTTGCTGAGAAGCTAGGCCCAGGTCCACCTCGGACTGTAGCTAGGGATGCAAACGATACATCGATGTTTGCAAACCATCGATATTTCGTTTATAAATATTGATGTTAATATCGATGTTTTGATAACCGATACATCGCCGATACATCGACGGAAAAATTGTCAAACATCGACATCGTTCGTTCATTTCGTTAAACATTGCTGCTCAAATTTGTGTAATAATAATGGGGTGTAAAAGAACAAGAGATGCGCAATACGATGTAACTTTGTTATATCTTAGCCTCTACTTGTCCAACATTCTACTCCGAACCTCCAAGTGGTACACCCTGAGCATCGAGCAACCCTCAAACAGACCGGGTATCCAACTCCTATGGAACTGTGGGTCGGTGACTAATCGGTGAGGGTTAATGTTTCGGCATATATTGGCTGGATACGTAAGCATAGCAGATCTTATGTCAATAGCCAAACTAGCGCTTGCTTGGAACTAGCGACTCACTACAAAAACGTGAATAAAGGGCCCGCTCGGGAACCCTAATCTCGAACCGTAGGGTCCTCCAACGTCACTTTGAGTTTTTCGTTGGTCCGATAAGCCACAAAGTAAAAATCCAATCATCATACGGAAGTATACGGTGAAGGTTTTCTGGGTAGAAACTGTACATTTTGTATATTTTGGTTTTTAGGTACAGTTCGTCGTAAATATAGCCAACAATTTGTGTGATGGAGAAGATAAATAAAACATCGGAAAACCATCAATGTATCGTTGTTAATACCGATGTTTTTTTAACATCGATTTTTGTCGTGGAACCATCGATGTTTTTAAATATCGATGTTTTTATGAACGATGTTACATCCCTAACTGTAGCGCCGCCATTATTATTATATTATATTGATTTTTGTAGAATTCATTATCGTATACACGGGAGGACTTTAGCCAAGCAAATTACCTCTGTTTAGCACGCCAACACTCCCCATCAAACCAGGGTTCGATTGGTCTCAATTTTTTCTGCTACCAACGGCTGCGTAAATAGATCTTATACAGTTTGTGATCGATTCAATTTAAGAGTCGGTGCTTCTGCTTAGCGAAAAGTTGAGATTGATCTGATAGCTAGCTGATCTGCTGCAATTTCACTTAAGTTATGAGAGGATTTTCAAATTTCTAGTGTTAGACTCTTTATTGCCATCAATTTGGAACTCCGTATTTGTGGGCAGATGATCGGAGAATATTACCACGTCAACTTTAAAATCTTGTACCTGACTGACTGTCCATGTAAGCTAGCCAGACAGTAATCCATTACCGACATTCCTGGTATTACAACAAATGCAAGTTCGCTAAACATATTTGATGGTAGAGTTCCATTCATAAGTCGCAGACCAAAAGTGTCACAAAACTCCATCTGTCGTTACGTGTTTCGTTCATAGATTAACGCAATATTCCAGCTCTTTCATTTTCTAATCCAGCTTCATTCCCACATCTAGCGTTAAGATCGCTTACTATTAGCACGTTTGGATTATCATTTGTCATCATAAACTCGTACATTTTCTCGAAGTCCTATTCCCATTTATTCCAGTCTAGGTATATTGGTAGGAATATACGTTTTTGGTTTGCAAAAATCAAGCGTACACTTGTAATCTCATTTGTGGTTTCGAAATTGTACACCACATTTTGAATAGCTTTTTTGATTCCAAAATAGCTCTACCTCTCGTGCTTCTTCTTACCGCTAGGATCCATATAAAATCAAAATTTTTAAATTTACTTTCAAATTTATCATAATCTGCCTCAGTTACAAAAGTTTTGACCATAAATACTAAATCATAGCTGTTAACATAATTATTAAAACTGCTAAATAAATAAATATTAGTACGGGCAATGAGCGATTGAGCGACACTTGAAATCGTATGGCGGTGGCCACGTATGCACTGAGCGATTTGCGATTTTTTTAAGCGACCGAGCGATGTCGCTCTGCATTCAAATCTGTTTTAATTTTTAAGTCGATCGCTGAGCGACGAAGTAAGAACATGGAGAAAATAAACGTAGAAAGTTTGAACTGTCCAAAGCCGCAAAGTTCTATGGCAGGACAGCCAAAATGTTAATCTTTGTCGATTTTTTTCATACAGCTATTATTACTATTACTATTACTAATTACTAAAATTAGAAAAATGTATCTCAATAGGTCAAATTAGAAAAATAAGATAGCAATACGTAGGTTATTTTGTGTTCTTTGTTCTTCGGTTCTTTCTTTATTTTATCAGAACGTAAGGGTAACTTGAAGAGTTCATCAAATGGACAGGTGATGTTTTTATTAGGGCAATTAAATATGTACAGAAATAAGGAAGAAAGTGAAAAAGTGAAAGTGAAAAGGTAGGACAAGTGAATATTGAATTCACTCAAGTGTTCTCTGAGTGTTCTGAGTGAGTGTTTTGCTCTGAGTGATGGGGATTGGTCCTCGTTGTACCGTAGCCACCCCGTTTACATTACACACCTACACCTACACATTACACACGATTACAGTACACACTGCATTAATCAGGAGGTCTGATTGAGCAGTGCAAGTTTAGCTTATCGGAGAAAATGCCCGCGCCTGTGCCTGCTCGACTTCTGATACTGCAAGTCTGATAAGAATACTTGCATGTCCTATGGTACATAAGCGCCAGTCGTCAGATTGACTGATTTTCAGAACTGCTCTAGTAACTCCCATACATGAAAGTCTCTGTATTTTAGTCAATGCCACCAGACTATGCTGCCATACGTAAGAATGGGTCTGACAATATCGGTGTACATCCATAGTCTCTTCTATTAGTAAAGAGGACCAATTTGGTCCTTACTTGGGTTAACACCTAGCCCGCAGTTTTTTGCCCACCTAGCTAGTATCTTAATAGCGCCCTCAGGAATTTACCTCTTGCTATCAACACTAAATCGTCTGCATTAGCAACTACTTTCATTCCCGAGTATGTGAGCTGCTCCAAAACCCTGTTAATGACTAGAACCAAAAGCAGGGGTGAGATTACCCCTCCTTGCGGCGTAACTCTGGAAGCAATGGCTTTAACAAGCTTGTCACCCATATTTGAATTGATTATTCTTTTATTGAGCAGCCTGACAATGGTTGATGTTATTGACTGCCCAATTTTTGGCCTTCTCGAGAGCACACTTAATCGCTCTTGTTTCCACATTACTGAAAGCGCCTTCAATGTCCAGAAAAGCTGCGAGTGCAGACTCCTTGGCTTTGAGAGTACAATCAATCACATTAACTACGCAGTGAAGCGCGGTTTCCACACCTCTGCCTTTTTTGCGCTGTAGAGATCGTGTTGGTAGTTTACTGCGAATATAAGCATTGATTACCTTCTCAAAAGTTTCGAGAACAAAGGAGGACAAGCTTGTAGGCCGAAAATCTTTTGCAGTTGTGTGGCTAGCTTTGCCGACTTTTGGAATGAAGACAACCTTAACTTTTCTTCAAGCCGACGGTATGTAGCCGTGTACTAAGCTACATCTATACATCTTTCTTTGGTCTTTTGTAGCATAATTGGGTATATGGCATCTAACCACGGCGATTTATAAGGAACAAATGAGTCTATGGCCCATCCAATTCTGCCTTCATCAACAACGGCTTCGGGAACAAAAAGTTCATTCACCGTGTTGTCAGCTACCGCTACCGAAGGTGCAGGCCGGGAAATGTGTGGACACTAGAAGATTAATTGTTTCCTCTGAAGACTGTGTCCATTTATCGTTATCTTTGAGATACCCTGGGAAAGCAGGTTCCTTTGAGAGAATTTTCCTTAGTCTAGCTGTTTCGGTGGTACTCATTATTTTACTGCAGTAGATATGTACGTCATGTGCATCGCTTGGCAATGATCATTGCTTTTTTGAAGTCCCTTTGACTAGCATTGAAAGCCTCCCAACCTTCGGGCGACGTTGACGCTTTGACCGCATTAAAAAGGGTCATAGAAGTTGAAGCGTAAAGAAACAAATAATTCTTCAAAGTGACATTAAATTCCATATTGTAAGATTATTTTAAGAAAGCTCCTTCTTCCTTGGATGACGCTAAAGACATTGCTGGACCTGGGCTTTAACCAAAATCCCCTTCAGTTGGTTGAGGACCTCTTCAAATTTTTTGCGGTACCTAAATCCTTTCTGTTGCGTTATATTACAGGCTCATAGTCGAAGATAATTTACTTAATCCGGGTATTATTTAAAGCCCATTTTGTCTTTGGAAAAATGGTTCCATTATATTACTCCACTGCCTTTGGAGATCAAAGAATAATTGATTAGCGAGTTATTCTGTGTCGATATTTTTAGTACTGCTGACAACAGATGAATACATCAATTAAATAAAGTTCTTCTCCACTTCCAAGTTCAGTGTTCATTGCGACTTTCTGGGCAAATCATCGGTATAATGCTTGCAGATATATGACTTCCTCTCATTTACTGTTAAACCCATTTTTAGCTAGTTTAATTTTTATTTAGAACAATTTTTGTTAAAAAATCCCACGGGCCCAATTTAAAATATTACTGAAAGTTGTCAAGCATTTTAAAGAGGCTGGGATTTTTGTGCTTAATGAGAAAATGTTCATTCAATTTGAATCACGTTTTTGTGAGCCCTTAAGGAGGAACAGTGTACACTGTGACATTTTGGGCAGAAATCAAATAGTAAAGAGATATTCAAGTTTTGCCTCTTGGCCCTTGATTTCATTTTGACAGCGTTTCACCCCTTTTTTTATGTGAACCTGGAGATCGCACGTGCTACAGGGCAACCTTTTTTTTATATTACCTTTTTATATTATCTTTTTAGTATTGTTAAAATAAAATCTGAAATCTTATTTAAATTTCTTAAGTACATTAACATTTATTCCAAATTCTAGCATTTTGCCTTATGTCTCTTTCTCAAAGTGACATAAAGCTAAATTTTAGAATTTGGTCTTATGTCAGTCGACAAAGCCACATAACGCCAAATTTTTTTGAAACATAACACCAAATAATAATATCAATAAACATCAAGTGGGTCATACGAGTAACTCCACGACTTTTAATAACATGTATGTATATGTGTAATTAAAATGAAATTGAACAGTGGAGCCAGTATGAGGTAACGGGTAAAAAGTGAAATATGAGAGTTCATGCTGCCCCCTGCAACCCCCAGCTTGGCCGCAGAAAAGATTTGGGATAGGTGCGAGGTTGGTGGTATCCAATGTTTCCTTATTTTCATATTTAGTATGGATTTGAAAAAGTAACATATATCCAATTTTGCACCTACCTCAAATCCTATCAGTGGCCAAGCAGGGTGTTTGGCCCAAACCCCAAACCCCAAACCTATTTCACTTTTCACCCGTTCCCTTTTAAATGTCTCAGAATGTTAAATGGAAGGCATATTTTAATAAGCTAAACAAAGTCATATATACAGCAGAAAGCGACATAGAGCCAATTGGCCTCGCTTTGTGAAAGTGACATAAGGCCAAAGCAAAAATTTGGTCTTATGTCTCTACGAAATCCGAATTGTATATCGGGCCCCATCGAGAGATTTCATCCGCTGTCGTCTTTATGGTGCTGCTATTTTTTCTTGTTCAACACTCGCGCTTATCAGAAATCAAATATTAAAGAGATACTCGTATGTATCTAACTTCTAACTCTCTTGCTTGATTTCATTTGACAGCGTTTTTAATGCGATTTTTCGTACCATGTCTGTGAATACAAGTTAACACCCAACAAGAAATACCCACCAAAGATGCGTTAGGTGCGCAGCTAACTTTGGCATAAACAAGTTGTTTACGCAAATGCGTATGCACAGAAAAAACACACTTGCTGTATGTTGTTTACGCAAATGCATAAAAACAATCTTGGAGTACTTTTGGAGTTTACGCAGATGCGTGAAAAGAACCGTGAGTTGCAACGATACCTTTGGAGTGAACAAGTTATTTACGCAGATGCGCGAGTCATTATTTTAGCGACTTATGACTCCTGCACTTCAGTCGAAAAAGTGACACCGGAAAAAGACAACCTCATAGAGGACTATCGAATGAAACAAACCATACAACTATTCGCAGCTATGCCAGTGATTATTCTTGATAAGAAGTGAAAAGTTTAAAAACGCAAAAATATAAATAAAAAAAAAAGAAAAATAATAAATAAAAGCTGTTTAAATCAGCTGATAGCCATAAAATTTCAAACAAATGTGGTGAACTACGCCTCTTATTTAAAGAACTGTTCGAACATTATTTCAAATCCATTGCATTGCAGCTAGTGTCAGATTTTATTATTGATATTTTTTCTCGATTGGAAATCAGAAGTGGTTAAACCATTTAGCTTGTTATATTAATTTTAAAATGAATTTAAGACCTAATTCGGACATATTAAATATATTGCTGACTCAATATAGAGGTATGTAGTTCGCGTTGAAACTCAAAGCTCTCAACTAATGAGAAAACAGATGTTTTTTGTTTATGTCAGCGGGTTGAAATGTGATTGTATGATGTACTGAATTTGTAAAGAGGATCGGTCGATTTGACGAATGCATTTTTAACAAATGCAGCGACGAAATTCAGAATTTCGCTGGAATCCAACATTCCAGAATGCAGGAAATGTATGGCGAAATGCAGAAACTAGCCGAATTGTTGAATTTGGGTGCGGTGTAAAAGTAATATTACATCTGAACATCCATTATTATTAAAATATAGTGTTTTAAATTATGAAATAGGTAAATGAAGAATGGTTTAATGGATGTGTGTTTTACATATACATAGATATACTGAATTTAACCGATAATAGTGTAACAGTGAAGGATATATAAAAATAAAAATGTGCATATATTTTATTGATATTTAAAGTTTTAGATTTCTGTTCCTGTAATTGCTTACAAAGGTCACATATTTTAAAACAATTGCCTAACCTAAAACGTATTCAATTTAATTGGAATTAAAATATAATGGATTGAATCACGAGATTAAAAACAACATACACGCAGTTAAAAAACAATAATACAATTAGAATCAAATATTAAGAACAACATATTGTTATTCAGTCAGTTATTAAATACAAACATTGAATTTTTTTTCCAAAAAACAGTTCAAGCAAATGCTTTTTAATTTTTGGATTTCTATTAAAGTATTAATTCACTAGTGAAATAATTAAAGCATTTTATTTTTTCGATTATATTTTTAATTTCTTATGAGACTTGATTGCTATAATAACAATACTAATCATTGCATTAACTTTATTAGGCAAACATTGCGAAACTAATCCCTGAATGATTTCAATCGTGGACATATCCACGAATTTTCCGCCATTTTCGTGGTGTATCCATGCATTTTTTTCTCATAAATCCACGAATGTGTCATTTTCGAGGTGGATCCATAAGTTTTGTGAAATTGTGCGTGAATCCCAAGCAAAAACATAGTTTCTCTTAAAATTCGTGGATTAAATGTCACAAATTGTACCATGGACAAGGGTTAATACTGGGAGAAGTTGGATATCTCTTTACTATTTGATTTCTGGATGTGGGTATGTGTGTCGATTCATATGCAGTAGTCTTTCAGTTCCAATCCATAGCGCGGGCAACAATTAAAACGAAAAATTGGTTACTGCTCCACCTCTTACGAGTCACTGACAATATTAAAAAAGTATATCTGCCCAGAAAAAGCTTTTCAATCTCGCCGTTGGGGATCGGCATTAAACTGTAGATCTACTCAACTCGTGAAAGAACAATAACATGCACAACACGAGTGATTTCTAGCCCAAGTCCACCTCAGATTGAAGCGCCACCATTATAATTATTATTATAAGAAAGAACAGTAATATAAAAGATTTCGTTGAAAATTGTATTTCGGTTTGTTTCAGTGCGATATGAATATTTACTTAAGCGCGCAAAAATAACTCTGAGGTAGTTATCGTTCTATGAAAGTATGCTAAGTCATTATTCAGTGTTTCGGGATATACTATTATGGATTACATTTGAATAAATCACAAAAATATATTTATATTATTAAAATTCAAAAGAGTAAATTACTTTTGATTAAGACTTATATACAGATCTTAAATAAGCTTTATAAAAGAAATCAATTGTTCTACCATAAGCCGTATTCTAACCTTATTTTCATATTTTTATAAATGGAAAAAAAAGTTGTACATAAGATATCACAATGTTTACCTGATTTTCTATGACATAACCTGTGTAAAAAAAAGGAACAAAATAAGGAAAAATTGAATGCAACGTATAAGGAATAACTTTAGAAAACATACACGCAAATCTCTATCCTAAAATTATTTAACACAAAAAATTATTAATACTAATATCCCTTGCATCATATTATTATTATTAAAATTAATATAAGAAAAAACACAAAACACATTCCGGAAAAAATTAAAATATTCCAATATAGCATGAATTTGTTTAATCGAGAACTTTTAAATAGTAACATTACTTCGGTGATAGACTTTAATGACTTTAAGCTAGCATCAGCCTTATTTTTAAATATACTTGCCAGTGTTGTGGAAAATTGTTAAAAATGTAGTGAAAATTCGTGGTTTAGCAATCATTTACGGAACTTAAAAAAGGAAAAAGTAATCGTGAGGACAAAAGCCATTCTTACCAATTCCGAAGAAGACTGGAGGACTTACAACAGTGCCAAAAACTACTATAAGAGACAAATTGTACTTTGTAAACGGAAACACATAGAAAAGAAAGTCGACAATGCTACTACTCAAAAAGAAATGTGGCGTAACTTAAAAAAATATGTTTTAAAAAAAGAAGTCTCAAAAATAACAAGTGTACAGTTAGATAATGAAGTCGTCGTGAAAAATGAAGTTATTGCGAACAAATTCAATGATTTTTTTGTAAAAAGTGTTGTTGAAATCAGCAAATCTATTAGGAATATGTCCTTTTATAACAGAATAACTAATTTAGGCCTCAACTTTAAATTCTATGAAGTTTCTTTGAGTGATATCCGTTATGTGATAAGACAACTAAAAAATAAAAAAGATTGTATTTCTTTATGTCCGAAAATATACGTAGACTGTTTGAAATGACAACTGGAACAATATTTCGAAAACAATAAGATAATAATTGAATCCCAATCGGGCTTTCGAAAGCAGCATTCGTGTGAAAGTGCTTGTAACCTAGTTGTAATAAATTGGAAACAGAGTGTATCCGAAAAAAATATGTGTACAACATATTTACTGATTTGAAGCGAGCATTGAAAACAATCGATCGTTCTATTATCTTGCTAAAACTTGACAAATACGGAGTTACGAATGGATAACTTAACTGGTTCAGAACTTATCTATCGAATAGAACTCAAAAAGTATTTGTTAACGGTCATCATTCGAATTCGAAGCTCGTTGAATTGGGAATTCCACAAGGGTCTGTGTTGGGAACGTTGCTGTTCATCATCATATTAATGACATGGTTCATGTTTTAAAATACTGTCAAATCGCATTATTTGCTGATGATGCGTTGATGTACGAGTACATCGCCTGGAAGGAAGTTCTCGACAGAGTCCATCTTCGAACCGTCTGTGAAGATGGCTATGTCATGGTTTTGGATGACTCTGTCGCTTTTCCACTCAGTTCTAGTTGAAAAGTATACCCTATAATTTTTATTGAAATTTAGCTTTGGGATAAGGTAGTCAGTATGACTCAGTATCGCCTGTTGTGGTAGTGAGTTAAGGATATTACCATGTCCATAAGTTCTATTATTCCAGCAGTTTGACTCTCTGAGTCTAAGTGCACTGCATGTGGCCATGAACGTTGCGTGTAGATCTGGAGGTAGAAGGTGCAAAATAACTGTAAGCGCATCTGTGGCAGTCGTTCTTAGGGCGCCAGTGACACCTATACATGCAGTTCTTTGTACCTTGTTTAGTTTTGTAATATTGTACGCTTTGGCTAAAGCTAAGGAGCCGTAGGTATTACTGCAGTATACATCCAAAGTGTTATCTTCGGTCAAAGTCCCCAGCTTTTGCCAAGAGTTTTGTTGCAAGCGTATAAGGCTACGCATGCCTTTTTAACTCTTTGCTCTACATTAGTTTTCCAATTTAGTTTTCGGTCAAGAATGGTGCCTAAGTACCTGGCAGTTGAAGACAGAGTGAAGGTTTGATTGGCTAGTCTAGGAAAAGAAAAGTTTGGTATTTTGGTTTTCGTCGTAAAAAGCATCAGTTCGGTTTTGCTAGGGTTCGTGTTTAGGCCATAACTGGTAGCCCACCTATTAACCTTTTGTATATTGAAGTGTAATAAACTACTCACATAAACTTTCTGTTAGAAGATTTGAAATCGCTAACAGTGAAACAAAGAATAATTATGAATATGTTACTATTTGTCTTCAAAATTATAAATAAGTTATTTATCTTAATAACCTTATTTAAAATAACCTATTTAAAACCTATTTATAACCTTATTTAAAATAACCTTATGCCAAATTACTTGTCAAGATATATTGTGTATGTGTGCAACCATATTGTTTAAGAAACAGAATTTTTTTTTAACAAACAGCTCAAAATTCGCTGATTTATAAGATTTTAATGATTATACGATTTTTAATGAATTACCAAGTAATATTAAAAATGAAACAAATATTAAACGATTTAAAAAAGGTATAATTGATTTTGTTAAATTGAAATATTAATTAATGTTACCACTGTGATGATTGATAATTATTGTAATACTGATTAATGTATACATTATTGTATGTGATAACTGTAACTTTAAAACCATCTAATAAAATATATCTATCTATCTATATTAAATAACTGCTCATGCCATCTTTGTGCATATTGTTATTGAGCATTAAGGTTTGAAATAAATGTGCGAAATCCACTCAGACTCATGTTAAGTTGTCGATTTCACGAGGAAATGCGAAATTTTAAATCTTTGATAACTCGAAATCTGCTTATCCTGAGATCTAAAACATGCGTTTTTAAATCTTTAAATTTAGTATATCGATGTTTTACCGTTTTTGGGTAATATCTCCAAAACTATTAGGGCCAGAATGCTCGGAATAATTTTGGATTGGATTATATATATATATAATATTTCAAAATCCATCCTAATTATAACCTTATATCAATGTTCTCCAGAAAGATTGGAATGTATTGTATAAATATGCAGTGGTGGACAAAAGTTTTCACACAAGGTTTTTTGCTATTGTTTTTGGATTATATTTTATTTTGTGATACCTAATTGCTTCATATTTATAATATGTTTCTAAAGGATTTAATATTAAATGTCGCTTAGGTTTAAACCATTCATTTTCGTTGATTATGATAGGTCTTCCACTGTGCATAAAGGTATTCACCACGGGTACAGGAGTATGGCAAAACAAGGTAGACCTAGCTTAAGTGAGACGTGATTGGAAATACCATACATTTTCTGCAAGAGCTCCTGATCGTTACTGGTCTTGAAGAGCTATTGACTAGCTTCTACAAATTTACCCCAACCCCGAACATAAATTTAAAAAAAAATGTTCCGTGGCAAGTATAATCTTGTAGAATCTTGTGCCTTGCGAAGAACGATATTGTAGTGGAATGAACATTGTTTTTTGTTACATTTTATTGATTCGGACTCGAGTCTTGGATTCTACGTAACACTTAACTACTAAGCTATGGCTTTAAAAAAAGGAAAATCACATAAAAAATACTTAACAAAACTTTAAACATCTTTAAATCGGGAAGAACTAGTTTTCGCCATCTACTCAGTAAAGAGTATGCCAATCAGCCAAGAACCATATAACAGCTTAAGTCCAATATCCGAGAAGAAGTAGGACCTGAAATTTTGAGAAGAGTGTTGGAAAATGCTTTGGAAAGAGCACGTCAGGTCGAAGCAAACAATGGCCATCATTTGAGAGATATTATCTTTAAAAAATAATGTGAACATATTTTCAAACCATAATCTAAATTTTAATAAATGCCAAGGTTCAATAAAGTCAGATAGGAAAATGTTATTCACCAAATAAATCTAAACGTTTTTTATGCGTCTCCCTGTACATTTGCTGTTTTTATAGACCTTAATCAACTTATAAAACTATGTATTCAGAATTTCAAAAACAGTTCTTTTAGGATTTTAATTTTTCGTGCAATCTATTGTTCGGGCAAAAAATCTATCCGGAACTATATTGTAAAATCATTGTAGGAAAATCCAGTGGAAAATACAATTTTATTTTATGAAGTTTTAAGGTTCTATGCTAGAATGGTTCCATTTCTATTGGGATAAGAAATGGGGTGCTTCCAAAAATGTGTGTCAGTCGGTCGAAAAAAATGTTGCTTGATTTAGTTGTTGATATGGGTTTTGTTGCATAAGCGATCGAGCATAATTTCCGAGTTGTATTAATAATGGCACTAAACCCTTTGGGCGAAGAATTTTATCTTACTTACATACACCTTACCTGTGGGCGCCGTGACGTAGTGGGTAGGTGCGTCGACTCCTACGCTCGATGTTGTCGGTTCGATTCCCGAAAAAACAACAACAATTTTTTTCACGGCTCCACCTCTTTCGATTCACTGACAATGCTCAAAGAGTATAACTGTCTAGAAAAAAAAGCTTCTAAGTATCGCCGTTCGGAGTCGGCATTAAACTGTAGGTCCCCTCCACTCGTGAGAGAACAATAGCAAGCAAAACACGAGTGGTGCACCCAGGTCCACCTCTGAATGTAGCGCCGCCATTATTATTATTATTACATACACCTTACCGCCTTTCGTGAGCCACAAACAATAATGAGGAGTACAATTATTATAAACGGGTATAGTTATGGTATAAAACTAAGCACAACAAAAACAGAGGTCATTTAAAAATCATGAATTTTTATGCTGGCGTTTATGTTGGCACAAAGATTAATATGAAGCTATTTTAAAATCTGGAAATTATTTTGTAAATTTTCGAAGCCAGTTGTTATAAGAAATACGATTGGTCTTATCGATTACCCTTGACATATGATAGGGAGATAAACCACATTTCTTGGGACTGCCCCAGATTCATACAAACATGACGAATATAACTTATAAAATATTATACATTTTTTATGTAAAATCAAGTATTGTATATGTATATATATGTATAATTTCGCATTTGGAGCACATTCATTTAGATATTTTTGTCATACCTGAGGATTTGAATATATTTATTTATAGCATTCACTGAAGGGTTCTTATTAGAGTTTTAAATAAGCGATGACGAAGGTTAGTAATATCGACAACTAAAATCCGACTTGACCGAATTGACCGTTATAAAGTTATAAAAAATATTGGTACGAAACAGTTACCAAAATGGAAATGTTGGATTTCTATAATTAAATTAGTATAATTTTTTCCCAAAACTAAATTATGAAATTCTTTTCTTAACGCCATGCACTAAGTGCGTGCGAGAATTAAAAGGCAACGGATAACGGCATCGGCCTAGGGCAGGCACATGGAACGTCTCATCGCTCACAGGAAAGGATCTCGAGCTAGTTGAGGAGGCTGCCAGGTATCGGTTAGATATCGTAGGCATTTCTTCGACGAAGCAAAGAGGATCTAGAACTGTGGATCTTCGGACGGGTGGAAACTCTTCGTGTCGGGAGTGGCACCTCAAATGTCTGCACAGGCGGGAGTGGGGATACTCACAAGTCCCAGGCTAGCGGACATGCAAGCTTGAAAGATCAACTTTGGGTCTGGAGCAAGTCTATGCACCGAATCTAGAGTCAGAGTATGCGGCTTTCCTGGATGAAGTCGATGCTGTCCTTGACAGAGTGGCTGAGATGGATTCCTTTATTCTGATGGGTGATTTCAATGCTCACGTGGGTGTGGATGTAACAACATGGGGGAGTGTGATTGGGAGGATCGGTGATCCTCATCAGAACATGAACTGAGAGAAGATGTTGGATTTTTGTTTTGCAAATGGCATGTCCATTATGAACACCTTCTTTCCACACAAAGCCATCCATAAATACACATGGTACCATCAGTCTTCAACAGAAAACGTTGATAGATTTCTTTGTGGTACCATCGTGTGTGAAACGGATGGTTTGTGACGTTCGTGTGTTGAGAGGGGCTGAACTGTCAACTGATCATCACCTGGTGTTGTGTAATCTGTATCTTACTGATAAAGTACCTCTTCTGCCAAGGCGGAAACCAAGAGTGGTTACACGCATACGGTAGGAGAAACTACAGAACAGTGGAGTGCAGCAGCATTTTGCACGGCGTCTAACCGAAGGGTTTGAGCAAATTCCAACTGTTCCATCCCATGTAGAGGACGAGTGGCGACTGTTTTCGACAGCTGTCATTGCTTCTGCACGGGATGTTTGTGGCTTGGTGTGGAGGCTGGTGATGAGAAAAGAACTGCGTGATTTAAAACACCCAGAGTTCAAGAAGCCATCAGAGAGAGGCAGAAGACCTACAGAGAATGGATTCTCTTGGGGAACTCTGATTCTCATGACCGGAACACTGAGGCGCGAAGAACTTGTAAATTAGCTGTGCGAACAGCTAAAGAGCAGACTTGGAAGGAGTTCAGCGAGAAGTTGGAAAGTAGTTGTGCGAAAAAGGTATTCTGGCAAACCATTCGCCGGCTCAGAGGAGTGAAATTCAATATCATTGAAGGAGTCAAATCCAAAGATGGTGTGTTGCTTTCCGATGATGTGGACATCTTGCGCAGATGGAGCGAGCACTTTTCGGAGCTGCTCAATCCCGAACAGGGCACTGAGGGTGACAGACCTGTAGACTTGAGTAGGGCGGAGAATAGTCCAACGGTGGAGGAAGTCATTTTGGCGATTGAATCGCTAAAAGTTGGCAAATCCGCCGGTGTGGATGAAATCCGGCCAGAAATGCTTAAGGCTATGGGTAAAGAGGGAGTTTTATGGCTCTCTCGTGTCATTAAGGTGGCTTGGGAACGCGGTGAAACACCTGGTGATTGGCAGACTGGGGTGATTGTCCCTCTCTTCAAAAAGGGGGACATGAAAGAGTGCTCCAACTACAGGGGCATATCTCTTTTAAGTCTCCCAGGTAAAGTCTACGCTAAGGTGTTGGAGGCGCGTTCTAGAGCTATGGTCGAATCCAGAATGGGAGATGAACAGTGCGGTTTTCGTCCCGGCAGAAGTACAACCGACCAACTTTTCACTCTAAGAATGGTACTTGAGAAGGCTTCGGAGTACGCCTAACCGATCTACAGTTGTTTTGTAGATTTGGAAAAGGCATACGACCGAGTTCCTCGAGGTAAACTCTGGAGTGTTCTGCAGGAGTATGGGATTGGTAGTTCTTTGTTGAGGGCCATTCAGTCTCTATACACAAACTGTAGTAGCTGTGTTCGGGATAACGGTGGTGAATCAACACCTTTCACCGTGAGCACACAGTCGAGGCTAGGAATGTTTCACATTGGGAAAGTTGAGGGTAAGCCATCTTCTTTTTGCAGATGACTTAGTCATCCTCACATCCTCCCAGATAGAACTCAAGCGCGCGTAACAAGCCTATCTGTGGCCGTATGTGCTGATGCTGGGATGAAGGTTAACGTTGACAAATCTGAAGTTATGGTTATTTTCAGAACGCCTGTAAAATGCACTCTACATGTTAGTTGAAACCCATTGAAACAGTTGGAGAAGTTTAAGTATCTCGGGGTCTTCTTCACGAGTGATGGGAGGAATAATGCTGAACTTTCCTGTAGGATTGGTCACGCTGGGTCGATTTTGAAACAGCTTGGTCGATCTGTAATCAGGAAGGCCGAGCTTGGTGTCAAAGCCAAGTTAGCGGTTTTTAACGCAGTATTTGTTCCAACTCTCACCTATGGTCATGAAATTTGGGTTATGACCGAATGAATAAGATCGCGAATACAAGCTGCCGAGATGAGATTTCTTCTTGCTGTTGTGGGGATTTCTCGCCTTGATAGGGTGACAAACACGGCAGTGCGCGAGGAACTTAATGTTGGGCAGCTGCTTCTTCAAACGGAAAGGGCTGTACTTCCTTGGTTTGGTCACGTGGCACGAATGTCCCCATCATCACGACTTCCGAGGCGTGCCTTGAATGCGATTCCATCAGGTAGGCGACCGCTTGGCAGACCTAGGATGAGATGGTTGGACCAAATCCAAAAACTCGCCTGGTTGCGCTTGGGCATAGCTCCTGATGAGTTAGAGTCGATGGCGGAGAATCGAGTTTTGAGAGAGAGAGATCGAAAATTGTTCACGACCTGTTTGGAATTAAATGCTGAATTTGACGAGTAACGCAATGATTCGAAAAATTATATGATACAAATTGTTCTGAATGAATATGTTATAATTACACGATTGATAAATATCTCGATAGTGACATCATGCCAACGTTGCAAGGGCTTTTCAGTTTTACTAATTAAACCGAATAGCATGTTTAAATAAATAATTATGAATGTGAAAGACAAAAAAAGATCGATGATAGTCAGGGTACGAGTATCACACATTCATTGCTAACGATTTCCTTATCTTTTGTCAGAATTGACGTCAATAATATGTATTTAACATGGAATCGGTAGATATCCATACAAATATTACTTTATAAGCGGTTTCATTGAAGAGATAATACCAAATTGTTTCTTATGATACACAACTTTATTCGGTAACCGGAAGGTTATTGCGTTACGTGACGGAGAACACAAATTTAAGATATTTCATCACATTCTTGATTGAAGTTGTTTATATATATATATGTATATTTATATACAAAGTAGTATTATTTTTCTCTATTTAAATTCCTCAAAATTTTAATGTCTTTTTAGCATTTTACAAATTCCAGCAAATATTCGAAGGTCTACGTACCGTCGAAATCATGTCTTATGTCAAAGCAAAAACACATCTACTTACATACATACATATCTATTGTATATATGATTATTCTAGTATGATTCGAGTTTGAATATGGGTTGAAATTGAAACACCCTTCAAATGATGTGCTTTTTTCAGAAAAAGCGGCACAGACATATTACGATACAAATTTCAGGAAATAACCCCCAAGAAAAGAAAAAAAAAAGATTTTGCTCATTTCAGGTAGTAGGTATAAGAAGGAATTAAATTCAGCATGAATGGCTCGTAAAGGTTCAAGTAGAACGGCAGGAAAATTATCGATTACAATGGGAAACCAAGGAATGTTTTATTGAGACTGACGTCAGTTATATATTGGACAGAATCAGGGTTTGAGTTGTTTATCTAAACAGTGTTAAATCCAATATAAACACAATTCGATTGGAATAACAATGTTATTGTCATTAGGAAATTCGAAACCAAACCAAAACGAAACCTATTCATAGTTGGTTAAATGCTCTTGACACTTCTAATTCTAGAAAGGTGTGTCATTTAAAATTTGTTTTACTGTTGTTTTTGAGTGATTTCCATTTCCGGTATGCATGCAATTCGAGTCAAATAAATTATGTTAATTAATAATCTGTTACGCTGTAAAATGATTTGAAACATTAACAACATTTGCTCACTGTTCGATATTTTACAGCGAACGTGATATTACCTCCTTATGCGAATTCTCCTTTATCGTCTCAATCGTCTCAAAACGATTCCACGAAGTGGATTCAGCAGTAGGAATAGGAAAAAGTCTCAAGTAGCCCTGTTATATGAGTACTTGATTGAAAATTGATTTTGAATCGATGCTGTTGTGTTTTTTTGGGTTTTGAGTAGCGCCATTCCAATGGTTTTTTATTAGTTTCGATGTCATATTCGTAGGCCAATGTCTCCCTTCTGGTAATGATGCCGTCAAAAATATTTTGGCCCAAAAAACACATTTCACTTGCGACTGCAAAAAATTCATAACTATCGGCACAAGACGCGCTTCTACTCGACTCATGCCCAAAATATTAAGCATAACAGCTTGCACAAATCCGAGCGAAATACCACGGATGCTATCTCCCTAATGCTCACACGACGACCTGTGAGGACAATTTCCTTAATTTTTTCGATGTTTTCGTCAGTAATAGGTACTGATGGATGGATGTCCGGAACTAGGGAAATAATCATATAGCCCGCTTGAAATTCTTTGTAACCCTCGTACGCTTGTTTTTTCGACATTGTCGAGTCCCCATAGTTACCGTTAACATTTTCTATGCTTCCGCACATGATATTTTGTTAAAAACACAAAATTTCACCAAACTCTTTGCTTAACTAAATTCGCAGGATACAAGAAACTTAGACAAAAGATTTTGACAATATCCCAAAGACAGTTGGTTTGAATGGCGAATTTCTTGAATTTTAAATTTCAACAAGTGTTAACGCCAGCCGACGCAGTGCCATGTTATTTCTCAAACATTGTAAATGACAAGATCGTGCAAAAATAATTGGTCTACTTTAATAAAGAAAAATCTTTTGAAAGTTCTCAAAAGTTTATCTCGACTTCGTGGTCTCAAAAAAAATGAAACGTAATGTTCTTCTGTGTAAAGAAATCGAGGCTATCTGCGACCAAAGCAAAACACATTTGAATGTAGTGTCAAAATTTACAATTAACAATTACAAGTATGAATTTGCCTACCAAATCAACGAAGCTCGTCTAGTTTTAAAATCTTAAGTTATAACTTCTCAGGCTTAAAATTATTATATATTATTATTATTTTTAATGAATTCCTTCTTTTTATTTTGTTCGAAATACATGTAATAGATTATGAAGAAAGCATATGTACATCAGCAGTGAAAAATAAGCAGTTTGGAAGACCCAATTGACCCCAAATGTGTGGCTATCGCAATCAGACTGATAGCGTGTATGTCGCTATTAGATCTTGAGAAAAATCAAATCGATTTTAACTTCTTTTGCATATTTATCTCATAATTCGCATTCATACTCATCTGCAACGAATTTAACCCGGCGAGAGTGTGGTGACGAAATGTAACATAGAGTATGTAGATGTGTATGACATACCCACATATAAAATTACGTGTAAATATTGTTATAATAAATATTAACATTTAAAAACTTGTATTGTGAAATGGAATTGTATCAGTTTGAAGGTAGAATTTACTGCAATACTCGGATTCTTTGTCAGAGCTCGACTAGAACTAAGTATCTTCTAGCACTTCTTCCAACATGGGCCTAAGTCGCCTTTCTCTAGCTTCGAAACACTTTTCTATCAAAAACTAGAGAATAAAGGAGAACATAAACAAAGAAACCGAAAACAGCAATAGTTAACCCTCTAACGGTCAAAACCGCAATTTTGACGCAAAAGAGTCGGGAATTTTTTTCTGATAAATAATGGGCTCATAATTTGAAATCAGAATTCTTCTTTTGGTTTACCTCCAGGTACAAAATAGGTAAGGCGGCCTCAGGGCAGCTATGACCGTTTAAGTCAAAGTTTTTTCCCTCCACTTTGCATCGTAAATCATTGATTTCATCGTTTCACCTATTATTTCAAAATAAGTGCAGATTTAAAAGCTTAATAAAAGCAAAATGCTTAATCTATCAGGCTTTTTTATTGTTTTATTGAAACAGGAAGATAATGAATAGTAGAAAATGAAAGAGAGAATTACTTTTTGACAATGGTAAAAAAAACAAATAAAAAATATAATTGAAGGCATGGGAAACCGTCATAAAAAAAAAATCGCACATGGAATAAATGGGCAAAGGCGATGGCTGCCCTGAGGCAGCCTTAAACGTTAGACGGTTAATTTTGGCACGAAAGGCATACACTAACTATGTGGCGGGATATTACGTACCCAACAGATGTTTGAACGCGTGTATCGCGACCGATGACCAGAGCGACGCTGCGAACACACCACTATCCCCTCCCCCTTCTCTTTAACACCAGTTACACGAAACGACAATGCGTTTGTGTGATCAGTTAAAAAAATACAGTTATGTAAATAACAGAGTGGGTATGTCATACTCAGCCATACTCTCGCCGGGTTAAATAATCTGGCAAAACTGTTGAGTATATACTAAATACATCATAATCACAATGTTCTTGTAATTTCATTACATCTCAAAAAAGTATGTATGTTTATGTGAAAAATTACTTACCTTTTTCTTTCTGTTGCCTCTATTAAAAGAGGATGTTTGTGATGCATTTTTGACTTGCAATCGTAGTTTTGAACCATAGGGCTGACGACGTTCCAATAAATTTGTTGGACGCATATTCACATACTCCGATGTCGATGTTGACCTCGATTGTTTGTAACTATTATCGCTAGAATTTTGATTGCAAGGTCTTGTGAAACGTTTTATTAATTCAGATTTGTCCTCTAATGTTAGATTGTTAATCCGTAATGCGTAAGGGTCCATATCTCTAATGACTTCAACAATTTCTGGTCGAGCATTATTGAGGGGAAATGGCTTAGAATTTTGTAATGGCAGTGGAGTTGCTATATCGGCACCCTCTTCCATAACATTCCTCTCATATTCAATTTCTTCTGGAGTCAAGGAACATCCGCTTTCGGTACGAAATGGTGGAATTTTCACTCTCAATTGCACAGAGTGACAGCTATCATCGCTGGAGCTGTCTGTGGAACTAATTGTTTTTCTGAGTTCCACTTTATCATTGCTCACTGATTGTATCGATGTATTGTTCTGTGCGGTTGACTTGTTTACGGCCTGATAAGACTTACAGTTTCTATTCGACTTTTTTCGGTAACATCTACTTGAATCCAAAACAGGATTATTACAGTTTTTATTGAAGATTCTATTGTTAATGCACAAACTTGTTTCTGCGGCTGAATTCATAGCTGAATGATTTAGATATTTTATTGCTTTTATTTTATTTTCTTTCATCTGTTGTTCTTCGTCACTAGAACACTTTTCTTCACTTTCACTTTGAATATCGATGTTTTCTAGTTCCAATCGATGCCTGGACTTGCTTCGAAATATGCTGGTCACTCTGAGGAAGCAGTCACGCATATTGAATACAAAACTCTCAATACGTCACAGTTTAAGTAAATTTACAAGTAATCACACAGTTTTGCATTCCGAGCGAGAACTGAAAAGTTATTTTCCCGAATTTTTAGTCTCGAAGTCGACGTTTACTAAGTGACTGAGTTTGAATCACTATTAACGAAAAATTTAAACGAAAAAAAAAATTGATTACAGATAAGACAAGGCTATCACCATTTGATATATGTACGTATAAAGAAACCGTTCTTCAACCCCCAGATCTTCATTACGTCGGTTCTTAAGAGTTATTATACTTCTACTTGATTTGATAAATGAATAAGATTACAACGCAAAACAGCAACATCGTGGTAATTCGTTTATAAACATGCTTTTTGAAATTAATAGAAAAAAATACAGTGCGATGTCGTTATCTTTTTTGACCGAGTTTAATAGGCAATTAGTATCTTTATCAGGTAACCATGAAACCTCTCAGTTTGTAGTGAGAGTAATATATTGGAAGTCTATATTCTACTCGTAACTACGAATAATGCACTGCAATGTATGAATAATGAATAACAATAATAATAATAATAATAATAATGGCGGCGCTACAGTCCGAGGTGGACCTGGGCCTAGCTTCTCAGCAACCACTCTTGATGTGCGTGCTATTGTTCTATCACGAGTGGAGGGAACCTACAGTTTAATGCCGACTCCGAACGGCGAGATTGAGAAGCTATTTCTAGACAGTTGTACTCTTTGAGCATTGTCAGTGAATCGAAAGAGGTGGAGCCGTGAAAAAATCTTAAGTTTTTTTCGAGATTCGAAACTTAGACCTCGAGCGTAGGAGTCGACGCACCTACCAACTACGCCACGGCGTTCAATAATAATGAATAAACATACTTTTATAAGCCTACCCATCTACAATCGGAACTGCGAAACTCCGTTTTAGGAGAATAATTTAATGAAACAAATCTAAAGATTCTGTAAACAGTCTTTAAAAATATAAGACGATACCAATAGATTTCGATTTATTATGACTTGAAAACGAAATAGCTACCCGACTGTTAATTGACGTATTTGATTGCATACTATTTGGCGAGATTGATTATCGTGCGATTAAACTCCCAGTTTATGAGAGCTACGATCCAATTTTGATATCATGTGGAACAAGTTTACACATCCCTTGAATATGATTTCCAACTACTGGATAATCACGCCTAAGTTCTTTTGTAGTTCCGCTCGTATAATTCCATTGGGACCAGGGGACTTATATGGTTTGAAACTCCGTAGAGCCCATGCTATTCCTTGGTAGTGAGATTGAAAGTGCTGCTTACAGGAGTTGCACTGTTGTTGGCTGGACATGTAGACAAATAGAGTCTGGAGGCTTCAGAAACTCCCTCAAAAAAGAGCTTTAGGGCTTTCTTTCTTCTGTTTTGATTGCAAAATTTTGAGGGATTCCTTATAGGAATGATGGGATGCTTGATAAGGATTTATTAACAGAATTCTAGTAGAGAGACCAATTGGTTTCCCTAAACCTCCAAAAGAGCTTGGATCGTTGAGTTATTATACATATATATCAAATTATAATATATCTATTATAATATATCTATGATCAGAAAATGAATGTGTGTTGGAAACTGTCAAGTTACCAATGAGATCGGTTATTGGAGACACTAGTAAGGTCAAGTACTTCTTATCTATTGTAGAAGAGGTAACATAAATACTATTGTTTAAGTTACTATATTTCAGTCGAGCTCTTATGTCAATAATTTTTGTAACGAACCGTGGGACCAGAACTCGCAAACAAAATTCACGCGTCTCGTATTCTCCACGAGCAAAATATTTGACACCGCTGCAGTTGCGTCGCACGGTTTGAATTAGCTTACGATGCAATATTTTGTACGCACAAGGTGCAATTTGTATGAGAGCTCGACTCAGTCCGTCGTGTGCATTCAAAGGGTCAACACCCAAATAATAAAGAATAATATTTAATAATTTCAGTGTTTCATTTTTTTTAAAGTTCTTAATTAAACATTGGCGACCGTGACAGGACACTACTAAAAGAGTTTAGTAGCCTGTAAATTGTGAAATAAAAAAAAAAAAACAAATAAGTAAAAAGTGAAAGGTTGTGTCCGGTGATTTCATTTCTAATAAAAAAAAAAAAAAAATATATTAAAGTGATATGTCGCGTAAACTAGAAGAACTTGCGGACCGTCAGAACAAAGTTGGAGAAGAAATTTGTATTCTTGCTCGCAACTATGGAAAAGACAGTTCAAGCAGGAAGACAAGAAGCTATCTGGAGCAACGTTGGCAATTATTGGATTCCTTATGGGAGGAATTCGATAATAATGACAGCGAGATACGTGACAACTACAGTGAAAGTGTTAATCACGATTATTTCGCTAAGTCATACTATGACAAGATAAAGTCAGTATATGAAAACATTAATAAAGACATAGCCATGAGGCTATCGGAACAGCCAGTGCAGACGGAGCGAAAGGAGCCATCAGCAGGACCAGTAGCTCCAGCAGTACCAGCAGCCACAGCAGCAGCAGTACCAGCAGCCACAGCAGCAGCAATTCAAGCAGCACCAACAGACCCAGCAGCGGAACGGATGTATGGTTTTGACCACTATGCCACAGAAAGGCGAAATATAAAGCAACAGTCAGTGGGACAGCGATCAAAGGAAGGTGTAAATTTACAAGAAAGGCTAACCTTGCTCATGTCCATACTTCAGCAATCCCTCGATAAGAGCAAGGTAGAATTAGACCAAAGAAAATCTGATTCCGTTTACAGAATCAGAGCAAGGTCCATTGAGGAAACTTGGGATGAAATTCGTGAGCTTCGTACAAGGTTGGGGGATCAAGCATCCATCCAAGAAACTCGAGATCATTTCGATATGAGAGATGTAGTCGAGGTCACACTTATCGAATTGTGCGAAAGGTTGGAAGGACCTAAAATGCAAGCGAATCCAATTACCACAACAATGAAACTGCCGAAAATAGAATTGCCAAAATTCGATGGCAACTATCTAAACTGGCGTCAATTTCACGATCTTTTTAAGCAGCTTATTCATGAACAGCCAATACCACCGGCCCAAAAGCTGTACTTTCTTCGCGCCAACGTGACTGGGGAAGCGCATAATCTAATTCAGCATTTCCAGCCAACAGATGCTAATTATGAAGTGGCTTGGAGAACGTTAGTTGAGCGATTCGATAATCGGAGACTGCTACTAACGGCTCAACTGACAAGATTACTGTCACAATCTTCAGCAATGGGAACTGCCAATAGTCTGAGAAGATTGCATGACACAACGAAAGAAGGAATGCAAGCTATCGCAAACCTGGGCATCGACATTAATAACTGGGACCCACTGATAGTTCATCTAATGCTGCAGAAACTGGATAAGGAAAGCAGAGGTTTGTTCGAGCAGTCGTTACAAGATCCTAGAACCAGCCCGAGCTTAGATGAGTTCCTGAAGTTTGTGGAGTTGAGATTCCAGACATTGGAAGCGATGGGTACCAAGGATGACAGGAAAAGATCAGCCGCGCTAACTGCAACAAATAGTGTCAATAGTATCAATTGCACTATGTGTAACTCGGGTAAGCATAAGATTTATAATTGCTCACAGTTTCTATCTCTTTCACAGGATGAACGAGAAAGGGCTGTTCGCAGACTACAACTTTGCCGAAATTGCCTCAAGACAGGTCATTATTCTCCATCATGCCAGTCCAGATCTTGCCAAAAATGTGATGGCAAGCACAACACACTCCTTCACCCTCGTCAACAACAGGTTCCTGAGCAGGAAAAACAACAATTTCAACCAACATCTAACCAACAGAAGAAACTGCAGCTAACTCAAAGTAAGTCCTATTTGAATAAGAAGTGCGAATTACAACCTGTCATGTCCGGTAATGCAGCCATAGATCTTAAGAAACGTCACGTCTATCTCGCTACTGCGATTGTTAACGTCATTTCCGCCTGCGGCACTCGCATCCCATGTCGTGCTCTATTGGATTCCGGTTCGCAAATCAGCTTTATAACGGCGAGCATTGCACATGAGCTAGGACTCAAGAAACACAGATTGGAAGTTCCAATCAGCGGCATAGGAGGTAATGAGTGCAAGGCCGAGTTTATCGCACATGTCACTATTGAGTCGAGGACATCATCCTATAAAACAGCAATTGAGGCCAGCATCATGCCTCGTATAAGCGAATACAAGCCCATTCATGAAATGCACACATCGTCCTGGAATTTACCGCCAAACGTGCACCTTGCTGATCCTATGCATTTCAAGGCGCAACGCATCGATATTCTGTTGGGAGCAGAAATATTTTTTGATTTGCTTCTGCCAGGAGAAATAAGAATATCAGATAACCTTCCAATGCTACGTAACACAAAATTAGGATGGATTGTAGCCGGAAGTATACCAGTGAACGCGACAACGACGCACTGTCATATAGCTACAAGGCCCTCAATCTCATCATTGGACAAGCTGGTTCGGAAATTTTGGGAAACTGAGAATCATGATGCTCCGATAACAACAATGAGCAAAGAGGAACATGATTGCGAAATACATTTCCAGAAAACCATTAGAACAAATGCAGACAATAGATTTGTAGTAAGTTTGCCATATAAAGAAGATCCTAATGAAACATTAGGAGAGTCATTTGAAATGGCTAAAAAACGTTTTCTGGCATTGGAAAGGAAATTGGAAAAAAATAGTGAGTTGAGAGAAGCATATACGCAATTCATGGAAGAGTATGAATCGCTCGGTCACATGAGTCCAATCAGCGATTGCAAACTTGGTAAAACGCATTATATTCTTCCACACCATTGTGTTATAAAACCCGAAAGTTCGTCAACAAAACTGAGGGTGGTATTCGATGCATCGGCAAAGAGCTCATCTGGTTGTTCATTGAATGACATTTTAATGGTTGGACCAACAGTTCAACCAGATTTATTCTCAATCATCATTAACTTCCGAATGCATAGATATGTTTTTACTGCTGATATAAGTAAAATGTATCGACAGATCTTGATAGATCCTAAGGACAGGATGATGCAGTTAATCTTATGGAGACCACATCAGAGTTTTCCACTGCGAATATACCAACTCAATACTGTAACTTATGGAACAGCATCGGCGTCATATTTAGCTACAAGATGTCTGGCAAAACTTGCGGATGACAATGGAGAAGAATGTCATCTGGCTTCGCATGCTGTTAAAAACTGTTTTTATGTCGACGATTGCCTTACTGGGGCAGAAAGCATAGAAGATGCCAAAAGGTTATTAACTAAAATCTGTCATCTGCTGAAAAAGGGCAATTTTGAATTACGAAAGTTTTGTGCTAACCATCCAAAAATACTGGAAGATATTCCTGAGCAATATAAAGAACAACTTGTCACATTTCATCAAAGTGAAGTAATAAAAACTTTAGGATTAATCTGGGATCCTTCTTCTGATGCATTTAAATTCAAGTTTGAGATTGATGTAACCAACGAAGCGTATGAACGTGTTTGCAAGCGAAGAGTATTAGCTGATCTCGCCAGGCTGTTCGACCCCCTAGGATTACTTGGACCCGTTATAGTACTTGGAAAACTCTTTTTGCAGGATCTATGGAAAACAAATTTATCTTGGGACGAACCACTTTCCGAAGAGCTGTCAATTAAATGGCTTAATTATATAAAAGAGTTCTCCATGTTGAAAGAAATAAATATTCCCAGATATGTTTCACTGCCTTGCAGCTATGTCCAACTGCATGCTTTTTCAGACAGCAGTCTAAGTGCCTTTGGTGCATGTGTCTATCTCAGATCCATTGATAACCAAGGAAAACTGTATTCACAACTTTTGTGTTCAAAATCGAGAATTGGGCCTCTCAAGACAATGTCTATCGCGAGGTTGGAATTACAAGGTGCGGTGCTTATGGTTGAGTTAGTAGAGAGGATATCACAGCTGCTATGCGATAAAATAAAGAAAATTACATATTACACTGACTCCACCACAGTGCTGGCTTGGATACGATCCCCTTCTTATACTTGGGAAACGTATGTTGCAAATAGAGTTGCAAAAATTCAAGCAAAAACAGATATAAATCAATGGAATTACATAAAGGGAAGCAACAATCCGGCGGATATGATATCAAGAGGTGTGGATCTTCGAACTCTTCTCAAAAAGCCACTATGGTTTAATGGGCCTGATTTTCTTACCAAAGACGAAGGATACTGGAAGGTGGCGCCACATTGTTTTCCAGAAGATATTCCAGAACGGCGCAAGAATAAATCTGTGTTAACAATGATAGCAATTAGTTATGAAAATTTGATTGAGCAAGTGAATCATAGAAATTCATTTTACGTACTGCAAAAGATATTTGCATATGTTTATAGATTTTATAATAATTGCAGGAAGCATAAATCATTAAGAAGTGGCACTCTTTTATCTGTAGAAGAACTTCAACAAGGAACCAATTTTATATTTATAAGTGTGCAACGAAGAGAATTTCCACATGATTATAGTACTCTGCAGAAAGGAAAGCGCCTACTCAAACATTCCAGCATAGCATCGCTATCACCATTCTTTGATGAAAAGACCAAATTAATTAGAATTGGTGGAAGATTAAAAAATGCATCAATTATGGCCGACGCTAAGAATCAAATATTGCTACCAAAAGACAATAATATAACGAAACTGCTTTTAGCATATTTACATCAAAAGCATATGCATGTAGCACCCAGAGCTCTAATCGCTATCTCTAGACAAAGATACTGGATCTTAAGTGTTGGGAGAATGGCGCGACAAACAGTTTCCAGATGTGTAATCTGCTTCCGGTTGAATCCACGACCTTTAGCACAGATGATGGGCAATTTACCCAAGGAGAGAGTTAATCCGTCTCGTCCATTTTTATATTGCGGAGTAGATTTCTGTGGCCCTATAAAGACACATTACAAAATCAGAGGTAAAGGACCCACAAAATCGTACTTAGCTGTTTTCGTGTGTTTTGCGACAAAGGCGCTACATATTGAGGTGGTGGGAGATCTCTCTGCAGAATCTTTTATAAATTGCTTAAAAAGATTTATTGGCAGAAGAGGATTATGCCATACCATTTTCTGTGATAACGCTACAAATTTTGTAGGCGCAAAAAATGAATTGATGAATCTTAAAATGGTTTTTGAAGATGAGAACAATCAATCATCAATTAAGGCAGCTTGTTTGGAAAATGGAATAAATTGGAAATATATCCCACCACGTTCTCCACACTTCGGCGGTCTCTGGGAAGCTGCTGTAAAGTCTGCAAAAAACCTTCTTGTCCGCTATCTTCGTGAAGCATCTCTCACCTATGAAGAGCTGTCGACAGTTGTTATTTAAATAGAAGCCATCTTGAACTCCCGGCCAATTACTGCTATGACATCCGATCCAAATGATTTGGAAGCATTAACACCTGGACATTTTCTAATTGGAGCACCACTGACGGCTCTACCTGAGCCGGATGTTACAAATAATAAAATGGGTTGTCTTAATAAATTTCGCCAAATTCAGTGTCTTCAGCAGCATTTTTGGAAGCGCTGGTCTTTGGAATATTTAAGTTTATTGCAGCAACGAATGAAGTGGAGGACCGAATCGAATAATTTAACTCCTGGTACACTTGTTGTCATAAAGGAAGCTAACATTCCTCCAATGAGTTGGAAATTAGGACGCGTAACAGAAGTGTGTGAGGGAGGTGATTCTCTAGTGCGGGTGGCAAGGGTAAGAACTCAAACTGGAACTTGCTTAAGAGCAATACACAACTTGTGCCCACTACCAATAGAAAGTTCAATAGAAGAGGATAACCAAGAGCCCAATAGTAAAAAAGATACCATCATAACTGAAGATACGTGTACTCAGGGCAGAAACCTTCGGAGTAAGAAATCTCTGAAACCTTCACTCTTAGCCGCAATGCTTTTGACGTTACTTATTTTACCCACATCCATAACAGCTACGAACGAAGATATTCTGGTAAGCAAGCTTGATGATGCAGCAGGAATTTATTTTGAGGACATTGGTAGAATTCAAACAATTAATACATATTGGAATATATATGTTTATTATAACATTACTACATATTGGCAAGAGTACGGAGAAATAAAGGCATATTTGGAGTTATTAAATACAATGTGCACAAGGGAAATATCACAACAAGCAAACTGTAATCCAATAATCGGATCCGTAAGACATAGAATGGAAATTATTGAACACAACAACGATCTGTTATTCAACCTTCATTCATCGCAGCACATCAGAACCAGAATGAGAAGATCTCCATTTGATTTTGTTGGGACTCTGGCCCATAGCCTTTTTGGGGTGTTAGACCAAGATGATGCCAATCATATCGAAAAGGAAATTGTTTCCGCTAAGGAAAATGAGCATCATCTAGCAGAACTAGTACGCAAGCAAAGCTCTATAGCAGATACTACGGCAAATATTCTCAAACGCAACACAATTGAAATCTACCAACAATTTAAGACTCTTCGAGAACATCTCTCTCAAACAACCAACGCCATTCGAAAAAACGAAGGAATAAATGAGGTAATTTTAAACTTGTCCTCACTAACATCGTATTTAACCTTGCTGGTCACCAACTTCGAACGCATCCAAGACGTCTTATTGGACGTGATGCTAGATCTGAGCCATGAAAAAATAAACCCAAAATTGATAACGCCAGACCAATTTATTCAGCAACTGCAGCTAATACGCAACCATCTCCCAAGCACACTAACATTACCCAGTGGATCTGGCATCGATATTTACAAAATGGCAACAGTTAAGGCTCGCCTGATGAATAATACAATAATATTTAAGATGCAGTTGCCTCTCATAAATCCAGAAGAATTCCAAATTTTCAATCTAATTAAAATTCCCATACTTCACAAAAATTCAAGCTATATGATAGAGAGCAGTTATTCGTATTTGGCAGTCACTTTAACAAGGGATAAGTACTTTTCACTAACAGAAGCGGAGTTAGGGTCGTGCAAAGTTTTTCAGCTCCGGAATTATCTTTGCGGTCAAACGCACCCGGTTTCTATACATCAAAACGATCACCATAGTTGTGAAATGGCCTTATTGAACGATGCTCATAACGCAATGGCTGAATGTACTATCAAGTTAGTACCCACAGAAAACCAATGGAAGAATCTAAAGACATCCAACGGATGGATACTTTCCATTGTTTCTAGTCTAACCGCGCATCTTATTTGTCAGGGCAGTACCCGCCCTTTGCATTTAACTGGAAACGTGTTATTGGAATTCAAAAGGTCTTGCACACTCAAGTTACCTTCTCTCATTATCCACGGACGAATAGAACACAGTACTATCATAAGAGGCTCCTTCATTCCCAGCGCAAATATCTCCAATTGGATACTAAATCACAACGTTGCAAAAGACATCACTGAAACATCTGAAGTAAATGACGTTGACATATCGGAGTTTGATAGACTAAAGAGCATGATTGATGACGTAATTAACCAAACGAAGTCTCTTCCGAGACCAGAAGATATGAACCCACATGATTATCATCACTATGCGTTAGGGTATTTCTTATTGGCTGGCATGATTGGCTTGATAGTTGCGCACTTTTATTCGAAAAGGCAAAGACCTACGCCTGCACCCCGGTCTCAACCACCGCAACGGTTTGAAGTAGTTATTTAAGTCTCAAGTGCATTCAAATGACATCTAATTATAACTTCATTATTTAATAATTATACAGTAAACTCACATCAAAATAACATATTTGTTTATTTTTTAGTCCGATTCTTATTCAATTATATTGTATTAAATTTAGAGGCTTAGAAACCCTCAAGGGGGGGAGTATGTTTAAGTTACTATATTTCAGTCGAGCTCTTATGTCAATAATTTTTGTAACGAACCGTGGGACCAGAACTCGCAAACAAAATTCACGCGTCTCGTATTCTCCACGAGCAAAATATTTGACACCGCTGCAGTTGCGTCGCACGGTTTGAATTAGCTTACGATGCAATATTTTGTACGCACAAGGTGCAATTTGTATGAGAGCTCGACTCAGTCCGTCGTGTGCATTCAAAGGGTCAACACCCAAATAATAAAGAATAATATTTAATAATTTCAGTGTTTCATTTTTTTTAAAGTTCTTAATTAAACAACTATTATTATTATTATTTTGGTTGAGAGTATATTGCCCCGCGACCATCAACATATATTGTGCCCAAACTGTAAATTAATATGTGACAGCACACCACATTAACTATAGAAAACCCACTAATACCAAAATGTACATATTCTCAGATAGCCAAGTGGTTCTTAAAGCACTAAAGAGCTACACATTTAACTGTAAGGCTGTCTGGGAATGTCACAAAATACTAAACAAAGTGGCAGAAAACAACAGGCTAAAGTTGATTTGGGTGCCAGACCATGAAAACCACAAAGGAAATGAAAAGGCTAACATACAAGCCAAGAAAGGTGCTCAGGTACTTTTTACGGGGCCTTTATGGCTTCAACAACACGGACACAGACTTACAACTACACAAATGGATCATAAAACAAAGGAATCAGTTCTGGAACAGTCAAGAGGGTATTAAACACTCAGGAATGTTCATGGACCAAAATTCAATCCCAAACGAGCCAAATATGGTCTAGAACTTAATAAAGCAGACCTAACAGTGTTATGTGAAGCACTAACAGGACATGGGGCATGTAACTATCACCTTCACAAATTGAGTCTTAGCAGCACAGAAATCTGTAGTCGATATGGACAGATCAAAGAAACTATGGAACATACAGTTATAATAATATAATAATGGCGGCGTTACAGTCCGAGGTGGACCTGGGCTTAGCTTCTCAGCAACCACTCGTGTTGTGCGTGCTATTGTTCTCTCACGAGTGAAGGGGACCTTCAGTTTAATGCCGGCTCTGAACGGCGGGATTGAGAAGCTTTTTCTATACAGTTATACTCTTTGAGCATTGTCAGTGACTCGAAAGAGGTGGGGCCGCGAACAATTTTTTTTTGAAAAATTGTTTGTCTGAACTTTGTTTCGAATTTAGACTGTGAAAGTCTAATGCGCATGGGTCGACGCACGAACCCACACGGCCACGTCGCCCACTGAATTGTACTATACATTGCGAAATTATGAATTTTTTAAAAGAATTTTTACCAATAACAAACGATAACACTGTTGATTTCGCTTAGGTTTATGGCGCATCATTATAATAATACATAGTATTCAACTAGACTGTAAGATTTCTAGAAACAATAATATTCAAAATAGGTTTTCCACAAAAACTTAGATATGATTTGAATTTTGAGTTCTGGGAAGATGTTTACGTCTGTGAGGACCCATCCCTGGCTTTGGACTTGTTTCGGGCTTAAGATAAGCAGAGATGTTCAGAGGTTGATCAACAATGTTCTACGGAAGTTTATAATTAACAACCAAATAAGGGTTTATAGGGATATACCATCCGTAATCGCAGCAGAAGAACTAAGTGACCACAGAGATTTAATAGCACATATTCTTAAATGTATTTCAGTGAACGGTTAAGTGTTGAAATTAACCAAGTGTCATATCGCCTACCCTACGATTATTTAGAGAATAGAGTTGCCGAGTTCGGCATTCAACCAATTGATACACCATCGGTAAATATCCCATTTCTACTGACTCTAAAAAGCCGCATTCCTTTTTGGGATTGTAAAATCCCTTTATGTTTCGCTAAAAAAAGAGCGTCCCTTCAGAATCTAAGAATGCTTTCCGCCAATTTCAGAATTAACTAATCTCAAAAACCCCAATTGGAGCAGCCTTTTTTTCATTTTATATTAATTTTAATTAAGACTTTACTGAACCTTACGTGTTAGACAAAAATTATTAAAACTAGCTTACCTAACTTGTTAGAACTATCTAACTGGCCCCGTCAGTCACTATAAGCTAAACTTAAACCTTAACTATGTCTTTCGACTTATCGTAGTGACTGGTAATATAATGAAAAATTTAAACTAAGAAAAATTTGTTGTAGTGAAATAATACTTTTTTGCTTTTCTTACCATCTAAATAAAACTTAACTTACCATTAATTGTAACCTAACTAAACTAATTTATCATTAATAGGAATGCATACATGTAGGAGTTCGCATTAAACTGTAGTTCCCGGGGTGTAAGGATAGATCGCCTCCTCGTGGTACACCCTGGATAACGGTAAATGATCTATCACAAGAGGAAGCCAGAATAAGCAAGTAAGATTACTCTCCTGGCCATATTGCAATTTTCGACTAAATTAAGAAAGATTTGTTTTATGATATTATTGGAAATACCGTCTTTAGTTGAAGAAGTGGATTTTTTAAGAGAAACAGTTCGCTAAAGTTCATAGGATTTCATTGGAATGTAGAAACAGCTGTTGCTTTGAAACGATTCACTTTTGAAGCATTTATCCATACAAATGAACGGGGCGTTAGAAGAACGAGCACTTAATCGAGTCGTTGCAGCAATATTAGCGAAGTACTGATTAAACACGTTAGGCATTTCAGATGGATGAACAATTTTATCATTCTGGTTGCGTACATACTCGTAGTTCAATCTTACAGAGGAAGGCGTCTTTATGTTTATAAGCTCATTTACAAAAATTTACATTTTTTTTAAATTATTACTAGCTTTGTTAGTATAATAACTTTCTTTGTATACAGGCATTTCTAGTGAAACTTCTTTACAAAGTCTATCGTAGGAAAGTTGAAGGTTTATGTTATTTGCCAGCTTTTTACATTTGAGGTGTAATGAATTTTTCATTTTAATGGTACATATCCACGGTTTAAGTTTTTTGTCTTTAGACCGCCTTTGAGTTGTAGTAGGAGAGGAGTTTATGTGACATGTTAGGATATTAGCAAATCTATTAAAAGCTATTGGCGGATCACCCTCTGCTGAATAAACCTCATCCCAGCCTTCATGCAGTAAAATATCATTAAGCCGGTCAAAATTAAGAGGTGTGCATGTCTGATATAATAAATACTTCTTAGTTAATTTAATACTGTTGCTCTGAAAGAATAAACCAATCATACAATGATCAGATATCTTAAAATCAGAAATAGAGCTAGTGATAGTAAATCCAGAACTGCAATCAAGTTCCAAAGATATGATCAATACAGCTTTGATTAGAAGAAGTAAGTCTTGTAGGTTGTATGTACCATGCTTCTAAATCATTACTTGATAGTAAAGAAATCTAATTAAATACATTGGGAGACTCAGAATGAATATCTATGTTGATATCACCCAATAAAAGTAGATTCTTTGTCCTTACATCGGATAACAAGGCTCTCAATTCCTCAATAAATAGATGTACGGCTTTATCATGTAGCCTGTGCAAACAAGTAAAAGTAAACTTTGTGGCGTCAACCGGGCAGGTACTGGGCCTCGGAGTAGACGATCAGTCCTTCGACGTTATAAAAAGTAAAAACAATTCCCTGAGTTACAGGTTCCGCAGAGTTGAAGTGGCTGGACTCAAGAGGTCGGCGGAGGAGATGAGTCAGTTGACCACTCCAAACCCAAATTCGGAGAGGACAGAACCTGCAGAGGAGAAATCAGATCCTCAGCAGGTTGAAACACTCGCTTCTCCTGCTGAGCAAGTGGCTGAGGGAGGAGATGAATTCATGCGTCTGTCGGAAGACTTGTTCTCTGATAGAGAACATGAGATGACGGTAGTGGAGATAGAGGAGAGTATACTCCTCCAGGAGAAGAGCTGGGCATTAGCCCCCAACGAGCAATAAGCTCAGGCAAAGCAAGTAAAACTGTAAGAAATCCGAGGAAAACTGTAGCAAAGCTACAAACAGGCACTCATCTCCTACAACAAAGAAATAAGAAGCGCAAAAAGAGAAAGATTTAGGAAATTCTGCGTGACAATCACCCATACCCCTACTGCGGCCAGGCTCCACAAAGCGCTAGCAAAAACGGGGGAGATACAGATGTCTCTAAGAAAACCTGACGGCAGATACACTGAAAGTGAAGAACGGAGGGCAAGACTTCTATTGGAAACCCACTTTCCGGGCAGTCGACACACAGAAAGGTGTGAAAACAATCTGCCAATCCCAAGGGATGAAGACTGGAGAGTCGCAAGAGAGATCTTCTCCAAAGGGCGTCTGGAATGGGCCATTAACTCGTTTCAGCCCTTCAAATCCCCAGGTGTGGATGGAATCACGCCAGTCCTATTTCAAAAAGGGCAAGGCAAACTAATACCATTTCTATTAATGATATTAAGAAGTAGTCTAGCACTGGCCCAACTGTGGCCATGGAGGTGCTACTGGAGCTGACTCCTTTGCATCTAGTGATTGCAGAGTGTGCAAACAAAACAATCATGAGAATGACAAATGAAGGGATAGGAAAAGACAGGTGCATTACAGCGAGGCAATTCGACGCACTAGTCAAAAAGCTCCCAGTCCTAGCCATTCCGAAGTAGATTCATTGATTAGGAGATTCAACTTCCAAAATAAATTTATAAGTAAGCTCAGCACCGAAAGGGACTGGAGCAATGAATCTTCGGTTCACAGATTGAGCAGCAACACGGTAAAATGGTATACAGACGGATCAAGAACTGATGAAAGAACTGAAGCAGGAGTTTTTGGACTCAGGATAAAATACTTCGAATCCATGGGCAAATGTACCAGCATCTTTGAAGCGGAAATTTATGCCATAGACAGATGCATTCAGATCAATCTCGAAAGGAATTATACCAACTGCGACATAGCAATAATGTCGGACAGTCGAGCCGCTATTATGGCACTGGACTCCTACACCATCAAATCCAAACTTGTATGGGAATGCTTGCAAAAGCTCAAAGAGTTGAGTAGGAGAAACCGAGTAAAACTCTGCTGAATACCTGGCCATATGGTAATAGAAGGCTTTGAAATGGCCGATTCCCTGGCAAGGAAAGGAGCATCAGAACCCTTCATAGGCTCTGAACCATTCTGCACTGTAGGAGACCATCTCCTCGGAGAAGAGTTCAGGGAACTAGAAGAAGGACGGATAGAAACCTGAAACAACGCTCGTGGAATGAAGCAGGCCAAAAACTTCTAACTCCTATAACCGAAAGAGGTTCGAGGGATGCATGTGTCCTAACAGGCTTCCTAACGAGGCACTGTAGACTCAGGGAGCATCTAAGGAAACTAGTGGTATCAGAAGAAGGTCTCTGCAGGTTTTGTGAAGAATTTAATGAAATTCCATAACATAACGTGGGCACTAGCCCACGAAAGAAAAGATGTCTGGGCAAGTACCTACTATCAGAAGAAGAAACGCAATCACTAGAACCACCTCACATTCTCAGATTCCTGAAGGAAACTGGCTTAGAGAGAATACTCTACAACAGATTTCTTCACCTATGTGCAATAGGAGTCCACTACACTCAATACAACTCTGAAAGGAACTGTATTTGAGGGGAACTCGTAATTGTGCTAAGGTATTGAAAGGGGGCACAATAGGTCTTAAAGGTCGCGGTGCAATATACCCTCAACAACAATAATAATAATTATCAGGAATCGCGTACTGTTACAAAATTTAGGCGAATTAAGATTCTTTAATAAAATAATAGGATAACCTACTTTCAACAACACCTTATGTGGAGAGACTCCAGACGGATTCAAAGAGTTAAGATATTCTGTGGGAAAATGAACAGCCTTTTCAAAATCGAGTACAGTGTCGAACAAGTAGTATATTTAGAATCAAGTTATTCACTTTATCTATCTGTTCGTTAGATGACAGAATCGCTCTTTCTTTGAACCAAGTTTTAAGTTCCTATTTATTGACATGTGGCAAATGGTAAGATCTTTTTAATAAAGCATTTGTTTCATCATGTGGGCGCCGTGGCGTAGTGGGTAGGTGCGTCGACTCCTACGCTCAAGGTCGTCAGTTCGAATCTCGGAAAAAAACATCAAACATTTTTTCACGGCTCCACCTCTTTGGGGTCACTGACAATGCTCAAAGAGTATAACTGTCTAGAAAAAAGCTTCTCAATCTCGCCGTTCGGAGTCGGCATTAAACTGTCCCCTCCACTTGTGAGGGAACAATAGCACGCACAACACGAGTGGTTGGTGAGAAGCTAGGCCCAGGTCCATCACGGATTGTAGCGCCGCCATTATTATATATTATTATTATTATTATTATTATTTATTTCATCAGCACGTCTGGCCTAGTTACAGCTGGTAGAATTTTACGAAAATCAGCTGAGAACAAAACTGTACATTCACCCATTGGAGAGTTTTTGGTGCTCAAATCGCACATTGTTCTATCCAATGGTTCCACGAGCCAATGCCTCTCTTTTGGTGGCTTCGTCCCATACCATTAGTGAGCAATCACGCATACATTTTACCGTACTGCCTTGTTGAGAAATGCTACGCACACTGTTAGCAATCTTAGCAGAAGTTTAATTGTAGTTTAAAAGTATAGCTACAATGCCGGATGATGCGATGGCTAATGTTATTTTACCAGTCGATTTGACTTTGGCTAAAATCAAATTGATTAAAAATATTTTTCCTGTGCCTCCTGCAGCATCAAAGAAATATAATTTACCTTCATTCTTATCAATTGATGACAGTAACGCAGTGAATACTTTCTTTTGATCGATGTTCAAGCGAGGTTCATGTTGAGCTAGAACTTGTAACAGTCTTGATTGATCGTATGATATTTCTCTTGTGTATTCGGCAGTGGTTAAATCTGAGTTATTTATATTAGATGGTATTGGCAGTCTAAAATCCTTGATAGATTTACCCGAAAGTAATTGTACTACTTCGTTCATCTCAAATAACGCTTCGTCATAAATATTTTTATCATTTTTATCATCATCTAAGAATAACTCTCGTCGTCGCCGAAACAGAATCTCATTGGCCATATTTTCTTGAAATTTATTTTATAGACTAACAGAGTTGGTCACTTGACAAAACGCTACAATGATGGCAAACAAATATCTTAATGATCTAGGTGAATTACACATAGCAGCTTCTGATAATGTGTTTTTGTTGCAGCGGAAAGAAGAGCAATAGACCGATCTGTTGTAAATGATTAATTCAAACTAAGAAGGGAGGAGCACATAAAATGAATTTATATATAGCATGAAAATGTTGTGTGTAGTTGTGTGAAAGAGTTACCAAAATATTCATAAGCCGTTGTCTCTCCAACAGTTTTCCCAGTGAGAATCCTCTTCCAAGAAACCCTTAGCTTTGCATGCTGCTTGATAAGTATTGTAAATAACATCTTGTTCAGTTCTCAGGTGCGCAAATGTTGTTGGACATTTTATAACATTCAGTAACATTTGTTGGGATGAATCACATAGACCCTCCCAAGAGCATCCGCTTTTTTTTACTCCAGGGAAACCATCGACAAGCTGGAGAGGCTGGAGAGGTATGTTGAGTGAGGCCCAGGTCCACCCCGGACTGTGGCGCCCTAAGAAGAAGAAGAAATACACCCTTTGTCCATTTTCTAAATGAGCTGCAAGATATTTGTGATCATCGGACCAAGGTGGTAGCAAGCTCCCAGCTAAGTGCTAAGTGATATACTTCCTTTTGAATTTTAAATGAAGACACAAAACCCCGCTCTATAACTCGCGTGCTCTTGAATGAGATAATTTGAAATGCGTTATTATAGCGACGTATGAATTCTTTCGGTTTTTGATGATTACCGGTAAGGAGAGAGTGTAGTGGTTCGGGTGGAGGAAGAAAGTCGTCTTATTTTATTTTTCCTTGTAAGCAGCACATGCCTTTCGATTCGTCCCTAAATTCCAAAGCCGAGCAATGTTCACGCACTACTGTCATAGTACATATTGATACTATAAAATCATCTTGGTATGGAATCGAAAAATCGTAATTCATGGCAAAATTTACTTTATTTTCCCATAAATTAGTCTGTGCGGGCTCTGATTTCATTCACTGGATCTCTGAACTCTATGTCTGTATCGATCCTGGCTAAGGCGAACCTCACGCTCTTCTGACGATTTTCTATATCTTTTTAAACGCACTCTTTTTGCATTCCTTGTGCTACGACCTATGTTTGAAATACGACGTCTTCCAGACATGACTGAAATGTATATTGCTTTCTGTGCAGAAAAAAATAAACTGGGCGAGCAACTGGGATGATTTCGGAATATAAGACGACGTTTCCAAACTAATTTAGTCGAATTTTCTTGTAACTACAATCCAAATCAACTATTTATTACTACATTCATACATACAAACAAACAAACATCCATCCATACATGTACCTATACTTGGGGTACAAAGCGTAATTCAACGTACAGAATACCATCCTAGCTAGCTAGCGGCTCGAACTTTCTATCCCACCTTAGGCACCAATGTCCTAGGCATTAAGACCGAGCTCAGTAAGGTATTAATTATGGCATACTGCAAACAACGATTTGGATTTTGGAAGCTATGAGGGCTAACGTTTTTAGTATTCTGTTACCCGAGTAAGCTGGAGTAAAATCCGGTTGACACGGCTTTCAGGCTAATGCTACACACGCCCCGTCCCGTTAAAAACTTGGCAGGACTCAAAGAACTCTCAATGTTATATCGCCATTAAGTTGGTGGTGTAGGTCTAGATGTAACATTCCTGGTTAGCACCGATCAGACCCTGGCACACGACTCCATAAGGGCATGGTCTCACTGCTTGCAAACACAACCATGGGATCATTCAGGAATCATAAAAACGGAGGAAGTGGAGAGACTATTGTAGCGGCTTTTCAAAGGAGTTCAAAGCTGCAGAGATCACCTGTAGGACAAATACCAACGCCCCAAAGAAGCGAAGAGGATAGTGCGGCTCAACAAGTACGCGCAACGCCGACAACAGAAACAACCAGCCACCCATTTATCTTCCACAAACTGAGAGAACAGATTAAAGCGTTGGTTGAAATGTTGGAGGATGGCAAGAGATGCTCCATTCATCAACCAATGAGATTGAGGCACACGATGATAAGGCCAAAGAAGTGATGCGGAAGAACAACGCATCACAAACATCCTCATGGATCAAACCTGCAATTGCTGAAAATGTAAAACGAAGACAGCAACCGAACGGGGAACACCCGAGCCCAAAACGGAGGCAAAATCAGCCAGAAGCGACGGGGAGAAATACTAACAGATCTCTCGTAAAGCCGAAGAAAGAGAGAACGTGGAAGTCAGACCACAAAAAATTCCTAAACAACTGAAACCGGCGAATCTAGTTGATAGTAGTAAAAACAAAGTATCTCGTCGAAGGAAACAAAAAAGAAACAGGGTCCTCCGAGAAAAATCAAGGAGAAAACAAGACCTGACGCAATAGTGGGAGCAGCAAAGGGTAACTTGTCCTACGCGGAAATACTATGGAAAGTCAAAACCGATCCTAAGCTTGGCAATCTCGGAGAATCGGTAACAAAAATCCGTCGCACACAAAAAGGCGACGTTCTTCCAGTTAAAAGGAGCGAAAGGAAAAGCCGACCAGTTTAAGGGCATAATTGGAGAAACTCTGGGAAAAGATGTGGAGTTCAGAACACTGACCCATTGCGTTACAATCGAAATCAAGGATATAGACGAGGTAACAACCAAAGTGAATATCTGTGAGGCACTAGCGTCCCAGACCCAACTGACTGGGCTAAAAACATCAGACATAAGTCTACGCAAAGCCTATGGCGGCACCCAATTCGTAATGATTGGATAACCCGCAGAGAGTGCAAATACACTGCTGAGGGCGGGAAAAATAAAGATAGGCTGGATTAACTGTCGTATTCGGGAACGCACTCCATTAACAAAGTGTTTTAGATGCTTAGATTGTGGACACACCCCACGTCAGTGCAGGAGTGAGCAGGACCGCTTCAAAATGTGTGGAAGATGTGGCACAGAGAGCCACATAGCTAAGAACTGCTCCCACGAGCCGAAGTGTTTCTGCTGCAAGACCACTAACCCCGACAACGCAGGAAATGTAGCTGGCAGTGCAAAATGTCCGGTTTTCAGAAGTGCCCTCACAGATGATGAAGGTTATACAAATTAACCTAAATCATTGCGCGGCCGCACAAGACCTTTTAGCACAAATGCCTAAAGAAAAGAAAGCGGATGTTGCCCTCATCAGCGAGCCGTACAAATCTCTATATGGCAGCCACGTCTTTCAAAACATCAACAGCGTAACGAACTTTTTTGCGTCTGCCGGATAAACTGTATCCACTTTTATAGTTGCTATGTGCCCCCTAGTCTATCATACACGGACTATCTAAAGCTTTTAAACGATATAGTAGCTGACATACGAGGAAAGCACCCGCCCATCATTGATGTGAGAGGAGTTGCCCTCCACGAAGCATTCGCATCGTTGAAGATTGCCCTACTAAATAATGGTTCAGCACAAACTTTCCGCAAAGCAGGCAAGAGCTCCATAGTAGATATAACGTTTGCAAGCAACACGCTTCTGCACAAGATAAAATGGCGCGTCAGCGAGGAATACACGCACAGCGCCCACCAAGCGATTGTACTCAAAATTGGGTAGTTATAAACCCAGGCAGCGACCCAAACGAACAGGACCTAAGTAGAAGGAGACCGCATTCGATAAAGAATGTTTCAGGAAACGTTTAGCTCTGACCTTCCAGTCAACACCACATCAGCGGAAAACATGTCGAGTAAACTGATTTAGCAATATCAACAGCTTGCGATGCAGCGATGCCCATGAGGTCTATTAGCGGAAGGGGGAACCCTGCTACTGGTGTAACGACAAGATCAAGGATCCAGGACAGTTTGCCTTAAAGCACGTCGTAGATCCCAGCGTTTCAGAGGTAGACCAGAGTTCCAAGAACTACTGGCCATCTTCAGGCTAGCAAGGCGCGACCTGGAAAAGGCAATTAAGGAGAGCAAAGCAAACTACTTCACAACGCTATGCAACGAAGCAGACTTATAAAATGGTAATGGGGAAACTGAAAGACAGTAGATCTCCTCAATTAATCCATAGATGATCCGAACAATTGTAGGACACCTGTTTCCCAGTAAACCTCCTACAATGTTCGTCCTCACACAAGGAGCTGGTCCAGAACAAATCCCACTCAGTCACGGTTGACGAGCTGCAGAATGCGTGCAGGAAAATAGGTGACAAAAAAGCCCATGACCCGGACGGCATTCCAAATAAAGCCATCAAAGCAGCCGTCGAGATGAGACCAGAGCTCTTTATGGCGACGATGCAAAAGTGCCTCGAAGAGGGAAACTTTCCCGACTGCTGGAAATTACAACCCCTGGTGCTTATACCCAAAGGCAATAGACCCCCGGAGAACCCCCAGCGTACCGACCGATTTACCTGTTGGACACCACGGGGCAGATCCTGGAGAGTATCATATATGGCAGGCTAACCGGCGTGGCTGAGGAGCGAGGAGCCCTGTCCGACCATCAGTACGGCTTTAGGAAATCGCGCTCTACCATTGACGCCATCAAGGAGGTGGTGGATACAGCAAGCGAAGCAATAGCGGGTTCAAGATGAAGGGGCGGCACAAACAAATATGCGCCGTAGTTACGCTGGATATCAAAAACGCGTTTAACATGGCAAATTGGTCCAGCATCATGGGAGCATTAAATAGGATGAGCACACCGCAGTACTCGAAGAGGATAATCGTCAGATATTTCACCAATAGAAAACTCTGGTACCAGACTGACGATGGTATTAAATACCACGACGTCTCGGCAGGCGTTCCACAGGTTGTTCTTGGACCCCTCCTGTCGAACCTAATGTACGACGGAGTATTGAGACTGACGCTGCCAGTCAATATAATTGGCTTTGCCGACGACATCGTGGTCGTGATGGTGACCAAGCACATCCACGAAGTGGAAACCGCCACAAACGAACCAATCGCCCGGATCAAAAATTGACTGGAATGTTCCGACCTCGAACTAACGGACCACAAGACTGATTTAATAACCAGTCGAAAGATTGTTTAATACACAAATTTCCGGGTTGGTTCCCAGCTAATCAGATCCAAGGAGGCTCTGAAATATCTAGGAGTGATACTCGACAACCGAACCGAATGTCTCCATCGACATTCTCGCCAAAGAGATGCATAGGGTCTACCTAAGGCGAAGAGCAAATCTTACGGAGACTAGCGCAAGATGCCTGAAGAAGGGAGAAAGGGCAACATCTATGGCACTGTGGCAAGCCAGATGCGGCACCACAACCAAAGGCAGATGGACCCATAAATTGATCCCCGCGATAGAAGCCTGGACATCGAGAACTCACGGGAACTGCAACTACCACCTCACGCAGTTCATGTCGGGCCATGGAGGTTACCAGAAATACCTCCACAGATTTGGTCACGACAGCTCACCCTCCTGTCCAGAATGCGCAGACGAAGAGGAAGACGCAGAGCACGCAATATTCCATTGCAGACGCTTTGCCGTGGGGAGAACAAATTTACCAACTCCCGAACTCCTAACGAGCGTCCAGAACGAGCTTAGAAGGCTCGAAAGAGAAAGGAAATCCGAATTGAACAATATGGAGCACACACTGCGATATGCTAACCAGCCCCTCGAAGTAATACCTAACGGCAGTTCCGCGGGGAGAAAGTGGTTGAAGTGTGCAGGATGAGGGTTAGTACTATCGAAATCGTATCGAAATCGAGTACTCGGGCTTGCGAATCGTGCATGCTGATAGCCCGGGCTGTCAGTATCTTTAGAAGATTGCCACATCCTTGGACTCATACAAAAAAAAAAACATGGTCGATCACAGCATGAAATTTATGTGAAAATGAAAATGTTTATTAGAAATCCTTTAATTTCTCGGCTTTTCTGCACTATAATATGCATGTACTATACATAAAAATCTTCGTCTTGAATCACTCTATCTATTGTCGAATACTGCATTGAGTAATTTGGAAGATCTACGGGCCCAGACAGCGGAAGCAACTTTGTTTTATACTTCGTTAAGATATGGCGTAAATTACCACCGCTACTGGAGGAAGATGCCTTAAATCAATGTTCGATATTCCATCGATTCCCACTGACTTCTTCTTTTTTAGTATTTCGAAGATCGTTTGTAGTTCCATCTTCGGTACGAACGGGCAGGCCCGGTCTTATCTAGAAGAGCGCTACGCCAGCGCCCAGAGCAGACAAATTGGAGACAGCTTCGCCATTGAGGTACCGAACCTGTGTGCGACTATGGAAGGCTCTGGTCTTGCCATCCATTTAACTAACCCTACGTTGCTGCAGGACTTTGTGGATAAGTTGCTACCTTCTATCCGTTTGAACTGGGGTATAAATAGTGAAACTATCAACGATACATGTACGCTTTCCCATTTTAGTTCATGGCTCTACAAGATTGCTGAAGCTGCGAATCGTGTCACGGTAACTAGTCGGCCTTCACAACTACGAAGCGGCAAACAAAGTAGCAGACCTACAAAGGAAAAGGGCTTCCTGAATACACAATCTGAAGGAGTTGGAGGCCATAGCAATCAACAACCTTTCGAGCAGAATTGTTGTATTTGTGAAGAAAAGTGTGAAGCAGTCTCGAAGTGCAAAAAGTTTGAAAACATGAACCATAATTTGAAATGGACAGCTGTGAAAGAATAACGCCTATGTCGACGATGCCTCAAGAGGCATGGGAACTATCGATGTAAAGTCAACTCAGTGTGTGGCAAGAATAGTTGTCCATTTAAACATCACAGGCTGCTCCATAATGATCAGAAAGACATGGCGGGAAGCCAAAAGAACACTTGCATCAGCAGTTATCGGAGTCTGTGCTGTTTCGAGTAGTGCCGGTGATCTTGTACGGTAACAACGCTCAGTTGTAAGCATTTGCCTTCTTGGATGAGGGTTCATCTTTAACCCACATAAACGAGGATGTGGGTAGGTAACTAAATGTCAAGGTAACAGCATCCCCCCTGTGCTTGAAGTGGACTGGGAGAACGCATAGACTCGAGAAGAACTCCGAAATAATACATCTCAACATATCAGGAACTTGTGCCAAAGATAGAAGGTATTCCATTGGAAAAGTGCACACCGTTAAGAGTCTGCAGCTGCCGTCACAATCTTTAGATTACAATAAGCTACGAAGACAATACAAACACTTGAAAGGCTTGCCGATAGAGTCATTTACTGATCAAAGTTCTCGTTTATTTATTGGTATCAATAATTGGAATCTGGGGCTACAATTAAAATATAAAGAAGGAAATCCCGGAGAACCAGTTGCGACCAAAACTCGACTTGGATGGGCCGTCCACGGTCGCTGGAACAGTGTACAGTAAATACCAGATGGGTTAGCGAATGGCTCAAGTTTCCACGTCGGCGAGTATGAACATTGCGACTACTCAGAGCTTGAGAGTCTAATTAAGCAGTGAGAATTTTGGGGTTTCGAAACCAGAGAAACTGTTAGTACCTACTGAAGAAAAGCGCGCTCTTGATCTGCTGGAGAAGTTCACTCACTGAAAAGACAGCTATTTTGAAACTGGACTCCTTTGGATTCGACGATGTTGAACTGCCTGATAGTTTTCCAATGGCTCTGAAGCGCTTTAAGAACTTACAGAAGCGGATGGTACAGGAACTGGAACTTGGTACAGCATTACGTGAAAAAATCAAGGACTATGTTTCGAAAGGATACGCTCGCAAGTTATCGTCCTCGGATGCTATATGGATACGTAATTCGTGGTATCTTCCTATATTTCCAGTGCGGAACCCGAATAAGCCTGCAAAATTGAGAATTGTGTGGGATGCTGCAGCAAAGGTTCGCGGAGTTTCATTGAATTCAGTTCTGGTGAAAGGACCTGATCAACTAACTCAACTAACTGCGGTTTTATACAAATTTAGCGAAAAACGTATTGCGCTTTGTGGCGACATAATGGAAATATTCCACCAAGTCCGGATAAGGGAGGAAGATCAGCATTTCCAACGCTTCTTGTGGTGCGATAGCAGTGAGAGTGAGCCCGATACATATGTGATGCAAGTAATGACCTTTAGAGCAACATGCTCTCCCGCGTGCGCCCAGTATGTCAAAAACAAAAATGCGGAGGATTTCATCGAATTGCATCCAGCGGCCGTAAAGGCCATTCTCGACAATCATTATGTGGACGATTTGCTAGTAAGCGTTGACTCTCATGCAGAAGCCGAGGATCTCGCCAAAAATATCCGATTCATTCATAAGCAAAGGGGTTTCCATATCCGGAATTGGGTTTCAAATTAAGCAACCGTTCTCACCGCCCTCCAATCTGAGTGTACAGATAAAAATCTAAACATGGATTCCGAACTTGGCACCGAAAAAGTACTGGGGATGTGGTGGTGCACCTCATCAAAGAAGCCCAAAATCTCGGAAATTCTGACGGAAGGTCGTCGTCCTACTAAACGTGATGTATTGAGGGTAATGATGTCCATATTTCCAATTTTATTATGCACATGAAGATAATATTGCATGAGATCTGGCGATCAGGCACAGGATGGGATGAAGAAATACAAGACCAGCAGTATAGCAAGTGGTTAAATTGGATTGGTGTACTACCGGAAATGGAGAACCTTAAAGTTCATAGATGCTACGTGACTTACAAGTTTGAAACCCAACACAAAATGCAGCTTCACCTACGAGTATTTGTTGACGCCAGCGAAAACGGTTACGCAGCTGTTGCTTATCTCCGATGCTCCGACGGAAGTTTAACCGAGGTGGCTTTGCTAGGAGCAAAAACACGAGTGGCTCCTCTGATTTATTTATCAATTCCCGGCTATCTCATTCCCTGATGGAGTCGCACTCCATATCATTTACCAGGAGGGTGTTTTGGTCTGACTCAAAAAATGTTCTATCCTGGCTCCGATCGGATCAGCGTAGATACAAGCAATTTGTTGCCTTTCGGGTCAGCGAGATCCTGGAGTTGTCAGACACGTCAGAGTGGCAATGGATTCCGACGAAGCTAAACGTGGCGGATGATGCCACCAAATGGAAAAATCATGCGCAGTTCAACTCGTCCAGCCGAAGGTTTAAGGGTCCGTCTTTCTTAACTCTGTCGCCTGAAGCTTGGCCAACTGAGGAGCAAACAACATTCAGAACTAAAGAGGAATTAAAACCGCAATATGTTGGTGTTCATTGTAAAACCGAAATCTTCATTTTCAAATGAGAACGATTTTCGAACTGGAATAGGTTGCTGCGGAGTAGCGCGTTGGTCTTGTGATACGTCCATAAATTGCTAGCTAGAGTTAAATTAAGGACAGCTGAAAATGAGGTATTAGATCCCGATGACGAATAAGAAAGGAAATGTAGAGCTGGTGCCAACGGTCCAATTCACCAAAGGGAACTGAGGGAAGCAGAAACTGCAATACTGAAGGAGGTTCAGTTAAGTGTATACCGAGAAGAAATTAGTCAACTGTCTCGCAATTGCACGGTGAGTAAATCGAGTTCAATTTACAAACTTTATCCACATTGAGGTTGCGCATTCTTTATCCACCGACTCGTGCATACTTGCGCTCAGAAATTTCATGGCGAGACGTGGAACGCCAACCGAACTGTATAGCGACAATGGCACAAATTTTCACGGAGCGGAGCGTGAATTGAGAGAAGTATCGCAGATGCTCGATCAGAAAAAATTAATGGAAACATTTACAACCACTACCACTAAATGGCAATTTATTCCTCCAGGATCCCCACATATGGGAGGAAGTTGGGAGAGACTAGTTCGATCGGTCAAGGTGACCCTGAGACAAATTGCGCCAATGAGGAATCCCTCAGATGAGTTCGTATGCAGCATGTTGATCGAGGTGGAGAACATAATAAACTCGCGTCCATTGACATATGTACATCGCTCTTGGAGACGAAAATGAAGAAGCACTAACGCATAATCATTTCTTGATCGGCTCTTCAAATGGAATAAAACCACGGCCACGTTGGAGGATAGCCCGTGGGCGCTCAGGAGAAACTGGCTAATACCTCAGCAATACGCCGAGGCTTTCTGGAAGCGATGGGTGAAGGAGTACCTTCCAACAATTACCCGAAGGACGAAATGGTTTGCACCTGTTAAACCGATCGAAGTTGGCGATGTAGTCCTAATTGTGGACCCCAACAGCCCGCGGAACTGCTGGGCCAAAGGGAGAGTGGTTGGAACAAGGCGGTCCAAGGATGGCCAGGTATGAAGCGCATCTGTAATGACTGGCATTGGTATTTATGAACGGCCCGCCGTAAAGTTGGCCGTCCTTGACGTCAGCGTCAGTGCCCACAAGCTCCAGTAGCCATACCGGGGGGAAGTGTTAACAAAGCTGACGTTGCAGAATTTATCCTGAGGGTTTCGAAAATAAATCGAGAGTCGAACCGAGGTCTGAGTTTCGTCTATTCAAAGTGTCATTGGAGACATGTGGTTTTTGTCTCTTGCCTTCTGAGTGGATTCTTGCTGCGAGGAGGCGTTTTATAAATATTGGAATTGAAGTAATTTGTTATATTTTTATTTGAAGAGTTTACTAAAAGTATGTATCTAATATTAACCTAAAAACCAGAATCTGAATTTTATAACTCGTCTAGAAACTGAAGAATAAAATTTGTCAGCAAACACATCAAAGCGAGTTTTTATAAAATCTGAAAACAACATTTTAGATGGTATTTCAAGACTACTAGCAATACGCTATGTTAATTGAACATAATCATTAAATTTTTCTCATTTTAATAAAAGTATGTTTAATATTTTCTAAACCTCAACACTTGCTGATAAATTGACAGAGGCACTTTGAAAATATTTCTATAAGTGCTTCATATATCTTTGCTAATGGTTTTAATGTATCAAGTCAGCTCTTCCACCTTGTGTCTGGAAGAGGTTTCAAAGTAAAAAAAATTTAGTCTATTGTTGTCCCCGACCTCAAAACATTTTCAAAAAACTTCCACGACTTAAATGATGCAGGTGATGAAACTCCTTTCATGACTTTCTAAAATTGCACTTAATCGTGGTCGGCCGGTATATCAGGTATCTTAGCTTGACAAGGCTTGAGAATTTGTGTTCATTGCAAATAAAACACTAATAAAATTATACTGAATAGAGTTTCCTAGACAATATGCACATAAATCAGCCAGAAATGAAATATGTGCATTTGAACCGATATTTTTGTTTTTTTAATAAATTAAATTTTTCAAGAAGAAAAAACCAGGAAATATTTTTTTGTTTTGCGTGTATGTTCAATTTTATGAGGTACAAACAAATACAGTGGACTCTCCCTAAGTCGAATTTCTCTCTAACTCGAAGTTTTTCGTCATATTTTTTTTGGCATTCCCCTTAATTTTCCATACAAAACACTATCCTCTAAGTCGAACTCCGTCTAACTCGAACTAATTTTGATATCCCGTGAAGAAACGAAACGAGCTCTGATAGAAATAATGCGGTTTGAGTGTGATCAGGGGCGTAGAGCGCCACAATGTACATCTTTCTCACACTTCTATTCCTTGGAATCTTCGCACTTCACCAATGTATACGGCTTTGCGTATAAGTTTTTTATTAAGAAGAAGATCGCAACACCTCCCTCTTGAGTAGAGTTGGGTCGGTCTCTTCTTTCTATATTATAGTTTGTGTGCCTTAATTTGTATTTCTGGGTGAGCTTAGTTACGCAAACCAGAAACACGTCGGGCATTTGGTCATCGAACAGTTTGTACAGCGATTCTTTTCGATCGATCCCAATCAATGAATGTAAATTCATGCTGATATCTTCAAGGAGTTCCCAGCAACGTTCGCGCCCATTGCGATAAAAATTACGTTAGGCTCGGCAGAATCGTGTAGTACACACGTCCTGTCTGGTCCTGTAACTGTTTCTGCATCTGTTCGAAGCGGCTTTTTTGTTCCGCGGTCAGGGATTGAACCTTTGAATCTTCACTTTTGCACAATATTTCCACATACTAATTTCCACATTCTACACCGAGGTCTGTGAACGACTGACGGTGCATTGTTCTTCAGGGGCAGTATAATAAGAAATTACATCCTGTGGCGTCCTTTTCTAATAGTATCACAGCTTTGAACTCGAGACACTGTTCAGTGCTTCAGAGTTTATTTGCAAGGAATACCATTCACTGTTGTGACTGACTCCAATTCGTTTACCTTAAAGTTTAGTAAAAATAATGTGAATCCAAGAATAGCGCGTTGAGCTATGGAGCTTCAAAAATTAAACTATAAAATTAAGCATCGTTGTGGCATCAGTAGATTCAATATAATTTCTGCTGTTGACTCTGAGGATATTGATTGCCAGCTAAGGGCATCTCAAGGTCCTTATACGTTTTCAAACTAAAACAAAATTGTGCACGAAAAACCTTTCAGAACGGTGTAGTCTTTCGAAAAGCTACTGTAAGATCGAACCATAATAATAACATGGTTCATAGATCAATAGGCACTACTCCTAGTAAACTCCTCTTCAATGTAAAATCAACGAGGTATTATTGTTGATAAATTAGCTGAGTTCTTAAAAGATAATAATGTAGGAATACTGACAGACACTCAAACCACAACTGAAGAATAGCTTCCGATGTTATAGTGTAATAAACTGGGCAAGTGCGAGTTGTACTCGCACGGGTAAGGTTCCGTCGCATAATATTGATGGATGATTTCTGAATATCAAACGACGTTTCAAAACTATTTCAGTTGAATTTTCTTCTAACTTCAACCCAAATCAACTATTCATTCAAACATTTGTACATCCAAACAAACAAATGTTCATCCCTACATATACCTATATCTCTATCCAAGTTTATCCAACACAGAAAATCCCTTCCATCATACACATACCCAATCACTGCTCATGCCTGCTGTGTGTGTGTGTTCATTTCTGTTGGGCATTTAGGGGTGAGATCAAAAAGATAACGCTCATCAACGAATAGAGTGGCCGAACACAGCATGAAATTATGTGTGAAAATGAAAATTGTTCTCATTTTTAAATCTTAGATATCTCAAAATTTCAACATAAATCGATATTTTGAAATGTATCATTTCTTAATGCTTACATTGATGTCTTCAAAACTGCGTTTTCAGATCTTCAAAATTCGCATGTCGATGATTGACCGTTTTTGGCCAATATCTCCAAAACCATTAGGGTCAGAATGCTCGCAATGGTTTTAAATGAAAGTACTCAATGAAGCCAAGTTTCTGTGATTTTTTCAGATTTTTAAACACTTTGGTTTAGAAATGGCAGGGGGGGGCGCATTTAAAAAATCTTTGGAGCTCCATATTTTCCAAACGGTACTTTTGATAAAAAAGTGTTGAAAGAAACCTCCACCTCATTTCGAAAGATCTGTCGATTGATATATATATCGATGGGGTGCGACAATTTTTCAAAATTAATGTCAACTTCACCTGTACTGGAGCCACCCCCAAATGGCCCCACTTATTAAAATCTCTGCATACGAAATGACATCTAGGTCTGAAGTACCTAATTCCAAAATTTCATGCCGATATCTTCATAAACTTCGGAGATAAAAAAGTGTGACAAACACGACGGACGGACGGACGGACACACCGAAATTATAAAGGTTCCGTTTTTGTAGACGGAACCTTAAAAAAGAGTAATAGTTAGAGTTTAAAGAATCACCATCGTCCAGCTGACACATATGCATTAGGAGATTATATAGTGATTAAAAACGTTTAAAAACGTATATACCACACCCGGTACCAGTAAGAAATTGATCTCTAAATTCAAGGGGCTTTGCATCATTCACAGAGTGTTGTCTCATAATAGATACTACATTCGCTATGTAGAAAATTGCTAAGTCACTCAATGCTGTAGTAGGCTATCGCGAAACATACGCCGGCATGCGGGAAATGGATATCTAAAGAAACGGCTGTTTAGGCAGCGCTCACTATCGTAATCTTAGTTATAAACAACACAAACTTCCGACCAATATAATTTCCTTCCGTTTTATGTAATGGTATCTGTCATTTGAAGGGTCAAGTTAACTTCCTCACTATGGGCACTCATTTGATCGAGGGCGATCAGCTTGGCCGAGTATACAAGTGTAAACAAAAATCGGTTTGTAAAACGATTAAAGCTGATACTTTACCATGTGTCCGTTGGTGTCATAACTTGACGGATGAATATGAAAATCCTCTATCGTGCAGATGACAGCTTTCGATTTGATTTCGGTTGTAAAAGAGGAATAATACTTATTTAACAAATTCAAGCAATTCAAATCGAATTCTAAAAAGTCATATTTTTCTCGAAATCCTTATCAACGTTGCACTGCACCGATCCAAAGTTTTGGTACGATAAAGAAAATAAGTTAAGGAACTGATAACGAAGACTATTGCGGGGTTTTAATTAATTCCAAAAGTCCTAACTAATTCTATGATTTTTTATTACTGTTGTTATGTGTTGAAAAATACTTAAGATTGAACGATTCTGTGAACTTTAATATAAGCTTGAATTGAATGCTTCGTATCACTCAACCGATGGAATAAAATGCTTCGTTCAAATCAAACGTTGCGCCTACATCTATACTACGAAATTATAGGCAACTTTGCCACTTGTCAAAAAATCGACAACAAAAAGAAAACATTTTCACAAATGTATACATCCCACATATCGCAGGCTTGTGAACTCTGTAAAATATGTATATTCCAGTGAAACAGCCGGAACAGTTTTATTTCTTCATATCCTTCGGCGTTCATCAATCAAGGTGAGTGCTGGGTTTTCAGTTATGTGCCTGCTCATTTCTGTTGAAGTTGTCAATCTTATGACAACTCAAATTCATTGAATATCTTCAAAGGATGTATGCGCAGCAGTTATACAAGAGAACAAGAAATGTTCCGTTTCAGTGAATTTCATCACTTTATTGAGTGATAGTTTTAGAGACAAACCTTCTGTATATCTATTTTAACATATTTACCTGGTTGTTTGTATCCATCGATTCATCTTCCGGTGTCAACGCCAAAGATGACTTTCTGTGCCCAAGTCTTCCCGACGAACTCGATGTACCGGTACCTGCAAAATAACACAAGGGTTACAAAATTTCATTACAGAAAGTAATTTTGTATTTATGATAGAGTGTGGTAGTGGCAGTGATGCTATGGGATATGGCAGCTCTCTTTGTTCAAGGGAGTGAATAAAAATGTATCATCAAATTATATTACACCCAACAATTGGATTATAATGCGTGCGAACGCAAAACCAATTGACTTTGAGTTTGTTGGGTCTATTCAGTCGAAGGTACTGTGATTCAGCACTTTGTAGTCGGTACTTCAACAACCGCACCAAAGGTTAGACATTAATTTTCTGTGAACATATGTGCATATGTATATACAAAGAGAAAATAACAATAATAGTATTATTTTAGGCGGATGGATAGATACGTTTATTGGTCGGGTTAGTGCTCTGTGACGATGGATAAAATAGTTCAGATAGTGAATGTACACATCCCAATACACTTATACATACATTGATGCATACATATTTATTAGTTTTTTGTTATCAGTTTGCTTAACGGTAGTAGACGTCTGCACATTATTTTCGTTTTAGTCCAAATATTTATCTATGGAGTTCTCTTTTGTTTATATGAATGTGGGCTGACAATATGAGCAATGATTTCTTTTGATGAGCTTCATTAGCACTTCAAATGACTAGCATCATCTCATGAACATTTTTTAACAAGGATACGTTTTTTTAACTAGTTTTCGCCAATAGTACATTTCACATGAACGTGAACTGTGAAAGCGAATTTTTCGAAATAACAATATTTCAGGAAAAATCAGCAAAAATGTGCACTTTTTGGTGTGCCAGAATCGAATTTTTTCATGTAATAAAAACTCAAAAAATATTGTTTATATAAGAAAATTATCGATTTCGGTTTTTTTTGAAAATTCAACCTCTCACGAACAAAATATTTGCGAAATCTCTTAAATCTCTTAAATTTCACAGTAACAATTCGCGGCTACTGGCGATTAAATAGAATTCCATGTACATGAATTCTCGAAGTTTGCGAATTTCGGAGTTCGCAGTTCGCCGTTCATGTAAATCGTCCTTAAACTTGACATATAAATATGTGGATGGCATTGTACTTATCGTATCAGGAATATTTTTGAAACGTTATAATGAGATCACGACAAGAGCATTTTTACCTACAAACAACAAGCCGAACTTCACTCCAGAGTCGGAAAATATTTTATTATTCATTCAGCATCCTTTCTCGAAAATCGACGAGAGAAGTAGAAGGATATAATTTCGTATGCTGCAAGTAAGCTTAAGCTTTCAGAAAATGTGCTTCTTTGCAGAAAGCTAATGTGCTTCGTCATCGTCACCTTTTACGTCACAGGTTTGTGTCTACTATCGGAACTCTGGAGGACTACGCACAAAAACAAACGAGCTGTACATCAATTCTACGCTGCATGAGTATGACGTAATAATTTTTACCGAGACTTGGTTGTTAGAAAGCATTTCTTCTTAGGAATTATTTGATTTATTTTACATTGTCTATCGTGCTCACCGGCCGATTGAGTATGATACATGGAGGGGGAGTACTCATTGCTGTACGTTCAACACTTACTAGCCGGCAGAGTGAATTACCAACACAGTCTGTATTTTTTGATCAGCTTTGTGTGTATGTCACAAATAAAACTATTGAATTTTGTTTTATTGTTAGTTATATAAGACCACATAGTAGTCCCCAATTATATTCTCTACTTATGTCAAACATTAATGAAATGGTGGAAGAGTTGACAACTGATCAGTTTCCTGGTGTACTAGGATATTGGAGACATAGACGGGTATTATTTAGATGAGGAACAGACTTTGGTTTCATTTAATGTTACAACTGACATTGAATCGGAAGCTGTTAGGTTTATTTCAAATAAATAACTCTAGGAATGCATTAGGTAGAATCTTAGATCTTATCTTTTGTAATAATGACGTAAAACATTATCAGTATAGTATGTATCAGGGTTTGGTCAATAACCAAATACATCATACAGCAATTTATGTAGCTTTTGAAATGTATGAATTTAATTCTGTTCATTCAAATGAAAATTGTTTTGATTTTAACTTTAAAAAGGCCGACTTTATAGGCTTGAGTAACTTTTACAGTATTGATTGGGAATATAGATTTCACCATAAACCATTTCATCGAATGTATGATGATTTTAAACAAATAATATTTAGTGGCATTGAACAGTTTGTTACAGTTCTGAGAAAAGGATCTTTCTTTAATCGCCCGTGGTTTAACAAAAAAATCTAGAAAATGTCAAGAATAACGCATTTAAGCGTTCCAGAATATCGGGAAAAACCTGAGGAACGAGTTCGTTTTTTCCAGCTTCGTAGAGAGTATGATTTCTTAAATTTAACTTAAAATTTTTGTACCATCAATACTGTTTGTTGAGAACAATATAAAAAAAATAGTAAATCTTTTTGGGTCTTTTTAAATTCTAAACGGAAAAGATATTTGTACCCATTAGGAATGGAACTTGAACATGACAAGTCTTTCGATACACAATCATCTTGTAATCTTTTTGCGAAATACTTTCAATCAATTTATAATAATGAAGTTATTTCTAATATACATTTCCAACTATTACAGATTTTAATCTGTCATCTTTCTCACATCTGTACATTTTTAATGGCTTAATTGATCTAGATGTGCTGGTTTGGATAAGATTCCTCCTCTACTACTTACCAAGTGTGCATTGTCACTTTGCTATGCGTTATATGTCATACCCATATCATCCTAGTGTTCCATTAGTGGAACGGTATCTGTTTAATTTTCTACAAATATTTCTTGAAAGCTTCCATTATTTATTTTTGCATTCTAGCATCGGTAATGATATTTGCTGTCAAAATAATTTACCGTTGGTTCGATTTTGAGAAATGTCGGTGTATTTATTGTGTGTTAAATTTGAAGCCATCGACAAAAGAATGTGTCGCCACAAAGTGAATTTTTTGTTATAAACTATTTGGGCTTATATCTTTCATGTTACTTTGGTTTACCTGTAAATGTTTGAATAATGTGATTCTTATATGAAAATATATCAATCAATTATCATTTATATTTCATAGTGTCATATTGTCCTACTGTTCCATTAAAGTAACGGTTCTAAAAACCGTTAACCAAGACATTTTTTTGTATTTTTTATGTTCATATGTTCATAGTGTCATAAATATGGGCTGGTAAGAATTGTTTTCAAATCGGACAACTTTAAAGGTGCTTGGGATAATATGGGTTAATAAATCCGTATCAACTGTGGTTTTTTTTTAGATGAATGGAAGCTGTCGTACATAACTCCATTTCGTAAAAATGGTTATAAACACCTTATTAAAACACCTTATTATAGACCGATATCAAAACTGTCTATAATACCAAAACTATTTGAAAAATTAGTAACACAGAAGCTATATTTTGTTGTTAAAAATTCGAGTTCATCGAAATAACATGGGTTTGTAAGTGGTCATTCAACAACAACAAACGTGTGCATATTTTCGCATTTCTTTTTTGGTGTACTTGCAATTGTTTGACATTGATCGAAATCGTTTTTCTTAAAAAAAATTTTTTTTTCGATACAAAATTGCTAATTTTTTGTGAACATCTTAAATCAAGTAGTACTAATAGAAATTAATAAAAAGAACAGCGAAAAAGTAAGAGCGATTTGTCACAATTCACAAAACATTGAAAACATAATCCAATTTTACAATTTTACTTGCTGTATGTGCAATTTTTTGATGTAGTGTATATTTCTGCACGTATCAACACATGCGGAATGTTTTACTTTTTATGCACATACATACATATACATAAATGTGGTAATTATAAATGACAATTGCACGCATAAAGGGTGTTCGAACCGATTCTTATTTTAACATGGCACCTTGTGCAGGGGACAATGCGTTAATGACCAAAATTAAACTCTGAATTGTGACACTGTAACTTTTGTTTTTAGACAAAATGGTATTCTTATTCAACAACACACATGTTTTGCGTTCCATTGTTCTCCAACGAGAGAAGGGGACCTACAGTTTTATGTCGACTTTGAAAGACAAACGGCTTTTCTTGACGGTTGTATTTTTTTAATATTGTTAGTGATTAAAAAAATGTATTTTTGTGATACATTTATTGTTAAGATTAGAGGCAGAACATAAACCGCGTTAAAAGGTTAATTCACTACTTAAGTTAGTTGGTGTTTGGATTTTTCTCATTACAAATCTTGAAATCTGAACGAAGCCACTGAAAAAGAAGTAAAACTCTTCATTGAACAACATTTTATGGTAAAAGTAAGGGCTGTCAACTGTTCAAACATCCAACCTCATCTGTTCAAACTTCCAACGACTTCTTCCTCTTAATACGTTGTAGTGCAATGTACAAGTACAGCAAATACCTGCCTGCACCCGCTCTACCCGCAGTTGCATTATGTGCAAGCGCAGCAAGTGTGTGTCTACACACGCGCTTTCAAATTGTAATTCTACATTAAGGAAAATATGTTGTATGAAATTGTTTTTGAATAATAAAGCAGAATTGATTTGGACATTATAAACCAAACCACATAATATAATATAAAGCATATCGTTATTCATTGAAAAAAAAAGTATACAAGGAGAATTTCGTATACAAATCAGTTACGCGATACCGAGCCGGCAATTCTTTATAAACGTTTACCGTATACTCCTCAAAAAGATGCAAATAAAAATATGACGAACGAAATGTCGAACATTGAATTGCAGAATATTGAATATTGACCTTTTGCAGAGCGTCACTGCAGAAACCACTACAGCCACAAGTGTTAGCTGTAACAAGATCACATACTAAACGCCAAAAAATTGAAACAATAATAAACAATACGAGAGATGAAATTGATCACAAAGGTGTACGTATTTAAGAAGAATTAAAGGGTGGATTTCAGAAAAAAATACCAAGAATTAGGACAAAATTTAACGCACCAGAAAATGATACTAATTTACTTGCAAGTGATTTTGAAATTGAAATTATGAGTAATTTCAAACAACTGATTAGTTTTATGATTCCGAATGCGGTTGTTAACGAAAAGTATAGAGTGTATTCTTTCGAGGCTTGAAAATGAAGCCAGAAATCGTTCGATTTATAAGCTACTATGGCCTATAAATGACACATTTTTCAAATATTTTACAAATAATCAAATCAGTAGGCGCTAAAAAACATACGAATATACAAATTTTACTAGTAAATCAACCCAAAATTTGTCAGCTTTCAAAAGTAAAACCACGTCATTAGACAATTTTCTAAAAACTGATATAGAGCCTTTGTCTAATATAGATAATTACTCTGATGAAATTAAATATAGATTAAAAACTTGTCATCTAATTATACAAGATTTGTTACAAAAGCTTAAGAAACAAAATAAAGATTTATATGATAAAAATATAAGAACGTTAGAAATAAATATTTGTGACAATGTGTTACTGAAACATGAACCTAACGACAACCATAAGCCGATTTATAGTGGTCCTTTTAACATAACGAAAATAACTGGAGTAAATGTAGAAATAAAAATTCCTAATAAGAATCAATTAGTTCATAAGAATAGAATAAATAAATGTTACTTTAAGTTTAATATAATATAGTTTAAAGAGTTTTCTAATGTTACTAGGAATAACTTTATAACTGAAGTAATACGTAGTAGTAATAACATAAATGTGGGCGCCGTGGCGTAGTGGGTAGGTTCGTCGACTCCTACACTCGATGTTGTCGGTTCGATTCAAGAAAAAACACCAAACATTTTTTCACGACTCCACCTCTTTCAAGTCACTGACAATGCTCAAAGAGAATAACTGTCTAGAAAAAGCTTCCTAATCTCGCCGTTCGGAGTCGGCATTAAACTGTAGGTCCCCTCCTCTCGTGAGAGAAAAAAAACGCACAACACGAGTTGCTAAAAAGCTAGACCCAGGTCCACCTCGAACTGTAGAGCCGCTATTATTATTATTATTATTATTATTATTAATAACATAAATGTATGTAATTAAGTACAGAGTAATAAATTAAAAATAAAAACAGTAGAATTAAGAATAAGACAGAATAAAGTAAACTCATAAACGAATTTTTGCTATGCGGGGAGTGATCAATCCCACACCAGTCGAAATCTCAAAAGTTCGTTTAAGACTTTACTTTCAAAAAAGAGAAGGTTTAGTGCAATGTGCAAGTACAGCAAATACCTGTCTGCACGCGCTCTACCCGCAGTTTCATTATGTGCAAGCGCAGCAAGTGTGTGTCAACACATGCGCTATCAAATTGTAATTCTACATTAAGGAAAATATTTTGTATGAAATTGTTTTTGAATAATAAAGTAGAATTGATTTGGATATTGAAAGCAATACAACGCTACAGTCCGGGGTGGACTAAGTTGGCTGAGGTCTCTCTCCACATGGGTGTGACACCTTAGACGTGGACATTTTCTGTTGCAACTTGAGTTATGCTAAATTATGTTAGGCTAGGTTCTGGTGGTAGCAAATAAATAAATACAGCCATACCAAGGCCACGTTAAGCCCGTTGTGATATACCACGCAGATCAAACTTACTCCCAAATCTAATCAAACCAATCTGGGCTTACAATAAAATACAAATAAGCTGTCTGGAATATCAAAAATAGTCACTGATTTGGCGGCATTTGGCGAGAGTAAATATGTCAGATGACAGAAAATACTAGTAATAACTCTTTCAAAGCGTCGTTTTCAGCGGTAAAGGAATTTTTATATTTATCGTTGTGCTTCATTCATTTTTAAGGTTCCGTTCACAAAAACGGAGCCTTTATAATTTCAGTGTGTCCGTCCATCTGTCACACTTTCTTGTCTCCTACATTTATAAAGATATCGGTATGATATTTTGAATTTAAGTATTCTAGGTCTAGAAATAATTTTTCATGCAACCACATTTAAAAAAAGAACTATTTGGGGTTGGCTCCCGTATGTTAACTTTATCAAGGATTTTGAAATATTGTCGCACTTCATAAATATATCGAGGTATATATCAATCGAGGTGGTTTGCTTAAAAACTTTTTGATCCAAAGTTCCGTTTGAAAAATATTTAGCTCAAAGTCGGTTTAAATTAAAAATAAATCTGAAAAAGTCACAAAACCTAGCCTTCAACTAAATGCTTTCACTTAAAACTATTGCGAGTAACCAGAACCTAATAGTTTTGGGGATAATGGCCAAAAACGGAAAATCATCGACATGTGAATTTTGAAGACCTGAAAATTAAATTTTCTAGACCTCAGCGTAAGTATTAAGAAATTATGAATATCCAAACATCGATTTATTTACAAATTTCGAGATATGTACGATTTAAAATTTCAAATATTTACACTCTTGCACATAAATTCCATGCTGAGATCGACAACTCAAAAGGAGTCTCGGTGGTATCACTCACATTAATTTCAGCCCTTAAAATTATGGATAATAAAATAAATCTACAGCTGAGAAAACTTCAAGAAGACCGACTGCTTCAAGAGAAAAGAGATCGTGAATATTAAGAGCGAAAATACGAAATTCTTCATGAAATGTAATCCTCCGACAGTGGCGAAACAAAATTTGATTATAATTGTCAAGCAAGAACGATGTCTCAAATGGGTATGGGTAGCGAATACTGGATGCGCAGAACCATACTTCTAAGTGCAACAGTCAGCTGAAGTCACCACTTCCAAGAATGTTGGTCTTTATAGGCCATGTATCCCTAGATAGGTAGGTAGGTACGTGGGTAGACGGGCGTAAGCCACGCCTCACTTAGGTCCTTGAGGACCCATTGTAATGCCCAATTGGGGATTAGTGTCCCCTTATAACCCTTGCCGCACACGTGGTCCCTCGTTGTGCCGAAACCATCCAGATTTCCTTATGAACCTGCAAAGAGATCTTAGAGGTTTATTTTAAATTTCTTGTAAGTCTTGGAAGAAAAATTCTCCCAGTGTTCTATGACGCAACTGACAAATACTAGGGCAGTGACAGAGGTGGTGAGGAGTGTCCTCTCGATCCTCCTCATCACCGCAGCCTCTACAAATGTTGTCGTTGGAGAGTCCCATTTTCATGGCGTGGTTTCTACGATGATTATGGCCAGTGAAAGCTCCAACCACCATCCTTAGCAACTCTTTGTCGCACTGAAGGATTTTGTCGGTTTTTGCTCGATCGTCACCTTGTCGTGGTGCGGGGGCTTAAGCCGACCTTCAAGCCTGCTGAAGGAACGACTCTGCCTGGCACTGGTGCAACGCAACAGCTTCGGACAGGGGTCCTCCAATCAGAAGGATGGAGTGATTGGCCAACTAAGTCTATTGCAATTATCCAAGGGAGATGCTGTGTGCTGAAGACCGGAAAGGCCTAGAAGATGCCCTTGTATCTGAAATGGCCCAGGGATGGGAGCACAAGCTCAAATTTCAGGGCATTCATTTCAGGCATGCGAAGCTACTAGTTGACTGCGAAACTCCGCAGACGGCGGAATGGCTGAAACTGGTAGCACCCAAACCTGGTAATTGGAAGGGAGTGAGCCTGACCACAAAATGTGGAAGGAGATACCACGTATCCATTCCATTACCATTAATTTCCCCAAAAGCGCTGGACAGGAGCACAAAACGAGGGAATATATGTTAAACTGTGGAAGGTGGTGTATGATCGAAACGAGGGAACCGGGGAGGTACTGGGCCTCGGAGTAGACGAACAGTCCTTTGACGTTATAAGACGTCAGAACAATTCCCTGAGTTACAGGTTCGGCAGAGTTGCAGTGTCTGGACTCAAAAGGTCGGAGGAGGAGATAACTCACTCCAAACCCAACTTCGGAGAGAACAGAACCTGCAGGGGAGAAATCAGATCCTCAGCTGGTTGTAACACTCGCTCCTCTTGCTAAGCAAGTGATTGAGGGAGGAGATGAATACATCCCCCGTCCGAAGACTCGTTCTCTGATGGAGAACATGAGATGACGGTAGTGGAGATAGAGAAGAGTATACTCCTCCAGGAGGAGAGCGGGGCATTAGCCCAAAACGAGCAATAAGCTCGATGCTTTCCTCCCACAAACTTAAGACGGCCCAGGTGAACATCCATCATGCTATAGCGGCATCTGCTGTAATAGCAAGGATGTTCACAATGGAAGATCTGGGCTGCGTACTTGTCTAGGAGCCTTACATCCTGAGAGGTATAGTCAAGGGACTGACATGCAGGAATGCAGAGGTAATTTGGGACACTGGGGTGCCCAACCCAAGAACTTGCATTCTTATTAATAAAAATATTAATTATGTTCTTCTTGCAGAATACGCTACAAGAGACCTTGTGCCCATTAGGGTAAAACTGGCCATGGCAGGAGGTGGGCAGTGAACCGTCGTCCTGGCTTCGGGGTACTGTGCTGGGGATGGGCCGGCAGTACCAGCAGCAGTACAAAAACTGGTAGAGTACTGCAACAGGCAGCAAATGCCGCTCCTGATTGGGTGTGATGCCAACGCCCACAATACCATTTGGGGGAGCACCAAGACAAATGACAGAGGTGAGTACTTATTGCAATTTATCTTAAGTTCTTCACTCTCCATCTTTAATGTTGGGAATGTTCCCACGTTTGTCACGAGAGCCAGTCAAGAGGCACTAGATATTACCATAGGTAGCCATGGGCTTAGCGGACTTGTTAGTGTCCAGCGAACCATCTATGTCGGACCATAGAATTATACGGTTCGATCTGGACGATACGGGCATAGCAAGTAAGACTGTAAGAAATCCGAGGAAAACTGACTGGGATCTCTTTGAATCGCTGCTAGGAAGTAATCTGGAGCACCTTGACATCAGAAGAGCTCCATCTCACTTTCTAGAGCTAGAACATGTTGTAGAGAGCACAACAAAAGCTATCACAACAGCATTCGAAGCAAGCTGCCCAATAAGCGGGGATTTCAAGGGGAAGAGAGTGCCATGGTGGAGCAATAAGCTATCCAGCCTCCGGTTCAAAGTACGCAAGCTGTACAATGCAGCCAAGCGTACAGGAGACTGGCAAAGGAGACTATAAACAGGCAGTCACCACCTACAACAAAGAAATAAGAAGCTCAAAAAGAGAACTCTTTAGGAAATTCTGCGAGGCAATCACCCGTACCCCTGCTGCGGCCAGGCTCCACAAAGCGCTAGTAAAAACGGGGCAGATACAGATGTCTCTAAGAAAACCTGACGGCAGATACACCGAAAGTGAAGAACAGAGGGCAACACTTCTATTGGAAAACCACTTTACGGGCTGTCGTCAACACACAGAAAGGTGTGAAAACAATCTACCAATACGAAGGGATGAAGACTGGAGAGTCGTATGAGAGATCTTCTCCAAAGGACGACTGGAATGGGTAATTAACTGGTTTTAGCCCTTCAAGACCCCAGGTGTGGATGGAATCACGCCAGTGCTACTTCAAAAGAGGAAAGGTAAACTAATACCATTTCTATTAATGATATTAAGAAGTAGTCTAGCACTGGGATACATACCGAACCAGTGGAGACGGTCAAAGGTAGTGTTCATTCCGAAAATGGGGAAGAAAGACCCAAGTCTACCAAAGTCCTACAGACCGATCAGCCTAACATCGTTTCTTCTGAAAACAATGGAAAAGGCTGTGATAACTACATAAGCGAGGAAGTGCTACAGACATCCCCTCTTCATTACTGTCAGCATGCTTACAGGGCAGGCAGATCCACAGAGACTGCACTCTATCAACTGACAAAAACTATAGAAAGCGCCCTTGATGCGAAAGAAATAGTTATATGTGCTTTCTTGGATATTGAAGGAGCATTTGACAACACATCCCATGATACAATTATTCGGGCTCTGGACAAAAAGGAAGTAAACCACACAGTATCGAAATGGATGTATGAACTCCTGAGCACAAGATCAGCGGAGACTCACACACCAGGAGGCATAATAGAAGTCGACACAACAAGAGGATGCCCACAAGTAGGAGTTCTATCTCCTCCCATGTGGAGCCTAGTTGTAGATGAGCTTCTAGAGATACTTCACATATAGATATCCAACTCCTACTTCTCTTGCCCCTTAATTTCATCTGACAGCGTTTTTTATAAAATTTTCACCGACACGATTCACCGAGAATACATGTGAGCTATGCCGAACAGCTGATTCGTCAATAACTGTCAAATTTATTGGAAGATTCATGAATAACTGTCAAATTTTTGAAAGGGCTAGGGGTTTTCCATTTGGAAAGTTACGCATCTTTATACGACTGATTTGTGCTCAAAACTCTCAATTTGTAAGAAAATTTCTCAACTTCGCTCTCACAGCACATCCTTCTGTCAACATTTTTTCGACATGTTCGATAATGACGGGCGATGGATTACTTTTTACGTTTCCTCTCATCTCTCTCATTTTTCACTAAGGCAGGTCGACGCAATATTTTGTGCATGGCCATTGAATTGTGTGCGCAGCGCAGCACTATTGTGTTTCAGCCATTAGAGTGCATAAGTTAAGTCCTTTTAAATACATCCTCATCTAAAACGATTCGTCGGACAAAAAGAGGATTTTTAAGAGCGTACTCCACTCGGTCTTCTTTCAAATTTTCTAATAAAACTAAAAATACTCTTGAGAGAAGCAGGATGTACTTTCACTCAATGGGATAAAGATATATGTGAAGATCATTTTAAAGCATGACAAGAATGTATAAATTACTTACTAGAAAGTTAACTCATAAAGAATCGACGATCGTATCCTGAATCTTTTCAATTTCAATAACAGGATACAATTGCATATATTCGTGGATGCAAGCAAAAATGCCTACGCAGCCACGACTTACCTCCGATTCTCAAGCGGTTCAACTATTGAGTAATAGGTCGGTCATTGGGTGTCTTTGGCGACTGTGTCGCTACTCACTAAGGCTATGTTCAGACGATTGACAGATTTGCAAATATTGTCAGATCTGTCACTGTAAAAATTGTCCCAAATGTCTTACAACCGTCTGAACTTACAATTTTGTCTGACAATGTTTGCAGAAAACACACAATTGTGCCATTGTCAGATGTTTAGGACCTATACTGTTGTCAGATGTGCTATGCTTATGACGTCTGACAATTTTTTCATTGTCAGATAATTTTTCACATTTGAATGAGCAAAAGTTTTGGTGCATTTTTTACGCTATGGAAAGAAAGGAAGGAAACAAGCCAATATTTCGCCCGATTGAGGTTCTACCACTTTTGCAGCCCCCATTATCTGCAAAAAAAAACCAAAAGTTCAAAAATCATATCGGAAGAAAGTTAAAAGTTGAGAATGAGTGGTCCCAGGATTAACGAAATTGAGACGCTCAACCGCTGAAATACTCGCGCGCATATTCGCTTACCCCGAGAGACCTACATTTTTACCAATGATTAGAACCACACAGATTTTTATATATCTCAGGAGGTGCTTTAGCTCTATTTTATTCAGGTCCCCCAGCTCATCGAAGAAGTTACTGCCTAGTGTTAGTAGTTTCCTTCACCATAGGGCTGGACAATCGCATAGTAGATGGCGGTCGGACTCTATTTCCTCCTCGCCCCTGCAACTTCTACAATAGTCGCTACGGGTTCCCCTCAAATACAGTTCTTTTCAGATTGAGGGTAATGGGCTCCTATTGCACATATGTAGGTGAAGAAATATGTTCTAGAGTATTCTCTGTAAGTCAGTTTCCTTCAGAATGAGAGATGGTTTTAGTGATTGCATGTCTTCTTCTGATATTAGGTACTTGCCCAGACATCTCTTTCTTTTGTTAGCTAATGCCTCACAAAATCCCAGTATATGTTCTGGAATTTCATTAAATTCTCCACAAAATCTGCAGATACCTTCTTCTGGCACCCCTAGTTTCTTTAGATGTCCCTGAGTCTACAGTGCCTCGTTCCGAAGCCTGTTAGGATGCGAAGGTTATTCCTGCTCATTTTGATGCATACCTCGAACCCCTTTTGGTTATATTGCCCTAAGAGTTTCTTGGCCTGCTTCATTCCAAAAGCGTTATTTAAGGTTTCTATCCGGTTCCTTCTTTCTAGTCCTTGAGGTTCTTATGGTTCAGGGTCTATGAATGGTTCTGATGCTCCTTTCCTTGCCAGGGAGTCGGTTATTTCATTACATTCCCGTATGGCCAGGTATCCAGCAGAGTTTTATTCGGTTTCTCCTACTCAACTCTTTGAGCTTTTGCAAGCATTCCCATACATTCCCATACACAATGTAGGAGGCTAGTGTCATAATAGTGGCTCGACTGTCCGACATTATTGCTATGTCGCAGTTGGTATAATTCCTTTCAAGATTGATCTGAACGCATCTGTCTATGACACAAATTTCCGCTTGAAAGATGCTGGTATATTTGCCCATGGGTTCCAAATATTTTGTCTTGGGTCTAAAAACTCCTGCCCCAGTTCCTTCAACAGTTCTTGATCCAACTGTATACCATTTTACCGTGTTGCTGCTCAGTCTATGGACCATAGATTCATTGCTACAGTCCCTTTTGGTGCTCAGCTTACTGGTAAATTTCTTTTGGAAGTTGAATTTTCTAATCACGTCATCCTTCAAAATGGTCAGGAGTGGTAGCTTTTTGACTAGTGCGTTGAATTGCCTTGCTGTAATGCACCTGTCTTTTCCTCTCCCTTCTTTTGCGACTTATGCTAATCATTGAAAATGATTTCTTCCTGTTCAACACCGGCCATAGGGCTCTCGTCGTTGGCCCAATGTCCAGATTCAGCCATTATATTTCTTTCCTTTAGAAACTTAACGGCATGTTGACATAAGGTAGTGCTAGAGATTTATCTAACTCTGAGCCCTCCTTGCCAACACGTCCGCTCACTCGTTTCCTTGAACTCCTGTGTGTTCTGGTACCCAGCAGAGAGTCACCGTGTTTACAATGGAGATTTCGTTGACGTTCTGTCTGCATAGTTTGACTAGTTTCGACTTTACAATATCCGACGCTATGGCTCTTATACCTGCTTGGCTATCGGAGCATATAGTTATATATATTATATATATAAAGCTTAGCTCTTTAGCCGTAAGCGCCGCCTCATTAATTGTTACCACTTCTGGTGGGAAAACGCCACATTCGTCGCTTAAATTCCTCTAGCTCATCCTTCTCCTTTATTTTCGTGGCCAATTTCTCTTCATCTTCGGCCTGATCTGTCGCCTCGGAAGAAGCCAGTTCCATGTACAGATTTCCGCTGCCGCTGTACGAGGCTTCTTCTTCATCGATTGAAGTGCATCCATTGTGGTGCTAATGGACATCCTTCCAGCTATCGGGGTTATCCGAAGGTGAAGAAAATAGCAAAAAGAAATATATGGAAAAAAATTAAAGGCGGAGGTTCCAAGGCCGATGTCGAGAATTCTTGCCACTCCTGTTACGCCGGTTGTCTCCTACGCCCAGATAGCATCTGGTAGACGACAGACAGCGCCAACGGTAGCTCAGGCTACAGTAGAGGCCCCAAATGTGGGTTTCGCGGAGCTGTTGTTAATGATGGTCTCAATGCAGGCCCAGATGGCACAGTTCCAAAAAGACCTTGCTCCTTTCGTCCAGACCCGCTGGGTCAAGTGCGCATCCATGCGTAATGGATACGCCAGCAGCTCTTCGCGGGCTATGCGCCAGATGCACCTCGGGCCACAGGTTTCATCTCGGAGCTCGGGACTTTCTTTAGAAAACTTTGGCTTTCTCGGGCGAGAACTATTTTATTATAGCTGGTGATTTGAACGCGAAACATGAGGAATGAGGTAATTCTGTACCAAATTAAAGGGGAAACTCCCTCCTTAATTAGTGGACGCAGCACTCTATTGAGTTCAAGCTGAAATTGCTTTCAACCGATAGACCATCATTTCCCAGAAGTGGGTCTTATTTGGATCTAATGCTGATTGACAGACGACAAGGAACAGTGACACAAGGAACTGCTTAACAACGGTGGAGTATGACAGTGATCTCTGTGGAATTGCCGAGGTTATTCAGTTCCCGAATGAGCTGGGTTAACTGAGCAATTCGTGGAGACATACCCTTACAATTATCGCAAGGCTCGTTAGCCGCATTGCTCCAGGGCCTTATCCAGAGAACTAGGTTCGAGTGACATCACTCCACCCGAAAACAGAAACCTGACGAACGAAGGGGTTGACAGGTACCTCATACAAGTGGACAATACAATAAAACGTACCATGGACACGACGCTTCCGAAAGTACCACTGACCACAGATAGCGACGTCTATCGGAACGCTACTATCGACGCACTGCACGTGAACAAAATCAGACTGCGATCGCGACTTAACACACTTTCCGGACAGAGACGACCAGGAACTAAGGTCGTTTTTGATCGCAGATCAAAAACCTCTAGAAGTTAATTTGGATGAACTACCGAATTGCAATTAATTCGCATTTGGGAGACAAGATTCGGGCTGTTCGTTCCAACGGTCCGGATATGTTTCCCCAAATTAACCGAATTTTCCAAAGGAGGGATCACGCAAACCTTCCTCGTATATTGGTATTCATTGACTATTTTTGGTCCAAACAGTGATTGAATTGGCAGACGTGCTGAAAAAAGTGAGGTGTATTAATAACGTGCCTCATGATTCCATCGGTACACAAATAGCTATGTGCTTTATAGCCTCTAAGCAGATTCGTGCTTTCTAAGCCTTAAGAGGTTTATGGCGCGAATAGGTACTCCGTTACGCAGTTGGGTCACGGAAAAGTTGCGAGTGAATTCATTGGAACAGATCTTAAATAGAACTCCATATCACCAGCAGCGCCGCATATAGAGTGTTGCGCCGCGTATAGAGTGTTGCGAATGGTAAGATTTGTATAGTAAGTGTTAACTGCAATAAATTTCAGTCGGAACCCATTAGACGAACTCTTTCTAAGTATGATGGCTGAAGTTCATTATAAGTACATTATACATTATAAATAATAATTATAATAATGGCGGCGCTACAGTCCGAGGTGGACCTGGGCCTAGCTTTTCAGCAACCACTCGTGTTGTGCGTGCTATTGTTCTCTCACGAGTGGACGGGACCTACAGTTCAATGCCGACTCCGAACGGCAAGATTGAGAAGCTTTTCTAGACAGCTATACTCTTTGAGCGTTGTCAGTGAATTGAAAGAGGTGGAGTCATGAAAAAAATGTTTAGTGTTTTTTCGGGAATCGAACCGACAACATCGAGCGTAGGAGTCGACGCACCTACCCAATACGCCACGGCGCCCACGTACTTTATAAATACTCGGTCATTAATGTGACAACGATGAAGCACTTACACCCAATCATTTTCTTGCGGGGTCCTCACACGGGCCGAAAAAAAATTACTGAATTAAATGACAGCGGTAGTGTAAAGGGTGGGCCATCTACTATTTTTTTTTCTAAATCATAGGTTATTTTAACACTGACAGCTGTTTCCCTCTCGAAATCTTGACAATAAGTCGGTGTCATACGCGGAACGAAATCAGTCGCTTTACACCGGAACAACGTTGGGAAATATTGAAAACTTATTTCCACAGTGAGTGCTGTGCAGCCAAAACAGTGCGTTTTTTTAAAAAAAAGTTTTGGCCGAAATGAAGCACCCGCCGCAACTGCTGTAAGCTTGTGCAAAAAGTTCGTGAGACTGGTATGCTAGTGGATAATACTCATGGTCCCCGTCGTCGTACGATGCGCAGAGATGAGAATGTGGCTGCTGCGGCCGAGAGTGTGAGACTCAATTCATGAACATCAACTCGCCATCGATCTCAACAGTTCAGTATTTCACGCATTAGCCTGAGGAGAATTCTGCACAAAGATCTCGGTTTCTTCGCTTACAAGGTTCAATTGACAACTGACTCATCAATTGAAGGCGCGCGACCATCCGTTTCGTTATGGAGCCTTAGAGCAGCTTGAATTGGACAATGATTTTGGGCGAGAAATCATCTTTTCTGACGAGCCGCATTTTCATCTCGGCAGCTACGTTAACCGCGTAAGCCGCATCTGGGGCTCGGAAAACCCCCAAATATTGTCGAGAAGCTAATGCATCCGCAGAGTGACAGTTTGGGGTGGATTGTTTACTGGTGGCATCATTAAACCATTTTTCTTCAAAAATGAAGCTGGGAATAACACGTTTCGGTCAACGGTGGGCGTTACAGAGCCATGTTAACTGACTTTTTTTTTTACTGAAATTGAAGACATAGACTTGTTGCATTTTGTTGCAGATCAGTTTTCCAACTCTATTTGAAAACTATGGGTGCAAGAATATTTACTGACGCTAGCAAGCTGTATCAAAAGGCATACTCCATCATGCTCTTTAACAAAAGGTGACTTCGTCATTATTGTGAACCCAAATACCCGTCGATGCAGCTAGTCAAGAGGGATTATATGCAAAGTTTTTCCAGAAAGATACGGTCAAGTTCGAGGTGCAACTGTGCGCAATTCAACAGAAATTTTCCAATCTTGACGTTCTACCCAGACGAGAAAGCGATGTTACCAAGAGCATGGATCCAACTTATAATGGGGAAGTGTTGAGACGTCTGGAAAATCAAAAATCATAATCAGCGATTTGGCACCACTAGGCGAGAGTAAAGATGTCAGACGATACAAAAAATTATATCTAACTCTTTCAAAGCGTTGTTTCCAGTGATAACACAATTTTTATATTAATCGTTGTACTTCATTCGTTTTTTGTTTGAAAACCGGAGAACAACGCAAAACAAATTTTGAGTCTCTGTCTTGTGTGCTCAAACGTTACAAATAAATATATTTAAAATATATTCAGTAGTGTTGCCGAATGTTAAGGCAATATTAATAAGCTGATTGATAGAACACTAAACGGGCATGGAAGGTGGAAAATGTTTCCTCCTTTTCCTTCTATAGCTGCCGGAGAAGTCGTTGGCAGGAAGACTCAATCAGACAGTGTGTCTTCCAATTGTGCAATATGCCTTGATGATATCTGTTAGTGTCTTATTAATAATCTTGTCACTACGCCGCGTGAGCATTTGTGGTTACGGGAAAGCCGGGTGTGTGTTGCAATGAATCAGGAAGGTATCCTTATTACTATTTCATGGACCTAGTGATAGTGATAGTGAATGCTAATTTTGTCTTAATTGCGGAACTGTGTTGAGTTTGTCGCACTCCCAGGAATTACGTCGACTGTGCAATTTTCTGGAATTCAACTGTGCCCCGGCACCCTGATAAGGTGAATATTAAAATGCATATCATTGGGAGACAGACGGCAGCTTAAACAAGTCTTTGAGCAAAAAGTTACTGAATCTAGGAACTTCGATGCAGTTTGACTGTACAAATGATGACATCTCTGTTAAACACTACATTGTGTTGAAGTTAAGACAGTGTCTCCTCCTTATTTGGAAGATTCTGTACTGATCAGACTGGAAATACTGTACGGTACTGATCAGGCGCCTGGAAATGTATATGTTAAGGTCACTTGAGTAAACTCTCTGTTCCAAGCCCAAACTTTGGATAACGATAACACGCAACTGACGCTACACATCGAAAAAAACATTGCTGTAGACATAGTTCTTCATGGAGTCCCACATAAAGGAAACGAGGGCTTAAATTACATCTTTGCAAAGTACTGCAATATTATAAATATAGACGTGGTCAATCCAACTATGTTCTTCTTCGCAATACAACAAATGCAGATGCAGTAATTGTTAAACTTATTCATGAACACTGCAAAATTAACATACTAAGGTCAGCGACCGCTTTTCATAAACAAAATTTGAGATTGGTTTATCTAACTGATCTTGGCTTTGACAGTGTTAAGTTTGTCCGGGTGTGTGAGAGCCTAACAAAGCACAACAGCGCTCTCTTCCGAAGTGCGAATGCAATCCTAAGAAAAAAACTTTTTTTGAGAAGGTGCTGGTTTGCACCACCTATTGCTCGAAACGAAAAATACCAGAATAATTTCATTCGAAAAAAAGATCAATGTTTTTTAGTTCGTGGTCGCGATGGATGTACGATAAGAGAGATTACATGTAATGCAAACAAATGAAAAAAATATGAATTCAGCAAATGTTTATGATAATTGCTGGTTTATGTATTTGTGTGTAGATATCTAAACGTGGTGTCTATTGCTTCTGCGAACAAAACTCTTGCAGTTAGTGTTTACAAGGAAGAAGGAAAGTTTTTGTTAAACCTGCACCTGCACCTGCACAAAAACCGATCCCAATCGTTCACGCACTCTCTTTGGATCAGCTGTATAATAATGCACCCGTTGCAACCTCACCCATAGTCGTTGATGCTGAATATGCTTCCGCATAACATTATGCTGTCTCTTACATATCTTTGTCGAATTGACGCTTGCTCCAATTTAATTTTATGATAGTGTGAACCAAAATCATTAATAAGTCAATGGAAACAGTTTCTTGCGCTTGGTGCTGAATCTTCCTTAAAACTCCCACAACGCAAAGTCCATAATAGCTGCTTCAGTTTGTCGACTATGTGATAGTCTGGTTAAACTAAATAAAACAATGTGTCTGCTGTTATTACCAACACCCATTTAATGTTATCTAAATGTAGAAAATCTATATGCATAAGATAAAACAACAAACAAATGTGTAAAATAAGTGGTTTTGGCAAGGTCAATCATATTAATTAATATGATTTGGTAATTATGTATAAACAATTTTAAAGTTCCTTGATCAAGCTTACGATATTGATTATATATGCGTGTAAACATAGCTACTACTCTGTGCGAAGTTGTTTTCAACATTGAAATGTTACCTTAAAAAAAATTGCTAATTATGTATGAAACGTTTTAGAACAAAATCCTCCGACAATGGCGTTGACGATTCAAACGTCCAAAACTCAACATGATCCCAATTTAATAATAGTCACAATCACAATCTAAGGACTGCAATGGGATGATCAACGCAAGGAATAAATGAAAAACGTCGTTTGCTACTGTGTATATAAATCAAAACTTAGGACAGCGAGAAGGAAGTCTTAGAGGCTATTCTGCAGTAAAATCGAAAAACTCTTTGAAGCCTCTTTTGGCTCAGGAAAGTCCTGTCCATCTGCCCAATAATACCCAGCTACTACAAAAGGCAAGATGGTATTTGAACCACCAGCAGCTAATCCCTGGAGATTTTACTAGAAACGAAATAAGAGTGAACGATGGCTCGGCCCCTGTTCTACCAACTGCCACCAGCAGGGTGTTTAATGTAAACCTGTGATCTGTCACCGCCACAAGATTCGCTAGTAGAGGAACTCCTCAAAGTAAGGATAGAGAACTTCCCCTGTTCTGGAAACTAGTGGTCAATTAACTGCTACGTTTGCTGGAAAAGGCAGGATGATATTTGTTTAGGACACTCAGGCAAACATTCCCTTATTGGAAAATGAGCTTCCATATTCCCTTGCTGCAATATCAATTTACTTTGATATATACAAAGATTTATTTAAATCATTGCAACAACAATTCCACTCCTTAATTGTTCTAGATAAGACAAAGTAATTTTGGATGGTTCATTAATTCATCAGACAATTTCAACAATTTGTATATTCACATCAAATTGGTGTCATAAAAAAGAAACTACAACATAATCACTCATACCCGTGGCTGTTGGATGTATGCATTTGAGGACAACTTATATATCGACCTTAAAATCAAACATAAATTCTCGAAGAACCTTACAACGTAATCGATTGATTGCTTATTCCAAAACCATGCCTTGAATTTCTATAAGGGCTTGCAATGTAAAAACTGACATAAGGTAAATTTCATTTATGAGCATTTATGCATGTCACATATTTGAAATTCATCGAGCTACATTTCAAGTGCACAACAATTGATGTATTGTTATCCGAATAATGATTCAAAAGCATGTCACGTAAAATTTAGTGAATTCGATTTATTGTTCCACTTTATCATGAAGGGGTGGCCTTCAAGGGTGGCCTTCTTTATTTCATGGTTTTATACAGTGTGAAATTCTACAAAGCACAAAAACACGAATTTTGTATAAAAATAATACAACAATAGAATAGAATATTTAACAGAAGTCTCCCTTGACACAAATTTCAATTAAAAAAGAAGGGAATCAGTTTATCCGGTTTAAGCAGAACAATAATTTGTCACCTTCTATCGAAAATTTACACTTAAAACTAAATAAACTTATGTATGTTATGTTTCTGTAATTAGAAAATTACCAGTTGAATCCTGTTCGAATGAATGAAGTTCACTTGTGGGAGCGGTAGAACCCAGTGTTTCCGTGCTTCCAGATTGCGTGTTTTCTCCAGTAACGATTATCATTTTGATTTTATTTAGTACTAATTTAGTTTTCGCAATGCCCGATTTGCCACTGATATTATCTATATTTTCTGTAAAAATAACTTCACTTCTGCGAGACTGTGCCACACCACAGATCGCAGTGTTTCCTCCTTGGGAGCTTACATCTTCTTAAGTTTACTTATTTGTTGTACTCGTAGAAATACGCAGATATGTACATATGAGGTTAGGTTTATAAGTGTTCAAACTGGCGCGTTTTTATTTCGATTACGGTCAATCAATGACTAATCGAAGCTGCTCATGGCACGTTTGATAGCCTTTTCTGTTGGACGAAATGGAATTTTCTGTTTGTTGAGGAGGTTTTCTTTTTATTTATTCAACGATTGCAAATAATGCGCGCCAATGTCCAAGATTCAGTGTGAGTTCTTCGGCTCATACGTGACATTCACTACGGTTTCGGATTATTGCCACCCAGTCAGGCGAGAAATAAGAGCTAGATACACATTTTCAGTTGTCACTATAGAAACTAGATAAGATAAAAGCTATTTAAGTATGGATATGGATAAAGAATAACCCGGGGGAGGAATATTCTCCCCTACAGTCACAGTCACAATCACAAAAAAATTGTAATGACGTAGACGCTGATATCTATCTCTTATTAATATTTATTTTTTTTATAGTTGATGCGAATACACGCGATGGGCGATTCTGGGTATACACCAGATATGAGCAGAGTATCTACGTAGATAAAAACTGTTGGTTAATTTACCCTTTGGGAAAGTCGACCGAAGGTGCTAACGACAGCCGCGAGAGCACTGAGGTGTATTTTTTTTCGGTTTTGGTCTCGTAAGTGATTGCTAAATACATACATGTTTGAAGCGACCGCCTTGTAACCTTTTTATTGAGTTGTTGTGAGTGTATAGTAGATAAATTTGTTATTTGCTGGCGCACTACGTTTTTATTAAAATATGTTAAAGATAAGAGAGAGTTGAGTTCATTTTGGTGTCTATACGAGCAGGAGGATGTGCGAAAAAAAATCTTTTTGGGGGAACGCTATGGGCAATAGCATAAATTGAATGCCTATAGCGGACATATCAAACCTATAAAATAGTGTGATACGTCTATAAATATGACAAAATGTATACATAAGTATATTTTTAAGGGTATCATGAAAATACACTTATTTATATATGTATGTACAATTGTGGCAAGGATAACAACAATACCATCTTTTGGGTACCAAGCAAAGATACTTTTAGTTTATGTCCACACATTTGGATAAAGAAGAAGGATAAATAATTGTAGTTACGTGTGTATGGACTTGAAGCAATTGAACATGTTTACCAATACAAATATTTTTCTATCACGTCCAAGGATTTTATCAAGCCGTTCGACGTGCATTGGCAGTAAGTTACATTTGTATGTAAAACACAATATTGTTCGCTTATACGAGTAAATCCCTAATAATTGTTAAAAGAAAGAAATATCAAGAAATTATACGCCACCTACTGCTCTTGATGGTATAATAGATTCATCTTTATGTCTAAATCATCGAGAAAATTCATAACTGCGCCGGAGACTACTTCCAATGATTACGTAAGAAAATTGCTGCTCATACTCTTGCAAAAACTGACATTTATTAATCGTATATTACCTTCTTCATATATGCTTTTTCCCACTTTAATTCCGATTTATCTCCTTTCTTTGAATACGGGTACAACTGGATACAAAAGAAATTATTACATTTGCTTCAATCCCCAGACGTTTGCCGGCAGTTCTTGATGCTCGCAGAGGTCCAACCAAATATTAAATTCAAGTATTATAATAGCGATTTCTCTTAGTTAACATTTCGTATTTAGACTTTTGTCAATACTTTTTTTCGGTTTTTGTAAATAAATTTCTAGGCATTTATCAAAATGTGTTATTTTAAGGGGTTAAAAATAAATTTAAAAAAAACTGCATCACTAGATTTCTTCATTATGGTTTTGGACTCGTCAGGCTGTAACAATAGTCGTCTTACGTAGACTTTTGTCGAGCACTGTATTTAAACGGAAAATGTTCAAACGGGTTTATTGGTAAACGAGTGCAATGGAAGATTGAATTTATTGGTCTTGTCTTGAAGCGTCCGGACTGAAGCGCCAGAAGAAGAATTAATTTATTATAATAATAATTATGGCACTACAGTCCGAGGTGCACTTGGGCCTAGCTTTTCATCAACCACACATGTTGTGTGTGCTACTATTCTCTCGCGAGTATGCTTTTATATTAATATATTTTGTATTTTGTCACTCTAGATGTTCATATCGGCAGAAAGTTTGATGAATTCAGGTTTAATATTTGGACAATAATCCAATTAAGTTTTTATAGAACAGTGAATATTCTTACAACAATTCACAGTTCTATAAAAAAAAAATTAGCAATTTCTTTTGTCAGTGTCAAAATACAACAACTCTCTTGAATGAAACATTCATGTATGTCAAACAATATATGTTTTGTATGCTTAGTGACAACAATCTTGATTAGATTGACTACATTACAAACGGAGTGCAAGAGTCTACAAAAAAATATAAGGCTTAAAGAAAACATGCATCGGCCAAGTCTAAAGATATTTTTCGTGTTTACTAACAACAATCTTTATCGGCTAGGGCAAAAGTTGTTTTATATATTTGCATATATACATCTGTATGTATATTTACTTGCAACAACCTTGATTGGAACAACAACAATGGTTCTTCACAAAGAAAAATGTATCCTTATTACGTAATTCTAAACGCTACGTTCATATTTAATATGTTGATCTCAAAAGTTGTCCCTGTTATATTTTAGCTTCAGTAGTAATTAGGTACGAGTACATAAAGAGGTATTTGCCCAGGTTTCATGTGTTGTTCTGTCTTTGCGCAAGTGTAGAAGCTAATAGTTTAACAGTGAATGTGTTTTTTTTAAATAAAGTTCAAGAATTATTATCTTCTGGCATCTATGTTGGGGCTCGTGTTTCCCAGAACTTGGAACAATGAGATAACCAACCGACACACTTAGCCACTACACTACAACAGCAACTGCATAAAATACACAAAAAGTAGGACGATTCGAATAGGAAATGAAGTTACATCAAATTGTTTATGTTTAAGAGATTCTTATTTTTTTCTTGAACCATTTGATACTTCGGGTAATGACCTCTCTATTCGGCCTTTCATCTTCACTTCGGCCCTTCTTCGATAGGCGAAGATTATATAAATATTTCAATATAACTACAGCATCCACCAGAATCATTACATACACAGTTTACTTTTCACTCAATTCTAAAGTCAAATCCAGTCAATTATTTAAGCACTGTCTTCGATACCTCTGCTCTGGGTGGTGCTGCAGACCGGACTTCAATCAACGAGCCTCTAGTGCCAGCCGTTCTTTTCCAGATATCTTGAGTTGGAAATCCAAGCTAGTTTAGCTTATTTAAGTAACTTTGTCAGTTATATTTATTATATTTTAAGTAATTGTAAATCTTTTTTTTTTCAATCTATTCGCTGAAAATTATTCTAAATTCAAAAGCTTTTTCTTCTTGGAAATTGTGCACAAATTTCAAATGTTACAATCAACGGGATTTAGTCCAGTGCCTTGTATTTCTTATAGGAAAAATGTATGTTCAACAATATATTCATATATCAAATATGCATCCGTACATATGTAGCGTATTATTTCTGTTTTTCAAAGAAAAACAGTGACAATTAATTAATTTTTAAACCAAAGGTAATCAATATGTAAGATTTAAAATCATAAATAATCGAATTAGAGGCATGATCTACTTAATGTCGAACAGAGCTCAAAAGGCTTAATGAAAACTTCAGATCAATATGTCATTCGATAAATTAGCGTCACGTTGTCAGAATTGGAGGAAATTAACTTGATAATGGATTGAGATTTAATTGTGGTGGGTGTTTCTATTCTATTTTTATAACTTTTTGAGATCCCATGGCTTTGTTTTGTTTACTAACTAGGTTAGGTTATAAATGAAAATATCATTCGTCGAAGAGACGTTTAAGAAAACGTTTTTTGATGATGAAGGTAACGTTAATTAATCTTTGAGAACATAGTAGATGATGGAGAAACTTACTGTTGCCAATAATTTTGTAAGCCATGAATCTGACGATACTTTTCTGTAATTATAACTAACTAAGTTTGTCTGTCCCTAATTGACGACAGACAAATTTACCATAGTTTACTAAGTGGAAGCAAAGTCCATCTGTTTTTCGATTAGGCATAATTATTCATAGCGGATTGTTTGCTATCATTGAAACGGGCATAGAAAACAACAACATTTATACGGTGAATAAAACTCAAATTAAAACCACTACAAAATTTGTGAATGAATGAATGCTTCGCAAGGAGTTGTTCGAAGCGATGGCCGGATTCGTGATCCCGGGAAAATTTATCCGGTTATGTCACGACAAGACAAGTGTGTGCCACGCCGTGGCCGAGTGGGTTTGTGCGCCCATACGCACTATACTTTTAGGCCTAGGTTCAAATCCCAGTTCAGACAAATAATTAAAAAAAAAACATTGTTCACGGCTCAACTCTTTCAAGTCACTGACAATGCTCCAAGAGTATAACTGTCTAGAAAAGAGATTGAGAATCTCGCCGTTCGGATACGGCATTAAATTGTAGGTCTCCTTCACTCGTGAGAGAACAATAGCGCGCACAACACGAGTAGTTGGTAATAAGCTAGGCTCAGGTCCACATCGGACTATAGCGCTGCCATAATTATTATTGTACGATTCTACAATTTCAAGACCCTTTGAAACCTGCTCCGGACTTCGGTAATGCGATGCGCTGTATTGTGACTTCTTCAATCTAGTTTTAGAGAAAATAGTGTAGGTCAATGGGAGATCATGTGATTTAATCTACGCAGTCTGTGTGATCAGCATAAAAGTCAAAGGAAGCATTTTCTTTATCATTTTCCGCAGGAAAAATATTTATACCCCCGAAGCATTTATTATTCAAAGTAGTCTTAAAATAGTGACGAAGAAAGCAAAATTATATTCCACACAGGAATGACATTCGAGTGCTGTTATTGTTCAACTTGGATGTAAGAGAACAAGTCAAAAATTGTTTGGAGTCTGTATAATTTTCAATCGAATAAGGAGAAAACACTTTAGTATGACTGTCCTGTTGATTGTGCTTTTTAATAAAATTAATGGGTTAAATGGGTGCTCCAGTGAAGTGTTTCAAAAACTTGCGACAAAATAAAGTGTTAAATATATTTCAGTACTGCAGAAGAGTTCTAATGTATCATTCTATACGTACATTAAAACGCTTGTAAGCAAAATTCATAAAATTTGCGGTAAGAGCAATGAACTCTTAAAGGTTTAATGCATCGACTTCTACAATGTAGTTCCGAACATAATACGGATCAAAATACCGACTTCAATTTCTAAGACACCACACCTTCCGAGTTATTAATTATGTTCAGAGAGTATAACCGTCAAGAAAAAACTATTCAATCTTCGTCGTTCGGAGTCGGCATTAAACTAAGGTCTGTTATAAGTACCTGTACTCAGTGATTGATGGCAGCACTGACGCCAAATGCTTATGTCATCATTGAACTCCTTGTGGAGCTACATTCCGGTATGAACCTGGGGCTCAACCAACAAACATCGCTAGCTAGCACGATTAGACGCCTGGCTAGACCCATTTTAGCCGCTTCTATTTCAATGCCAACAAACGCCTCATTAATGGCTCGCAGAGTTCGAACATTGATCTTCAATGTCATCCGTATGCTAGCATTTGTACGGACTTCTGGAAGATCGTGCCCCTAGTGTTGGCCAGTGAGTTTTGTGCGATCTTCTCAAGAATTATATTGAAAAAGGCTCATGACAGCGCGTCCCATTGTTTAAAACCTATAGCTGTCAGACAGACAAACAGATTTGTGGAGTAGTTATGCTTTGATAGCTGTTGAAAGGTGCCAAGTTCGTGTTTGTTTACAACCATGGAGAAAGAGCAATATTATTCAGTGATTCGATTTCTTTTTTTTTTTTGTGGGAATACGTTTGAGGAAATCAAAGTGAAGTTGCATAAGGACCATGCACCTTCGATGATAACTATCAGATATTTGTTTAATGAATTCAAGCCTGAACATCCGTGTTTGATGATTGAGGTAACTATGGAGGATATGGTTAACCACATCCACGATATCGTGTTAGCAAATCGTCGGGTGAGAATCAGACAGATGGCTAGACATTTCAATTAAATGTATACATAATATCCTACGCTAAAAATCGGGCATGAGAAAGCTATCTTCAAGATGGGTGCCACGTTTACTAACAGTGAAGCACTGGTATTTTCAGCGTAATCAAAATTATAATTTTATGCTTCATTGATGAAAATACCAACAAGAAAGTGAGACAAATATGTATGTAAATTTATATAAAATTATATTTTATTTTATTATATTATATATTATATAAATTTAACAATTGATGTACTTAATTAGGCAAATTTAAATCCAAGCAAATGTGTTCACACTTTGAAGAAACACAATAACTCCACATAGTAGCAGACATGAAAATATAATTAGGTCCCTACAAACTTCAGTAAAAATCACAATTGACACACTTGTTGAATCATTTTTCATTCCAATCAGTGCACCCTAGCAGACGCTAAATCACATGAGGGAAATCCGGCAATTGAGCAGCGAGATTGCGACTCATTTCAAATGGGGCACGACCTGTCTCTAAGAGCGCATATATTCCAGTACAAAAACGTAAGAATAATTACGTAAATTAAATGATTCCAATCTAATAAAGTGTTTACATTTATGCAAATACGCCCCAACGCAGGTCGCCAGCGAGACGTGAGACGCCCCAATATGCCCATGAACATATTGGTGTGCAGATGTATAGGTACATAAAGCAGCGGTAGCAGCAGTGCCCAGACAGAAAAGATATCGCAAAGCGTTGCTGATTGCCTTGTCTGTTTCGTTGTTCATATTTATTGCTACATCCCTCTATCCGCCCTCTCTTTCTCAGTGTCACGCTGACTCTAGACTGACTAGCTGTTTTGGATGGTATTTAACCTACTTCGGCATATGAGTGGTGACATGAACTATGTTTTAAAAAGCATGTTTTGATTCACTTGTGAATTGCTCGCTCTACAGCACTGCAATTGTGTGCACTTTTCTGCGAGCACCACGCTGGTGGGTAACCTTCCACATATTTTACTCGTAAAATATAACACAGAATGTGCAACATTTCTGCTCACCGCTAGTAATGACAACATTTGCATTTTTTGTTATCTTTTCTTTTAGTTTTTGTATATATTTTCCCTTTTAAGGCTTGAAAAGATTGAAAATGTGATGAAAAATCAAAATCCATGTTTATGCATATCGATCCTGATCAACAAACTTATCGTTGCGAAAGTTTTAACTTGTCACATATATATGTGTAAGACTTACATACATATATTATTTATGCTGCAAGAATGATATCTTCAGTTATTTGTAGTGCCTGAACGATGAAAACTCCCTTTTAATTACTTACACACAAACTTTTTTTGCCGATTTAATGCAGCTGTCCGTCTATGGCTTGACTCTAGTTCCACCAACTTACGGCAATCGTTGAGTTAAGAAATCTTTTAAAACATTTTTTATGTGAAATATTTACCGTACTTGATTTACAAGACCAATGTTTTTGTTAAACTATTGACTTGAGAACAATTTTTTTTCCAAAATAAAAATTGGATTCAGTTTTCGAATATTATAGTAGTAATAGCTATTATAAATTATTATGGATAAATACAAATGTTATCGAAAGTGGCAACAAAAATAGTGGTGATTTCTTAGTAATTTGCACAAAATCTTTTTGTCAAAAAAAGTATCGCTCTAACCCAATTTAAACCAAGAGGGTAATCTATTTTTTAAAGGTCTAGGACAGCAATTATAAACTTATTACTTGTTAACTATTACTATAAACCATAAACTATGAACTTATAACTACAAATAATTAAGGGAAAACTACAAGAAAAATAATAATATGATTTTTTAGGCAACATTAATTAAATAATAGTCGTGATACATTATCATAGACATCAGATAATTAACAATAAAATTCCTATTAATTTTGTCAAGAAGGGTTTAACATTGTCAATGCCATGAAGGTAACACTTTATATCATTGTGTGAGATTACTGTAACAAACCAAATAATACCTAACATATGTAACGGTACGTTAACGAACCTTTCTATATATTTTCAATGTAATTCTTGGCAACTTAATGCCGTTACTTGTTTTAAAAATGCTTGTACCAATTTGTGACATTGCTTCTTGTGTGAAGATTATAAAACAAGAAACATACAAAGTGTAATAATTCTAATAGAGAAGTTTATGAATTTTAGTATTTTTTGTTAGGAATAAATAAAATAAATTCCGGAATTATTATTCAATTAATGTTTAAGACATTTCTGTAACATTGCATGATAATGTTCCTTCAGTGTAGTAGATTTGCTTTTGTTTGGTTTATGACAGGATGGATTCACGAATAAAAAGAGATGAAGAATTTGAACAGCATCCGTTTCATTATAAGGCTAGAGAGGATGGATTTGATGATGACGACAGCATTGCTGATTCTGAATTTCTTCCTGATGCCATAGGGAAATTATGGTGGTGAAGTGGTTTCGGAAGTAGACATTGATAGTATTATTCATTCAGGCATGAAGTTTCATTCAGTTGCCAAGTTTGACCGAAGTTGAATGTACGCTGGAGAAAGGGGAATTTAGATGAATATGTTTAGATCTTGATACTATTCATTCTAAAATTATTTCCTAATGAATGGATTCTAGTATATCTATTATTCACATCGCAAAAAAATGATTCCAGAAAGATCGGTACCAGAGCGACTTCCGGCCCGGCAAATCGATTACAGACCAAATCTTCACACTTCGCCAAATCCTGGAAAAGAAGAACGAGTTTTAAATCGGTATGCATCACAGAATACGGGATCCCGGGAAAATTGATGCGGTTGTGTCTCGTTGCACTAGAAGCCAAAATAGACGTCGCACCGAGAAGTACGGTTCTAAAATTTTCGAGATGTGCACTGGATTTCGGCAAGCAAATGGGCTGTCGTGCGTTCTTAAATTTGGCACTGTCGGGCAGCTGTAAACGCGAACAGCACTATCTTTTACAAATTGATGCAGCTGCTGGGTTACGCAGATTATTTCGACATTGTCCCATTCCCAGCGAGCCACTACGAAGTATACACCGCGATTGCAGAAATGGCGAAACAAGCTTCGAGTAAATGACGAGAAGACGATGCATGTGTTGTCGATCAAAAATTGCGCATCATCTATGACAAAATCCCGTTTAACTGTCAAAGGTTGCTAAAGCAATTTTAACGAGTACTAACGAAAAATATTAAAAAGTAATTTTTCAACGCGGAATAATCTAAAATCGTTTAAGTCGTAACACGACATACATCTGATTATCGCCCAAAAATTAATAAAAATTGATTTGAGACAAACTTGTTCGAACTCATGTCGAGTAAAAGGAGTATACCGCAAATATCACCCGAAACACCAAGCCCAAGCAAGAAACAGCACAAAGAAATGTTTGTCGCATCTATGTCTATATCGGATCTAAAAGATATGCTGACTAACAGCAGAGAAGAAGAGAAGATATAATACCTGCCGACAAAACAAGACATAATGGGAATCTTTGCGGACATTAAAACACTTAAGGCAGCAAATGAGTCTCTTGCGCAAGAGCTTCAGCAAGTAAGACTGAAGAGCGACACACTTGAGAAGAAAAAAGACAAAAAACTTGTCTTCACTTTCCCGGCAGACAAACAAGCACAAGAGGATCCTCAAAAGTCTATCTACGACATAACCAAACAAATTTTAGTCGGCCAAAACGTCACTTTCGAAGAAATTATAGCTCTGTCGTCAAAGGGGAATAAACAACATATAATAGTTGAAGTAGGAAGCAAAATAATAACAACACAATTGCTGATAAATGCTAGAAAACTAAAAGGCACAGGTGTCTTTGTTAATCCCGATTACCCCAAAGACGAGCTAAAAAAACAACAACAAATTCTACGAATACGACGTACCATTAAGACGAAACACCCATCAGCGGCTCCTAAAATAAGAGGACTTAAACTAGAGGTGAGCGGAAAAACTTTTTACTCAATACAAGACGGACTTTTAAGATGTGGCAATCGCGATGGAACCGAGATCCTGCAGGAGATGTTTGGAAACTTGGAGTTGACAGCACCATCTAGGAGAACAACAAGACAACAAAAGAAGCACGACGATTGAAACAGTGCTGCCGTCTGTCACGCAAGTAGTAGTAAACTTAATAGTAGTAATAAATTAAATTCAAAAAAATGTAAACTTACTATCACAAAACATTGCTAGTCTAGCAAGTAAATTATTCAACGTTGATTTTTTTGAATTTGTAAAAAGTCATGACATATTTTTCCTTCACGAAACATTTATTAAAAGGGAACACTATCAAACTTATAAGAAATACTTTAATGATTTTAAATTGCATTGGATTTCAGCTTATCATAAACAGATATTTCCAACCCAAACTAATTTCATTGGGCGAGAAATAACTGTGAAACAAAACTCGCAAAATAAGGTTATGAACAAAAACGGTCGCCTTTTTCTTAAATTGTGAAAGCTTTTAAGCTCTATATCCTCAATGGTTTTGTAAAGACGATGCAAAAGGCGAGTACACATTTATTGGAGCTAGAGGGAAATCAGTAATAGATATCTGCGCTGTATCAGGTAACTTGCACTCTGTAGTATCATCCTTCAAGATAGGAACTCACATCTTTTCAGATCATATGCTACTCTCGGTAAGGCTTACCTGTGATTGTAAAACTGATTTTTTTTGCACTTACGCTTCCATCGAAATTGATTAGGAAAGAAATTCATCTGAGAGATGAATACCAATTAAAACTAAGTATGGAGGCAGAAAGATGTAGCACACATTTATACCGTCTCATTACCACTGGAATATTAGATTTTTTGAACTCATGCATCCAAAAAGCTGTACCACCTCGCATAGGATTTATAAAGCACAAATTCCGACAAAAGTGGTACGACCTTGAATGGCTAACCGCCAGAAAAGTTTCTTTCATGCTATTACGACAACTTAAAGATTCCTCATGTCCGAATAAAAGCTTAACCAGGCAGTATCTAAGTACTAACCAAAGTTATAAAACAATATGCAAGAATAAACGCGAAAAATAGTTTAGATCATTTGCCGCAGAACTGTCAACCTCAAACAATAGGTTGGGAAAAAATAAAATCACTTTCTGGGAAAAAATAAAATCACTTAGAGGTTTAGACTATGTCCGAGGAGAGCAGAGTATTTTAAGCATCTCTTAACCCAACAGATATCTGATAAGCTTTTAAATTTTCAGACCCTCTTGTTGTCAATGACTGTCTGGATAGAGACACACGAACGAACTCCAGCATAGTCTCTCTAATGTCAAAAACAAAAAAGCACCAGGACCTGATCGCATAGGATATGAATTTTATAAAAACGCTCCACCAGAATTCTTAATTAAAATACTTGATACTTTCAACCGCATCTTCTGAACAGGAGAGGCACCCCAAGAGTTCAAAGATTTAATAAGGTACCCAGTATAGAAAAAAGGCGATGTTAATAATCCTAGCAACTATCGCAGGATTTCTTTTATGAACTCCATCGCTAAAATGTTTTGCTTTCTACTTCTGATGATGATCAATAGTTGGGTTGAAGAAAACCAGATTCTTAGCGAATATCTGGCAGGTCTTCGAAAAGGTTATTCAACAGTAGATCATATTTTCATACTCTCGACCATCGCACATTACTTTCATAGGCATAATAGAAAACTACCTGTTTTTTGTTGACTTTAGAACTGCATTCGACTCGATAGACCGAAATGCTTTCTTTTACAAACTGTTAAAAACATGTACATCAATACACGCCAAAGAGTTTGGGATGGTAAAAATGTATCAGAATGGTTTGAGACGAGATCTGGAGTTAAGCAAGGTTGTCTTCTGAGTCCAACTCTTTTTGCATTATTTATAGATGACATATCGACACATTTGCCTGCGGGTATAATGATTGCAGAACAAATTATAAGAGTATTGCTATACGCAGATGATATTGTTTTACTTGCAGAATCACCTCAAAGCCTACAACTAATGATCAACAAACTGTTGAATCATGGAATCTGAGAGTAAACCTTGATAAGTCCAAAATTATGATAGTACGCAAAAGGCAATCTGAGCTCAGTGAAAGCGAAAACGGTTCTTTAACGATGAAGCGATTGAAATAGTCGCACAGTATAAATGCCTAGGAATAACTCTGACTCCAAACATCTAATTAAATTTCCATTTCGAAAAAAAAACTAGCGTCAGCCAAAAGTCTCTTAAACGCTTTCTGGAATAGTATTTTAACTAAACAGTATGAAGAAGTAGAAAAGCTTCTTCGTTTTTTCCTAAAGAAACTATTTCGTCTTCCGATACCCACCACAAATTATGTACTTAGCTTAGAAACCTGCTTATTATGTTTGTTCAATTTCACACTAAAGATGTTGAATTTAAATGATACTCCCTTCATGACAATAACAACAAATCTTTGTACATTATGTAACATGAAAGCGAAAGAAGGCACTTTTCATTTCTTGGCAATATGTCCAATGTATAAGGATTTAAGACGGATATACTTTGAAACCTATCATTAACTATGAATCAAACGAAAAATATTCTTAATGGAGATAACTGGTTTGCACTCATTAAATTCATTGAGGCTGCATCCTCTTATAGAAATAGTATCTTAACTGAATTCATATAAAAAATAATAATTTTTTTTAACTTTTAAGATACTTAAAATGAAAACTTTTTTAATATTAAACTTTTTTTTAAATATATATGTATTTTGTAACACAAATAAGGTAATTTAAAAAACCTAAACCTAAACCTATGACAAAACGTCAGAATCGAAAGCTACAATTTTGTATAATAGAAGCCTCTCGAAAGATAAAATTGATTGCAGATAACATATCGATCATACCAGTTATGCCCTTGGTAGCGATAAGGGGAGACAGCTTTAATGATTTGTAAAAATTGTACAAGTCTACCCAGACGTCTATCGATTCAATGCCGAAGATGGCTACGTCATATACAGCGTAAAGACAACACAGCTCCGGTCCAAAAAATACGAGTACCATGAATTAGGTGGCATGATGTAAGTTAAGGTAGCCTCATCCAAAACTGTAAACAGCTACAAAATGAGACTCTCAGGACCGCGGGCTGTAACGACACACCGCAGAGAGAAGAAAAAAGTTTATCTTTACTTTGTCTTAACCACTGTTGTAAAAAATCCTTACTCGTAATAAAGTCATGGCCTAATGAAGTCTTATTCTTATATGTATTTGTTTGGATGGTGTATTTTCCGGTGAAAACGAAATTTTAATTTTCCAATGTAAAAGATGCAAGCGAATTGATCTAGCGTAATTTTTTGTTTTATTATAAATTTAGAAAAAACGTTTCAGCTAATCAAATGTATAATTGTCATAGTTAATCTAGCCGCTTTTACTTGTTTTAAAAATAACTTCTACGATACGATACCCAAACTGTTTACTGTATAAAATTTTTCAGAGTGCTTCAAACAAACAGTACCTACGCATCCATCAATATGATGACTATTCGTAGCTTTCATTGACAAAGTTTATTGCTTTTGGTGAAGCATTATAATACTTTTTAATAGCTTCGTTAGGTTATACTCTGTTACTTTGTAATACACACCTCTTGTGAAGCAATATTCAATTGAGTTTCATTAATCTACAATGGCCGGAACAAAATGCGGTCTTTTTTAGATTTAAAAGTATGTATATTAAAAAATATAATTATTACTGATTAGCAATTAGTATTCTATTTAAAATACTGTTATCTTCTTTCCCACCGAAAGGGGTGTGATTGGATTAAAATCAGTAAATAACTTTTAGAGATACTCATCCGCAGTGGCAATATGTACGAGTATTCGATATTTTGGTATTTGATTAACTATCAAAGCATTTGTTCGGGGTGAATTTACGTACATAGGTCTGAACAACGTCATTCAGACATATGACTTTAGCCATCTTTCGTTCGATGAGTCGGTGATCAATGGAATCCATAGGCATAAGAAAGTGCTTTAGCGTGCAGGGGAATTTATATTTTTTGATGAAGAATAAATAGACGAAATCCAGACGTAGTATCCATGTTGCTTAAGTTCGAAATTGAATATCTTCGGAAAAGCCAATAAATATCAGTTGCGTTTCGATTGATCATCAATGTTGATACGTGATAATTCCAATTTCAGAATAAATCTTAATACAAACGATTTTTCAATTTAAATCTATTTTTACAGATAAGGGTCTTCGTAGAATGATATCCAAATTACGTTTAACTGTACTTTGAAGAAATTTGGGGCCGAAAAGTGTAATAAAAAAATATACGATTGACGGAAAGTTCATTGTATTTACGCAAACAATTGTGAAAGTACTTTTTAGTTATTCCCAAACTGGGGTGAACTGGATTTGTTTTTTCTAACTTTTTTTATTCTCTAAATTAATTAGAATCAAGTGAAATATATTTCTTGATTCTCAGTGTATTTCGATGTGGCTGCAGAAAAGCTTTCCAGATTTATTTCGCGCTTTCATCAGCTTCTTTTTATAGATGCTGAGGATTTTTTAAAGAGTCGTCTAGTCATTTGTTAAAACATCGCCTAGATATATTTTTGAGGATCGTAGTTAGATTCTTTAATGAAAAGGCGAATCCGACGTGCTTGACTTGCAGCGTTAAATAACATACTATTCTATGGTAAAAGGAGAGTTATCCGAATGGCATTCGTTGGCATGCGAACGAATCTTCTTTTTTTATAATTTGCGCGTTCAAAAGGGATTGTGAATACCCTTAAGTGTCCGGGTTCAAGACACAGCACGGACCGAAGGTATAGAGACAGAGGGGGAGAGGAGGTACCGGTGCACATTGATTTTACACGTCTGTGGATTATAATGTTTGGGAAATTTTAGGCTGGGAAGAGCTAAAGAACGAGTCTCTAATTTGAAATGTACGTCTGAAAGAAGCCTTAAGAGTATATTGATAGACAGAGCGAGATGGTTATTGCGGGTGAATTCATGAAGGGGAGGAATGCAATTTTCTAGCTCGCTTGAACATCATTGGTTGAAATAGCGATAGAACAGTAATAAGCAGGAGGTGTTACGTCAATTAAGAAGGAGAACGAGACTTCCAAATATTGTTGTCTCCTATGAGTTTTACCGCTCGCTATTATATTATAGCAGATATAAGCGTTGTACTCAAGCTTTGGGCGAATGAAGGGCTTATAAATTGAAGCCAAATCAGAAGGTGTGAATTATTCCTTGCATCGTTTTAGGAAACCTAGACATTTCGCAGCGTTTTTGCCGATCTCGAATATGTGATCGTTCCAACTAAGTGTTGAGTTGATACACATACCGAGGTTTCTTCTATACAATTGCCATGGCTGCTAATGGCTGTTTATTTTGGGATCGCTTAGGTGTCAGCAGACAGGATTGAGTTTTGGAAAGCATTCAACTCTACTCTATTGTTTTTACCCCGCTTAAATATGCTGTAATGGTCAGAATTTATTGTGCTTAATTCTACGGCCGAACAGCAGGGACGTGAGGTTTTGGAACGAATTTGAAAAGCTGAGGGTACTGTCGATGGAGTGAATTCGATTAGAAGTAGCAGACAAGATATCAATTACAAAAAATGAGAAAGAATGTCGGAGACAAAACTGAGCCCTGACGAACAAGGGCATTTATTTGGTGAGTATCAGATTTGAACCCACAAACAACAACGACGTCAATGATAATATGGAAAACTTATCATAAAGGAAAGCCAAGCTAGAAAACAGCTTATATGTATTAACTTATTATTCAAGACGACTGGATGGTGCAGTTGGTTAAGTGCCTGCCCCAAGTTAGAGGGGTCCCAGGTTCGAATCCCAGTGAAATCGAATCTGGTCCAGTCACCATTGGCCGTTGAGATCAAATTAACGGCTCTGGAGTAGGTTGCTACCTGGCAGTACAATGGACCAGTTTTGAATTTGAGTGCTCCAGTGTAGCGTTTCAAAAATTCGCCGAAAAACAAAAATTTATTATTCAATGTACAATTGAGTGTTTTCGATCATTTGAAATGTGGTAACTTTTCAAAAGAAGAATGGTGAGTACTATCTTTCTGGGCATCGTGGCGTTGTGGTTTTGAGCGTCGACCCCAACGCACTAGACTTTCAAGTTTAGCTTCAAAACCCAGTTCAGACAAACAATTTTTCAAAAAAAAATTGTTCACGGCTTCAACTCTTTTAAGTCGCTAACAATGCTTCAAGAGTATAACTGTTTAGAAAAAACTTCTTAATTTCGCCGTTCAGAGTCGGTTCCTTTCACTCGTGCGAAAAAACTAGCACGCACAACATGAGTGGTTGCTGAGAAGCTAAGCCCAAGTCCACCTCGGACTATAGCGCCCCCATTATTATTACAATCTTTGGTATAGTTTTTACTGACTACTCTTAATGTAAGATGAGCATTTAGAGTATATAAAGAATTTTGCTTCGGTTCAAAAAATCTACAACAGCAAGCATGTGGAATAACGCAAACGAACGTTTAATGTCAACTTGGCGTACAAATGCTTAGACAGCTAACAACAGGTTGTGCTAGCTTGATAGGTGAGTTGTTTGAGGCGCAAATACGCTGAAATGTATCCACATCCAAGAAGGTGAAGGTGACTTGTGCATATGTACCACAATTTTACTATTACAACTCGGGGTTTCAAGACCCTTCTAAGTGACAAAAGGAGCTTCTGGAGGTAACACCCGTTTCTGAGTTTTCGAAGAACGAATACAAATTTCGACGTGAAATTGAAACCAACCATATGGCGAAGTTCGACCAAATGAGAATATGTATGAATATGTCGACCACATTAGAATATTTGTCCAAATCTACCTAAGGAAAAAGGTAACAGTACAGAAGACTTACAATTTGTAATGAATTTTTAATGTAAATGAAATTTAACTCGCTACAAATGTGTAAATGTCCCGTAATTAGGCATAAGCTTGTTTCGGTACAATAAAAAACCTGTTCCTTAATATAAATAATATAACCTGTTCCTTAAAATAATAATTTATTATTGTTATCCTGATTGTAGTTTGAGTTCAAGAAATCTAAGTGCAAGATATATTTCGACAAAATAATAAACGGAACTTGCTGAACAGCGCCATATTGTGTAACTGAAGACGCGACGCTTGTTTGGATTTCATAATGAGATTTTTTTTTTAAAACTCGTTTCTGAAAGCTTCTTAAAGCACTGTTCAAAAATTATTTATAAATTTTATCATTGACTTTTCTTTGAATAGTGGATATTTTGATAAAGATTACAGTATTATCAAATCAGTCAAAATTACAGTATCTATCAAAGTAACCGTTTGAGTCAGACTATCGAAGTATCTATCATAGAAAATATGGCCATACAAAGCATAGTAAATGAGTGCTTGGGTAATTGAAGTGAATTCCCCAATCATCGTCTCATAGATTTTAGCTATAGGGTCGTCTCCACTACATAGATTTTTTTCTTAGATTTATTATAGTTTTCCTACAAATTTTGCTAACTGTACTCAACCACTTCACAAGTTTTTTTTTTGAGGATTTTTTTGGAACCCTACTGGAGCACTCAGACTCAAAACTGGTCCATTGTACTGCCAGGTAGCAACCTACTCCAGTGCCGTTAATTTGATCTCAACGGGAAATGGTGACTGGACCAGATTCGATTTCACTGGGATTCGAACCTGGGACCCTTCGAACTTGGGGCTGATACTTAACCAACTGCGCCATCTAGTCGTGTTAACTTCACTATTTAATCGGCAATTTCAGTAGTTGTAGTATTTTCATAGTAATATCTTTGTAGTAGTATTTTTGCAAAATGTTCTAATTAAAAAATAAAATCATTAATTTTGGAAAATTAATATTGCAATAAGCCCCCCCGGCAGCTGACCTCCTCGTGGTGGGGGGCGGGCAACAGGTTTGTGGTGTGCATATTGTACGCCACAAGCCTGGCTAACGAAGCGCAAACCCCTCGGATGACAAGAAGAAGACGAACAGCCTCGGATACCGCCTACCCTGGTGTGCCAGGGCCCCATTCGGAGCCAGGCCTGAATGGTGGCAGTATGCGAGCGTCTGGTGGCCGGCCTGTCCCGCTCGGCAGCCGGTCGGGCTCAGCCCGAAGCAGTTACGAGCAACCCGGCAGTGGCCTCGTGAGCCACTACGGGGGTGGGAGGGGGATCACGCCATGCACTAACCAGTGCGTGCGAGGGTTAAAAGGCAACGGACAACGGCATCGGCTTAGGATAGGCACATGGAACGTCTCATCGCTCACAGGAAAGGATCTCGAGCTGGTTGGAGAAGCTGGCAGATATCGGTTAGATATCGTAGGCATTTCTTCGACCAAGCAAAGAGGATCTAGAACTGTGGATCTGTCGGACGGGTGGAAACTCTTCCTGTCGGGAGTGGCACCTCAAATGTCTGCACAGGCGGGAGTGGGGATACTCACAAGTCCCAGGCTGGCAGACAGAGTATTGGAGTGGATACCGTTAGGAGGGAGAGTCGGGATCTTAAAGCTCAAGCTTGAAAGATCAACTTTGGCTCTAGTGCAGGTGTATGCACCAAATCTAGAGTCAGAGTATGCGGCTTTCCTGGATGAAGTTGATGCTGCCCTTGACAGGGTGGCTGAGATGGATTCCTTTATTCTGATGGGTGACTTCAATGCTCACGTGGGTGTGGATGTAACGACATGGGGGAGTGTGATTGGGAGGAACGGTGATCCTCATCAAAACATGAACGGAGAGAAGATGTTGGATTTTTGCTGTGCAAATGGCATGTCCATTATGAACACCTTCTTTCCACACAAAGACATCCATAAATACACATGGTACCGTCGGAGTCTTCAACAGAAATCGTTGATAGATTTCTTTGTGGTACCATCGTGTGTGAAACGGATGGTTTGTGACGTTCGTGTGTTGAGAGGGGCTGAACTGTCAACTGATCATCACCTGGTGTTGTGTACGCTGTATCTTTCTGATAAAGTACCTCTTCTGCCAAGGCGGAAACCAAGAGTGGTTACACGCATACGGTGGGAGAAACTACAGAACAGTGAGGTGCAGCAACATTTTGCACGGCGCATATCCGAAGGGTTTGAGCAAATTCCAACTGTTCCATCACATGTAGAGGACGAATGGCGACTGTTTTCAACAGCTGTCATTGCTTCTGCACGTGATGTTTGTGGGGTGAAGCGGCTTGGTGTGGCGGCTGGTGGTGAGAAAAGAACTGCGTGGTTTAAAACACCCGGAGTTCAAGAAGCCATCAGAGAGAAGAAGAAGACCTACAGAGACTGGATTCTCTTGGGGAACTCTGATTCTCGTGACCGGTACACTGAGGCGCGAAGAACTTGCAAATTGGCTGTGCGAGCAGCTAAAGAGCAGACTTGGAAGGAGTTCGGCGAGAAGTTGGAAAGCGACCATAGATCTGCGAAAAAGGTGTTCTGGCAAACCATTCGCCGGCTCAGAGGGAGGAAATACAACACCATCGAAGGAGTCAAATCCAAAGATGGCGTGTTGCTTTCCAATGAGGTGGACATCTTGCGCAGATGGAGCGAGCACTTTTCGGAGCTGCTCAATCCCGAACAGGGCACTGAGGGTGACAGACCTGTAGTCTTGAGTAGGGCGGAGAATAGTCCAACGGTGGAGGAAGTCATTTTGGCGATTGAATCGCTAAAAGTTGGCAAATCCGCCGGTGTGGATGAAATCCGGCCAGAAATGCTTAAGGCTATGGGTAAAGAGGGAGTTTTATGGCTCTCTCGTGTCATTAAGGTGGCTTGGGAACGCGGTGAAACACCTGGTGATTGGCAGACTGGGGTGATTGTCCCTCTCTTCAAAAAGGGGGACAAAAAAGAGTGCTCCAATTACAGGGGCATATCTCTTTTAAGTCTCCCAGGTAAAGTCTACGCTAAGGTGTTGGAGGCGCGTTCTAGAGCTATGATCGAATCCAGGATGGGGGATGAACAGTGCGGTTTTCGTCCCGGCAGAAGTACAACCGACCAGCTTTTCACTCTAAGAATGGTACTTGAGAAGGCTTGGGAGTACGCCAAACCGATCTACAGTTGTTTTGTAGATTTGGAAAAGGCATACGACCGAGTTCCTCGAGGTAAACTCTGGAGTGTTCTGCAGGAGTATGGGATTGATGATTCTTTGTTGAGGGCCATTCAGTCTCTATACACAAACTGTAGTAGCTGTGTTCGGGTTAACGGTAGTAAATCAACACCTTTCACCGTGGGCGTTGGACTTCGCCAAGGGTGCGTTTTGTCACCTCTCCTTTTCATTATATATATGGATTGGATGTTACAGCGCAGTCGAGGCGAGGAATGTTTCACATTGGGAGAGTTGAGGGTAAGTCATCTTCTTTTTGCAGATGACTTAGTCATCCTCACATCCTCCCAGATGGAACTCCAGCGCGCGCTAGATAGGTTTGTGGCCGTATGTGCTGATGCTGGGATGAGGGTTAACGTGGACAAATCCGAGGTTATGGTTATTTCCAGAACCCCTGTTCAATGCACTCTACATGTTAGTGGAGTCCCATTGAAACAGGTGGAGAAGTTCAAGTATCTCGGGGTCTTCTTCACGAGTGATGGGAGGAATAATGCTGAGCTTTCCTGTAGGATTGGTCAAGCTGGGTCAATTTTGAAACAGCTTGGTCGATCTGTAATCAGGAAGGCCGAGCTTGGTGTCAAAGCCAAGTTAGCGGTTTTTAACGCAGTATTTGTTCCAACTCTCACCTATGGTCATGAAATTTGGGTAATGACCGAAAGAATAAGATCGCGAATACAAGCTGCCGAGATGAGATTTCTTCGTGCTGTTGTGGGAATTACTCGCCGGGATAGGGTGAGAAACACGACAGTGCGCGGGGAACTCAATGTTGGGCAGCTGCTTCTTCGAACGGAAAGGGCTGTACTTCGTTGGTTTGGTCACGTGGCACGAATGTCCTCATCATCACGACTTCCGAGGCGTGCCTTGAATGCGATTCCATCAGGTAGGCGACCGCTTGGCAGACCTAGGATGAGATGGTTGGACCAAGTCCAAACACTCGCCTGGTTGCGCTTGGGCATAGCTCCTGATGAGTTAGAGTCGATGGCGGAGGATCGAGTGGCCTGGAGATCTCTCGTGCATGCATTGCCCCCGCGACCCCTTTAGTGGAACATGCGGGTCATTGAAAATGAGATGAGATGAGATATTGCAATAATAAGGAGACCACTCGATATAACCAAATAAATTATTGAAGACGTACGCGCTTTTTTTTTGCAAATTACTGATCTTGGGCACATTACCGCAAGTCATTTACGTCGTAGACATTACTACTTACAGCGGAGAATGATTTGTTGGATTTTCACTGTTGCACTATCGTTGGAGTAGATTGCCATTGTGAATTTTTGTTTTAACATAAATAGCACAGGTACAGGTCAATCTTAAATAAAAGTGATTTTCTGATAGGTTTAACGATAATTTTTTTTAAATTATAATAAATTATAATAAACTAATAATAAAATAATTTTAAATGTTAAGATTTGAAATGGGTGGAACAATGCACTGTACAGAAGAAAAGAGACAATCGATCGGAGAACGAGAAGTTAATAAATGAGGGGGCATATTACCCTCTAGAAATGTCCAAAATATTAAAAAGATGACACGGGATACTAAATCCACAAAAATCCGAATAGATTTTCTATCACAGGGTAAGAAAAACCTTAATAAAATAATATGATCATATAGAGGACCAGTCGTTGGCAATCCATTCTTAATATCCCGGGAGATTAAACAACAATAAGCTGATAAAATTGTTTAGAAAAAGCTTCTTAATTTCGCCGGTCGGAGTCGGCATTAAACTTTAGGTTCCCTCACCGGTGAGAGAACAATAGCATGCACAACACGGGTGTTTGCTGAGAAACTAGGCCCAAGTCCACCCCGGATTGTAGCGCCACAATTATTTTTATTATAAGCTGATAATCAGGATGTTGAAATATTAGTTGTGAATGTGCGTCGTCGTCTGAACGCATTTCAACTCAATGAAAGGTTCGCCAGAGCAAAATCCTCACGTCTCCGAAAGGGACTGATGGAGAATATTGCTTTTGCTAATGCTTACAAGTATAAGTATAGTTTTTGTAAAAAAATATTTTAGGAGGGGAAGCGTTATCGAATAGGATGGAAAAAGTGTGTGAGGAGACCACGAAACCTTGAAAACGATTCTAGGTATGCTATGAATTAAAGCATGGTTGTAGAAGCATTATGTTGTTAGCGGCCATGCCATGGCGTGGAATTGGGCATGTAGCTAAAATTTACGGCATTCTCGAGGAACAGAAGTCCAAATACATTTTGGAAAACCATTGATTTTACATCCCTATTGCTAAAATTGGATTTTGGATAAATTTACCAAGCTGAACCACATCCAGATTTCTTGAAAAAAGCAAACTTTGTAAATAACGTTACTCAAAGTTTTTTATAACGTATTCTGAAATTAAGTGACTCATCGCATATCAATAAGCTAATTTGAGTTCTATTAAATATCATTAGAAAATTGCCACAAAGTAAGAGAATTAACCCAAATTAAATTGATGAAATGTATCATCATCACCAAACAACTAATCACTTATACTTTGGTTCTTGTCATTTACCAAACGTGTTTGAGGTTATTCAAGGAATAATAATTCCCGCAATAATTTGTATTGTAATTCAGTCCAAGTTAGACTTTGATTTTGACTGCGATACACGTGTGTTTGAGACAAAAGGAACAAAACTCGACCGCGTAAATATGCGTTAACATTTTAACTTCACACCTCAAATCACTTGGTTGATATCAAAAAATGTCAATACAAATGCACGTGCAATCCATAGACTTCCTCAAGATACGTATATTTTTACCATTTTTCAGTACAATTTAAAATAAATAATGGAATCTTTTGGAAGAGTATTAGAAATGACTGAATGTGTGCTAAGTTAACAAACCCGCAATATGTTTGCATTTTTACGAGGGTCTACCCTCAAATTAAAGTCTCAGTACATGTGTGTATTTGGTAAGCAAAAGAAGGAATGATTCAAGATTTGCTGAATCGCATGTGGATCCAGCGAGTAAACATATATACAAGATTTCGATAGTCCCCGGCGCTATTGACGAAAAGCACAACGCTTCAATATGAAATGCACTTGATTAGATTTTTGAACAGTTATTTTTTTGATTGCTTACAGAAACTATCTGTTTCAATAGAATGTAAACCTCGACTCGACCATCACACCCAAAGCAAATTACTTCCACAAGAATCTGAGTATGTGTGTGTACATGCAAAGTTTAGCATATTAGGGTAAACATAAAACTCAAACATTCGCTAATTTATAGAACTTAACGACAGGTGTTTCGATTGCATTATGTGCGTCTTACGAAGATCCGAACCCCTGTGATCTCTGTCATCACCTTAGTCACACAATGGTATCACTAACATACATACGTACATACATTTATGTATGTATTCTCTCAGAATGGAAAGATTGAGATGAAAACAAAAAAAAAACCTCGACCACACTCATAATAGTCATCTGAAGTAAACTTGTTTTCTGACTTCGTCGTCTTCGTCTGCGCCTCGGCCTCTTGACGCTGATTTCTGCCATTATACTGCGAGCCCATCCAGAAAAAGTCCAGAAAATGTCATAATCAATTGGTTAACCTATATTGTTTTTTGTTAATCCCGAAGAATTTTAAGTTATATCCGAAAATGCAGTATGCAATGATTTCGTAATACGCCCGAACTGTGTCATTCACTTGTTCACCTTACCGCAGCGATCCACTTTATGATCGGTAAAGGAAACGCAAAAACGTCTTGCTTCATAACCACACAACCGAACACTTTCCGAAATTAGGCATTAAAGAACATATCTAATTTCCACCAGACCATCAGTAACAAAAATCTTAAAACCTCCCTATAAATAACGCACTAAGCACTCAGCTGAACTGACCGGAAAAAAATGCTCGTCTTTACGAACTCTGTTATATGCGATTTTATCACTTTCGACCGCTCATTGCAGCAACGACTGCCGACTGATCATATTCAGCCGCGCGATACGGAGCAAATGACTAACTGAATGGCAAGGCAGTGTGAGATAACCTGCTATCTGGCGGCGTAACCATGTTTGCATAGAGCGTGTGTATTGGAGAGACAGAGAGAGAAAGAAGGAGTGAGTGCTATCCCTGCTTAAGTCATCCAACAGACACCAGACCATGATTAGGGCACCAACATAATACAGTATATATGAGAAGACCCTGTTGAGCTGCAGAAAGCCGCACATATTGACTGCGTCATTTGGCATTAAGGTGAGCAGCTGTTGCTGTCAGTGGGACAGTAAGTGAAACGCCTTGGAATTTTGTTTGAGGACTTGGAACTACTAACATCGAGTCAACATGATAGTATATTGCACCTCCACTCACACACAACACATATATGTTGGTTTGTATTTGTTAACTAGCTTAACAAACAAGTTTTATTTGGACAATTCTTGGGTTGGCACATAGTGTAGAGCAGAAAGCAGCAGCGCGTTTGGAATCAACGTTTGAGCAAGATACTGTCGCAGAGATAACATTCTTTTCGACCAAATACGCTACGCCCCATTCTATGTAAACCGAACAGATGACATTCTTACCGATGCAGCAAGCCAACAGTTGACTCAATCGACAGGTGGCCCTTAGTTCGTATAAAGTACCTGAACACTTTTGCATCGTTCATGAGTCGAGTACAGGTGCAGATGAAATGAGCAGAGTTTATTGATCGCAGTAATGTTACACAGGTGGAATGTTAATTAAGAAGAAAATCAAAACTACACTAAGGCAAATGAAGTGAAAGAACATAAGAATTACTTACGGAGCCAGTGTTGCTAGATTTCGGGCAAACCGGTATTTCAAAACCTTTTGATTAAAAAAGTGGGATTCTTACGTCAAAAGAGGAATATAAAAAAACATAAGTAGTCAGTAGTTTTCTGTTACTTATCAATTTATTTGAGTTTCAAATAAAATGTAAAATTATGATAGACATAGACAAATTTGTTTAATGAAAACAACTAAGTAATAATTACTTATTTACATACATAAGTATAATTAATTATTTGTATTTCTCTGAAGACTTATAATAATAATAATAATGGCGGCGCTACAGTCCGAGGTGGACCTGGGCCTAGCTACACAACAACTGTTCGTGTTGTGCGTGCTATTGTTCTCTCACGAGTGGAGGGGACTTACAGTTTAATGCCGACTCCGATCGGCGAGTTTGAGAAGCTTTTTCTAGACAGTTTTACTCATTGAGCATTGTCAGTGACTCGAAAGAGGTGGAGCAAGAACTCGGTCCCCTCGATGCAGACAAGTTCGAGATAGTTTAACCAAAACTGAAGTCTAAGAAAGCTGCCAGGGCTGAAAAAAAGCTGCAATTGGGAGTGATATGGTTGGGCGCATGGGGAGGGAGGGGATTCTAGAAGAAAAAACAACTCGTTTTATTATAACGGTCAAGGTGAAAATGAAGATGTTCTGGGCAACTGTGTCTTCCAGTAACCTTATATTGGCTTATCTAATTAGGGGTCATTCTCCGTTCGTATAAAAGGTGGAACTCCAAACAATCTCCGAATCATACGAGATGAGGACCTGAGATCGCAAGCATCAACACCAGCTGCGGTGGTTGAAAGGTGGAGCTTTCTCGTCGATCTCGTTAAGTACGGTGTAGGTCCACCACTGTACACAATACATATTCAACATATTTTCCCTTTTGCCTTGGCTGGTTTTTATAATTCTTAGGTGTTTAAGTTTAAGGTAGATTTAAGTTTATAAAAAAAAAACCACAAAACAAAAAAAATTATATATCATTTACGTGATGTTAAAATTTATTTTAAGGTAGCTTGTAAGTTTTGTTTATTGAAGTCCTGACAGAAAGTTTTTTTCTTTTTCTTAGTGAATTTATTTAGCATTTAGACACAAAAATTTACAAAGGAAAGACAAAATGCGGAATATTAATACGGTATTTGAGGCGCATGACCTAAGCTTCTGCATTTAAATACAGTCCAATATTGAAAAAATAATTACTAGATATTATTTTTACATATTTCAGGAATCGATTTATCGCATGTTTCAGCTTTTCAAAATAATTTAATTTTTTTTGTCCTTCACAGAGCACACAGAACACTATGTTCTCTAAGTGTTAACTCTCAGTATCGCTTTACACAGCAGTTGTTTGCTGCGTGACTAAGGATCATCTACCGATTTCTCATCTCATAGATTACGTCAAATAAACAATATTAATTAAAGAACAATGTATAAACAATTTCTAATCAATTTCGCTGCAAAGTTATTGGATTATGTTTATGTTATGTAATGGGTTTATTGCAACCATAGTTGGTTCTATGCCTTTTATGAAAGAGTAAACCGAAGAGATCTTTGGGGAGAATATATATTCATGAGAAAAAGTTATTCTGGTGAAATATGAATATGATAATTAATAATATCGCGTATAAACATGGCTGACGTTGCCTTACGCCTGAAACTCAAGGTTTTGCCAATTGTTTTGCATCTTTCTTCATAAATAGGAAGTTCGTCAAATGAATATAATTTCCGGAAAGCATATCTCGTGAAATTCTTTTGAACTCTTTCGAGTCTGAGCTCTTGTGTTTCATATGGTGAATCCCAAATGATGGAAGAATATTCTAAATATGGTTTAACTAAGGACTTAAGACTAGGTATATCCCGAAAATCCTTACTATTTCTTTTCAAAAATCCTAACATAACGTTAGACTTCGCAATCGTGTAATCATAATGTAGAGAAAAATTAAACTTAGGGTCAAATATTGCACCGAGATCTTTAATTCAGTCTATGATTGTCTATAGAATAATCATAAATAATCGGAGATGTTATTCTGTATGCCGTGAAAATTTTACATTTTGAAATATTTAGATCTAAGGCCTTATGTCCCACTAGGTTTTGTATATCCGATTGAAACTTAATGCAGTCGTCTATACTATTTATCGATAAATATAATTTAAAGCCGTCCGCAAATGTTAGAATTTCGCAGCAATTAAATATTCCATGAACATTATTTATGAACAAAAAAAAGAGTAAAGGATCTAAATGGCTATCTTGCGGCACCCCCGATTTTACTTTTATTACCCGAGATTTAAAACTATCGATCTTTACCAAGTGTTTCCTCCCTGTTAAGTAATTGGAAAAGCACTCTAACATTATTGAGTGAATTTCCAACGACCTAAGCTTGTTTAAAAGCAAAGTATAATGTACTTTATCAAAGTATAATCACGCGAATAAACAAATGATTGTGTTAAATATAAACATGTTCCAGGATGACTTTTGACGGCAAAAGGGATAAAAAATTTTCGTAATTAAGATAAAAAGACACTGCGGAAACAAGTTTTTCAATCAGATAATGCCGTACTAACACAAGCCAATTTCACTGTCCTGGAAAAACTATGATTTGAATGAGAAGAAACTACGAGTAGTTATAATTTTTCTAGTATTCATGCATTCATGCACCTAAAATGTAAGGCTACATTTACTTAGATGTAGCATGCAAATTGAAAATACAGTCGCTCCGCTCACTTTGCTGATTATGTTTAGGTTGGTAACTGTGTTAAAAAACAAAGGACTTGCTTAATAATAATAATATTGGCCTCGGTATAGTCCGCGGTGGACTTGGGTCTAGCTACTCAACAACTATTCGTGTTGTGTGTGCCATTGTTCTCTCACCAGTGAAGGGGACCTGTAGTTTACTGACGACTCTGAACGGTGAGATTGAGAAGCTTTTTCTAAACAGTTATACTCTTGAAGCCTTGAATAATTTTATTTTGAAAATTTGTTGCTTGTTCTTTAACCTAGACTTAAAAGTCTAGTGCGTTGGGCTCGATGCACACACCCACAACGCCACGACGCCCACGGACTTACTTACGAATAATTTGTTTGCTTTTTGCGTTAATTAAGAAATTGAATTTGTAGAAATACTTAATATATTTTTTCATTTTTCATGTTTCATTCTGTATGTTGCAAATAGGCGGGATGCGAGTTCAAAAAGATTTATTGGTTATCCATGCGGTAAATTAGATAAGGCAGTCTATCTGAGACAAATTAGATAAATAAGCGGTTTAAGTAGACTATAAGAATCTGTCAAACAGTTAAAAAGCTGGCTCCAAAAGACATCAGTCATAGTAACTATATTCGTCAAGCGACTGATCGTGAATATAAATTAAATAATTACGAAGTTGCTTAAGTTGTTGCGAAGCAATCAAATATTGAGTGGGTAGTCTACATTTAGTTAGAGTGCATTGAATGGCTAACAAACTTGACTCATGATAAGGTCTTACAATAATTGTTTCTAGTCATTTCCGTTATTGGTTTGAGAGAGTGCACAGTTGTCTCTAAAACCAATAACGGAACTCACTAAACAGTTTTTAATCATTTTAATGTCGTCTTCGTAGAAAGACACATTAAAACATTCTAGTATTATTCTGGAAATCCCTTGCTGCCGCCATCAAGCAAAGAAGCGGGAACTCAAGCTGAGTTAGGGTAGAATGATTCGACATGTGTAGAACATGCATTTGTAGAAAGAAAAACCCGGGTGGCTGCTCAAATTCAACAAAACCTACTACATGTTGCCAAAACTCTACAAATCCAAAAATGTAAACATAAACTCGAGGTTATTGCTATACAAGACTATGGTCTTACCAGTACTCATGAATGAACCCAAGACTTGGGTGTTTAGCAAAAAAATGTCTAATCTTTAGAAGGATTCATTTACAAGACTCCGCTTCAATACACCGAACCATCTTTATTCTTCTTAAAACACGTTTTTTCTCCTCGCTTTACATATATATATATATATATATCTGTGCCTACGTGGCGATCTTCTTTTTTATAATGGTCGACCCCGACTCGAAGTTGGCTGTGGTTGGTAATAACACCTCGTAGTTGTCATTGAGTACAGGTTCGGTCAAAATTACATTTTGTACTTAATCTGCTACATCTCGGCCAATCTGAAAAATTGATCGGCCTCGATCAACTAAATAAATTAACATGACATTAATCAATCTTAACCTAACTTAGCCCTAAAACGGTGGACGACTCGACTAGACTTATGACTTAACTTAACTTAGCTAATTTGCTACATAGCATCGACCACTAATAGTATGTGTTTTCTCTTCGACGTCAGGGAAGGGAGAGGACCGAAATGATCCAAATGGATAGTGTGGAACGGTACGGGCTCCTTAGGAATATTGAAAATGTTACGTTCACACGAGTCCACTGCTGAAGAGTATATTATACACTTAATACAATTCTTTGTAAACTTGTCTATCTCTCATCTCTCTCTCATCTTCGGAAACCAATAATGCATACGCACATGTTCATGACACTTCCATACCAATAAATACCCAATGTTCTCATGCACATGACGAATAAATTTAGCCTCTAAGCCGAAAGGGACATACATGCGTATCCTACCACTGCGATCTTTACGGAACACTATCCCATCTTTCAAAACGCTAGGATCTGACTCCTCTAAGCACAACTTCTCTCTTAGTTCTACAATCAATGGATCTCTACCTTGAGATGCTCTTAACTGGAAGTCAATATCCTCAGAATTCACTGCGGCCACCATATGACTGGAGTCCGACCGAAGGCCAGTTTTTCGGCCGAAGCCGAATGTTTAGTCGGACTGTATTTGGAACATATTTTGCAAGTTGCTTTCGCATCATTTTACGAAATAATCTTAGATTGGCTTTTTAGCTGCCATTTTAGATGTTCTTTCTACCTGTACAAATAAATTGAATGCTTTTATACATAGTTTACCAACTTGCAAATGCAAAATCTTTTGATTTTAAAGCTGTAAACAATCGCACTTTCAAAATAAAAAATATCCGACAATAACAAAACAAAAAACAGTTCCTTGCAACTTCTATTTTTACAGAAAACAGAAATATCAACGTTCGGCTTCGGCAAAATCTTCGGCCTCATTTGGCCGAAGCCGAATGTTTTGCCGAAGGTGATATTTATAGCCGAAGGTGGCCGAAGCCGAAGCCAAATGTTCGGTCGGACTCTACATATGACATCGACTAAGGGCGTTTTGATGACCCATCTTAGCTCCGCTACAGTGCTAGACCTTTGTAGTTATAATTCTCTAACTGTAATGCCCATCAGGCTATTCGTGGGTTTGCACTCTTCTTATTCAAAGTTAGCGTAAGAGAACTGCAGTCTGTTACCACCGTGAAGGGAATTCCTTCTCAGTACACCCGGTAGTGCCGAAGAGACGATATAATGGCTAACGTTTCTAGCTCAAAACTATGGTATTTAGCCTTTAGAGAAATAGGCTACCGGATGGTATCTTCCGTCATCCTGCCGCTGCAGGAGAACTGCACCATAGCCCAAAGAACTCGCGTCGCAATGCAATTCTGTTTCACGCGTTGGGTCGTAGATTGCTAGTACGGGTGGGGATGTCAGACTACTCTTCAATTCTCGGAAGGCATGCTCACACTCAGAAGTAAAAACATATGGTTTATCTCTTTTCAGAAGATCATACAATAGTCGGGCAATCCTGAAGAACGAACTTACAAATCGGCGAAAGTAGGAACTTAATCCAAGGAATGAATGCAACTGCTTACTATTTTTAGGGGTAGGATATTGTCTAATGGCCCTTAGATGAGAGTCACTTGGTTGTATCCCCTGTTCCGGCAATCTATACCCTAGGTAATCTATTGTGGAAAACACAAACCTACACTTGGGCAACTTTAACTCGAGCGCATTTTCCCCAAGGCATCGCAGAACACTCTTCACTAATCGTAAATGATCAGACACATTATAACTCGCTATAACAATGTCATCCATATACACGACAATTTGCTTAGAGTCCGTAAACTTACGGAAGACACGGGAGATGAAGCGCTGGAAGACACTCGGCACGTTCTTAAGGCCAAATGGCATCCTGAGGAACTCGTACTGTCCCGTTGGGGTTACAAAAAAGTAAGATGGGTAGAGTCTGAAGCAACCTTCACCTGATAGAAGCCACACTTAAGGTCAAGCAGGGTGAATACTTTCTTGCCTGCGAAATACTCAAGGCGGTCTTCGATAAGAGGGAGAGGATAGTTATCCCTTACTGTGTGCTTATTTAAGGCACGATAGTCCACGCACATTCTTATTTCACCAGACTTTTTCTTCGTCAAGATGCCTAAGATGCCTGTTTTATCACTCCACGGATCAGAATATCTTTAATAAAAGTATCAACTTCACACTTCTCTGCAAAAGACAACCGTCGTGGCAGGCAGAAAAATGGTGTATCCGTAGTAAGTCTGATATGCATTTTGTAATCCAGGGGTGTCAAACTTCGTATAATTATCGAAAATCTCCTTTCGCAATCTTTTAGACGTTATTGTATCTAATCCCGGTCCTAATACCAATTCGTCGTTCTGTTCTACTTCGATCTCGAAAATCTCGCATTCTCCCTCATTACCAATCGTACTTAATGGGACAGAACCACACTCGCTAGAGCCACTGTCTTCTTTCGTATTCTTAGGCAAAATCAACGAGCCGTCGCCACAAAGTTCACTACCACTATTTTCTTCAACTTAAGGTGCGTTACTATCCATAGGATTTGGAAAATAAGTGCACAAATACGAATGATTAATTAATGAACGTTTATTAACGATTAAAGAACATTTTTGTTCGGAAAAGAAAACACATTTGTCTCTTGGAATTCTTAATTTAATACTGAAGATCTGAAGTGCATCACGACCAATGATCAAAGGCATAAACGTAATTTTATCTGGAATAATCATAAGTGAAATTTTATTTATTTTCCCGGCAATCGTAAGACAACACAAAAGCGTACCATATGTGTAAATCTTGACGTCCCCAAGTCCCCGGTAATTGGAATAGCTTAAGCTCCACACTTGACAGTCCTGAGTTACAACAGATCTTTTTATAAAACTAACCGGACTACCGGTATCAAAAAGACACTCAATGTTAGCAAAGTTTGTATACTTAGTTTCGTTAATAATAAAAGATAAGCTTACCAATTTTACTGAGTTAGTGCCCTAACTCGTCGTCGTCTTCGGAAATTGCCTCACGTATTCATCTGGTTATGGCGCCTACCCGCATTCCCTTGGCCTCTTTCGGACATTGCTTATAGATGTGGCCGCAACGGAAACATGATCAGACGGCTTCTTCTTTTTTGGATAGTTGACAGCAATATGCCCATAGCTCGAACAATTGTAGCACCTGATTTGACCATCAAGTGACATGGTGTCGTAACTCTTCGCTGGTGAAGTGGCAGTTGCCGATGATCGTGTTGCACTTGCACTGGTTCGAGCCGTCGTAATTGGCTTGGCTTCACAGCTCTTCTCGTGGCGTGGCAGCAAGCACTTAAGTTCCGCAACCGACTTGGCGACGTAAAGGATGGATACGGTTCATGATGCGTCCGCAAGCCCGTCGATGATATGCTCCATGAGGTCAACTTCATCCACATTCGAATAGGTGGCGATCTCTTGCATGGAGAGAACATAATGCAGCAAAGTCTCATCACGTAGACGCACTCGGCGGCTCAGCTGTCGGTAGACCTCCTGTCTGGTTAAACGCTTGTCGAACTCCTTAATCAGGAGTCTTTTTAGGCAGTCCGATCTTCGTAATAGCATCTTCGCAGTACCCCTCAGAAGTCTTCTTGCACAAACATTGCTGAGAATGGCACGATCACACGCGCCTCTTGGAGGGCTTCCTGTAGTTGTGCTTTGGTTAATTTCTTGCTGGACATAAATAAAATTTCCAGGGTTATTCACGCTACGTTGAACTTTTTGAACCCCACACCTGATGTTGTAGAAGGATTAATTTACAAGACTCCGCTTCGATACACCGAACCATCTTTATTCTTCTTAAAACATGTTTTTTCTCTTCGCATATATCTCTGTGCCTACGTGGCGATCTCCTTTTTTATAATGGCCGACCCCGACTCGAAGTAGGCTGTGATTCGTAATAACACCGCGCAGCTGTCATCGAGTACAGTTTCGGTCAACATTACATTTTTTATTTAATCTGATAAACATCCTTAAATTTTGCTTAGATTACGGCAAAGTTTGATTAGAATTTCTTGAGTTAACTTCCTGAGCATAGACAGTCATTTCAGAGAAGAGAAAACAATATCAACCGATAATGTTAACATTTTTGCTTCGTTACATGATTACATACAGGGACTCAACTTTTTTATTTCATATTCACAACAAAATATTTTTTTTCCTGTGTAATTCACATTTCGCAGTAAGAGCAACAACATTTTCCCGCTCAGTACATCACCATCTTAGAATATGAACTTCTGAGAGGCTTAAGAAAATAGAACAAGAATGTGAAACAAACTGTCAGAATGACGAAAACATGTTTGCAAAATAATCAATTTGAAATTCTTGATTAACAACCACAATCTCTTGACCTCAACCCGATTGAACATCTTTGGGTTTAGGTTAAACTTGCCATATCAAATTTTCTTGCAGATTCTCCAGACTTTTGCCGCACCCCAACTGGTTCCAAAGTATTGCTTCAAATCAATGCGGAGCCTTAATAGAATCTGGGCATTGAAGACAAAAAGCGGCTCTAAAAGCAAAAAGAGGCCATACCAAATAATAGGTTAGGTTAGTTCTGGGCGACTGCCACAGTGTAAAATGATCGTGACTCACTTAGATCCTGATTGCATACATTTTGCTGTCACTGTTGTAACAGTTACTCTCCCACTATTCTGGTGTTTGTTACACCGCTTTCCGTGTTAACCGAAGGACTAATAACACGTTTCTATTTTTTTGTCTCTATTCATCACAGAGCACACAGAACAGTACTATGTTCTCTTAGTGTTTACTCTCAGTATTGCCATACCCAGCATATTTGCTGCGTTTCTAAGGATCATCTTCCGATTTTGAATCACATTGACTACTTCAAGGATACCATAAACATAACAGAAGCTGCCTTTTGCTTCAAGGTTTGGAAGCCAATTATTTTGCATCTTTCGTTATAACTAGGGAGCTGCTCAAACATATTTAACTTAAGGATAGCATGTTTCGTGAAATCCTGTATGTATGAGGAATGATGGAGGAAGTTAGAAAAATAACCTTTTCTAATTTTCGCAAGGACTAGGCATTTTTTTTTATCGTAGGTAAGCGGAAATCTTGTATAGACACCAATGGGCGCCGTTTTTTTTTTTTTTCATTTTTATTAAGACTAATTTAACCTAACTTGCTAGACAAAAATGAATAAAACTAGCTTAACTAACTTGTTATGAACTATCTTATTGGCCCTCGGTGGGCTCTCTAAGCTAAACTTAAGAACTTTATCCTACAATTATTGCTAAGACAAGGAACAATTAGTACTAAGAAAATCTATTTTAAAAAAAACTTAGTGAAAGAAAATTTTTTTTTCTTACATTCTACATAAAACTCAAACCTACCTTTATTTTTTTTTATATTCGTACTCTATCTTAAACTAAACACTTAAGAACTATGTAAGCCGGCCAAGGCAAAAAAGAATATATGTATGTCAGCCGACTTTGAGTACCAGACCTACCCCGGATCGAAAAGGGAGCTCGCTCTTTTAACCACCAAAACTGCTTGTGTTGCTTGCTCACATCTTTAACATTTCGGCTGGACACCGATCTACTAAAGCGGAGAAGCTTCTCAGTGCTCTGTGCGACGTCTCGGCTGTAATTGAGTCGCCTATTCACAGTTGTCCGAGCAATGTGGAAGATTAACGGAATTGCATCTTTATCCTGGATCAGACCTGCCTGGTCGAAGTAAAGGAATGCTTCTGGGGGGACGAAGCCATTAACGCGCACCCTCTCATGGTACACGTAATTGGGGTAGTAAGCCCTTGAAACCAGGCTGTTCGTCGAGATAATTGCTCTACGTGCCTACGAGTCATCTTGACTAAAAAGTTGTCTGCTCTTATCAGGTTCGCCCTGTTGTATAAGATCTCATTAGGATAGAATTTTTTGTACTGGGACTCTGGTGTTCTGTAAAGGTGGATGCAAACCCTAAAACAAGGCCTCTCAAACACCCGAATCTTTTCCAGCAAATTTGCTCCCACATTGAACCACACGGGACAGCCATAAGCGAGCATCGGCCGAATAAAGGCCATGTAGCAGATTACCTTCACTCTCGCATCGAGTTGGCTGTTGCGAAACAGTCTCTTTGTAAGAGCGAAAGCCCCTCGAGCTCTAGCCAGCTCTATATGCATCTATATGTTTGTTAAAATAGATATTGATATAGATATTGATCTAGCCAAATCCCCAGGTATCTGACTACAGTCTGATTCGCTAGTGGCTGTTGTTCAAAAACTGAGAACTTTCGCCAATTCTGTTTGGTATCCGCCGAGGCCTTTCTTAACGGCGTTCTGAATAAGATGGTTTCAGACTTCTGAAGGTTGATAACCAACTTCCAGTCGTCGCAAAATCGCTGAATTTTCTCGTAGTCACTTTGCAAGAGTGTTACAATGATCTCAATTTTAGGACTGGTTTGCTTATACCCAATCTGTTCAACTTATAGAAGAGCCCTTCCAATCATATGGTATCGAAGGCGATCATTAGGGCATACATACACTGTTTCTTGTTTTTATTCCATTGTATGTCCGACACCAGTTTCGACGCGTCATGTATTGTATCATGCCCCGCCTTGAAACCGAATTGGTTATCCGGAACTATATTATTGTGCTCAACCCATTTGATCAAAGCTCTATTAATTACTTTTTCGAATACCTTGCTGATATTCGGAAGGAGACCTATGGACCGATGATTGGATGCATCATTTCCCCACTTGCGAAGCAGCTACACCACTGCTGTTTTCCAATGCTCTGGATAGTGCACATTATTCAGAGCATTGTTAAATAATATGGCGTAAATTTCCACCGCTACTGGAGGAAGATGCATTAAAACAATGTTCGATATTCCATCCATTCCTACTGACTTCTTCTTTTTTAGTATTTCGAAGATCGTTTGTAGTTCCGTCTTTGGTACGAACGGGGGATGAATCTCTTCATTGGAAATGACATTAAGTGCCAAATTATCGTCATCGAACGAGATAAAGCCAGAGTTATCTCATCGCCAGTGCTCGATTTAGTACCGAAGGCGGTGGTTGAGCTTAGGGACTCTATTCTGAACCTTAGACCTTGTACAAGTCCTGGAAAATATCGCCTCCACCTTCTTTTGTTCGATCACAAAAAAGTTGTCATCATCGACAGCGTCCCGCTGCTGTGAATAATTGTTCATTGTTCCTTGTACGGTATATTTTCAGACACGGAAGTTCGTTGGCATCCTTCCTCCGAAATATTTTATTTATCTGGGGGAACATACTTGGGCTATCTGATTTGATAGCCCGAATCTTATTTCCCCAGTACAAATTGGCTGACCGCCTACAATTTGCTAGTATTTGGAGGTTTTATTATCAACGACTTTAGCGTCCTTATATCCGAGTTTTGTCTGTCAGCAAACTGTCTGTATAGGTTTTTAAGCCTTGTGAGCAGCCTGCTCTTTTGTGTGTGAAGTGCGTCTATTGTCGCATTGCGATGAATGTTGTCTGTATGTCGATGCCGGGGTATCTTTCTGTCCATAGTTCTTTTTATTGTCTCGTCTATTCCTTTAAGATACCAGTCAATCTCCTCGTTCGAGAGGTTCCTATTGGACGGTGGGTAGAGCGCGTTCGAGGAGAGAGCTCTTGTCAAGTCTCGAGAGAAACGAGTACGTTTGACCGAACGCTTGAAGTTCCGCAACTTCATTGGGAATCGTTTGTTGTTGGTCCACGTCAGTCAGTTGTATCCGTTCGTCGAACAGCAGCAGAGGAGCCGCTTCTGGGAAACGACGGACTATCTGCCTTTAGATCGAGGCGAAACTCTAAAATGTTATGAACCCACCAATTGTATAATGATGTCCCTCTTTTATTGGGCGTATGATTTCCCCAATTCCTATGTTTTGCATTAAGATCTCCGGCTATGAGGTAATAATACTCCTCCGACTCCAGCCTTATGCATCGAAAACATGTGTCGAGCTCTGATAAAAATAATTCGGTTTGAGCATGATCAGAGGCGTAGAGCGCGACAATGTACATCTTTTTTTCACTACGGAGTCGGATGTACACAATGCACGCTTTTATTCCCTGGAATCTTCGTACTTCACCACTGTACACGGCTTTATACTTAAGTTTTTTACTAATATAGATTGCAACACCTCCTCCTTGAGTAGAGTTGGGTCGATCTCTTCTTTCTATATTGTAGTTTGTGTGCCTTAATTTGTATTTTTGGGTAAGCTTAGTCTCGCAAACCAAAAATACTTCGGGCATTTGGTCATCGAGCAGCTTGTACAGCGATTCTCTTCGATCGATCCCAATCAATGAATTTACATTCATCGCTGAGATCTTCAAGGAGTTAACAGTTACATTCGCGCCCATTACGATAACAGTTGCGCTAGGCTCGGCAGAATCGTGTAGATGTAGTCCACACGCCGCTCCGCATTTGTCCGAACTGGCTTTGCATTTGTCCGATCTGCTCTTTGATCTTTAGCAAGACAGTCAGAATGGCGCCATCAGTCTCAGGTGCGGACCTACAGTTTAATGGCGACTCCGAACGGCGGGATTAAGAAGCTTTTTTTCTGAACAGTTATACTACTCTAATATGATATGAAGCTGGACTGTGAAAGTCAGGTACGTATGGGTCGACGCACACATCCACGCGGCCATGGCGCCCATAAATTAATAAGGTGTGTAATTCTGTGTTAAATTTTCTATTGTACTTACTTCCAGTTTGCCTTCGCACTACCGTGTGAATGGTGTTAAATCCAGCTAAGTTTCCTAATGCTGCTACCGTAACTATGGAATCCTTTTTCCCACTACTCATCTGCAAATAAAACAAAAAGACAACAAAGAGAAAAGCCTTTAGAATCATGCATGGAAATTTGTATTCATACAGGTAAATGTGGATAATTTCATGTGTCAGTTTATTTAATACACATATTCATACAGATGTACAATTTGATTTGAGCCTTCAGTCATGTGTCGACTCAGTTTCCTTGGATTTCCCCACAAAATATAAGAGATTTCATTGCTTGTATCATGTGGAAACGCGATTTGCTTTCCTACATTGGGAATCGTTTTCCTCTTCCTTTGGCATACTGTCACCATTCAGTCAGCATAGAAAGCGACAACCGACGACAAGTTAAATTAAATGACAATTGCTTGACATAAATTTGATCATGTGGAACAAAGGGCAATGTAACGAAGCGAATATCATGTTTAACTTACGCGTAATAAAAAGTAATAAATCAATGAGACTGTGAAGGAGTGTAAACATTTTTGTGGTTGTCATGAGTTCTGTAGTCAATCAAAAGCATTTGGTAAAAGTACTAACAAATAAGCGGAGAAGTATTAAAATATTCAAACTGAGTCAATCTAAAGACAAAGTGTTTGGAAGTGAGGATGAATACTCTTCTGTTGAATTCGTTTTACTGTTTTCATTTAATAAAAGCTATGTACATTATTTCGATTTCTAAGAAATATGTAATTAGATTTCGAAAGAAATAGGTTCAGATAAAAGTATTGAAATCAATTCATGAAAACACTTACATACTTCTGAGGGTGTTTCTGAGAATTTAATTTAATATTTATATTCAACAAACGTTTTTCCAAGGGACTTACAAAAATATATGTATTTTAAAGCAAAATAAACCCACATACATATGCATATGCATATACATATATGTATAAAGAATACAGATAGTAGAGACAGATATATACTCTTAAAGTAATCATCTTAGATAATATTCACGCATTCTTGTTAAATAAACTTAAGCTACCCCAAGGAAGAACATTAAAAGGCCGTAACTAAGTTGTTCATGCACTCTTCATACACTTCTGAGAAGTCCCAAAGGAACTACAGAAAAGACGCGTTGCTCTACGTCAAAACGTAATTTCTTTAAGAAAAAAACGAGAAATTACTACGATTAAAGTACAAACGGGACTACACGTGAGAAGAAGTGGAGTCGGGACCAGGCGAAAGTAAAGTCATTCTGCCCAAATCATTGACGGACCATTGTTATATGATTTACGTAATATAAATACCGATAACTACAAAATTAAAAGCGTTTTACTATCAGAGATCTGTCAGACATCTAAACATTTAAAAAACAATAAAGCTCCTGGCTGCGATCTGATAAACGGGCAAATACTCAAGAATTTGCCGAAACAAGCGTTAAATGAACTTCTATATTTTATTAATGGTTCACTTAGGCTGTTATATGTTCCGGATTCGTGTAAAGTGGCAGGAGTGATAAAGGACCCAAAACCGGAAAAATCGCCAACCGACAAAAAATCGCACAGGCCGCTATGACTTCTACCGATACTATCTAAAGTACTTGAAAAACGTTTGCTAAAACGCATGCAACAGGTCTTAGAAGCGAAAGGATTAATACCTCACCATCAGAATCGCAATCGCAGTTGAAAAAGCTTTGCTCTACTGCTCTACTCAACGTTTTCCAGGCTTTCGATAAAGTCTGGCACTACTGTTTAAATTACAATATAAGTAGGATTTTTCCGAAAAGTTTAAGAAATATCCTAGAATCCTATTTCGAAAATATGATATTTAGAGTTGAATATGGAACTAATTACTTCGAATTTAAGGACATTGCTGCCGGAGTTCCCTAAAGGAGTGTCCTTGGTCCTACACTATTTTTGTTGTACAGTCGCGACATACCCCAAACTGAGGGCGCAGTTAGTAGTAGTATAGCTTATTTAGTATTATATATCATTTAAGAATTCATACAATTGAAAATAAACAATTTCTTGTTTTATATATTGTACATATAGATTACATTCGTTTTCAAATAATATAAACACTTTCTCTTAAAAATATTGAAATTTCTTTCGAATTTATTTCCCTTGGCAATGAATTGAATGTGTAAAGTCCTTTACGTTGAATAATACCGTGAGCAGCTGTTGTATTTCTGAGGACAAGCCTGAAGTCTTCAGCGTTGTGCAGTGTGTACGGTTGCGATTCACCAAAACTCGTCAGTTCACCCGTAAGATAACTTGGAGCAAGCCCGTGCTTGTTGACTGGATGGCGCAGTTGGTTAAGTCCCTGCCCCAAGCTAGAGGGGTCCCAGGTTTGAAAGCCAGGGAAATCGAATCTTGTCCAGTCACCTGGACAACTGTTAACTGGCAGTACAATAGACCAGTTTTGAGGCTGAGTGCTCCACTGCAGTGTTTCAGAAACCCACCGAAAAAAAAGAAGCCCGTTCTTAATCATGAAGACCATTTTCAGTGTATTGTTTTGCCATCTTTGCTTTATATTCAACCACATTAATATACGCAGCATCCAGTTCACTTCCGTATATCTATTACAAAATAGAATACTTCTCTTTGCTTTGTTCTGCAATTTGGAACCTCTATATATCCAAAATTACAGCATGAGTATAATAGTAGGGTGTAATACAGATGAACAGTATTCAAAATGTGGTTTTATAATAGTGTTATAGACTTTAATAGCTGTAAGTAAGTTAATTTTCTTTCTGACTCTTGGGAAAAAACCTGTCTTTTTACCAATTTTTTTACACATCAGTCAACATAATGATTCAAATTCAGTTTATGGTTGGAGTTTCGAAAAGTACTCACCTACGATTTTCTTTTTTATTTTTTTATATGCATAGTCTAGCATATAAGAAGTAAAAATCCAAATTGGTTTTTACTGCAAACTGGAAAAGACGAAAAGAACATTCATAGTTTGGAAATTCGGAATAAATCTAATTGCAATATCTTCTGAACCGCATAGCTATATATAAGCTATATCTAAAATTGAAGCTACAATCGGGGACTTTCAATTGAGATATAAATCGTTACAATCCATTAACAACTTTTGTAAAATTTACATATATTTAAGAAAACAATTAAATTTTTACTGCAGAATCAATAACAAGGTTATACTTTTCAACAACATAATTTCTTTACCTTTCCAACAATACCAAATATAATATATAATATATTATACTTACTGCAATATAATACATGATACAAACCATGATACACGTGACACATTTGCATCAACAATACGTTTTCCGTTACTATCAATAACGGGTGCAAGTAAAGATAACATCTCTTATTGAGTACGAAATCTCCTCAAAACTATGATACAACTCAGTTATAAGCGTGCGTTCTTTTTGATCAGTGAAATATTTACATAAATTGTGCTTTATCATGGATAACACATATAGTTTGTTTAAATTAGCAATTATTTTAACCCGGCGAGAGTGTGGCGGGGTGTGATATACCCACCCTGTTATTCAAATATATTTCTTTAATTAATCACACAAAAACAACGTTGCTTCGTGTAGCTGGAGTTAAAAAGAAGCAGAAGGGGACAGTGGAGTTTTCGCAGTGTTGTGCTAGTCACCGGTCGAGATACACGTGTTCAAACATCTGTTGGGTACGTAATACCCCGCCACATACGAGTAGTTGGTGTATGCATTGCGTGCCAATATAAATTGCTGTTTTCGTTTATGTTCTACTTTTTTTTTTAGTTTTTGATTAAAAATACATTTCGAAACTAGAGAAAGGCGACTTAGGTCCATGTTGGAAGAAGTGCTAGAAGATACTTCCGTCGAGTAGACCTCTGAGAGAGAATCCGACTAGAGAATCCGGCAGTGAACATTACATTCAAACTGAGACAATTCCGTTTTTTTCTGTATTAATATAAAAATTCTTAAAATATTACATGTATTTCATTTGCAACTAATTATTATATACCCTTTCTAATAAAATACCGATTTATAAATGTTAATATTTATTATAACAATATTTACAGGTAATTTTGTACATTTTGTCACCACACTCTCGCTGTTAAATAATCATTCAAATACTTTAGAGTGGTTAAGAAGTATTGAACGAATTCCGACAAACAACGATTGTAAAACGCATAGAAGACATTTGGTATTAAATGATTCAAAATTGATCTGTGGTTTATTTCAGTGTCGGAAAAAAAGTAAATATTATCATTGTGTTTCTGTTGCAAAAAATACGTGCTTTGAACGATGTCATACTTCTCCTGAGGTATGCATGCTTATTACTTATTGTTTCTCAGTGAATATGACATTTGAACAAACAAATAGAGAAAGTTCTGTTATTGAAAACAAAGAAATTTCACGTGAGACAGGTCGGTTTTCGTTCTGTAGGGTAGGTAGTTTGTATTGCAGGTTTGGATGAAAACTTTACGGAAGAGGGGCAAATACGAGGTTCTGGTAAAATCGTTAAAATAGACGAATGTAAAATCGGTCGTCGGACCTGTAACTATAATTCACACAGACTGCTGGAAGGAATATATTGATTTGATTTCTTTTGGATACCAGAATTTCACGGTAAATCATTCCAAGGAATTTTCCCAAAAAAATTCCGAAAATATTGAGTCGCCGTGGCGGTGGGTGCGCCGTCAATTATCTCATGGTGGTGTGCATACATTTGTGTGAGTTGTAACGGTTTAGTGCAATTAGTTTTATTCCGAATTTCCAAACTTTAAATGTCCTTTTCGTCCTTTCGAGTTGTTTGCGGTAAAAACCACTTTGGATTCTTACCTCTTATACGCTAGACTATGCATATAAAAAAATAAAAAAGAAAATAGGAGGTGAGTACTTTTCGGAACTTTATCCCAGTTTATTGTCTATTCTAAAGCCAAGATATTTTATACTGGTAACACTCTCTATTTCACTATTATTTTGTGCTCTTCATTAGTATGTATTTCCATTATATTTGTTTTTTGTTCATTTGAAGCCATAGCGATTCTCTTCGAATATCTTGTATTATCTTATCTTTGCATTCTACTGCATTTCTACCTTCTGCGTAAATAAGTGTGTCATCTGCATCTAACACAATCTTACACTTTTTAACAACCATTGGGATATCATTTATATATAGTATAAATATCAGCGTCCGCCTGTTGTATGCCAAAGTTGACATCGAGTTGATCTGATACGTGGTTATTCACTGTTGTTTGCTCCATTCTGTTTGATAGAAATGAGTTGTAGCAACTTTTGTGGATAATGCGGCTATTCTGGCAACAGAAAGTTTAATTGAATCCGCAACTGGAAAACTGCAACGAGCACTTGACAAAATATGCGATTGGAAAAAACGTTGGCGCATTGCTCTCAGTGAGACCAAATCCACGCATATTAATTATACATACAGAATTTTATACACATACGAGTATGTACGTCTTCCTTAACTCAACACAAATACCATACGGTAATGAAGCCAAATATCTAGGGATGACTCTAGACGCGTAACAAAAGTGGAAGACACACGTCATAAAGAAACGCAATAAACTTGAGAATCGGTATAGAGAAATGTACTAGTTTTTTAGAAGGTATTCCAAGATAAGTACATATAACAAACTGCTTTTATATGAGCAAACGCTAAAACCTATTTGATACCGTAACTTGGAATTCAACTCTGGGGTTGTACCAAAGAAAATAACAGAGGATTTATACAGTCCTTTAAAAATAAAGTAACAAGGACTATCGTTAATGTTTCTTGGTATCTAAGTGATGCGGTGAACGCGCCTTTAATTAAGGTAGTTTACCCCATCGACACCGAGGTGGCACGAGAGAGAAAACCATTCTGTACAATGCACATATACATATGTACCATCATAAAATTAAATAGCGTCGCCAGGTGAGGATGGTTACTGGACCAACAATTAAATTAAAAAAATAATAAATTAGACTTATATAAACTAAATTGTGACACTAACTTTTGTAACCCAACGGATCACTCGTTCGTTAATAGGAAAGGTGTGGTTGCAGCTCCTCGCTACAACATCTTACAGAATTTGGTAGAAGTTTAAACAAGTGCTAGGCTACCTGGAAATCTTCATCATGCCGAGGAAAACCAGAGCGGGGTTGGCTGCAGAATCACGGAGAAAAATCACGCCGAACGCAGAGTTCAACTGGCGTTCCTGCAACCGACCAGATTCAGCTGGGGCATGATGTAGTGCGATGCCTGTGATGGATAGGAGCATTTCAAATGCTCCAGCGTGGACAGCTTCATCCGCGCCTTCAACTGCTCCAACCAGTGATCCTACAACCGTATGTTCCGCATTCAGTGCAGCCGAGGCCGCTGCCAGCCATGGACATCCCGCCACCCTATACATGTCACCCGTCTGTACGATGTATGTCTATCGCGACGACGAGTATGCCGAATCAAGGGTAGCCTGAACTTCTGCCAACGCTGCTCACCAATGGTCTCTTGCTCGAGCGATGTACAACTTTAGTAATTCAAATGCACCAGAAGCTCCTGTGCCCCATGCAGATGAAGCTTTTTACTGACGTGAACCATCGCTATCATCGCCAGGAGGTTCAACGCCGGATCAACGACTAAAATGACTGTAACGTTCAACGACTGGAAGCGTAGAACTGCCCATCGTTCACTCATCATAGAACCTCTCCACTGCCCCCCTCATGAGACATCTTGGTTATAATGACTTGTCAAGCCGGGTGCCTCGGGGATCTCGGACGGCGGATGGATTGGATGGAGTTACAAGAATATGCGATCGTAGGCCTCTATCTACGCAACCGCGTATCAAATACAGTGGACCCACCTCCACTTCAGCTGTACAGTTCATATAACTAGACCAACCCCACGTTGTACGAGAACCATGCAACTTTTATAAGAAAAGGGATGGTCTATTTGCGGCAGAAAGGATACGCCCGGCCGCCCAGTGTCCGCGGAGCTCATGCTCATCCAGATTGTCTACAAAGAGACCCCAAGTAGATCTGGAAAGGATCGAAGAGCTGAGACAACTGCGAGAAGGAAGGGAGGGAGGAAAAAGAGCTAGACCTGCAACCAAAAGGGAAAAGGTCTACATAAGGAAGAAGAAGTCTAGAATACTAAACCAGGTGCTTGAGTCTGACGCTGACGAGGAGGATGCTTTGAAAGTGGAGAGGTTTCCGAAAGCACGAGCCACGATTGAGAGCTGGGTCAACACAGCCGAGTCAAACGGTCACCGGACGTCGAGGGAAATGGTTTTACGTAACTCAACGGAAGCGATGAAACCTCAAGCTACTACCATCCATACAACTTCTGCCAGGAGCATTACCCAGAGCTGAACTCCGGAACAGCTGCGAATTCTCCTCTCAACCAAATGGAGCCGGGGAACCGGAGTCTAAGCAGGAATCAAATCACAGCACAGCACCTGATGATGCAAGATCTACCTATCTTCGGCGGTGATTCAGCCGAATGGTCCCTATTCATCGCCTGTGTTCATCGTTCATCATGTCTGCAGCTGCCAATGGAGTGGTTGCTTTACCAGCGCTCGGGCTGGCCGCAAGTAAAGGGGATCGGGGCCAAGGAGACAGAAGGAAAGGTGGGAAAAACCAGCGACAACTGTAGGCTCATTACGAAAAAAATTATTAACGCTTTGAAAGCTCCAACAAACCATATCGTATCTGCGACGGCGGGTGCCCGTCCATTCCGCGGTGCAAGGGGTTCCTTGGACTCGATCACGGTTCCTAGATGAAAAGAGGTGAGAAAGCATAGACTGTGCAGGCGGTGCCTGACGAGCCACGGTTATCGGAGCTGTAGGTCCAACATCGGATGCGGACCGAATGGCTGCCCACGGAAACATCATCCACTCCTACACAATGAACTTCTGGACGTCAAACCACTGCGGATAAATACCGGAACAGTTGGCACTCATCATAATACAGTCCGGGCTAGGAGTTACCGGACGGATTCTGTCCTACTTCGAATTGTACCACTTCAGCTGTACGGTAACGGTGTCCAATTGGAGGCATACGTCTTCATTGACGGCGGTTCTCGGTGACGCTGATGGATGAGGAGATGGCGAGACTTCTAAATCAACAAGGTAAGCCCCAGCCACTGTGTCTGAGATGGACGGGGAATACGTTCTTCGAAGTCTGAGCGCGGAACCAGCGGCACGACTGGACATGACGGCGGAGAGCAGAGGCGAGCAAGAGAAAGAGCTACGAATGTGGTGGTGCACCTCATCAGACTGTCTGACCTTCAGGATTAGGACTAATATGCAGCAAGCGGAGATTCTGTCTGGACTACAGCGCCCGACTAAACGCTATGTCCTAAAAGTGCTTATGAGAATCTTCAATCCATTGGGACTAATAACATGCTTTCTTATGTTCCTGAATGTCCTGCTTTAAGAAATCTGGCGGTGCAAAATATGATGGGATGCCGAGATACCTGAGGCGGAGCATCAAAAGTGGCTCAAATGTGTTGGATGCGGTGAACATCTCAAAATGTTACGTTAGTTCAGGATGGGGGCACGAAACACAGATGCACATCCGCATACGTCCGTAACCTCGCCACTATACTCATAGAAACCAGTCTAATAGGGACAAGAACGCGATTAGCCCCCCTAAAAACGCTACAAGCCACTCTATTAGGTGCTCGCTTCGCAAAGTGCATCTAGGCATCGCACGGGATAGCATTCAACAGGCGTTACTTTTGGACGGACTCGAAGACAGTGCTTTATTGCCTCCGAGCAGATCATCATCGCTACCGGCAGTACGTTGCCTTTAGAGTCAGCGAAATTCTAGAACTCACTAAGTTGGAAGAGTGGAGATGTTTCTCGACCGGCGCGAATGTTGCTGATGAAGCCATTAAGTGGCAAAAGCTGCCGAATCTCAAACCAACTAGTAGATGGTTTCTAGGAACGTCCTTTCTCGTAACACTCTCGGAGGACTGGCCACAGGAAACGGTATTAGGGCCGACAGTGGAAGAGGTAAGGCCGCGGTTCGTTGGGATACATCGGCAAGAGTGGCACCCCGTATCTCCACCTGGGCATCACTTCTTCGGAGTACGGCGTATGCTCTCAGATTTCTGCACAATATTAAGTCGCAGAGAAAAAAGCAGCATATACGGAGTGGGTCACTAGCGGGCAACGATTAACGCCATAATCCACTTATGGCTTTAATTCACTTTCAAATTTGAACTAAAGCCATATATTAAATTGAACTAACGCCATATGGTGTTAGTTCACTTTCGAATGTGAACTAATGCCATACAATGTATTTGAGCTCTAAAGCGCGTTATCTGTCCAATGTCCCAGCATGATCGGACCACGTTTAGTTTCCAACCAACCCACCTCCCTTGCCCCTTACATGCATACATACATATGAGGTATGTATGGGGGGGCATGCTGCCCCGCTGCAACCCCCCTGCTTGACCACATATGCAATTTGGAGTAAGTGCGAGTTTGATTGTATTTACTTTCTTTAAACTCATGCAAATCATGGATAAAAAAAAGCATGGATACACTCAGTCTCGCGCCTACTTCAAATCCTACATGTGGTCCAGCAGGGGGGTTTATACGCCGTAAACTTTTTTCCTACAAGTTTCTACCTCATTTCTTAGGACCATGTAAATAATGTAAATTATTGAGATTGATGCGAGTGACTTTAATTCAATTTCAAATGTGAACTAAGGCCACTTCCTAAAACGAACTAACGCCATATGGCTTTAGTTCAAATTTGAAAGTGAATTAAAGCCATAAGTGGATTATGGCGTTAATTCACTTTCAAATGCGAATTAACGCCATTATGGCGTTAGTTCATATGGCCTTCGTTCACGGCACCTAGTTCGGTCTATAAAGCAGGTAATCAACACGTCTACGTCCCTGATGCGTAATCCGAATAATGAGTTGCTACGCAGCATGCTGATGGAGGCCTAAAATATTGTAAATTCGCGTCCTCTGACATACATCCCAATAGACAGCGAAAATGAGGAAGCTCTTACGCCGAATCACTTTCTAGTTGTGACATCGAGCGGTCTAAAACCTGTAGCGGAACTTAATGATTATGGGAGAATGTTAAGAAAAAATTGGCTTGTTGCACAACAAATTGCAGGCCGCTTCTGGAAGCGCTGGATGACTGAATACCTGCTTACGCTTACACGAAGGGGGAAATGGTTTCTGTCAGTAAAGCCTTTACAGATGGGTGACGTCGTCCTAATAGTCGACCCAAATAACCCCAGGAACTTCTTCTTCTTCTTCTTAGGGCGCTACAGTCCGAGGTGGACCTCGGCCTCACTCAACAGGCCTCTCTAGCCAGCACGATCTTTCGCCAGCTGTCTTCAGTTTCGCACACCAAGCCGGCCGAGGTCCCCCTCGACTTGTGTGCGCCACCTTGTACGTGGACGTCCTCTGTTGCGTTGTCCCACAGGCTCAAAGTCGAAGACTCTTCGGGCCGGAGCTAAGTTGTCCATACGCTCTACATGGCCTAGCCATCTTAGGCGTTGGATGCGTAGACGCCTGGCTAGACTCATGTCGCTGTACAGCCCATACAGTTCGTGGTTGAGTCTTCTCCTCCAAATGCCATCAACGCAAACAGGACCAAAGATTGCGCTCAGAACTTTTCTCTCGAAAAAAATCAAGAGACTGTTCATCCGCTTGGGATATTGTCCATGCCTCTGCGCCGTAAAGCAGGACTGTGATGATCAAGGCTTTGTATAGAGTCAGCTTGGTTTTCCGAGAGAGGGCTCTACTACTCAATTGCCTTTTGAGTCCAAAAAAAACAGCGGTTAGCAAGAGTTATTCTGCGTTTGATCTCGGTACTGATATTGTTTGTACTGTTTACCGCGGGGCCAAGGTAAACTACCTCAAAGTTATAGCTGCCTATGGGGACGCTCCGGCCAAGTCGTCGATGTTGTGCGTCTTTTCTCGATGACAGCATATACTTTGTTTTGCCCTCGTTTACCGCCAGACTCATTTTAGCAGCTTCCGTTTCAATGCCAGCAAACGCATGATTGACGGCTCGCTGTGTTCGCCCAGTTGAACGGACTTTTGGAAGACCGTGCCTCTGTGTTGGACAGTGAGTTTTGCAAGATCTTCTCAAGAACGATGTTAAAGAAATCACATGACAGCGCGTCGCCTTGTCTTTTTTCACCTTTTATGACATTGAATGTCTCGGTGAGTTCGTTACCGACCTTGATGGAGCAGCGTCATCGTCATCCTGCTCAGTCTGACGAGTTTGGCAGGAATGTCAGAACTAGACATTTTTTGTATTGATTGATATCTGTCTATTGTTTCCTTCTATGAGATGAGCCTGCGTGAATTTTACCTCTTCGAAGTCATCAAAGTCGGGTGTTCCAGCTACCACTTTCAAAGCAGTACCCAGAAAGTTTAAGCTTCTCGAGTGCCTATGATGTATGTTTAGAAGATTAAGAAGTATCTTCAAATGCTGGGCATCTATTTCTAGAATTTTCCTCATATGTACGTGTATTTGGAAAAAGGTCAAGCATGTTGACAATTTCATCTTCCCTTTTGGAACTCTCAGTTCGTTGTATGTGTAAAGTAACCATAATCCTACCAGAGTACAACGTCCTCGTCCACGATTGGGAGTATAGTCTATCAACCCTTAACCCGGGTGGAGACGAGTGATTCTCATCGAGTGGTTTGCGTGGTTACTATCCCTGATTTCGAGTGATAACTCGAAAAATGGTAGCGACGAAATTTTGAAAAAGAAAAGACGAACAATTTTTAAGTCGCACCCGAAGAGGCAGCAGAGACAAACGAAACTGCCGGACAATTCCGGCAAGAAAAATGATGAAGAAGAAGCTTCGTACAGGGACATGGGAAGGGTAGACGGGCTTAAGCCACGTCTCACTTAGGTCCTTAGGGACCCATTGTGATGCCCAAATGGGGGATAGTGTCCCCTTTTAACCCTTGTCGCACTCATGGTCCTTCGTTGTGCCGGAGCCATCCCGATTTACCTATAAACCTGTAAAGAGATCTAAGAGGTATATTTGAGATTTCATGTAAGTCTTGGAAGAAGAATTCTCCCAGTGTTCTATGACGCAACTGACAAAGACTAGGGCAGTGACAGAGGTAGTGAGGAGTATCCTCACGTTCCTCCTCGTCACCACAGCCTCTACAAATGTTGTCGTTGGAGAGTCCCACTTTCATGGTATGGTTTCTAAGATGATTACGGCCAGTGAGAGCTCCAACCACCATCGTTAGCAACTCTTTGTCGCACTGAAGGATCTTGTCGGTTTTTGCTCGGTCGTATCTGGACCATAATGCTTTAGTAGTCACACATGTAGACAGACCGCGCCATCTACTGTTTGCCATTTCAATGTTCATTGTATCCACCTTATTCCTCAGCCCTGAGAGTGGCGGCTTAATACCCTGAATTGCTGTGACGCGTCGGTCACTGACCCTGTTCTGGCAAGTTTATCAGCTTTCTCATTGCCGGCAATGTCCCTATGTCCTGGGACCCAGCACAGATTGATCGAGTGCTGTGAGCCAAGAGCCTTTAGATCTTCGCGACAGCTTGCGACTAGCTTGGACTTGACTTCTATTGCGGATATAGCTTTCATGGCCGCCTGACTGTCAATGAAAATGGTAACATCAGCTGGTGGTATCGCCATCATTGATATCGTTTTGGCCGCTTCTTTTTTCCGCCAGGACCTCCGCTTGAAACACACTGCCATAATCAGGGAGTCTGATTGAGCAGTGCAAGTTTAGCTCGTTGGAGAAAATGCCCGCGCCTGTGCCTGCTTCCATCTTTGACCCGTCGGTATATACCTTTATTGTCGAGTTGTTGATGGGTTCATTGGACGCCCACTCCTCTCTGGTGGGGTATTGGCATTTGAAGGGTCGAGGAATGGGAGCCTGTAGTCGCTCTCGACTTCTGATACTGCAAGTTTGTTAAGAATACTTGCATGTCCAGTGGTACCTGAGCGCCAGTTGCAAGATTGACTGATTCTCAGAGCACTTTTAGCGGCGATTGCCTGCATATGAAGGTCAAGCGGTAGCATGTGTAGGATCGTTTCCAGTCCAGCTGTTGGGGTAGAGCTGATTACGCCAGTAACTCCCATACACGCAAGTCTCTGTATTTTCGTCAATGCCTTAAGATTAATGGCTTTCAATGCTGCCTGCCACCAGACTACGCTGCCATACGTAAGGATGGGTCTGACAATAGCGGTATACATCCATAGGATGATCTTGGGGCTTGGTCCCCATTTTTTACCGACAATTTTCGCGCACATATAAAAAGCGCATGTTGCCTTTTTGACCCTTTCAGAGACATTAAGTTTCTAATTTAGTTCTGTCAAGAATGATACCTAGGTATCTAGCACTGTCGGATAGCGTCAGTGTGGATCTCTCAATAGCTGGAAGCCTGAATTGCGGTATGACTCTTTTATTGGAGAAGAGAACCAATTCGGTCTTACCTGGGTTAACACCCAGTCCGCAGTTTTTTGCCCATCTAGCTAGAATACTTATAGCGCCCTCAAGTACTTCACTTATGGTCGGGAGGAATTTGCCTCTAGCTATCAACACTACGTCGTCTGCATAAGCAACTACCGTCACTCCCGAGTATTTGAGCTTTTCTAATCTAAGACTTCGTTGATGACAAGAACCCAGAGCAGGGGTGAAATTACCCCTTCCTGCGGTGTGCCTCTAGAGGCAATGGCTTTCACGAGCTTGTCACCCATGTTCGCGTAGATTGTTCTTTTACTGAGCAGGCTAACAATGGTTGATGTTATTGACTACTCAATATTGGCCCTCTCGAGGGCTGACTTAATCGCTCTCGTTTCTACATTATTAAAAGCGCCTTCAATATCCAGAAAGGCTGCGAGTGCGTATTCTTTGGCTTTGAGAGTGCTTTCAATCACATTAACCACGCTGTGAAGTGCGGTCTCCACACCTCTGCTTTTAATGTAGGCATGTTGCGCTGTGGAGATTGTGTTAGTAGAAAGCTTACTGCGAATATAAGCATTGATTTCCTTCTCAAAGGTTTTGAGAACAAAGGAGGTCAAGCTTATAGGTCGGAAGTCTTTTGCAGTTGTGTGGCTAGCTTTACCGGCTTTTGGTATGAAGACAACCTTTACTTCTCTCCAAGTCGACGGAATATAGCCGTTTATTAAGCTGCATCTATATATCTTACTCAGGATAGGGATTATCATATCCTTAGTCTTTTGCAGCATAATTGGATATATGCCGTCATGGGACATGGGAAACATGTACAGTTAATCAAAAAACTAAGTATACACTACCTCCTACTAAATATTTCCAACAAAAATCAACCATTTTTTTTTCTGTTTTTACAAACGTAATATTATTTTTCAAAAAGAACAAACATACAAAAAAAAAACAAAAAACAAAAAATAAACAATAGAATTCAACTTAAAGTGATATGAATGGAAATTTACATCAAAAAAGTAAGTATACAAACATAAAATAATACTTTCTGAAATTTTTCTCTGCTCTCAAGTCTTCTTATCAATATTTCGTTGGGTAGCCTTTTGGCTTTTATAATTGCTTGCATTCGATTTGGCATCGCGTTAACCAATTTTGATGTTACTTTTTGGCTTATTTTAGCCAACTCTTTTCAAGTCCTATTTTGTCTTGACACCGTGTTTTTGAACTTCCCGTGTCAAATGTTCACCTTTGACTTCTCCAAGTTCACTCTCAAATTCCACAGTTTGCAGTACTTATAAAGACGATTTATCATTAGTTGGAGCGTGTGAGGTGAGTAAGCAAATAACACCACGTCATCTGCAAACATAAGTGCTTTGATGATAACTCCGGATAGTTCAATTCCTCCAGGTAAAAACTCAACAAGATCGTTAATAAATAAAGCGAATAAGCTTGGACTTAGTGGACATCCCTGCTTTACGCCCATTTTAGAATGGAACCACTTTGAGGTTTCTGTCCCATTCCAGACCGCCGAAAGATTTCCACAGTAGATATTTTCTAGGACCCTACCAAACATTTCAACACAATACAGTTTGAAAAACTGCGCTTCACGGTCGATTGTATCGAATGCAGCTTTAAAGTCGACAAAAAAGCGTACAACTTCTTTTTTTGTTCGATAAAGTTGTTTGCTATACTTTGCAAGACAAAGATGTTGTCGATTGTCGAGTAGCCGCTTCTAAACCCTGTTTGAAATTCTCCAAGCAACTTGTTGCTATGAATCCACGATGTTAGACGATCATTCAAAATTGCAGCAAAAATCTTTAAAGAGCGTTAAGAAACGAGATTCCACAATAATTTGTAGGATCGGTTATGTTTCCTTTCTTATGGATAGGACAAATTATACTTTTTTTTGAATTGATCTGGGATTTCACCAGTATCCAAAATTGTGTTATACAACCTTATTAAGATTTGCACAAGTTGTTCTGTCCCATATTTGACAAATTCTACAGGTATTCTATCCGCCCCCGCAGCCTTGCCATCCTTCAGGTTTTGCAAAACTCTATTCAATTGTTCAAATGTTATAGTAGAATCCAATATAATATATGAGCAAAGCCAGTGGTTCAGGATTTAAAAGTTGTTTGAAATTATCGTGCAAAGTATCGATATTAATTTTTGGGCTAATGTGAATTTTTTTCCATTGAGTTGGTTGGCTGTTTTCCAAAAATCCTTAGAATTCCTACAATGAGTTAATTTAAGCGCTTCGTTTTCAAAGAAAAAAGACGTTTAAAGAAAAAGTTTGCTTTTGTATACAACTTTTTAAAATAGTTAGAATTGAACCTCCGGAACATATTGAGCCAACCGAACGAATCTCTGCGAGCTTGTTCACATGCCAAATCAAACCAATTCTCCTTGTACTTTGAACATTTGGATCGGTAGTTATTACGTGGGTAAGCTTTTTTGATTATTTCTTCGGTGTCTCTTATAGAAAGCAGTCCTTCTGGAGGAAAGCAGATGATAATCAAAGAAAAGCTGATATTAGAGCAAACAACCATATTGAAGCAGGAAGCACATGCAAAGAAGCATGGGATAGTATAGCGGCGGCTTTTGATGATACCGGCACCGGTCGGAAAGTGGCACTGTTGCAACAAATGGTATCACTCAAGAAAAAAGAATGTGCATCAATGGAAGAGTATTTCAACCGGATGAGTTCACTGTGGTCGAAGGTGAAAACGGTTGGATTTAATATAGACGAGTAAGTAGCCGATTCATTGATGCTGGTAGGGGTACCTGTTGAATATAAACCTATGATACTTGCGGTAGAAAATTCCTCAAAGAAAATAACATGTGACTACGTTAAACACTTGCTAATGCAAGGCTTAGTCTTTGAAAACGAAAAATTTGATTCAAGGCGAAGTGGTCTTAGCCGTAAAAAGTACAAAATTCAAAAACAGAAACAAAAAAAATTGCTTTGGATGCGGCTCTAAGCAACATTTCCTTAAAAATTGCCCTAAAGCAAAAAGCAAAAGAATGTAGCAACACAAAAATTACAGAAATGAAACCATGTTATTTTTATCCTTTCTAGTTCAGTCTAGTGAATTACCATCAGATTGGTACATTGATAGTGGTTGTACCGTACAAAAGACAAAACACAAGTCCATCATTAAAAATATACGAGAACCTGTCCAAAAAGAAGTGATTGTGGCAAACAATGAAAGAATTTTAATCGATTGTGTCGGTAGTTAAAATATGGGTACCAGAACGAGATAACAATCAACAAAGTTCACTATGTACCGAACATTTGCGCAAATCTCTTATTAGTTAGCCAAATGATTAAGCACAGTAAATCAGTGTTGTTTACTAATGACGGGTGTAAAATATTTGACGCGAACTGGAATGTAATTACTGCAGCAAGCCTAGTAAATTATTTGTTTAAATTAGATGTTCCACAAGTTGTTAAATCCTTAAATGCAGAGGCGCAGAAAGAGTCAATAATCACAACAAAGCCCAAGGAGAATATTATTTTATGGCATCGTCGCTTTGGACAAGCTAGTTTTGACTACATGACTTTCCTGAAGAGTGAATTAAAAAATGTTTCGATTCCACGAAACAGTGTGTGTGATACATGTGTCAAAGCCAAACAATGCCGTTCTACCTTTAAAGACGTGGGAAAGCGAACAACAACATTACTTGAGTTGGTACATAGTGATGTTTGTCAAGCGTCGCCGGTGGAATCAATAAGTGGTTTTCGTCATTTTGTGTCGTTCATCGATGATTTTTCAAGAAAGGTGGTTATATAAGTAATTAAAAACAAAAGTGAAGTGTTTGAATGCTTTGTTAAATATAAGGCAATGGCTGAAAAGCAAACAGGCCGCAAATTAAATCCCTATAGTTTTTTGAGAAAAAAGGAATTTTACATCAAGAATCATCTGTTTAAAGCCCACAACAAAATGGGTTATCACAGCGCATGAACAGAACGATTATGGACAAAGTGCGCTGTATGTTGACCGATTCAGGACTCCCAAAATCGTTTTGGGGAGAAGACGAACCGAAGTCGAACCGGAGTGAAGTCACCTGAAGAGATCTGGACAAATCAAGTAGTTTTGCACTCCTGCCGTCTCCGAAGCGGGAAAAGTTAGACAGCAAATCCATGGAATGCATTTTCATTGGATATGCCTCAGATGCAAAAGCATACAGGCTCTACAATACCAAATCGAACTCAGTTATTATAAGTAGAGACGTGACATTCTTGGACCCAAGTGGCTGAATCAGATTTTTAATCTAAAACTAATTGTTTTTTGTTGGATTATTCCGAAGTTGAACAAGAAAAGATTTGCAAATGAGGGGAGGATGTGCCGCCTAATAACCTCAACGCAATCAGTGATTCGCAAACATCAAATCTACCTGCAAACCGGAGTGATTTGTAGGCTATAAACTCATCAAATCAACAATCAGACGATGATTCATTTACTTCGTTTACCGATGACAGTAATGGTAGTATTTGGCAACCAAGCGACATAGATGATGAAGAAGATCAGATGCAAATGGGTGTTCAAATCGAGGTGTGACAGCCAAGGAAAAATTTATTTATTTATTTATTTATTTATTTAATCTATTTAATCAGATAATTTCTTACAGACTACGATAACAATCAATACTATATTTTTTATGATATTACATGTATTAAGATATTATAGATATTAAAGATAAGACATTGGATTTAAATATATCTCAAGAACAATTAATAAAAGAATCTATATTACAGCAAACTGAGTTAGCTTCTCTAATGCAACGTGATATCGGTTCATTTCGACCATAGTTAGTGCGATGAAATTTTTCATGAAAAATATAGAATTCGCTTAGATTTCTTGTGGGAGAATGCAAATTCAACACAGCGAGAAGAATATGACATTTAATATGATACGTTAAAATATCTCTAATGAACATAATGGAAAAGTACTTCCGTCGTTCCTCAAGAGATTGTAATCCAATTAGTAAACATCTACTTTTATAAGAGGGCATCTCAAAGTCCCAATTCAGCTTAAAGATAACATATCTAGTGAATTTTCTTTGAACCCTTTCAATCCTATTAGATGACACAGAGTAATATGAATTCCAAACTGTACTACAGCATTCTAGACCAGATCTCACTAATGAAATAAAAATTGACTTTAATGCATAAGGATCTGTGAACTCTTTGGTATTTCGCTTAATAAACCCAAGCATCGAATTATCTTTATTAACAATATAATCAATAGGAAGCAGGAAGGTGAGTTTAGTATCTAGAATAACACCAATGTCTTTTTTACAAGTTACCCTTTCTAAGTCAATATCTTCAACATTATAATTAAAGTTTATTGTTGAGCAATTTCTAGAACACGAAAAAATCCGACATTTGGAAATATTCAAATGTATTAATTAACCTCACACCATTGAATCAGCTTTATCAGATCATTTTGCAGAAGAACGCAATCGCTTCTAGAAGAAATTTTGCGATACAATTTAAGGTCATCCGCATAAAGCAAGCAGTGAGAATTCCTGAATTAACCTCACACCATTGAATCAGCTTTATCAGATCATTTTGCAGAAGAACGCAATCGCTTCTAGAAGAAATTTTGCGATACAACTTAAGGTCATCCGCATAAAGCAAGCAGTGAGAATTCCTAAAGATTAATGGTTTGTCATTGACAAACAAAAGAAAAAGTAATGGACCCAAATGACTACCCTGAGGTACACCCGATGGTACATTAATGTGTTTTGATAAGTTATTATCTATTTTTACGATATGAATTCGACGAGTCAAATAAGATTCGATCCAACTCAGAAAGCTAGAATGAAAACCTATACAGGAAAGTTTATGTAGCAATATCCTATGGTTTACCCTATCAAAATCTTTGGCAAAATCCGTAAATATGATGTCTGTCTGTAACTTATTTTCAAAGTTTTTGATTATATGATTTACTAAGATGGATAAATTGGTTGTAGTCGATTTGCCGGGCATAAAACCGTGTTGGAAAACAGATATATGCTCTTTAATAAGAAAAAATATTTTATTACATACAATTTTTTCAAACAACTTATGTATTACAGAGATCTTGCAAATAGGTCTATAATTTGTGATATCTTGTTTGGATCCAGATTTAAAAATTGGGGAAAGAAACGAAACTTTTCATTGATCCAGGAAGTTACCACTAGCAAGTGATAGATTGAATAGATAGGTAAGTGATTTAGCTAGCGTTAATGCACATTTCCTAATCAGCATAGAATGGATACCATCCGGCCCTTCTTTCTTTGTTGGATCCATTTTCAGTAAGCCCTCCTCTACTTCTGATATAGCTAAGTGTAGAAATCCAATGTCAACGAATTGGCTCGCATACGTTAGCCTTTGATCAGAAGAAGATTCAGACGAATAAACGGATTCAAAATAATCCGCAAAAAGATTGCAAATGGTCTGTATGTCACAAGTCCTTGTACCAAGATAACTCATACAGTAAGGAAGACCATTCGTTTTGCGCTTTGTATTTATGTAATTGCAAAACTTTTTACTATTTGTTCTAAGTGTGGATTCTTCAGGTAGCACATTTTCACGATACAAGGCTCTGCTGAGAGAATCAAATTCACGCTGTTTAGTGAAATAACTAGCTCGAATCATTGGATCCTCTCTATTACACTAGTATAATTTATATGCCTTATTTTTCTGATTCTTTAGCTTAATAAGCCTTTTATTAAACCAAATTGGATTACAGCTGCGTTTTAGCCTCTTTTTAGGTACGAACTGACTTACGTAATAATTTAAAATTGAAATAAATGACCCAAATGCATTATTAAAATTATTGGGTAATAAAATATCATCCCACGCTTGTGAAGACAAAAACCGTTTCATTGCATCAAAGTTTGCATTTTTATAACTAAAAACACAAGTTTTTCCTACATTCTTCCTTTTTGAATAATCAAACAAATGTATATTAATATCCCAGGCCCTCACTACCTCTGTCACTGCCCTAGTCTTTGTCAGTTGCGTCATAGAACACTGGGAGAATTCTTCTTCCAAGACTTACATGAAATCTCAAGTATACCTCTTAGATCTCTTTACAGGTTTATAAGGAAATCGGGATGGCTCCGGCGCAACGAAGGACCATGAGTGCGACAAGGGTTAAAAAGGAGACACTATCCTCCAATTGGTCATCCTAATGGGTCCCTAAGTACCTAAGTGAGACGTGGCTTAAGCCCGTCTACCCACATACCTAATATCCCAGGCAAAATGGAAAATAGAGTTTCTTACAATAGGAAATTCTGACTTTTCAACTGAAATGTTAAATTCTTTGTCAACAAAAAGTAAATCAAGAATATGATTAAAATCGTTAGGAAAACTATTTACTTGTATTAAATCATATTGACTAAAAAAATCGATTACTGATATTTCAATATCGCTATTTACATCATAATGTATTAAATGTTTTTCATCCTCATCAAAGATCCATTTTATATATCCTAAATTAAAATAACCAGCACATAATACATGTTGATTGCTGTTTAAATTATCTAAAACATAACCAAAATTATTTAGATGTAAGTTATACAATTCGAGAGAACTCTTTGGCGGAATGTAGCTAACCATTTAATGCCGACTTCGAACGGCGAGATTGAGAAGCTTTTTCTATACAGTTATACTCTTTGAGCATTGTCAGTGACTCGAAAGAGGTGAAGCCGTGAAAAAATGTTTGATGTTTTTTTCGAGATTCGAACGGACGACCTCGAGCGTAGGAATCGACGCACCTACCCACTACGCCACGGCGCCCAGATATTTTGATAATATACTGAAAGGTTATTGATGTTCTCCTCAAGAAGTTCAAAATGAAGTTCGAATAACAAGAAACAGGAAAACAGGTACCATTTCTCTTAATCAAACTCAATATATAAGAGATATTTTATCTCGTTACAACTTGAGCGATTGTAATCCAACGGTTGCACCAATGGATAGTAATCAGAAAATATCATCTAAAATGTGCCCGAGAAACGATGATGAGAGAAATCAAATGAAGGATGTGCCGTATCGGCAACATGTTGGGGCTCTGCAATTTTGCAATTTTGCAGTGTTAGTCCCATTTTTATTATTATTTGTTTTTTGAAAAGAGCATAAAAATAGCAAAATGAATATGTATAACATGTTAACTAAAGTTTATGCAGTTGCGCTTTCTAGTTAATGATTCGGTCAAGATTCGTTTTTTTTTACGGTGTATACTTACTTTTGTGACTTTGTGTACATAAAGGGAAGTAACAATCCGGCGGATATGATACCAAGAGGTGTGGATCTTCGAACACTTCTCAAAAATCCACTATGGTTTGATGGGCCTGATTTGTTTACCGAAGACGAACGATACTGGGAAATGGCGCAATATGGCTTTCCAGAAGATATTCCAAAACGGCGCGAGAAAAAATCGGTGTTAACGATGATACCAATTAGTGATGAAAATTTGATTGAGCGAGTGAATCATAGAAATTAATTAATACAAAAAGTATTTGCATATGTTTATAGATTTTATAATAATTGCAGGAAACATAAATCAATAAGAAGTGGCATTCATTTATCTGCAGAAGAACTTCAACAAGGAATCATTTTTTTATTTATATGTGTGCAACGAAGAGAATTTCCACACGATTATAATATTCTGCAGAAAGGAGAGCGCCTACTCCAACATTCCAGCATAGCATCGCTATCACAATTTTTTAGTAAAAAGACTAAATTAATTAGAATTGGTGGAAGATTAAAAAATGCATCAATTATGGCCAATGCTAGGAATCAAATATTGCTACCAAAAGACAATAAAAACAATATAACGAAATTGCTTTTAGCATATTTACATCAGAAGCATATCCATGTAGCATCCAGAGCTCTAATCGCCATTTAAAAAAAAATGCTGGATCTGGAGTGTTGGGAGAATGGCGCGACAACTGCTTCCGATTGAACACACGACCTTTAACACAGATGATGGGAAATTTACCCAAGGAGAGAGTTAATCCGTCTCGTCAATTTTTATATTGCGGAGAAGATTTCTGTGGCCTCATAAAGACGCACTACAAAATCAGAGGTAAGAGACCCACAAACTCGTTCTTAGGTGTTTTCGTGTGTTTTGCGACAAAGACGCTACATAAATGGCTTTACCTGAGCCGGACGTTAATAATAATAATAATAATGGCGGCGCTACAGTCCGAGGTGGACTTGGGCCTAGCTTCTGAACAACCACTCGTGTTGTGTGTGCTATTGTTCTCTCACGAGTGAAGGGGACCTATAGTTTAACGCGGACTCCGAACGACGAGATTGAGAAGCTTTTTCCAGACAGTTATACTATTTGAGAATTGGCAGTCATTCGAAAGAGGTGGAGCCGTGAACAATTTTTTTTTTTTTTTGAAAAATTGTTTGTCTGGACTGTGATTCGAATTTAGACTGTGAAAGTCTAATGCGAATGTGTTGACGCACAAACCCACATGGCCACGGCGCCGGATGTTACGAATAATAAATTGAGTTGTTTTAATAAATTTCGCCAAATTAAGCGTCTTCAGCGGTATTTTTGGAAACGCTGATCTTTGAAATATTTAAGTTTGTTGCAACAATGAATGAAGTGGAAGACCAAATCGAATAATTTAACTCATGGTACACTTGTTTACATAAAGGAAGCTAACATTCCCCCAATGAGGTGGAAATTAGGACGAGTAACAGAAGTTTATGAGGAAGGTGATTCCCTGGTGCGAGTCAGCCACTATGTTTTTGACGTTACTTATTTTACCCACATCCATAACAGCAACGAACGAATTAATATTGTTGTAAGCAAGCAGGATGATGCAGCAGGAATTTATTTTGAAGACATTGACAGAATTCAAACAATTAAAACTTATTGGAATATATATGCTTACTATAAAGTTACTACATATTGGCAAGAGTACGGAGAAAAAAAATCATATCTGCAGTTATTAAGCACAATGTGTACAAGGGAAATAGCACAACAAGCAAACTGTAATCCAATAATCGGATCTGTAAGACACAGAATGGAAATTATTGAACACAACAACGACCTGTTATTCAACTTCTAGCTCATAGCTTTTTTGGGTTGTTAGACCAAGATGATGCCAATCATATTGAAAAGGAAATTGTCTGCGCTAAGGAAAATGAGCATCATTTAGCAGATATAGAGCGCAAGCAAAGCTATATAGCAGACACTACGGCAAATATTTTCAAACGCAACACAATTGAAATCTACCAACAATTTAAGACTCTTCGAGGACATCTCTCTCAAACAACCAACGCCATTCGAAAAAACGAAGGAATAAATGAGGTAATTTTAAACTTGTCATCACTAACATCGTATTTAACCTTGCTGGTCACCAACTTCGAACGCATCCAAGACGTCTTATTGGACGTGATGCTAGATCTGAGGCATGAAAAAATAAACCCAAAATTAATAACGCCAGACCAATTTATTCAGCAACTGCAGCTAATACGCAACCATCTCCCAAGCACACTAACATTACCCAGTGGGTCTGTCATCGATATTTACAAAATGGCAATAGTTAAGGCTCGCTTGATGAATAATACAATAATATTTAAGATGCAGTTGCCTCTCACAAATCCAGAAGAATTCCAAATTTTCAATCTAATTAAAATTCCCATACTTCACAAAATATCAAGCTATATGATAGAGAGCAGTTATTCGTATTTAGCAGTCACTTTAACAAGGGATAAGTACTTTTCACTAACAGAAGCGGTGTGAGGGTCGTGCAAAGTTTTTCAGCTCCGGAATTATCTTTGCGGTCAAACGCACCCGGTTTCTATACATCAAAACGATCACCATAGTAGTGGAATGGCCTTATTGAACGATGCCCATAACGCAATGGCTGAATGTACTATCAAGTTAGTACCCACAGAAAACCAATGGAAGAATCTAAAGACATCCAACGGCTGGATACTTTCCATTGTTTATAGTCTAACCGCGCATCTTAGGGCAGTAGCCGCCCTTTGCATTTAACTGGAAACGTGTTACTGGAATTCAAAAGGTCTTGCACACTCAAGTTACCTTCTTTCATTATCCACGGACGAATAGAACACAGAACTATCATAAAAGGCTCCTTCATTCCCAGCGCAAATATCTCCAATTGGATAGTAAATCACAACGTTGCAAAAGACATCACTGAAACATCTGAGGTAAATGACGTTGACATTTCGGAGTTTGATAAACTAAAGAGCACGGTTGATGACGTACATAATTAACCAAACGAAGTCTCTTCCGAGACCAGAAGATATGAACCCGCATGATTATCATCACTATGCGTTAGGGTATTTCTTATTGGCTGACATGATTGGCTTGATAGTTGCGCACTTTTTTTCGAAAAGTCAAAGGCCTACGCCTGCACCCGGTCTCAACCACCGCAACGGTTTGAAGTTGTCATTTAAGTCTCAAGAGGACTCAAAAGTTATCTATTTATAACTTCATTATTTAATAATTATACATTTCTTCTCAATTTATTTCTTATCATAAGTAATAATGTAAACTCATATAAAAATGACATATTTGTTTATTTTTTAGTCTGATTCCTATTCAATATTGTATTAAATTTAAAGGCTTAGAAACCCACTGGATGTGGGTGCAGTTTTAAATAAATGGGTTCATCACTTTCTGTGCGAAAAGTAGCGACTACGTTTGTGTTATAACGATTCATTTGGTGTCCGCCAACGCCTTTATTCTTCATCATTTTTTTTACATCAGTTTTCACTGAAAATTGGACTTCTATATCATTTGTTCTTGTAAAGTTTACGTTTTCGCATTTATAGAACCTGATTTTCTCCGATCCGGAGTCAGAATGGATTATTCCCTTTTTTATACGAATTGTAGCGTTGCTCTGCGGTATACGATAATACCGTCAAAGATCGTAAGACCAGGAAGTATAAAAAAGGGACTATTAATTCCAAGGATAGTTTTAAGACATTTGCGAGTAATATTATCAAAGACTTTACCCGAATAGGAGCATCGACCAGGAAACAGTTCCTATCTCCCGTAGCTATTTTATGTAACTCTTTGATGATGCATGTGGTGTGATACAGATTCACACTCTTCAATTTCAGCTGCCCCTGATTCAGTTAATGTTTCGTAATTGTTCCTTTAATTTTTTGCCGGAAATTTTCTTGAATTGGTTAATTCTCTGATGTTTCTGTCCAGACTGTCTCTCGGCGCTATTTAGTCTCTTAAATGCATGGTCTTGTCTCTGGCTGTAGATGTTATTGCCAGCATATTGTTGAGGATAAGCGGTTGGCCGCCGGAAGCGCTTGAACAGATTCGCGTCTGATAGGCGACGGAAGCGCGACGAGCTAGGATCTACGTCCATTGCCTCATCAAATACTTTATTTGATTAACAGCACTACGCTGTCTATATAATAGGGGTTTTTTCCTTGAATGTATGAGTTATTTTGGTTATTAGAACTACTTGTTCTATTGCACCCAAAAGATTTATATTCTGTTCATAAGCCCTGAGACTTTTGTGCTTTCTCCTCAGAGTTTCTGGCAACATTCGTTGCAAAAATATGTCTTTCACGGTTAAATTCGACTTCCTGGGCCAACGCTAGAGCGGTTGGTAAATCTGATGGGCGGGTTGAAAACAGGACGTCGACTTCATCATAATATTGCAAAATGGATAGATAACACTGCTTTAATGTACTTAGTTCCTGGTCTATCAAATATATTGGGCGTACGTAAAATCTAATCTAGCTTTTATGACCCTGAAATTCAGGACAGTGTTGAAGGATACTAAGACCCCATCGGCAGGTCCCCTAATTTTGTTTCAGATTATTGCTACTGCTTGGTAGTGTTTTGAACTACCGCAGTACTTCTAAAAAACTTTGTACGCTGAATGAGCAGCATGACGCCAGGACACATACAAGTCCTGCTTGCCATCAAATTCTGGTAAGGATCTCACATTAGCAAAAGTGGTGCCCGAAGGTTTCTGATTTATTTCCTGTACTAATTTATCAAATTCTGCCATCTGAGATTCTAGCGTGCCGCATACCGCAGCTTCTATAACAGTCTTAAAACTTGCGGTATCTATATTTTCCCTATCTTCTCTATTTTCCTTGTTAATACTTAAGTTCTTGAAGTATTAAATCGAACACTGAAAAATTAATATTTTAATTAAAAATAAAAAAACAAAATTGCGTAAACTGACAATAACACTTGCGGTCGAACGCGATTTTATATATTTGTGTGTGTGTTGAGCAATCCACTTACATTTTGAGTTGGGCGCCAGTTAACGGGATACGGGTTTCTTTACTTTATTAATCACTTTTATTATCTTAACAAGATACTGTTTTTACTTATTCCAACTTAAAACTAGCGACTGTATCGCTTAACAGTCAAAAGCCAACTGCCGGAAGATCAGCCAACCCAAACGCGCTGTTTCAGAAAAGTACGAATCTTGCCGCCTGTGCAAGATATCGAATTGTCCTTTATGCGCGCATCGTAATTGCCGATGGTAAAGAACGCTCGGAATGCATCCGAGTCAGCACCTTTCAGCGAAGGCGATCGCCACTGAGTTGTTTACTCAGTTTGGGTGTTGCTGATCGTGTTAACCTATACAAATTGATGGCAATTTACCTACAAATACTCTTATTCATTTCTGTGTTCATGTTTAAACACATAAATTCTTTACTTAGAATGGATCTCATTTTCAGGTCAAATAAATTAAAAAAAAAAATTGCCTTAATATAGTCTCATGTTGCCTTTAAGCGTAAAATTCAATCTAGATTTTCTTAAGATTTAGATGAGTGATAAGGAAAACTTATCGATACATATACTCGTATATCCATATCGAATGCTCAAAGCTTAAAATTCAGTGAACACCACTGATGGTAACCATTCTGCCTGACATCGAGAACTCCTTACACTCCTTAAACACTTTACAGTCATAAACAGTCAAATGTCTGTACACGTCCTCTAAATCTATCATCCAATTTTGTTGTGTAGAAGTTAGTGCTGCAGATGAAAAAAAAACTTTTAGTTGTTTTGTATGCACCACCCAATTGTTTCGTAGATGATAACTTAAAAGAACTTGAAGAAACTTTATTAAAATTACAAGCCACATACAATAATATCATAGTAGGTGGTGATTTTAACGTTAATATACTCAAGTGCAATATTATTAGTAAATTTAATTATTTCTGTGATAAAATTGGGATGTCAGCAATAAATTCTCGCGATCCTACCTGTTTTGAATCTTAAAATAATCCATCTTTACTTAACACTTGCTTTACTAACAACGCCTCCAAAGTATTATGTTTTGATCAAATACGTATGACATGCGAATTTATTCATAATTTAATTTTTTGTTTATTTGACTTCTCTGTAGATAGAACCAGCTGTGATAATATTTTTTACTTCTGATATATGGACTAAACATTTTTGAACCAACAAATGCTATCAATAATCCGGGTTGATGAAATGTCGATGAAAAAGTTTAAATTTTTAATAATTTAGTCAATTCCTTGTTTGATAATATTGTACCTATTATAAGAAAACGTGTTAAGTCTCACCCTTGTCCTTGGTATAATAGTGCAATTCAACGTAAGATTAGTGAACGAGAGTATCTGTATCATAAATACATATGAAAACCGTCATTGGAAAATAGACTTAAGTACACTATCTTCAGTAATGAAGTCACTGCCCTTATCCGCATTGCTAAAGTCTTATTTTCTTGACAGGATCAATCTAAATTTCGTGTCTAACCAACTTTGGAAAAACGTAAAGAATATAGGTGTCGTTAATAACAGCAATGTGTCTACGTGTTCATTACCATCTAATGAAATAAGTGCCACTTTTTCCTCGGATCTTCCTGGACAGTCGGAAGCAGATTATTATAACGACCCGAGCTCTGCTGATTCGTCTTCGAACTTCCGTTTTTAGTGTTTTGATGAATTTGAAGTTTTCAATGCTATAAATAATATTAAATCAAATACCACTGGACTTAATAATATTTCTCCTAGGCTTCTGAAGCTTATCCTTCCTCACATAATACGTTATATACGCCACATTTTTAATTTTTGTATCTATAGTTTTCATTAATATGGAAAAATGATATTATTTCTATTCCTAAAAAGCCTAATCCCAATTGACCTACTGATTTCAAACCTATAAGTGTCTTATGTTTTTTGTCAAATGCCATCGAAAAAATACTTTACTATCAAATACAAAAGTTCATGTACTCACTAAGTGGCAATTTGGTTTTCGTAGGAAGCATAGTTACAAATCTGCTGTGCTTAACGTTACCACTCACATCAGATCTGCTTTAGATTGTAACGACAACTGTGTTGCTGTTCTACTAGACTTTTCCAAAGCTTTCGACTGCATCGATCATAATTTACAATTAAGAAAAATGAGAAACAACTTCGATTTCTCACAGTTTTATATTAAACTTATTTCGGATTAGCTGAAGAATAGGGCCCAGACAGTAGTCACTGAACATGGCCGCTCAAACCCTAGTATTATCTCAGCTTGGGTCCCTCAAGGTTCAGTACTAGGTCCGCTGTTATTCTCCGTCTTCAACAATGACATCCCAGACATTGCTGGAAATTGTAAAATTCACACGCCGATGATGTAATTATAGACATCTCGCGGCCTATCGGCTTAATGGAGGACTGTATTGCCAGGGTAAACGAAGATCTTAATAACATATGGAATTGGTCAAAAGGCAATAAATTAGATTTGAATCCCGTCAAAACTGTTGGTATTATTTTTTTTTAAATAATGGAACAAGTCTTAATGATTTTGCACCTATTGTGCTCGATGGTTAGCCCATCAATCCCATCAGTTCTGTTAAATACCTTGGTTTTTATCTCAACTACTCACTTTCGTGCTGTGAGGGAATTAAAGATACTTTGCGCAAAGTCTACTGCGGACTGCGCCTATTGCGATACTCTTCGTATTATCTGCATCCCCTTGTCAAGAAAAGATTAATTAAAACCCTTAATTTTTGGTCTTCGTCTTGATATTTATTTGAACTTTCGGAACATCTTAAAACTCAGTCAGCTTTCTGAAATGCTACAATTTGCTCAATCTAATAGAGGCAAAAAACTTATAATAATAATAATGGCGGCGCTACAGTCCGAAGTGGACCTGGGCCTAGCTTCTCAGCAACCACTCGTGTTGTGCGTGCTATTGTTCTCTCACGAGTGGAGGGGACCTACAGTTTAATGCCGACTCCGAACGGCGAGATTGAGAAGCTTTTTTCTAGACAGTTATACTCTTTGAGCGTTGTCAGTGACTCGAAAGAGGTGGGGCCGTGAACAATTTTTTTTTTGAAAAATTGTTTGTCTGAACTTGGAATCGAACCTAGACTGCGAAAGTCTAATTCGCATGGGTCGACTCACGAACCCACACGGCCACGGCGCCCAAAAGGCAAAAAACTTATTATTATTATTCCCTCATTCACACGCTACATTGGCGAATGGTCCTTTCTCATACCTGCAATTCGTGTCTAGAACAATCTTCCACATGAACTGCACATACCTAACCCTTATGCCGTCTTTCAGAAAAAACTTTTTCACTACTTATCTGTTAACCACACCACAACCTGATTCGTTAAAACTTGATATGATACATTTAGATTTGCCTTTCATCTTTGATCTTATCATTTTCCACATTATTGTTATTATATACCTTTGAAAAACTGAAAATACTTTGATGACTGTGTAATTAAGATTTTATACATACTTCAAAAAGACGAATTGTCTTGTAGTATTGTTATCCTAATTAAAAATAAATAAATAATTAATGAAAAAATAAAAAAAATTTTTTTTTTCAAGGAAAGCAATTTGATTTTTATCTTCTACCAATAGAAAACCCAAACAAACCCAAAAATGTGACGGGAACTGATTATAAACTCATTAACCTTCTCGAAAATATGTAAGTTGTTCAAAAAACATGAACGCAAGTGAAGCACATAAAACAAAGTCTTTCTCATCTTAAATTCGTTTGATATCTGAATAAATTCTAGCTCGCGGCACACATCATGAGTAAGCAAAAACATAAAAAGCAGCATCATCCTTTTATGATATCTGGTTCCTGGTTAATCGGATGAAAATCTCTTCTTGAGTGTACTTTCTATTGTACATATTGTTCTAATTCTAAATTCCGAAAACATAATTTATACACAAAATTACAAAGGGATTGAAGTGGTGCAGCTTTCTAGGTATGGTATTTCGTGGAATTTCTTTAAGCACTGAGTGCTTTTAATTTTTTGTTGTATGTTCGCCCTAAGGAAGAAGACATACAGATTCCACCCTTTGTCCAGAATGAATTTCGTAAATTTAGTTCTTATCCTTTAAATTTAATGATGATACCAAGATGAAAAACCAACCCTTATCATTTATGTTTGCATAAACGGATTGTTTTACCCACTCTACACAAAATTACACCCATCAAGCTTAGATATATGAACGTTATTGGCAGACATATTTCAAGCTATTTCATTTCAAAGTTTAGCCGAATAAATGTGTTTCATTGAGGACCCCTCTCAATTGATTTAGCCTATGTCCTTTATTATCTACTCACAGCCCCTTTTATCAACAAACAGATTTATATTGATTCGCTTCTTCATGAGGGTTCAATCATGATTCCACTGGAATATCTACATCATGAATCAATACTTTGTGAACGACGAACAACGACCACCGCTATTGTCGGTAGTGTAATCGGCCTACATGGACTAATAAATAGGATGGTCCGAGTTTAAGGGTTCACAACTACCACTTCTAAGATTGTCATCATGCCGAGAGGCAGGCTAGTAATTGGAAGACTTTATTAATTTATCCTGTATATATATAGCATGGGAAATGGATTTTATATTCGTTGTGTGGTCGTTGCTAGTGGCTTATTCCTTTTAGTTTGCCTTACATCGGACATATTGCTATCTACATATATCTGATGGGATTTCAATATCTTGAGTGAGAGCCATTTTACAGAACTATTTATATCTTGCCGGGTATATAATTATATTTAAAATAAAATCAGTTTCATGAGAATACGATTGAAAAAGGGTAGTTTTACTTTTCAAACGTTTCGGAAATAATTGGTACTCAAAGTCAAACATGGTACCCATCATTTCAAATGGATAAGTGCACACCTATTCAGACCAGAAACCATAATTATACAAACAATTTAAGTCTTGTGTCTAGGATAACAGTTAATAGATAAATACATATGTGTGTGAGAGATCTCGCATTGAATACTGTTAAATAATGATGTTTATTTACTAGGGATTAGTGAAAGAGATTTCATATTGTCATTTCTGAATGAATGGTTGTTGTAGCATATGAAGTGAATATTAAGTAAATGCATTTATACGATAAATTATTTCTTCATTCCACGGACTAGGGAAAAATTATGGCTGGAAACATATCATGATAATTGTGCATACTTTTAGAAATTTCTAAGAGAGTCTCGAGAGATGTGCGAAATAAGAGTATGTGCCTGTAAAAAGTAAAAGGCAGAAATATCTACATTTCAAAGTTGACATACTTTCAAAATTTATACGGTCTTAAAGCTTTACTTTTTTTTAGCAAGACAACCGAATCGTTGAGAAAGGATATCTGCGTAACTCTTCTACGCAATAGGTCCTCTGTGAAAGAGAAGGATGAGAGAGGGGACATATCAATAGGTTCTCTGTGAAAGATAAGCACATATCGTTCGCATTCTTTATCAAATATCAAATATGGGGCATTGATTTGAGGTGAGGTTAAAGGGTTATTCACCCCCACACAATCTACTGTTAAGGAATAGAAACAAAAAATGTGAAATGAACGTATATTCACGTGATCTCAGAGAATAATGTTGTTACATTAAACAAATATTTTCCTTTCATACTGTTGAGGGCAAGCAAGAATTTTTGTTTCCCTGTTGTAGTTATTTGAAATAAGGCACGATCTTACTTGATGTAAAAGAATAAACTTGATGAAAAATGAAGACACGGTCTTCTTAGTTCAAGGTTTTATTACAATGTGTATGAAATATATGTATAGGTTTTGACAGCCGGAGAAACTAATCTGAAAGAGTCTACATTGAACTGTAATCAAAACAAAGTAACGAATTTACATGGAGTTATGATGAGCATTGAATACATTTAAAGTAAGCATTTACATCTGAACACATACAAAACAATAATTTATTCGAGCTAAACTACTCAGAGCAATAAGAGCTGGCTCTCTAGGTTTGAAATTTCCGTGGATATGTGTAGTAGAGAAAAAGTTTAGTGAAACACTGTTGGCTACGGAAACAAATGTTTGAATTTCAGTGAAAGCAGTGAAGATGCTCTAGAATTCCGCTTCAAAGAACAAAGACAGCATTTATTTCGATGGGAATTTATTATTCAAGGCAAACTTGGGCAAAAAATGTTTTAGTTTTTATCACTGTTTAAGTTACTATATTTCAGTAGGGCTCTTATGTCAATAATTTTTGTAACGAACCGTGGGACCAGAACTCGCAAACAAAATTCACGCGTCTCGTATTCTCCACGAGCAAAATATTTGACACCGCCGCAGTTGCGTCGCACGGTTTGAATTTGCATACGATGCAATTTTTTGTTCGCACAAGGTGCAATTTGTGTGAGAGCTCGATGCAGTCCGTCGTGTGCATTCAAAGGGTCAACACCCAAATAATAAAGAATAGTATTTAATAATTTCATTGTTTTATTTTTTTTAAAGTTCTTAATTAAACAGTCACAACATATCATGCTCCCACTGAGAACAACGATGACTAGAGTGACTTCTTAATTATTTCCCCAGCTACGACATGAATACTGTTCCAGGATGAGGGGTAAGGACGAGGTCTTTGCACGACAAAACAAACGAAAACATACTCAGACAACTGGATCTGGTCTCAAAATTTTGAAAAAGAAATCGTACAAATTTTAAAATATTCCATTCAACTATAATATAATAGATGAAAATTCTATTCACTGGAGATAATCTGGTTAGGGACATACGTTCATTTAAGATAAAGTCGAAGAAAAGCATGCGGAATAAATTTCATCTCGCTATCTTTTGTCGTATTCACATCCAATTCGTCTAACTACCAAAACAAGCACATGTTAAGTCGCCACAACACCATACACCGATATTTCTCTTGCCATTTTTAAGAGCTCTTGTTAACAATTTAAAATATACGCTGTGGTTTTAGGCCAGGGAAGACCACAAAATACATTTCCAAGAAATCAGAGTTGAAACGCATAATCGTGTGTTTCACAACCGTACAGAATTGATCGCAAAAGAATGCTATGCAACTTTAACATTCCTACCAAACACATTAGAACGCGTAGAATGGCAATTAAGAGATCTCACTGAAAGCAACAACCTGGTTTAGATAAGATAAGACGCTATTATGTGAGCTCTTCAACTTTGCTTCAAAGGGTTCCTACAATTGTTTTTTTCAAAAGTCTATACAACTATTGTAGATCACACTAATGTAACACCTGCTAGTATTGAAACAAAAGCAAATTAAATATGTCCAGCGGCAAATGATGACAAAACAAAGAACAGTCGCTCACATCAAAAGTAAACAAACAAGAAATATTATTAAAAATATTATTAGCTTCTTTCATTTTACTGAGTCACTCTCAAAGTGGGACACTACAAATTCTTTTTTTTAAATAACTTTCAATTTCTAATACTAAGTCGCTTCAAGATAGTTGCTTCTATAGACTCTTGACAAACTGTTTGCAAGAAGATGGCTTGATAGCTTCCCATTCTTTCATTTAAAGGGCTTAATGTGAACTCCTAATATTCGTCGCAAGTTCGAAATCGATTAACTTCTTCTTCTTCTTAGGGCGCTACAGTTCGAGGTGGACCTGGGCCTCACTCAACATGCCTCTCTAGCCAGCACGATCTTTCGCCAGTTTCGCACACCAAGCCGGCAGAGGTCCCCCTCGACTTGTGTGCGCCACCTTGTACGTGGACGTCCTCTGTTGCGTTGTCCCACAGGCTCAGAGTCGAAAACTCTTCGGGCCGAAGCTAAGTTGTCCATACGCTCTATATAGCCTAGCCATCTTAGGCGTTGGATCTGTAGACGCCTGGCTAGACTCATGTCGCTGTACATCCCATACAGTTCGTGATTGAATATTCTCCTCCAAATGCCATCAACGCAAACAGGACCAAAGATCGCGCGCAGAACTTTTCTCTCGGAAAGACCAAGAGACTGTTCATCCGCTTGGGATATTGTCCATGCCTCTGCGCCGTAAAGCAGGACTGTGATGATCAAGGCCTTGTATAGAGTCAGCTTGGTTTTCCGAGAGAGGGCTCTATTACTCAATTGCCTTTTGAGTCCAAAAAACAGCGGTTAGCAAGAGTTATTCTGCGTTTGATCTCGGTACTGATGTTGTTTGTACTGTTTACCGCGGGGCCAAGGTAAACTACCTCAAAGTTATAGCTGCCTATGGGGACGTTCCGGCCAAGTCGTCGATGTTGTGCGTCTTTTCTCGATGACAGCATATACTTGGTTTTGCCCTCGTTTACCGCCAGACCCATTTTAGCCGCTTCCGTTTCAATGCCAGCAAACTCATCATTGATGGCTCGCTGTGTTCGCCCAATCACGTCAATGTCATCCGCGTAAGCTAGCAGTTGAACGGACTTTTGGAAGATCGTGCCTCTTGTGTTGGCCAGTGAGTTTTGCACGATCTTCTCAAGAACGATGTTAAAGAAATCACATGACAGCGCGTCGCCTTGTCCGAAACCTTTTTTGACATTAAAGGTCTCGGTGAGTTCGTTACCGACCTTGATGGAGCAGCGAGAGTTCTCCATCGTCATCCTGCTCAGTCTGACGAGCTTTGCAGGAATGTCAAAACTAGACATGGCGCTGTATAGCTCGTCTCTATACACGCTGTCATATGCGGCCTTGAAATCGACAAATAGATGGTGTGTGTCGATCTGCATTTCCTGGGTCTTCTCCAGGATCTGCCGCAGTGTGAAAATTTGATCGATGGTGGACTTCCCGGGCCTGAAATCACACTGATAAGGACCTATCAGTTTGTTCACGAATGGTTTCAGGCGTTCACACAAAACGGCAGAGAAGATTTTGTAGGCGATGTTAAGGAGACTTATCCCTCGATAGTTGGCGCAGTCAAAGGGGTCTCCTTTCTTGTGGATCGGGCAAACGATACTGAGATTCCACTCATCGGGCATGCTTTCCTCCGACCATATCTTACAGATGAGCTGGTGCATGCGCCCTACCAGATCACCTCCAGCTGCCTTAAACATTTCAGCGGGCAGACTATCTGCACCAGCAGCTTTATTAGACTTCAGTCTCGATATCGCTATCTTGACTTCGTCTAGGTCGGGGGGACGGTATTCTCTTCTATCATCGTCCGTTGTGTTGAGTGGAACATTCTGCCTGACAGCGGTATTTGTGTCCTCATCGCCGTTCAACAGTCTGCAGAAATGATTTTTCCAAATTCTCAGTATCGACTGCGAATCTAATACTAGTTGTCCATTCTCGTCCCGGCAGGATTCTGTCCGAACTTTATACCCGTTTGACAAAGGTTTTGCCCTTTGGTAAAACTTTCGGACATCATTCCTGCCATAACACCTCTCCATCTCCTCGATCGCGCGCTTCTCGTGCTCTTTCTTTTTCTTCCTGAGAAGCCGGTTTTCTTCCCTTCTTCTCTGTTCGTAGAGCTCACGAACAGCTCTCGTGGTTCGATGCAGCGTTGTCCGGTAGGCTTCTTGCTTTGCTGCATGTGCCTGCCTGCACTCGTTGTCAAACCAGGGGTTTTTCCTAGGTGGTGTTTTAAAACCCAGCACATCAGTAGCGGCTTCTCTGATGGATCTTTGAAAACGTTTCCATTCTTCGTCTATTGTTAGTGCAGGCGACGTCGAACTTTCGGAGAGTTTCAGGGAGACTCAATCGGCAAAGTTCCTGGCAGTCTGTTGCGATTGTAGCTTTTCGACATCAAACCGTGGTTGTCTTCCTCGACTCCGTTGTTCTCTCGATATCCGTGTCCTTACCTTGGCTACAACAAGGAAATGGTCCGAGTCGATGTTGGCGCCTCGGAACGTTCGGACATCAAGAATACTGGAGGAGTGTCTGACGTCGATCGCAACGTGATCAATCTGGTTGACGGTTGAATGATCAGGGGACCGCCAGGTCCCTTTATGGATGTTGAGGTGTGGGAACCGCGTGCTAGCTACAGAGAGGTTTCGCCCCGTAACAAAGTCCACCAGCCTGCGTCCGTTTTCGGACGTGGTGTCGTGCAGGCTGTGCTTACCGATGACTCTAGCAAATATGTCCTCTTTACCCAGCTTAGCGTGGTGATCTTGGTATCGTAGCTGGGGCATTGATCGTACGTTCTTTCTAGGAGATCATAGAAGTCATCCTTGCTATCGTCATCTTTGTCCTCCATTGGGGCGTGGGCGCAGATTATGCTGATGTTGCCGAATTTAGCCTTGATGCCGATTGTTATGAGGCGCTCGCTTATGTACTTAAAGCTTAAGACTTTTTGCCTAAGTCTGCCTCGAACAACAAATCCACATCCAAATAATCGCTGCCTTCGCTCTCTGTAACAATCGCCGTAATAGATATCGCAGTTTTTCATCCCCTTTTTGCCCGGCCCATCCCATCGCACTTCCTGGAATGCAGTAACGTCTGCTTTATAGCCTCCGCGAGTTCATCGGCTGCACGTGGTCTGTTCAGGGACCTCACATTCCACGTGCAGAACCGAAAATCATTGTCCTTTTTTCGTTTGCTAGGGTCGTCAACAGTTAATCCGTCCATATCCGAGGCAGTTTGTGTTCTCTGAACTCGTACGTTTTTTACGTGGAGAGGAAGTTAACCCCACGCACAACCTCCCACGCACAACTCATCCTTTTCCTCCACGTCGTGTTCCAAATTACTCTATGGTATCCAACCATCCGTTGTTCTATGAAGGTGCAATGATTGGTGAGACGTATAATTGTTGTTCTATAAAGGTCATAAATGAAGTGATCTTTCAGTCTTCTATAACTCAGATGATAGAAGCTCGGCCAGCGACGTATGTAGGTAGTGATTTGTGTTCTCATGTTCCTCTTGGTCACCGAAGCTCCTGCATATATTGCCATCGACGAGGCCCATTTTCATAGGGTGGTATTTAAGCCGGTCACATTTTAATCTCTTTATCTTTTGATTTTTTAATTAAAAAAAATATATATATATATAGAAAATTGATATTTTGAATAGGCTTCAAGATATTTTATATTTTTTGATTAAATAAGAAAGGATTGAATAAAAGTAAATACATTTTTTTTAATAAAGGAATTAGAAACAAAAAAAAACAAAACCACGAGGGCCAATCTTTTTCTGCCTTCAGATGTTCCTCGAGAGAAAATCCTGAAGCAAAAAAACATTGCTGCGTTGCTGGGCAACGCTTTGCTTTGCTGCATGTGCCTGCCTGCACTCGTTGTCAAACCAGGGGTTTTTCCTAGGTGGTGTTTTAAAACCCAGCACATCAGTAGCGGCTTCTCTGATGGATCTTTGAAAACGTTTCCATTCTTCGTCTATTGTTAGTGCAGGCGACGTCGAACTTTCGGAGAGTTTCAGGGAGACTCAATCGGCAAAGTTCCTGGCAGTCTGTTGCGATTGTAGCTTTTCGACATCAAACCGTGGTTGTCTTCCTCGACTCCGTTGTTCTCTCGATATCCGTGTCCTTACCTTGGCTACAACAAGGAAATGGTCCGAGTCGATGTTGGCGCCTCGGAACGTTCGGACATCAAGAATACTGGAGGAGTGTCTGACGTCGATCGCAACGTGATCAATCTGGTTGACGGTTGAATGATCAGGGGACCGCCAGGTCCCTTTATGGATGTTGAGGTGTGGGAACCGCGTGCTAGCTACAGAGAGGTTTCGCCCCGTAACAAAGTCCACCAGCCTGCGTCCGTTTTCGGACGTGGTGTCGTGCAGGCTGTGCTTACCGATGACTCTAGCAAATATGTCCTCTTTACCCAGCTTAGCGTGGTGATCTTGGTATCGTAGCTGGGGCATTGATCGTACGTTCTTTCTAGGAGATCATAGAAGTCATCCTTGCTATCGTCATCTTTGTCCTCCATTGGGGCGTGGGCGCAGATTATGCTGATGTTGCCGAATTTAGCCTTGATGCCGATTGTTATGAGGCGCTCGCTTATGTACTTAAAGCTTAAGACTTTTTGCCTAAGTCTGCCTCGAACAACAAATCCACATCCAAATAATCGCTGCCTTCGCTCTCTGTAACAATCGCCGTAATAGATATCGCAGTTTTTCATCCCCTTTTTGCCCGGCCCATCCCATCGCACTTCCTGGAATGCAGTAACGTCTGCTTTATAGCCTCCGCGAGTTCATCGGCTGCACGTGGTCTGTTCAGGGACCTCACATTCCACGTGCAGAACCGAAAATCATTGTCCTTTTTTCGTTTGCTAGGGTCGTCAACAGTTAATCCGTCCATATCCGAGGCAGTTTGTGTTCTCTGAACTCGTACGTTTTTTACGTGGAGAGGAAGTTAACCCCACGCACAACCTCCCACGCACAACTCATCCTTTTCCTCCACGTCGTGTTCCAAATTACTCTATGGTATCCAACCATCCGTTGTTCTATGAAGGTGCAATGATTGGTGAGACGTATAATTGTTGTTCTATAAAGGTCATAAATGAAGTGATCTTTCAGTCTTCTATAACTCAGATGATAGAAGCTCGGCCAGCGACGTATGTAGGTAGTGATTTGTGTTCTCATGTTCCTCTTGGTCACCGAAGCTCCTGCATATATTGCCATCGACGAGGCCCATTTTCATAGGGTGGTATTTAAGCCGGTCACATTTTAATCTCTTTATCTTTTGATTTTTTAATTAAAAAAAATATATATATATATAGAAAATTGATATTTTGAATAGGCTTCAAGATATTTTATATTTTTTGATTAAATAAGAAAGGATTGAATAAAAGCAAATACATTTTTTTTAATAAAGGAATTAGAAACAAAAAAAAACAAAACCACGAGGGCCAATCTTTTTCTGCCTTCAGATGTTCCTCGAGAGAAAATCCTGAAGCAAAAAAACATTGCTGCGTTGCTGGGCAAAAAGCTTTCGATTTCACATATGTTCCTACATATATACATTTTTTTGAAAAGCTTCGATTAAAATCCGAAAACGTAAAAGCTCGAGAAAATTTACATTAATATCTTCCTTTGACAAATAATAATAATAATGTTACCGTCTGAGGTGGACTTGAGTCTAACTTCTACAGAACTCACTCGTGTTGTGCGTGCTATCGTTCTCTCACGAATAGAGGGGATCTGCAGTTTAATACCGATCTCGACGGATACATTGAGAAGCATTTTCCGGACAGTTGTAATCTTTTACCTTATCCAAAAAACGGAGTTCCTTTTTTAAAATGTTTGTTTTGATATTTGAATGTAGCCTGAAAGTCTAGTGCGTAGGCGCTACAGCGCCCACCACTAATCCTCGACAAATCATACGAACTTCATAACCCATAGAATAATGACTAAAGAAAATGAAAATCTTATATGTAACCATTTTCTTTACACAACACTTGAACTTTCATAAGTTTGCACATACCTATGTGTATATATTTATACGCCAAATCTTAAAAAAAAATTACCGATAAGAACTGAAATAAAATATATATTTTCTTTAAATATAATCAGAAAGTGATATGTTGTCAGCTGTTTGATATATCCATGATCTAACCATCGTCGTCGGTTGGTTTGCATTACTTAAATTAATGCTATCTCAATGTCACCACGTGGTTACGAAATATAACAAAAAAATTTATCAGATAACTTTAAGTATACGAATCATATACAATAGTTTAGACAGTTTTTAATTTATTTTATTTATCTCAGAGTATACGTCAACATATTTTCATTCATGTCAAGAAAATGTAATTTATTTTTTGTCTGTTGGTTTGCTTTTGAGTATCTCTTTTGTGCTTTGTGTGGTCGTAATTAATCATATCTTTTAACTTGAATGGCAAATATCTGTTGCATAAGCTATTTGCTCATTTGTACGCAGGCACTCTAATATCGCAAACAGAATAAGTGCCAGTGAGACGATACTTACTAAATTAAGTACTTCATACTTATTTATAGAAGAAAACAAACAGTAGAAATCGTTAATTATTTTCAAAGCATATATTAATACTGCCCTTTTGAGTGCAAAGCCTGCAAATTGCAAATTTAAAGCAATTTAAAATAAATGTCGTAAGTAATTGTTTCTTGTTACAGAGACTATATGATACAGTCGGTTATTATCGGTTATAACGACCTTTAAGGGACTGACGAATTTGATCCTTATAAGCAATAGGCAGGCCCGGTCCTAGCTAGATGAGCGCCCTGTGCAAGACATGCGTTTAGCGCCCACTCCCCCCCTTCTTTTTACAGTAATTGTTGTCCTAAAGTAATTTTTTATCATTTTAAGTTTAGCCCCTGTGGCTTGCATGGTGTTTAAAATTTATAATAACTAGATTGGGAGCAAGATAATATAATCTTCTGCAATTGATTAAATCGCTTGATCTAGCCTTTTAAACTAAAATTCTACCTTAAAGCTTTGTTTCGGTTCTTAACTAGTTTCGTAACATTCATCACCATCGTAAAGATGTTTCTGGAAATTTAGATGATATATCAAGACTACTAGCAGTACCCCCTGTTATTGAACATAATCATTAAATTTTTCATCTGAACTCATTTCAATCAAAGTATGTTTTAATATTTTCTAAAACCTCAGCACTTGCTGATAAATTGACAGAGTGACTTTTCAAATATTTCTATAAGTGCTTCATATATCTCAGCTAATGGTTTTAATGCATCAAGTCTGCTTTCCCACCTTGTTTGTGGAAGAGGTTTCAAAATAAGGTTTGCACGTTTTTTTTTTACTTGAAAAAAAAAATATGTAGGCATTGAATTGTATCAAAAACTTAACAGAACCTAATGAGCACCGAGCTGAATCATTGACTACTAAATTTAATCAATAGGAGCTGCATGGGACGAAAAATGCTCTTGGCCGAATTCTATTCTGAATATCAGCTTCTTTTTCCTTCATATTTAAACCATTATCGTAACTGTGACCTAGACCGTTGCTTATTGAAATTCAATAAAATTCGAGTTTGACTAAAATTAACTTTGTAAGCTCCTCTCCGGTCTTGTCTTCTCCTTTCAAAAACAACCATGATAATTCGTTCTATGCGACTCTTGTCGGTTGTTGAGTCAACAATAAGCGAAAAGTATATGGCTTCTTTTAGCATGGACAACAATTTGATTAGTAACAGCTGTAGAAAAGACATTTATTTTTTGATTTTGTATATTTTTGTATATTTCTTGATTCGTTATTCTACTCAAGTGCTCTCCCATAACTAAATCAAATAAGGCTACTTCCTTAACAAACTGTAAAATGTTACCATTTTAAAACAAACAAAACAACACTTCAGAAGTTCCTCGAAAAGTTAATGTTTGACAATCAAGAAATTTATCTAAACTAATTAGTGTTTGCAAAACAGCTCTCTAATATTTTGTTTCAGTTTCGATCGAGGTGAGTCTATTGTTGTCCCCGATCTCAAAACTTTTTCGAAAAATATCCTGTATCTGTGGGAATTTTTGTTCATTGCAAATAAAATACAAACAAAATTATAGAGAATAGAGTTTGCTGGGCAATACGTACATAAATCCCCCAGTAATAAAATATGTGTAATTGAGTTTTGTAATACATTATATTACATTTTTCAAGAAGAAAAAACCAAAAAATATTTTTTTGTTTTGGGTGTACGCTCAATTTTATGACGTATAATGAGTAAATCTCTTTCATACGTGCAGAAATAAAATCTTTCTCTCTTCCACACGAACTGAGTTTATTATTTTGAGATTTTTGAGTGCTTGTGCAAGAAATTATCTTGCACAGTCCTGTGTGTGATTGGCCTTTAGTATGAAGAATGAAGAGAAGAGAGAGAGACTAGAAATTATGTAAATTGTATTGAGTAGGCGCCATACGTGCAGAAATAAAACCTGCACGTTGTCACTCAAATGATTCCATAGGAACTGAGGGTTGAGTTTATTGTTTTGAGAATTTTTCCTAAGGAAATATTTGAGTACTTGTGCAAGACATTATCTTGCACAGTCTTGCGTGGCATATGACATATTGTGTGAACGGGTGAAATTATGTAGTTTGTATTATATGAAAATAATTGCGTTCAGAACGCGTTTAGAAAGGCAAAGGTAACTTGGACTTGGAAAATTTTATGAAAGTCAGTATAGTATTGCATATTGTTTGTTTAGGCTCACAATGCGCCCCCAAGCACTTAGCGCCCTGTGCATTTGCACATCCTGCACATATGGTATTGCCGGGCCTGGCAATAGGTCGCTGTAACCGATAACTCGAAGATAGCAAATAAATAACGGAGACCTTCTAAACTATGCCAACACTAGAGGGATCAGTCTCCTAAATATCGCATATCTCTGCTGTCTTATGTAAGCGCCTGAAGCCCTACGTGAACAGTCAGATTGGTCAATATCAGTGCAGGTTTGGGCCAACGAAGTCTACCATCGACCAGATATTCACATTGCGACAGATCTTGGAAAGGACACAGGAGCTTCAAGTTGATATTCACCATCTGTTTATCGATTTTAAGGCCGCTTATGAGACTATTTAAGTAGACAAGTTATACAGCGCATTGTCCAATCTTAGCATCCCTGCGAAACTCGTTCGTCTTTGTAGGATGACGGTGGGGAATGACCTTTGCCAGGGACATGATCTTCATATTTTAATAAACATGTAGATGCTGCTCTGGCCAGAGCTCGAGGTGCTTTTGCTCTTACAAAGAGACAGTTTCATAACAGCCAACTCGATGCGAGGGTGAAGGTTATCTGCTACATGGCCCTTATCCGGCCAATGCTTGCCTATAGGTGCCCCATGTGGTTCAACGTGGGAGCAAGCTTTATGGAAAAGATGAGGGTGTTCGAGAGGGCTTGTCTTAGGACTTGCCTTCGCCTCTATCGAACGCCACAGTCCCAGTACAAAAAATTCTACTCCAATGCGGTTCTATATAATACGAACATGATAAAAGTGGACAATTTTCTGATTAAATTAATCCGTAGGCACATTGCAAGAGCAATGACTTCGACGAATAACCTGATCTTCGGGGCTTACTACCCCAATTATAGATACCAAGAGATGGTTCGCCTAAACGGCTTAATCCCCCCAGAGTCATTCCTACATCTCGATCAGGCAGGTCTGATTCAGGATAGATCAGCAGTACCGTTAATCTTCCATGTAGCCCGTATATCTGTGGAAAGGCGACTTAAAAACGACTTAAAAAAGACGTCCACAGAGCACTGAGGAGCTTCTCAGGTTCAGTAAATCGGTATCTACCCGAGACATTAAAGATGTAGGCAAACAGCGCACCAAATTTTGGTGGCTAACAGAAATAGCTCCCTCGTCGATCCCTTATAATCCGGGGTAACACCAATAGGTCCAAAAGTCGGGCAATCTACTTTCGCCATGGCCGGCATACACACTTAAATCTGTGTCCTAGTCTTAAGTTAGTCCTAAGTTAAAAATAAGTTAATAAAAAAAAAGTTAAAAACAAATATAAAATAAATATGTATACATGTATGTACGAGTTGTATCTATATACAGTCAGCTTCAAAAGTGAGTGAACATTCAGTCATCAGTCATCAACTCCATACAACTGCTGGGAAACGTGAATGACATTAAAGTGATTGGTCGAACACAGCGAGCCGTCAATGAAGCGTCTACTGGCATTTAATTAGAGGCGGCCAAAATGTGTTTAGCGATAGGTGAGTGCAAAACGAAATACATATACATATGCTATCTTCAACGAAAGACACACACCATTGATGACTTTGCTCAATGCCACCATAGGCAGATATACTTTCGAGGTAGTCAAACAGTTCGTCTACCTCGGCTCCCGAGTAAACAGTAGGAATACCACCAGTACTTTTCTTTAAACTCAAGAGGAAATTGAGTAGTAGAGCTGACTTTATAAATATAACACTTTTATCACCCTTGTCCTTGGAGTAGTTTACTCAAATCACTCTGTGAGAAATGATTCACCCTTTCATACCTCTCTATTATAATAGGGTAATAAATAATTATCTCAGATTTGCTCTTCTTTTCCGCGCAACACTTTTTCGTACAGAAATCGACCGTAATGCAGTTTCAAATTGATTTTAAGTGGTGCAAACCCACGTTGAGTGACCATAACCATTAAAAAAAAAATTTATTGAGAACTTTCTAACAGCAGAACAGTAAAACACATTGCCGGAAATTAGCTTGAAACAGAGGACTTTTAATTCGGAGGAAAAACTGACGTCAATCTAAATATATATCAAACTTTTATCGGCTATTTTCGGATCGCAGATGTAGGTACATATACATATATCATGCCTTTGACTCATTCTCTCTATTCAGTTTCAATTTTTGATTTTAATTTTAATCTTTTTCAGATGTCTGATGTAAAATCGTCAAATTTTGTATAAAATAAAAATATTTTGGTCAGCAACCAGTTTTCTATTTCTTTTCAGTATTCTACTCAAAATCTTTTTTTAAATCCAAATTTGAACTAATATTGTCAGATGTACATATATACATTGCTGATTGTATAGGATCAGAATGAAAATGTGTATTTTAATCCACACGCTTCGCTATGTGATGGAAAGTGAAGAGAAGTAAAAGTTATAAATAAAACTCACCTTATCATAATCAGACTCATTTTTTATTTGCATTGGATTCAACAGCGACTGATTGCATAAATTCGAATTATTTAATTCATCGGTGGCGTTAACATCGTTTCCATTCTGCAGACTACATCTCCTCCGAGTCCTTCGGAAGTTAATACAAAATAAAATATTGCCATCTTTTTGATCCGACAGGAAACTTGGTGCACACCCCATGACACAACTGTCAATTGCAATGCCTGAGGACGCTACTACAACTGAGATTTTCTCCTTCGCGTCCTTCGTCACGCTACACTTCTAATTTTCGTCGCAATAATAAAATTCCATTTCATAACGTTCTGCTTCTTATTCTTTCATCACATTCACCGTCACCGCCACCATAGCCTTAGTAACTGTTGCTGTCGTCGTCACGGTGATTTTTCGTTTAGTTCTCGTCGTGGTCGTCGTTGTCATTTATTGGTGCCATACATTAAATAAAAAAAATCTTCAATTTCTTTTCATTAACTCACATTAAATTGGGAAAAGAATAACTTCCACCATTACCTGCCGAAAAGTATGTGCGGTTCTTGGTAAGTTATGATTTTTGATGGCAGCCCAAATGAGGCATTCGTGTATTATGTTTGGTAAGTATGGCACATTTACGTATACATGTCGTCAAAAATTGGATTTTCTTCCTTTTATTCAGTCTCAGTGTATATTATTCACTCTGATGAAAAGTTTATGTATGTCGCTCACTTCGATACATCGGGCACGATAACTTTCAACCAACGAATCCTTCAAGGATGCATGAACCTGAAAAGAATGAAAGAAAAGAAAAAGGGTCGGTGAATAGGGCATCATTCAGAGTGCGGATCGTTATTTTTAATCTGCATAAATCATATTTCTCTTCTTTTATTGAATATCTACAAGTTAATGGAAATAACATGCAGGCTTTTTTTTCATTTCTCTTTTCTTTGCAGGCAGGATAATCGAAAAGTTAATTAAAATTGTTCAAGAGAAAGAACATACTCAGCGTTGTGATGAATTACTATATTTTGGTTTTTTGTCTCATTAAAACCTTTATCCTCTCTTCAGATGAATATGAGGTGGATATATTTGTTATCGATTTCCTGAGTGGTTTTTTTATTTTATTTTTACAGCTTCACTTTTTTTGTCGATTGAATAAACAATTTATACCTTTTTTTCGTACTAAAAAAAAAAACAATCCCTTTTTATGAAATCGGTCGACGAATATAAATTGTATTCACTAAAAATTTAACAATTGTGAAATCAGTTTTGCCCACTGTAAGTATTTTCAGCGAATACTTCATTCATAACGTTACTATGTTTGGTGCAGACAGCGCTTTTGTGGACTATGAGTCTAAAGACTTCTGCTTATTTGTTTCTCATGATTTTAGCAAACTGCAGTTCTACATTCAAACTATCAAAAAAAATATCTAGAGTCTATCTATCTATCTAGAGAATATCGCACCACATTTTGTCGATTTTAGGATCGCTTATGACAGAGTGGATAAGAAGGTAAAACTAAGGTTATTTTAGGTACTTGCTATTTAAAAAAAGAATTAAAAAAAATATTTTTTTCTTTCTTTCTCTGAGGTGAAGCCTATTTATTGTTTCAAGTTTTCTTACAGACTAAATTCCAACAATCATTTTAATAAACTCAATGTTAAAATGAAACAGGATCGATTTATTTGCATATCCAGACGCGAAGTCAGTGACATGCACCCGGAGCGTGTTGGATTTGCTGTTGGGAAAGTGGGAAGTTGACATCTGACATGTTGCCTATTGCTATGCTCGTGGACGAGTTGCGTCTGGGAGTGTGGGATGGCGTCATTTGATCTTCTGATGCTATGCGCGTGGACGAGTTGCTGTCACGAATGCGGGATGGTGTCAGGTCATTTCATAATATTTTATAATGTTTAAATTCAAACGTCCACGTTTGACATGATCAGAAATAGGGAATCTGGCTGATCCTCGTCGTCTTTGATGGTAATGTTTCTTCCTGCTCCTTGTCAGCTGTATTTGAAAAATGTACTATTGCTGTTTCTTCCTTCTATGATGATTCCTCTTGCAATGATTCACTTCCATTCGCAGATATATTGGTAACGCGTAACATTCTCGCAAGACGTCTCCTCCGAATGAATGTCGTTATCAGGATCACTGTAAGCAGGAATGTTGCTATCCATCCATGATTTTTTATACTTGTACGGCCGTGTTCTGATTGTAATAGCTTAATCTCTTTAGTATTGTTTGCGTGAAGTTCTTTTAGCATCTCAAGGGATAACATCTCGCCTGTTTCTTCGACTGAGGATAGATGTACAATAGCTGGTTTCATTGAGGAGATTATGACGCCGGAAACGTAAGTCGTATCCTCGATCTTCACCGAGGAGTTGTGGAAAGTTATGAGAAATATGACGGTTAGATTTAGAGTGTCACTCTTGTCCTTTGTAACTATACCATTAAATTGATCTCCCAGGATCAGTCCTGGAGATATTTCTTCTATCGTTGGTACATGCTGATTATTGATTCTTGAACAATTTGCTTTAAGGGTTAGGAGGAGATTTGAGATTCAGAATGTGCCTCTCAAATCTAAGATATGATTACTTTCACAAATTTTAAAATCATAGGTTTTACAATTTTCCTTAATTCCATAAATAGTTTTATTACATTTTAGTACATTTTCATATTCCAAGTGGGAGTTCCTGCTTAGCCCAATGTATGGCGTATTCTAGGTTAACTAGTTCTTCTTTAAGTAGCTTAATTTTATATTGAGTCATAGTTACAATATTATTCTTTTTCTAATCATTACTTTTTATTTGTTTTATTATTTGATTAAATACATTTGTTATTTCGTTTATAATATTGGTTAAATTAAATAATAAAATATATAATAAATAATAATAAATATTGGTTAAATAGCTTATTGTTATTATTAAGAACAATATTTATTTTATCTCTAATGATTCGGAAATCTTCGTGGTCAGGAGTGCCTGCCACCCATTTCTATGCGCTTCCTAAGAAGTTAAGTGATCTTTTTTTCTTACTTTTCTATTAAAAACATTGGTGATCTGATCAATTTCGTGGAGGAGGAATGGATGGAAAGGATGAGCTGTGCTGATGTTACGCTCTACGGTTCCTCTCAGATCGTTAAGCAAATGCTCGCATGGTTCCAAGTCTATCACGTGTATCATTTTGAAATTTCGGGTTTGTATCTTGGCCATTCATGTCTCAATAACTCTACAATAACTCGCTTAGCAAATAGTCGAGTATCTGAACCTCGGCCTCGCAGCCTAAGATAAAAAACCTAAAGGTTATATGACTCTTATGTATAACTCTCACTTTCCGAAAGAACGGTAGATGTTCTATCTACTTTAACTATTTTGTGTTTAAAACAATTTGAGAGTTTAGTTCCTAGCCTTTTATTAATTATGAGGTATATTGCATGACCCGGTAAATATTCTTTAAAGTCGTGCTTCTTCTTATTATGGTATTTCTTTCTTCTGTTTGATTTTTAGCTTATCGAAATTCGATTTCGTTGTTCTTTCGTAAGGTTTTTTTTTCGTTGTATAATGGATAGAATGGTTATATATCGAGCGGTTAATGCTCTCTCGAGTTATTCATCAATAGTACATTCAGTACCGTTTTCTTTAAGGTATTATTTCCGTTAAGGTCGAATGAAGACGCTCTACTTGTCCGTTTATCTCACTTTGTCGTGAAGACATTTACGCCGAGTTCGTCTCTCATCATAAATAATATGGAGGCTAAATTCAATGAAGGTTCGTTGTCGATAACTATAGATTTTGGAACACCATATGAAAATATAAGTTCACAAATTCTAATCTCGGCGTACTTCGTAAGTTTATCTAGAGACATTAGTACTATTTTCTTTTCTTTTTGAAAGATGTCGAAGTAGACAGTATGTCCAGGAAAAGATAAAAAAGAGGTGTTTCACCAAGTTTTGGTTTATTTGTGTGTCTTTCATATTTATTTCGTTTGCAAATCGAACAGTTATTGAGGATTCGTTTGATTGTTTTCGTCATAGAAGGGAATTAATACTTCTCGAGTATTTGATGGCGATTTTCTTCGGCATTCCTATGAGCACGATTGTGGGTTCGGATTACTAATTCTCCTTGATCGGTTGGGTCTATGATGTCTTCTACTACAAATTGCGTGAATATTATTCTAATTGTTTTAAAGTGAAATGGATGATTGAAATGAAGTGTTTAGTGTAGGAAAAATGGGAGTATCACGGATTATGATAGATCTGGAGTGAGGACTTCCGGATGAAGGAGGAGGTTGGTGTTTATCAGATACCGACGGATTCTCAGATACATCAGTGTTCGTGCCTGAGCGCAATTCTGGCATGATTGATATTAGTTTCTCTTACTTTTAATAATCCCTATATATTTTAACTTCATTATTTTATATTTCTTCTCTTTTTCTTCAATTAATTTTGAATTGGTACTTAATATTTTAGGAAAAAATTGCGTTTTGCATTCAATACTTTAAATAATTTCTATATATTTTAACTTCGCTCTTTTATATTTCTTTTCTTTTTCTTCAATTCATTTTGAATTTATGCTTTATATTTTACTTAAAAAATTGTTTTATTTCATAAAATTTTCCACTTTTCTTTCTTCTTGGTTTCACTTATAGAATTTTAACAAATTCCTTATTACAGTCATACTTAAACTAAACTTACAATACTATTGGTTTATGTTTAATTACTTAATTTGAATAATATAATTATAATATAATAAAAACACCTTATTGCACTGCACAATTATATGTATTTATTTACTATTCACAGCGTGCTGACCAAGATCCAAGTGCTCGAGACTATCTGCAATTGATCATCAGCAGCCATAATCCGTTGTTGTATGCAGTGCCATTCATTTCTCGTATGCATACGCTATCAAGTGTGCGTGTATCGTCCGATTGGATTTGACGCTCGCGTATTGGACGCTGCAGAATACGGTACGATCAGATGCAGTTGATTTCGGATGTCGCGATGTAGATCGTACAGTGGCTCACAGTTTATTTGTACAAAAATACAGTGATTCATAATTATACATTTGTAACATAACAAAATTAATTTTTACCTTACACAATGCAAAAAGTATACATTTTAACGCAACTAAACAAAATAGATAAATGAACGGCGTGACGGTTTACAAATACTATTGACAATAGCATTCCCACGCCGGCGAAGGGGGTGCCTCCTTTTCGTCCTGTTTCGGTTACTTACTGGGGATCCCACATTGTGCACGTTTACAATTTCTGTAGTGCGTGGTCCACTATCGACGTTTTAATAGCAGCAATTTGCTGTCTCAATTCAAATTTTCACTTTCACTGTTATCACTGATTTATTTTTCGGGTAGAACCCGGCTTTAAGGAACACTGTCACTTTTTTCACTCGACTTACGCAGTTGTGTACTGGCGAACTACCGTGTTGTAACTTTCGTTTTACGCGGCGAGCTTTTTGCGGTCGACTTACGCACTTGAATTGCCTTAAAGCACGGGTTCCTGCTCGGGCGCCAATTAAATATTTATTTAGTTAATACTTATAAAAAAAAGTATTTTTTGCTTTCTTTCTCTGATGTGAAGCCTCGTTATTGTTTCAAGTTTTCTTACAGACTAAATTCCAACAATCCTTTTAATAAACTTAATATCTCATACGGCTGTGGGTAGGAATAGGAATGGAAGAATATGGGAAGATAAAATTAATTCGATTTATTTGAACCTCCAGACGCGAAGTCAGCGACATGCACCCGGAGCTTGTTGGATTTGCTGTTGGGAAAGTGTCAGATGTTGCCTATTATTGTGCTCGTGGACGAATTGCGGCTGGGAATGTGGGATGACGTCAGGTGATCTTCTAATGCTATGCGCGTGGACGAATTGCTGTCAAAAATGCGGTATGGTGTCAGGTCATCTCATAATGTTGTTTGTTAGCTGATATAAGCGCGCTACGTAATTATTGTGGCGCTACAATCCGAAGTGGACTTGGACATAACTACTAGTTTTGCTTGGTATTGTTCTCCACGAGTGGAAGGCACCTACAGTTTTATTAGAAGCTTTTGCAGTTGCAGTTAAATTGGATTAACTGGATTGACCTTAAAGCCACGTTCTCTGTTCTCTGTTCCATGCAGAAATCTATGAGGTAGTATTTTGCATATCATTAAATATTAAATCGCAAACTGCCATCCAAAAACCGTCCGCATAAGTAACCACTTTGCAGTCAATTTAATGTCAATGGCAGGTCATTGACCGCAATGTTCCATATAAGGGACCAGACCTTGAGGTGTGATTCTATTAAACAGTAATGTCTCGAAGAATCACTAGTCTTAGAGTTTAACTCTTTTGATGAGGTGTTGGTAAATAAGAGCCATAGTTGGACAGGTTCTTACTCTCAGATTGGTTAGATTACCCTGAGTTTGATGTTATTGAAAGCGCCTTCCATGTTCAGAAAAAATACAGGGTGAGTTCTTTGCTCTCCAGGATTCCTATTTCTCAAATTTCAAACACCTTCCACATAAGTTTAACGTGCTAGAATCATTTCCTTTATCTGAGTTCTTCTCAAAGTTCGTCTTGAGTGAGAGTGTGCTGAAATATTTGTTTATAAAAATAGTTCATTACGTACTGACAAATCAGATCTCTTAATAAGCCAATCGATTTTTCTCAGCTTAATAGTACGTTTACACCGCACCCAAATTCAGCATTTCGGCTAGTTTCAGCATTTCAGCCCAAATGCATTGCATTTCGCCATACATTTCCTGCATTCTGGAATGTTGCATTTCAGCGAAATGCAGAATTTCGTCGCTGCATTTGTAAGTTCGTCAAATCTAACAATCCCCTTTACGAATTCAACACCATTCAGCACGTCACACAATGACATTTCAGCCCGCTGACATAAACAAAAAACAGCTGTCAACAAAACAATAAATCATATCAAGTGATCATTGCGATAAAAATGGAATATATATGTCTCAATTAGCATTTAAATTCATCCTTAAATTAATATAACAAGCTAAATGGTTCAACCACTTCTGATTACCAATCAGGAAAAAATATCAATAATCAATTCTGACACTAGCTGTCATTTGAAATGCTGAAGTTGCAGTGGGAACGCAAAGTTGGATTCTGAAATTTTTTTCCTGAAATGCTGAATTTGCATTCTATAAGAATGTACTATAAGATTAGGTTCTTCCCGATCTCTTCTTATGTGCACCTTCCATCTTATTTAAGCGCTCATCTTTATGCCTAAATATTTAATTGCAACGGAGTGAGGATTTTGTACTCCACGTATGTACAATGATGAGCAAAATTATTTGCAAAGCACGGTTTTCTTAAAGGTCTGTACAGTATCGAGAGCAAAACAAATTCAGCGGATTTTTTTGACAAATTACTTAGACTTACGACCAAAAGTCTCAAAAATATACTAATTGCATTATTTCTATTTTTTCTAATAAGAACTTTTTCATATTCAGCATATTCCTATGCTGTGCCAATGAATTTGTTTATCATGGATTAGAAAGTATTGAGTCTATTTGTTAATAAGCTTAACTAATTCATAAATCATGTTCTTTGGGAAAAGAAAGAAAGAAAGGAAAAAAAGAGTTTTAGGCAATAATCATAAATTGTTGAACGTTGCACCTAGCCTCTAACGAACTCCTACTCTCACCTCCTCGTGGTAAAATCCTGGAGCCGAGTACCCTCGACAGAAGATGGAGTAACCAACCCTCGTGGGATGTCTGGGCGGCTGCAAGCGAGAGAGGGGGGAAGTGTGAGTCTACCAGGGCTCATCACCCTTTTTAGGATGGGGGCGGAGGAGCTGATCAACTGTTTAGCCAACGGCGGCATCCACAACTCCAGTCAGCAGGAGCTGCCTAGTTCCACGGTAAGGTCGGCACCCTGGAATAAAGATGGCGGCGGATGAGCCCTTCTCTTAGGGCCAACGGTGGTGCTCACAGCCTGCAACAGGCTACTGACACCGGATCCTTCCGGACCCCTTTGTCCGGGGGCTAAACAAATGGAACTGTCATCCCAACTGGAGGTTGTGCGTGGGGTTAACTTCCTCACCACGTAAAAAACAATCGAGTTCAGAAACAACAACCTGCCTCGGATATGGACGAATTTACTGTTGACGACCCTAGCAAACAAACAAAGGACAATGATTTTCGGTTCTTCGTGTAGCCCATGAACTCGCGGAGGTCCTAGACTGCTATAAAACAGACGTAACCGAAATCCAGGAAGTACGGTGGGATGGCCGGACAAAAAGAGGATGAAAACCTGCGATATTTATTACGGCGATTGTTACAGAGAGCGAAGACAGCGATTATTTCGATGTGAATTTGTTTTTCGAGGGAGACTTAGGCAATAAGTCCTAAGATTTAAGTACATAAGCAAGCGCCTCATAACAATCCGCATCAAGGGTAAATTCGGCAACATCAGCCTAATCTGCGCCCACGCCCCAACGGAGGACACAGATGACGATAGCAAGGATGACTTCTATGATCTCCTTGAAAGAACATACGATCAATGCCCCATCTGCGACACCATTTCATGAGATGTTCGTGAGCTCTACGAACAGAAACGAAAGGAAGAGAACCGACCGAAGGGAAGAGAACCTTCTTAGGAAGAAAAAGAAAGAGCACGAGAAGCGCGCGATCGAGGAGATGGAGAGGTATTATGGCAGGAATAATGTCCGAAAGTTCTACTAAAGGATGAAACTTTTATCGAATGGGTACAAAGTTCGGACAGATGCCTGCCGGGATGAGAATGGACAACTAGTAGTAGAATCACAGTCGATACTGAGAATTTGAAAAAATCATTTCTGCAGACTGTTAAACAGCGATGAGGACACAAACACCACTATCAGGCAGAATGTTCCACTCAACACAATGGTCGATGATAGAAGAGAATACCGTCCCCCCAATCTAGACGAAGTCAAGATAGCGATATCGAGACTGAAGTCTAATAAAGCTGATGGTGCAGATAGTCTGCCCCCTGAAATGTTTAAAGCAGCTGGAGATTGCTGCTTCATCAATATAGGTCAGAACTCACCGAGACCTTCAATGTCAAAAAAGGTTTTAGACAATGCGACTCGCTGTCATGTGACTTATTTAACATCGTTCTTGAGGAGATTGTGCAAAACTCACTGGCCGACACAAGAGGCACGATCTTCTAAAAGTCTGTTCAACTGCTATCTGACGCGGATCACATTGACGTGATTGGCGAGGGCACAGCGAGTCGTCAATGATGCGTTTGCTGGCATTGAAACGGAAGCGGCTAAAATGGGTCTGGGGGTAAACGAGGGCAAAACCAAGTCCATGGTGTCATCGAGAAAGGACGCATAACATCGACGACTTGGCCAGATCGACGATTACCCAAATTTCATGACCATGGGTGAGAGTTGGAACAAATACTGCGTTAAAAACCGCTAACTTGGCTTTGACACCAAGCTCGGCCTTCCTGATTACAGATCGACCAAGCTGTTTCAAAATTGACCCAGCTTGACCAATCCTACAGGAAAGCTCAGCATTATTCCTCCCATCACTCGTGAAGAAGACCCCGAGATACTTGAACTTCTCCACCTGTTTCAATGGGACTCCACTAACATGTAGAGTGCATTGAACAGGGGTTCTGGAAATAACCATAACCTCGAATTTGTCCACGTTAACCCTCATCCCAGCATCAGCACATACGGCCACAAACCTATCTAGCGCGCGCTAAAGATCTATCTGGGAGGATGTGAGGATGACTAAGTCATCTGCAAAAAGAAGATGACTTACCCTCAACTCTCCCAATGTGAAACATTCCTCGCCTTGACTGCGCTGTAACATCCAGTCCATATATATAATGAAAAGGAGAGGTGACAAAACGCACCCTTGGCGAAGTCCAACGCCCACGGTGAAAGGTGTTGATTTACTACCGTTAACCCGAACACAGCTACTACAGTTTGTGTATAGAGACTGAATGGCCCTCAACAAAGAACCATCAATCCCATACTCCTGCAGAACACTCCAGAGTTTACCTCGAGGAAATCGGTCGTATGCCTTTTCCAAATCTACAAAACAACTGTAGATCCGTTTGGCGTACTCCCAAGCCTTCTCAAGTACCATTCTTAGAGTGAAAAGCTGGTCGGTTGTACTTCTGCCGGGACGAAAACCGCACTGTTCATCCCCCATCCTGGATTCGACCATAGCCTGCAACACCTTAGCGTAGACTTTACCTGGGAGACTTAAAAGAGATATGCCCCTGTAGTTGGAGCACTCTTTCTTGTCCCCCTTTTTGTAGAGAGGGACAATCACCCCAGTCTGCCAATCACCAGGTGTTTCACCGCGTTCCCAAGCCACCTTAATGACACGAGAGAGCCATAAAACTCCCTCTTTACCCATAGCCTTAAGCATTTCTGGCCGGATTTCATCCACACCGGCGGATTTGCCAACTTTTAGCGATTCAATCGCCAAAATGACTTCCTCCACCGTTGGACTATTCTCCGCCCTACTCAAGTCTACAGGTCTGTCACCCTCAGTGCCCTGTTCGGGATTGAGCAGCTCCGAAAAGTGCTCGCTCCATCTGCGCAAGATGTCCACCTCAAAGGGCTCTTATTTTAAAATCCTTAATAGCAATGAATGATGCTGGTTAGGTAAATTTGCGTCGGTTTTCCAAGCGGAAGCCTTTGCGATCTTAATGGCTACGAACTATATTGTGAAGAATAGGTGCATCGACAGCCAAACTGTGCTTAATACCTTGCTCAACCCTTTAACCACTTCCAAGACAGTTCAGGAGTGCACGTCTTCTCTGAATTTGATCGATAGCTTAAATTCGCTAAGACTTGTCTGGGCCCCGGAGCACCACGGGATCATAGGAAATGAGATCGCCGATGAACTTGCTAGGCGAGGATCAGATGAGGCATTCTCAGGTACTGTACCTACGCTGGAACTGCCCGCGTCCTTGGTTAGGGCTTGCATCGATGGTTGGAATTCTCGAGAGCACAACGTTTGTAAGAAATCCGCGGCTTTCTTGTTATCTTTTAACAGAAAAGACTGCAGACAACTTACCGGCGTACTAACGGGGCACTACACCTTTGCCAAACACCTAAGTGTGCTAAGCCATGAAACCCTCTGCGACGCCTGTGGAGAAGACGATGACACTGCGGACCACTTACTCTGTCATTGTCCCGCCTTTGCTCGGATCAGGTGGCAGTTATTCGGTGGTGATGAGGTGAGGGCTGATGATGTAGGCTCCTCATCACAGAAGCACCTGCTGGTCTTAAAAAGTAAAAGTAGGTTGCTGCCTGGTAGTACAATGGACCAGTTTTTGAGTCTGAGTGCTCCAGTGTAATGTTACAAAAATCTCCGACAAAAAAAAAAATAGAAATAAAAAAAAGGAAGCAGCAGTAATCTTGCAGAAATTATTAGACTTACTCAGAGTGTTTCATTTCGGCTTAAATTTCATTCCAATTTATTTAAAAATAATATTGTCGAATTTATCTCTGGCACATATCTTCTCTATATATAAAAATCAATGTTTGTTTGTTTGTTTATAGGCTCTTAAATGGTAAGAGATAGAGCACTGATCTCTTTGGAAACTTTGTTCAGAATTCTGTGGAAAAGGTTTTGGTATAAAAGGGGCTCATTTGGGGCCATTGGGGTAGAGGTGGAGTTGCTATTGATTTTGAAACATTGTCGCACCCCCTCGAGTGATATATCAATCGATAGATCTTTTGAAATGAGGTAGAGGTTCGCTTCAACACTTTTTGATCCAATGTTCCATTTGAAAAATAGGGAGCTCCAAATTTTTTTTTAATGCGTCCCCCCATGCCATTTCTAAACCAAAGTATTTAAAAATCTGAAAAAATCACAAAAACTTGGATTCATTGAGTACTTTCATATGAAATAATATCAAGCATTCTGGCTCTAATAGTTTTCGAGATATTGGCCAAAAACGATCAGTCATCGACATGTGAACGTAGTTTTGAAGACCTCAGTATAGGCATTAAGAAATTACAAATATCAAAATATCGATTTATGTGGAAATTTTGAGATATCGAAGATTTAAAATGATCACTATTTTCATTTTCCCACATAAATTTCATGCTGTGTTCGACCACTCTATTCGTTGATGAGTGTTATCTTTTCGATCTCACCCCTAAATGCCCAACAGAAATGAACACACACACACCGCAGGCATGAGCAGTGATTGGGTATGTGTATGATGGAAGGGATTTTCTGTGTTGGATAAACTTGGATAGAGGTATAGATATGTGTATGGATGAATGCTTGTTTGATTGGATCTATGAATTTATGAATGAAGGGTTGATTTGGGTTGAAGTTAGAAGAAAATACAAGTGAAATAGTTCGGAACTGTCGTTTGATATTCAGAAATCATCTATCAATACTATGCGACGGAACCTTCCCCGTGCGAGTACAACTCGAACTTGCCCAGTTTGGATTATAAAAATGTATCCTTGATAAGTTTGATTTGTTATTATAATTATAACAAGACTGCAAAGACAATGACCCGAAAACCATATCTCGGGTACTGAGTGCCCAGAGTCAAATTTGTATGCTCATAATTGCTATCAATATGATATCGGCACTGGGATGGCATAAAAAATGTATTTATTCGTAGTTTCCGGTCGGGAGTGGGATAACCCGATAATTAGGTTAGTAATTAGAATAGATAAAAATAATCCTACACAAGCAGCTCCGTTGATTGAAGTTGATGAAAAGGATTCATTTCGCATCAGAAGTTCGAGTATGAGTTTGCGAGAAATCTTTAATGGATTTCATGGTCAAGCATTATGTTTTTGGGAAGACACGCTGTTGGGTGTACTCAATCAAATGGCAAAAACTTGGATTGCCGCTTGCACATATTTTGATTTGATTATTTGAAAAGATCACGCCAAATCAAATTGACCAAGTCATCTCGGCGGAAATATTGTACCAAATGCCGAAGTTGATCCAGGCTCATTTGAAGTCGTTACCAAAAATATGATTCACGGTCCATGTGGCTTACGGAACAATGATTTGCCATGCATGTCTGATGGGAATTGCACAAAACGGTACCCAAGAGATTTTGTTGCGGAAACTGTTACTGGAAACGACTGATATCCACTTTACCGTCGACGATCGACGGAAGATGGTGGCAAATCTATAATTTCGAAAGTGAAAAACAATCATGTTAAAGTCAATAATCATTGGGTTGTACCGTATTCGCCGCTACTCTCAAAGACATTTAAGGCACATATCAAAGTCGAGTATTGCAATTCTGTCAAATCGATCAAGTACATTTGCAAATACGTCAACAAAAGAAGCGATATCGCGGTTTTTGGAGTCGGAAACGCCACTGCTCCTATCGATGAAGTCAAATAATCTCAACTAGGACGCTACATTCGTAGCAATAAAGGAGTATGGAGCATTTTACCATTTCCAATCCATGAACGACATCCAACAGTTGTTCATTTGGCAGTTCACCTTGAAAATGGGCGCTGTCCATTTTATTTAATAATAGAAAGTGTACAAGCAAGGGCATTGTCACCGCCGCCAACAACTTTAACGGAAGTTTTTGCATTTTCCACGCAAGATACATTTACGAGAACGTTACTTTAATCCGAAGTACCGAAATATTTCAACAAAATAAAAAATAAAAGTGTTGTTTCTTCTTATTTTTTTCAATTTGATTTTTTTAATATGCGCAGCAACGTGCGCCGGGTACAGCTAGTTTTATAATAAAAAAGAAAACTTCAACCATTTCCCAAATAAAAAGCAGCAAAATAAATTAATTATTCATTAATGAAAAAAATAATCAATGAAATTTTACACTCAACAAGAGGGTTCTATTTGAAAAGGGACATAAATGATATGATCAAGAAAAATAGAGAGGTCTATAATAAGCATAATTGACGATGTTTACTTCGTTTTTTCAATCATCAAAAAATATTTCAAATTACTAAGTTTTTATCACAAATCAGTCATATAAAGATGCGTAACTTTCCAGCTGGAAAACCCCTAGCCCATTCAAAAAATTGACAGTTATTCATGAATCTTCCAATAAATTTGACAGTTTTTGACGAATCTTCCAACAAATTTGACGGTTGATGATGAATGCACAAATATTTCCTCATTTTCACTCACACTAATTTGGATTCATCATTTCCCCTCGAAAATGGCGGCTCATTCATGAATGGTTGCCCACGGCAACGTAACAAATTCATGAATTGTCCTCAGTTAAGTCACCAATTCGTGAATTTGACGGCTATCCGAAAATATTTTAAGGACTCTGTTCGCAGGCTTTGGTAACTAAAGCTAAATTAAGGGGCAAGAGAAGTAGGTGTTGGATATCTATATGTGATTGATTTGTGGTTTTTATATAGCTTATTGATCTCCGAATTGCCTATTGTGACAAATTTGTATTTTCAGTGCATGAATCGTACTTATAAGAGCATGGTCTTGAAGTGGTATTTTTTCAATATTCTTAAGAATCAGACTTTAAAAGATGGTAGACTCCGCTCTCCAACAAGAAAACATGTATGTACATATGTGCTATGGCTAATATTTGAATTATAACTTTATTTTTGTGGGCTGGTGAAAACCTTTATAAGACACTATGAGACACTGTGTACTCATAGTTTTGTCAGATTTCTTTTGACTAAAAATACTTCTTCTTCCTCTTAGTGCGCTACAGTCCGAGGTGCATCTAGGGCTCACCCAACATGCCTCTCCACCCAACATGCCTCAACAGCGGTTTTCAAGAGTTATTTTGCGCTTGATCTCGATACTAATGTTATCTGTACCATTTAGGTAGAGGTAGACGAACTCCTTTACTACCTCAAAGTTATAGATCCCTATGGTGACGTTCAGGCCAATTCGTCGATGTTATGCGTCCTTTCTCGATGACAGCATGGACTTGGTTGTGCCCTCGTTTGCCCCCAGACCCATTTTAGCTGCTTCCGTTTCAATGTCAGCAAACGCATCATTGACGACTCGCTGTGCCGTCGCCAATCACATCAATGTGATCCGCGTCAGATAGCAGTTGAACAGACTTTTAGAAGATCGTGCCTCTTGTGTCGGCCAGTGAGTTTTGCACAATCTCCTCAAGAACGATGTTAAATAAGTCACATGACAGAGAGTCGCATTGTCTAAAACCTTTTTTGACATTGAAGGTCTCGGTGAGTTCGTGACCTGTATTGATGAAGCAGCGACAGTTCTCCATCGTCATCCTGCTCAGTCTGACGAGTTTGGCAGGAATGTCAGAACTAGACATGACGCTGTATAGCTCGTCTCTATGCACGCTATCATATGCGGTCATATGCACGCTGTCATCGACAAATAGGTGGTGTGTGTCAATCTGAATTTCTTGGGTATTCTCCAGGATCTGCCGCAGTGTGAAGTTTTGATCTATAGTGGACTTCCCTGATCTGACCACGGAGTGTCTGACATCGATGACAACGTGATCAATCTGGTTCGCCATGTCCCTTTATGGATGTTGAGGTGTGGGAACCGCGTGCTAGCTACGGAGAGGTTTCGCCCCGTAAGAAAGTCCACCTGTCTGAGTCCGTTTTCGAACGTGGTGTCGTGCAGGCTGTGTTTACCGATGACTCTAGCAGAGATGTACTCTTTACCCAGCTTAGCGTTGAAATCTTCTAGAACAATCTTGGTGTCGTAGCTGGGGCATTGATCGTACGTTCTTTCAAGGAGATCATAGAAGTCATCCTTGCTATCGTCATCTTTGTCCTCCGTTGGGGCGTGGGCGCAGATTAGGCTGATGTTGCCGAATTTACCCTTGATGCGGATTGTTATGAGGCGCTTGCTTATGTACTTAAATCTTAGGACTTATTGCCTAAGTCTCCCTCGAAAAACAAATTCACATCGAAATAATCGCTGTCTTCGCTCTCTGTAACAATCGCCGTAATAAATATCGCAGTTTTTCATCCTCTTTTTGCCCGGCAAACCCACCGCACTTCCTGGATTGCGATAACGTCTGCCTTATAGCAGTCTAGGGCCTCCGCGAGTTAATCGGCTGGAAGTGGTCTTTTCAGGGACCTCACATTCCAAGTGCAGAACTGAAAGTCCGTTTGCTAGGGTCGTCAACAGTAAATTCGTCCATATCCGAGCCAGGTTGTTGTTTCTGACCTGGATTGTTTTTTACGTGGTGAGGAAGTTAAGCCCACGCACAACCTCCAGTTGGGATGACAGTTCCATTTGTTTAGCCCCCGGACAAAGGGGTCCGGAAGGATCCGGTGTCAGTAGCCTGTTGCAGGCTGTGAGCACCACCATTGGCCCTAACAGAAGGGCTCATCCGCCGCCATCTTTATTCCAGGGTGCCGACCTTACCGTGGAAAACAGGTAGCTCCTGCTGACTGGAGTTGTGGATGCCGTTGTTGGCCAATCAGTTGATCAGCTCCTCCACCGCCATCCTAAAAAGAGTGATGAGCCCTGGTAGACTCACACTGCCCCCCTCTCTATTTTTGTTTCCACACGTGTTACATATTAGATCGGACAGGAAATCTACCCTGCCCATCCCAAACCCCAGGCCTTTATCTGGATCGGTGAGGTTAAATTCACCCCACAAGTCCAACTCGGAGTCCTCCAAACCCCAGCCTTAGTAGGCTTCGTCGATTGTTTTAGCACGTGACAAACCCTGCACGAGCAAACAAGCGGGTGCCAGTCTAAGGCAAACTCGGACCTCCAGAGGCGCACAGATAGACTGGCGCCTTTCCCTAAAGATACCTGGAATTCGAAATAAATAGAGTCGTATGAGTGAGCTATCAAAGTCCTCTCTTGCGCCAAGGGCTCCTCGGGACCTAACGTGGTCAGGTTCACGCGACAGGTTCACAGAAGAGCAACCAGGGCGGGCTCTGGCCTCCAAAAGGGTCAAAAACTACACAACAACTGCCAGACAAGACAAGCAGTATAGCGATGTCCTAAGGAGCCATACCCTCGTCGATGTGGTAGACCAGGCTGATCCGGATGGGAGCATCTCTGCTGACAAGTGGAGGAAGGTGCAGGTCAAGTTGGCCCCTGGCGTTCTCTACATCCTAAGAGAGCAATCAGGACCTGCTCCAACCTGTGGAGATGGGGGATGGTTCCAGTGGCATGTCAAACTTCTTGCTGGTGCAGACCAGCGGCCGATCGACCTTTTCATTCAGGCCGTAGGCAAGGTAGGTGAGGTGTGGCCAGGGGCTGGCCTGGAGGTCTTGTCCTTAGAAAAGATCCCTAGCAGCCCCAGGCACGCATCCGACTGCCTCCCGAGCCCTCTGACCATGCGTCCATCATAGATTTAATAAGGATGGGCAGCCCGAAGCTAAACACCAGTAACTGGAAAGTCGGCAGGTTGGAAGAGGCTTGGACACGGAGAGGATATCTGCTACTAAGGCAGATAACCTTCATGACAACACTGCTATGGAACATCGTAGCCAACGAACTACTTTTGTTGCTAGACAAGGCAGGGTGCAAAGTGATAGTCTTCGCGGAGGACATTGCGGTAGCTGTGCTAGGGGATCTTATGCAAAATGCTCTCTCTAAACTGTCGGCGTGGACCAAAGCAAACGGCCTTGGCATCAACGCTCTTAAAACGAAAATCGTCCTCTTCACACGGAAATATAAAATCCCCTCAATCGACCCCCCTAACATTGACGGCACCAGTTGCAGATTCTTAGAGTCTGCCAAATATATAGGACTCATCCTAGACAAGAGACTAGACTGGAAGCTTAACATAATGGAGCGTACCCGCAAGAAAGGCAAGAAATAGGGTCTCCAAAGTCACATGATAAATTGGATCTACATAGCCGTCGTTAGACCCATTCTGTTGTACGGACTGCATGTCTGGTGGCCCATACTAGACAAAGCCATACACTACAATCTTCTTAGGAAGGTTCAACGTCAAGCCTGTATCTGCATAGGAGGTGCTCTGAGAACCACACCTTCAGATGCTCTAGACGTTATCATGAACCTACCCGCACTTGACGTTTTTGGCCGACTACTAAGTAGGTAGGTAGGTAAGTGGGTAGACGGCCGTAAGCCACGCCTCACTTAGGTCCTTTATGACCCATTGTGATGCCCAATTGGGAATTATTGTCCCCTTATATTATTATTATTATTGTTGACGGTATATTGCACCGCGACCTTTAAGATCTATTGTGCCCCCTTTCAATACTTTAGCACAATTACGAGTTCCTCTCAAATACAGTTCTTTTCAGAGTTGTTTTGAGGGTAATGGACTCCTATTGCGCATAGGTGAAGAAATCTGTTCTAGAGTATTCTCTCTAAGCCAGTTTCCTTCAGGAATCTGAGAATGAGAGATGGTTCTAGTGATTGCATTTTTTCTTCTGATAGTAGGTACTTGCCCAGACTTATTTTTCTTTTGTGGGCTAGTTCCTCACAAAATCCCAGTATATGTTCTGGAATTTCATTAAATTCTCCACAAAATCTGCAGAGACCTTCTTCTGATACCCCTAATTTCCTTAGATGCTCCCTGAGTCTACAGTGCCCCGTTAGGAAGTCTGTTAGGATACGGAGGTTATTCTTGCTCATTTTGATGCATGCCTCGAATCTCTTCCGGTTATATTGCCCTAGGAGTTTCATGGCCTGCTTCATTCCACGAGCGTTATTCCAGGTTTCAATCCGATTCCTTCTTTTCAGTTCCCTGAATCATTCTCTGAGGAGATGGTCTCCTACAGCGCAGAATGGTTCAGGGCCTATGAAGGGTTCTGATGCTCCTTTTCTTGCCAGGGAGTCGGCCATTTCGTTGCTTTCTATCCCCGTATGGTCAGGTATCCAGCAGAGTTTTACTCGGTTTTTCCAACTCAATTCTTTGGGCTTTTGCAAGCATTCCCATACAAGTTTGGATTTGATGGTGTAGGAGTCTAGTGCCATAATAGCGGCTCGACTGTCCGACATTATTGCTATGTCGCAGTTGGTACAGTTCCTTTCAAGATTGATCTGAACGCATCTGTCTATGGCATAAATTTCCGCTTGAAAGATGCTGGTCTATTTGCCCATGGATTCGAAGTATTTTGTCCTTGGTCCAGAAACTCCTGCTCTAGTTCCTTCATCAGTTCTTGATCTGTCTGTATATCATTTTACCGTGTTGCTGCTCAGTCTGTGGACCATGGATTCATTGCTCCAGTCCCTTTTGGTGCTGAGCTTGCTGGTAAATTTCTTTTGGAAATTAAATTTCCTAATCACGTCATCCTTCGGGATGGCCAGGAGTGGTAGCTTCTTGACTAGTCTTTACCTATCCCTTCTCTTGCCATTCTCATGATTGTTTTGTTTGCACACTCTGCTACCACTATATGCAAAGGAGTCAGCTCCAGTAGCACCTCCATGGCCGCAGTTGGGCAAGTTCCCATGGCTCCTGTAATACAGAGGCATGCCAACCTTTGAACTATGGCCTGATCAGATTGGTTCTCTTGGTCCATGCTATTGCACCATAGGTTATTGTAGGTCGAACAATGGAGATGTACATCCATCTTAGAATACTTGGACTGCATCCCCAGGATTTGCCGGCCAAGCTTCGACAAATCATCAGAGCACGCGTCGCTTTCCTGGTTATCTCTTCTGTATGTTTTTTTCCAGATGAGCTTGCTGTCCAAGATTACTCCCATATATTTAACGTCTTTTACCGGAGTCAGTGTTGTACCCGACTGACTTATTGGTTTTAGTCGTTCCAGTTTTCGTTTTCTTGTGAAAGGTACTATGATGGTTTTTGCCGGATTTAGGCTTAGCCCAGCCGACAGTACCCATTCCTTAGTTAAAGTTAGCCCCCATTTGATAATATCGCATAGGGTCTCCTCCATTTTTCCTCTGGCTATGATTACTATGTCATCGGCATATGCCTGACATCTGATGCCATGGTTAGTTAGTATCTTTAGAAGCTCGTCTACAACTAGTCTCCACATGAGAGGAGACAGAACTCCTCCTTGTGAGCATCCTCTTGTTGTGTCGACTTTTATTATGCCTCTTGGTGTGTGAGTCTCCGCTGATCTTGTGCTCAGGAGTTCATACATCCATTTCGATACTGTGTGGTTTACTTCCTTTTTGTCCAGAGCCCGAACAATTGCATCATGGGATGTGTTTTCAAATCCTCCTTCAATATCCAAGAAAGCACATATAAATATTTCTTTCGCATCAAGGGCGCTTTCTATAGTTTCTGTCAGTTGATAGAGTGCAGTCTCTGTGGATCTGCCTGCCCTGTAAGCATGCTGACAGTAATGAAGAGGGGATGTCTGTGGCACTTCTTCTCTTATGTAGTTATCCACAGCCTTTTCCATTGTTTTCAGAAGAAACGATGTTAGGTTGATCGGTTTGTAGGACTTTGGTAGACTTGGGTCTTTCTTCCCCATTTTCGGAATGAACACTACCTTTGCCCGTCTCCACTGGTTCGGTATGTATCCCATGTATGCTAGACTACTTCTTAACATCATTAATAGAAATGGTATTAGTTTGCCTTTCCGTTTTTGAAGTAGGACTGGCTTGATTCCATCCACACCCTGGGGATTTGAAGGGCTGAAACGAGTTAATGGCCCATTCCAGACGCCCTTTGGAGAAGATCTCTCTTGCGACTCTCCAGTCTTCATCCCTTGGTATTGGTAGATTGTTTTCACACCTTTCTGTGTGTTGACGACTGCCCGGAAAGTGGGTTTCCAATAGAAGTCTTGCCCTCTGTTCTTCACTTTCGGTGTATCTGCCGTCAGGTTTTCTTAGAGACATCTGTATTAGTGCAAGTTTAACTCGTTGGAGAAAATGCCCGCGCCTGTGCCTGCTTTCATCTTTGACCCATCGGTGTATACCTTTATGGTTGTATTGTTGATGGGTTTATTGGACGCTCACTCCTCTCGGGTGGGGTATTGGCAATTGAAGGGTCTCTCGAAGTCGAGGAATGGGAACCTATAGTCGCTCTCGACTTCTGATACTGCAAGTCTGTTAAAAATACTTGCATGCCCTATGGTACAAGAGCGCCAGTTGCTAGATTGATTGATTATCAGAGCACTGCATATAAAGGTGCGATTGCCTGAATATAAAGGTGGTAGCATGTGAAGGATCGTTTCCAGTTCAACTGTTGGGGTAAAGCTGATTGCTCCAGTAACTCCCATACATGAAAGTCTCTGTATTTTGGTCAATGCCTTAAGATTAATGGCTTTCAATGCTGCCTGACACCAGACTATGCTGCCATACGTAAGGATGGGTCTGACAATAGCGGTGTACATCCATAGGATGGTCTTGGCCGACTACTAGCAAAAATACTACTTTTCGTCTTCTGGCCTCCGCCCAGTGGACCAATAATCCCTTTGTTCACTCCTCTATACTAAGTTGACCGACCGACCAGATATCTAGACCACGCCACACCCCAACACTTTCCTGACACACACTTTGAAATCCTGATTCCAGATAGAGAATTTTGGAATGATAATCCTGAACCTTTTGCAGGTTCCTTGCACTTCTTTACGGACGGGTCAAAGACTCAGAATGGGGTTGGCAGTGGCGTTTTCTCTAATGAATTAAACATAAGTCTCTGCTTTCGCTTACCCGACCACTGTAGCGTGTTTCAGGCGGAGATAATGATGATTAGTAAAGCTCTGTCTTGGCTCAAATGGAATGTAATATCTGCGCGTGATATTTGCATTTCCACGGATAGCCAGGCAGCCATCAGGGCTCTGGAATTGGTCTCTATAAACTCGAAAGTTTTAATAAACTGTCATTCAGTTTTAGACAAGATGGCCGATCAGTTTAATATTCGCCTGTGCTGGGTACCAAGCCATAAAGATATTCCGGGCAACTGCAAAGCGGATGAGCTTGCCAAGTTTGTTACTTCACAGCCATTGGTACCTAAACACAGCCACTTGTGTATGCCCCTCACAACTTGTAAATTGTTGCTTTTAGAAGATGCAACTCATAAAATTAATAACAGATGGGCGAGTGGCACTACCTGCCTCACCTCCTCCTGGACTAAGCTAGATCTCAGAAGATCTAAGGAATTAATATCTCTGGATAGATCTAATATAAGTATAATCGTCGGTGTCATTACAGGGCACTGCATCATAGGAAATCATGCCAGTAGACTAGGTGCTCCGGCTAATGATTTTTGCAGAAGCTGCTTAGACGAGGAGGAATTGCAAAGCTTTTCGCATCTCTTCTGCTCCTGTCCGGTCCTGGCATCTCTTCGACGATATCATCTAGGGGTCTACTTTTTTGAGAACTTATGCAAACACAGTGTGTTTCCCATAAGTAATTTACTGCGCTTCATCACAGGCTCAAAATGGTTTCCCGCATTCGAAGATAAAGTAAGGTGCCCATTTCCATTTGCATCAATGGAAAATAATTACTTAATTAATTTTATTATTATAATTAAAGTAAAATATTTCATTATCAATCCGATGAGCTATGTATGATAATAGATAAATTAAATGTTCTATCCAATTTTTATACTATATGTAATGCATTTGTTTTTTAACTTTTCATATTTGGTATTATTATTATATATATTATTATTATAAGAGGCAAAGAAGCTTTCTCATAAAATTGTAATTTTAAATTTAGATTGGAAATACATCCAAATTCTGGTTGGGATCTTAAATTCTTTATATTAACAGGTGATAAATAAAAGTGGTTATCTATAACACTATCGTTTATATTTCTGTCCCAAATGTCTTTCAAAATTTGGTTAGGATGACTAGCAAGGGATTGTAATTTTATTTTCAGTCGATTTATCATATAAATAAAGAGGTTCAATACCACATTCGTTGTATATCGTTTCATTAGAATACCACTTCTTATTCGGCTTTCTAAATTTTTCTCTCAAAATTTTCCAATTCATTTGCAACCGTGGGAGAGATACTGAACCAACAACCGAAATTATATGTAATTATTGGTCTTATGAGTGTCATGACATAAGAAGCTTAGTTTGCTTAGAAGTAGCATTTGTAGAGAAAAGTCTCTTAAGAAGACATGAGGCCATTTTGGCTTTCTTTAAAATGTTTCTTGCATGTTTGTTAAACTTAAACATATTTTGGTAATGTATACCAAGGTATTTAGTTTCTGTCTTAAGCGGAAGAAGGTGATTGTCTATTTTTAGTGAGAGGGTTTTGCTTTCTTTGACTGCTGATTACTAATCCCCAAGACTTAAAATAGGAAGTTAATGTTGGAACAAAATCTGTTATTTTGTTAAGTGCATCTGCAAATAAAAATGCTTCAATCTCCGGGTTATTGTTTGGAAAGTCGTATAGATATAAGTTAAACAGTTTGGGCCAAGTAAAGATCATTGAGGAACACCCATAGAGACTACAAACTCCTCTGAGTATTCCGAAGCAATAGCAATTTTTGCAGTTCTAGAATTTAAAAAACTTCTTATTCTTATTCAAGTGTTATCAACTTAAAAATTAGTCCATTGCACCAGATGGAATCAAAAGCAGATTGCAAATCTATGTCAAGGACTAAGGAATATTTTTTACTCCTAAGATTTTGGATAATTCTATCATTTAGCACATATAAGGCATGTTCAGTTGAATGTTTTTTTTTTTAAACCAAATTGGTAATTTGGTATAATATATTTTTCATCGCAAAAACTGTCCATGTTTTCAGCCAAAACTCTTTCCAAAAGCTTTCCAATACTGATAATACTGATATTGGACGAAAATCTTTGATAACTTTAGAATATTTTTTCTTTGCAACTGGTATAATTACGGATTTTTTCTATGCCATGGGAAAGTAACCATTATTTAAACAATGGTTAAATATGCACGAAAGTGCAATGTCCAGGGAGTACGGGGATTTCCTCAGTATAAAATTAGATATCTTATCCAAACCATATGATTTCTTATTGTTTAAATTCATTCTGTGAGTGTTTACTTTGGTTGGAGATGTAAATGGTTGTGTCAAGTTGTCTGAGGTTGTATCCCACACAACTAGGAATGCTGTGAAACATAAATTTTCATGCGTAGTCTTAAACTCATTTACTTTGAGATAAATTTGATTTGTTAAGCTTCTGCCAAAATTAGGTATTTTTTCTGAGTATAGATCGGAGTAGACTGTCTGAAATGCATTGAGCTTATTTGTATTGTCTGAGAGTTCCTTTCCATTAAAAGAAACCATATCCTTCGAAATATTAGTACCAACGTATTTTCTGTTTGTTATTCTGTTAATTTCTTTGAAAGCTTGTGGAGATGGTCTTATTTTTTCCAAGCGAGACCTAAACTCATTATCAAGCTCTATTTTTACTCTTTCAGCTATTATCTTATTAAGGCACTGTATTATTTTATGTGGTTTTAGTTACACAATGATTTCCAACACATGTATTAATTTGATTACTTAAAATTTGGATGATGTCATCAATATCGATGTTCGAAACGTTTGTATTTAATGGAAGGTTAATTCTAGAGATGCTTCCGTGTAACTCCATTCTAAATGCGTCCCAGTTGGTTCCTTGAAAACTAGTATAAGTAATAGGCGGTACAAATATCGGGTATACGTCGAACATATTTATATTAGTTTCTATAGCAAATGGAAAAGTTGTAGAAACTACACACGGTCACAAAAGTAAGTATACACCGTAAAAAATAACGAATCTTGACCGAATCATTAACCAGAAAGCGAAACTGCATAAACTTTAGGTAACATGTTATACATATTTATTTAGGTATTTTTATGCTCTTTTCAAAAAACAAACAATAAAAAAATGGGACTAACATTAACAAAAATATTAAGAAACAAAGTAAGATACTGTTAAAATTGCATGTTACAAAAGTAAGTACACACTATTAAAAAAGAGAGATTTATCGCAAATTACTCAAATTTATTCCTAGTTGGATATCCTTAAGCAGTAATAACTGCCTTTATTCTCGATCTCATGGAGGTAACAAGCTTTTGAGTTATTTCCAGACCTATTTTTTTCCCATTCGTCAGATATAATAGCCATAAGCTCGAATTTGGTCCTAATGTCATGGTTTAGGATTTGACGATCGCAAAAAAAGAAAGCAAAACCCTCTCACTAAAAATAGACAATCACCTTCTTCCGCTTAAGACAGAAACTAAATACCCTGGTATACATTACCAAAATATGTTTAAGTTTAACAAACATGCAAGAAACATTTTAAAGAAAGCCAAAATGGCCTCATGTCTTCTTAAGAGACTTTTCTCTACAAATGCTACTTCTAAGCAAACTAAGCTTCTTATGTCATGACACTCATAAGACCAATAATTACATATAATTTCGGTTGTTGGTTCAGTATCTCTCCCACGGTTGCAAATGAATTGGAAAATTTTGAGGGAAAAATTTAGAAAGCCGAATAAGAAGTGGTATTCTAATGAAACGATATACAACGAATGTGGTATTGAACCTCTTTTTATTTATATGAAAAATCGACTGAAAATAAAATTACAATCCCTTGCTAGTCATCCTAACCAAATTTTGAAAGACATTTGGGACAGAAATATAAACGATAGTGTTATAGATAACCACTTTTATTTATCACCTGTTAATATAAAGAATTTAAGATCCCAACCAGAATTTGGATGTATTTCCAATCTAAATTTAAAATTACAATTTTATGAGAAAGCTTCTTTGCCTCTTCTAAGAGGATAATAATACCAAATATGAAAAGTTAAAAAACAAATGCATTACATATAGTATAAAAATTGGATAGAACATTTAATATATCTATTATCATACATAGCTCATCGGATTGATAATGAAATATTTTTCTTTAATTATATAATATAATTAATTAAGTAATTATTTTCCATTGATGCTCTTTAAATATAAGATTTTATATAAGCTAGATGTTAATTATCTTTCATTATATAACGTTTATTTATAATTAGTACATAAGTAGTTTATAGGTAGTTTTTAAATAGTTTAGATATAAGTTTAATTTTGGTCAAACTAGAGCCATGAAGTGAACATATGTCGCGAGCAAGCATGTGGTAAAAAATAGAGAATTAAAAAACGACTTAATCAAAATTTATAATGTAATTAATTATTAATTAAGTTATTATACTTGAGCTTAACCAGATTATATGCCCAAAGTCGCTTAGCACGAAAAAAAAAAGTAATCATAAGTTAATTAATGTGTATTAATATTGTCTCAGTAAACTAAATGAATGAAATGATGATATGTGAGTGAAAAAAATAATTTCCATTCAAAATAACTACCTTTTGCATTGTTTTATACCATCATTTTAATGAGCTTTCCGATCAAATAGTCTTAGTTTAAGCAGTTTCTTTCAGTATCCTTATTTTACCTAGGCATGTTGACTGCAAATAAGTTTCCATGTTTTCCATGTCCAAATATTTCTTCCTGTTGCTTTTAATTTCGTTAATGAAAAAGCACAGCATACGAGTAAATTCCTTTGAATATAACTGTAGCCAGGATTGCAATGAAGTCTTGCAAGTGGACTTTGAATGTTTTACTTGAAGTATCCTCGAAAGCACGTAACATCAAGGTACTTAGAGTATCGTCGAATTATGGAGTAGTTTCCGCATCAAATGCTACGACGATACCACCAACATCGTAAGACTTATACGGATATAAACTTTAATTAAAACCCAATATAACACTCACCATCAGACGTACGCAAAAGTTATTTTGTCGGCATACCCAAAAGGTTTATGATCGCAAATACGACGACGCAAATCTCTATACACACAAATACCCGCTTCTTAATGTTTGGCATATTATTTGTATAGATATGTGGGTTAGTTGCCTCGATGCTGGGGTCTTGTTTTGGGATGTAATCGATGGAGCTCTATCGAATTTATAAATTTACCCCAAAAATACACACTTTTGGTGAGACTCTCTTAAGGGGTATGTGCTAAGGAGCTGTACCCACTTCACAGTATTTTAGGAAAATCGATTTTATTATTTGAAGTGGAAACTCATAATATATTTACATAAGTCGATGGCCAACGTAGCGTTCGTATAATTGGTGTGAGTATTGAATTTATACCCCTTGGGACGCAAACAAATATTTTATTCTTGGGTGTCAGTTCGATCCACAACAATGTTACCTAAAGTTCAGGAGAACTTAATGTGAAGTGCTCAGCGAGGAACAGCTTGTCGATTCCTTCACAAAACTTACAACTCTATGGAAAGTTTCACATGATGTCTTAGGTGCACTCTCAGTTTTCCTGCGTATAAATAAAGTATAAAACCTTTCAGGATGTCATAAAACGTACAACGACTTGAATTCAAAATTAGAATAGTGTTTACAGGTAAATGTGTGTGGGCCCCGTGAGACCTACATTTTCACTGCTGACTAGAATCACCCAGATTGTTGTATATATCTCAGGAGGTACTTCAGCTCTATTTTATCCACATATTCCAGCTGGTCGAAGAAGTCACTGCCTAGTGTTATCAGTCTCCTTCCCTGTAGGGCTGGATAATCGCATAGCAGGTGGTGGACGGACTCTATTTCCTCCCCGTCCCTGCAACTTCTACAATAGTCGCTATAGGGGACACCTAACTTTCTGGCATGGGTGCCTATCAGACAATGTCCGGTGAGAACTCCCACCACCATTCGTATATTATGCTAATCATTGATAATGATTTTTTCCTGTTCAACACAGGCCATAGGCCTCTCGTCGTTGCCCCAATATCCAGATTCCACCATCGCTTATTTGCTCTTTCTAAGGCTTCGTTCTCTATTTCTTTCCTTAGGAAACTTCACGGGATGTTTACATAAGGTAGTGCTAGGGATTTATCTAACTCTGAGTCCTCCTTTGCTAACACGTTCACTCTCTTGTATCTTAGAACTCCTGTGTGTCCTGGTACCCAGCAGAGAGCCACCGTGTTTACATTGGAGATTTCGTTGACGTTCTGTCTGCATAGCTTGACTAGTTTCGACTTAACAATATCCGACGCTATGACTTTTATAGTCGCTTGGCTGTCGAAGTATATGGTTATCGTGTTTTCAGTCAAACTAAGCTTCCAAGCCAAGCTCTGCTTGGAAAACTCTACATTCGTCGCGTAGGCTTGGGGATCTTTCGAAGAGATCGCAGAAGACCCCTGCCAGTGTTCCTGCACCTGTTTTCGAGCTATCAGTGTATATGGAGATCTCTTCGCCGAAATTCGGTGATAGCTCTTCCCAATCTCTCCTGTCCGGAATTCGGGTAGAGAATTTCCTCGTGGTAGTCAGGCTTGTTGCTAGGTAATCCAAAAAAAAAGAGGAGTAAGATAGAGTAGGACCTCGAGCGCTACTGTCGGCTTTGTCCTTAGGCCCGTAAGGTAAGATGGGTCTTACTACCGCTGTATATAGCTAGTATACCAAACGTGGTCTAAGACCCCAGGTGTTTCCGAAGGTTCGCTTACATGTGTAGAAAGCTACACACGCTTTTTTTATGCGCTCCTCGATGTTCTCTTTCCAGTTCAGTTTGGAATCAAGTGAGATACCCAGATACTTAGCCGTCCTTGAGAGTTTGAGTTCCACCCCGTTATTATGCGAGCTTGTAAACTCCGGAATTCATCTTTTTCTCGTAAAGAGCATCAGTTCTGTTTTCTCTGGGTTCTTCAAGCTTTCTTAGTTATTCATCGTAATCGCTTTTGATTGCTTTTGATTAACAGCAAATCTGAATCTTTTAAAGTAAATTAAGAAGCTCGATCGCAGTGTAAAATACTTTATTCACTTCATTAAGTAAATAATAAATACATCACGTTTCTAATATTTTTGATCTAAAAATATTTGTTTGTGCGAAGATAAGGCTTAAAGCATTTTAAAAAAGATTCAGGTCATTTATTGTCCTTCCAATAAGAGATACCGTTATAATAATAATAATAATAATAATAATGCCGGCGCTACAATCCGAGGCGGACTTGGGTCTAGTTGCTCAGCAACCACTCGTGTTGTGCGTGATATTGTTTTCTCACGAGTGGAGGGGACATACAGCTTAATGCCGACTCCGAACGTCAGCATTGAGAAGCTTTTTCGAGACAATTATACTCTTTGAGTATTGTCAGCAGAGTTGTAAATGCAATTTTTTGATTGCAATCACTGACATCATTTAAGGCTTAACAAAAAGAATGCAATCACCAATTATTTACCATCGAAAGATTGCATTCTTTTTTTTACTATTCAATTGAATGCAATCAATTATGAATTCATTCATTATTTTGCATTCATTTGCATTTTTTTAATTTTTTTTTTAAATTTTTAGCAAATATTTATATTCTTTAACATGTTTATCGGTACACCAATAGTATAAAACAAAACCTTCCCAGCCGCTCCAAAAAAAAAATTAATAAGAAATATACATATACAGTCAAAATCAGTAATAACGACTGTTTTCCATCCTCTCGGAAAGTGACCAGAAGAATAGGATAGATGAAAAATCTTACGCTGTAGTTTTGCCAGCACAGAAGAACACCTCAGAAGTATCGGGGGTATACCACCCGGCCAGCTGATCCTAAATGAGTGCATTCTTTTACAACTCTAATTGTCAGTGACTCAAAAGAGGTGGTTCCCACGCCAGTTGGGAAGTCTCTCTAGTTGCTCACAGTAGAGTTAAGAATCACTCGTCTGATCAATTGAAAGTATGTAGCTCATAGTGGTTCCGTGGTATTTTTTTTCTACATCAGTTTTTTGGACGATTAGAATGTGACTAATCCTTCACATCAAAATTAACGGGACGAAAGTGGGCGAACCATTCCCGGGCAGTTGATTTTAACAAAGCACTTTTATCATGTACTGCACAAATTCTTTTACAAGGCTTTTACAAAGTATAATAATACAATATATAAATAATATTCTGTTATTAAATTTACGGAATATTCCTGTTATTAAATTTTCGTTTTATGATCAAATATTTGTTTTGCGTTTAGACAGATCAATCGAGTAAAAAATGTTGTCAAACAGAGAGAAAATTCAATCAATCAAAATAGTTTATCAAAATAGAGCTACATTTCTCCAGATGAGGCCGAAAAATAAGGAAAATATTGCTCGACAGTAAAGGTATAATTTCAGAATTGAGTTTTAAACGCAATTGGGTCAGCAAAAAATGTTAACGTACAAAGAATAACTGTTTATCGCTAGGAAGATCAAAACAAATTCCCATTTCAGTGCACCGAAAATTGTAAAGAAAATTCTCAATGAATGTCGGAATCACCAATTAAGCGAGTAACAAAGAAAAATGTATTTGAAAATTTGCGTTAGACAAATTTGGCCCACGTATTGGAGGGCTGAATTTCAGCTATTGGCATTGGCATTTCAGTTATAGACAGATATGAAGATATTAAGGCAAAACCTGAGACAGTACTGGAAGGAAGCAGAAAGCGTGGGCTAAACGATAATTACACAAGCAACTTCCTATTGGAAATCCGACTTAGATTAATAACCTTGGATCAAAACTCCTGACTCGAAGAACCAAAGTCTTACTTTTGCAAAACCCACCCTGCCTGTCTTGCTGTATGGCGTCCAAAGCTGGATGATTACTATGACTGCAGAGCAGGTTTTTGGTGCCTTTAAGAAAGCAATTCCAAATGTCCAGTCTGCGAGGAAGATGAATGAACACAAAACCACAAACTCAAAAAGCTGTATAAGGTGCGTACATAATCCGGAAGGCGAAAATCCGTATACTAAACTGGCTCTGCCACATCGAGGGAATGAAAACCAATGCTCCAGCCAAGAGAGTCTTCAAGTTTGAGTCTTTTCGAGAAGGAAAGCACTACCGAACCTACTGTACAAAGAAGAAGTTATGGCGGACGCAACACAAACTTGGTCTTGATAAGTGGAAGCAGCGAGTCCGTGGTCGTCAGGGGTGGAAGGGGGAAATCGCTAAGTCTCAGGCTCTCCAGGGGTAAGTTAGTGTATTTTGTGGAGATTTATTAAAAGATCAGTGAAAAATATTCAGTAAACACTTTTGAGGGGTTTACGTCAAACTTACCATCAACATAGTCGATAAACTTAGTCGACTATTCGCAATTAAACATTTACAATATGTATGCAATGTTGTTGTATTTAATAAGACGGCTGCATAAAAAAAAAAATAAAATCGATATTCCAATGACAATGACGCTCTGTGGTGTCATAATCATTGGTTTGTTGCTTTTAAAGGGGAAAAACTTCTTAAACCGTTGAGTCACGGAACGTCGATAGAAAAATAACTTCAACTTAACGTTTAAAATTTGTGAATTGATGCTGATGGACCATTTGAAGTATTCGATGTTGCTGGTCTATGCGGTCAAGGTAGCGATGATTTCATTTATGAGACACGTTCTCAAGTAAAAACGGTCGTACATTAAAGCTCCGCCCTGCAATTTTTTGACTTTCCATCAATTTTACCAAAAAATGATATATCGATCAAAATGTAGCTCAACTTGTGTCCGACATGTATGGATTTCTATTTTTACAGATCGTAAGGAACACCCTTCACATTTATAGTTTGCGTTATACTATAAAGACGGAACGGGTTTATATTCAATATAAACGCATTTTGCAATTTATGACAAACGAAATCAAAAAATAACTTTTTATATTTCAGACAGACATAACTTGAAGGTAAACAATTGAACATCTTGAATATTAAATTGCTTATTCATGACTGCTGTAGGAAAAATTACCAACCTTGGCCTTGCTCTTCTCCACTGTATTTCCTGCCATCCTATGTATTCGTTGGTGATTGTTCTTTTAGACTTCGGGGATGAACATCTTCGTGTCTGCCGTCACTCCCGCTTTCTTATGCTAATTTTCTCATTAACCTATTTAATTACAATGTTTAGCATGGGATTCAAGCATACTTTGGTATTCATTGCGAACAAAAGTGACGTGAATAGTAAGCCTTGCTTCAATTATTTGATAATTACTTCAAATTCAAGTAGACATACACGAACATAATTAAACTCCTCACGATAAATATTCCGTTTCTGAACTCAATGTTGAACTTTCTCCTTCATTTTGGCTTCCGCAATAAAGTATGCAACAAAGGTAACCCAAAAGGTACTATAGTTCAAATCAATATCAAACAACCGCATAGCAGTAAAGTATTTTGCACCTCCACCATGCCCTTCAAAGTTCGAAGTTGCCCTAGGGATTTCAATGATTCCGGCATCCGGTGATGCCGGTTTGATATCGTTATGAGAAGTATGAGAATTAGTTTTTGTAAAATTGAATTGAATGCAAACATTTCCAGTAAATATGCACTTTTATGGTTATAGACGTGAAAGTCCTTCAAACGACGGTATATACAAGTGCATACCCTTAGCAACATTTCTTGGCGTAAATGATTTTTACGGAAAGCTCAATTGATTTCCAAAGATATTGCTTCTATAGTCAAGTGTGAATTTAATTCCACGATGAAATTATAAACTCACTCAATTGGAAACATGATAAGATGAGCTTTTTGATGTAAATTATTTGTTATTTTTTCCCTTAAGGTATTGACAAATCTATTCTATTGTCCTGTTAGACTGTTTTCTTTATTACTTTCTTTGGCAGATGATATACCCCTGGTAATAAACAGATTTAATAACCTTCCAACATAAACTTAGCAACATTTCTTGGCGTAAATGATTTTTACGGAAAGCTCAATTGATTTCCAAAGATATTGCTTCTATAGTCAAGTGTGAATTTAATTCCACGATGAAATTATAAACTCACTCAATTGGAAACATGATAAGATGAGCTTTTTGATGTAAATTATTTGTTATTTTTTCCCTTAAGGTATTGACAAATCTATTCTATTGTCCTGTTAGACTGTTTTCTTTATTACTTTCTTTGGCAGATGATATACCCCTGGTAATAAACAGATTTAATAACCTTCCAACATAAACTTCAGCACCTTTTCATCTTACGCTTGACAGGTTCTTATTAAGCAAACTGAACCGTAACTGTTAATTAAATCATCATTTATCTTGAAAATATCGTTTCATTTCCGTAAAGAAAAAAAAGTTAATTAAATTAATAACCACACATAATTCGAAAAGCGAATCAATTTGAATGGAAAGCTACACAAAAACTCTTCTTCACCATTTTATAAAAGTAGATAAATATTTTTTCAGTTAATTCCATGATTGAATGTTGCATTTAGAGAGGTAATGTGATGTTAACTGCATGCAATGGTATGCGCAGGTCTATATATGTAGGATTGTGAGTTGCCAAATAGCGTACCAACAAATTACTAAAGTTATACTTTGGTTTATGTGGTTAAAGTAACCTTTGAATAGAGGTAATTTTAACAGCCTTTCCTCTAATTGAAGAATTGTTATATATATTTTGTTTAAAAATAAAAATATAAATTTTCAGTAGTAAGGTTGTATTAACCAAATCTCTGTAAACTATGTAATAGTTTATAATGTAAAATTGTAATTTATGCTGTATAAATAAACAAAAATACAAAAAATCCGAGTTGTATGATGTATGATATTAATGCAATTTTTTGATTGCAACTTGACTTCATTTAAGACTTCAAAAAAAAGAATGCAATCACCATTAATTTACCATCGAAAGATTGCATTCTTTTTTTTACTATTCAATTGAATGCAATCAATTATGATTTTATTCATTATTTTGCATTCATTTCAATTTTTTGGAATTTTTCAGCAAATATTTATATTCTTTAGCACGTTTATCAGTACACCAATAGTATAAAACCACTCCCACTCTCCACTCCTAAACAAAAAAAAATAATTATTAAGAAATATACACACATATGTATCTCTATATATTACTATATTCAGCTCCTATCCCCTATTGCAAAGGCCATTGACTTTTTGCAGCGACAAAATGGCATGGTATGTGGGTATTTGCTCTCGACGTTGGCAACGATAAGATCGAGATTTCGAAAAATTCACTTACATAAATTTGTGAAAACTTTTGTCATTGCATCATTGCTGGCGATTTCAATGTTCACAATTCTACTTGGCTTTGACATTCAGGCCAGACAACACCCGAAGGACGGTATGTTCAGATCTTCGCTGAGGTAAATAATCTGACTCAGCTTGTGAATGAGCCTACGAATACCTGACATTGCAGATCATTCCGCCAACACCCTGGACCTGTTTCTCACCTCGCATCGTGATAAATATTCTATTGACATATTGTTGCCTCTAGGCTCGTCTGACCACTGTGTCGTATCAGCTAATTTCTCGTATTCACTCCACACAGTTCGAGAACAAATTCCTAAGAGAACAGTATGGCTACACGAAAGCCAATTGGAGCGGCCTTAACGACTTTTTTAGGAATTTGAACTGGTCACTGTGTTTCCTGGATAGTGACGTGGATGCCGCTGCTTATACGATCACGAACATCATTCTGCTGGGTATGAGATCCTTCATTCCTCACAGAGTGAAGAGTATCAAATCCAAAGCAAATGCATGGTATGACCAGAGCTGCAAAGAGGCTATCAGGGTGAGGGAGTTGAATTTCCGGACTTACAAAGCCAACCCTACTGAGGAAAACCGGAAAAAATTTAAAAGGACCAGAAATGACTGCAATGCACTAATAAGACATAAGAAATTCTCCTATGACATAAAGTTGGGGCAAAAAGTGCTACAATGTCCCAAGGGTAGCAAAAACTTTTGGTCATTTGTTAAAAACATTAAGAATTCAGCCTCTTTTTCAATTTCCACGCTCATTTGCAAAGACATTCCAGCTTTCAGCTCTTTAGACAAGGCCAATCTGCTTGCTGCGTATTTCGCGGCCAGCTCAATGCTGCCAGATTCGACTTTGTCTCCTTCTGTACTTGAGAGCGTTGATTACACCATTGGACAAATCCATTTCCGCACTCGTACAGTTGCTAGAGTACTTAAAGATCTCAACGTGCATAAATCCGCTGGGCCGGATGATATACCCCCGATACTTCTGAAGAGGTGTTCTTCTGTGCTGGCAAAACCACTGCGTAACCTTTTTCATCTGTCTTATTCTTCTGGTCACTTTCCTAGTGGATGGAAAACAGTCGTTATAACCGATTTTGACTGTATAAGTAAATTTCTTATTTTTAAACTTTAATTATTTATTTTAAAAAATATACAAAATTTGACAAATAGTTTTATTCCACGTGTCGTCCATCCAGCTTCAGCGTCTGTCAAAGAAGAAAGGAAAGGGACTGGACGATTGAGGATCTGCCCGAAGTTGGCTGCGATCCCCGATCGTCAAGTTCACTTAATTGAGTGAGACACAGAGGGCGCTCACTCGGATGCGTTCAGCCAATTACTAATAGCTTACATATTAATTTTTTTTTTGGAACGGGAGGGGGGAATGGTTTTGTACTATCGGTGTACCGATAAACATGCTAAAGAATATAAATATTTGCTAAAAATTTCCAAAAAATTGAAAATAATGCAAAATAATGAATGAATTCATAATTGATTGCATTCAATTGATAGTAACAAAAAAGAATGCAATCTTTCGATGCTAAATGAATGGTGATTGTATTCTTTTTTTTAAGTCTTAAATGAGGTCAATGATTGCAATCATAAAATTGCATTCTTTGAATGCTTTTCAAATCCTAAATGAGTGCATTCTTTTACAACTCTACAAAAAATGTTGTTAAAGTTCTTCATTATTGCATTAAAGGTTCATATAAATTAATAACACGTTTAATTTTTTTAATTGCTTTCCGTTTAGAGATTATGCAAGATTTTTTTTCCTTAATATTCATCACACGCCGTTGCATAGTGGGCAGGTGCGACGACTCCTACGCTCGCTGTTCTCGGTTCGATTCCCGAAAAATCATCTAAAATTTTTTCACGGATCCACCTCTTTTGTGTCACTGACAATGCTCAAAGAGTATAACTGTCTAGGAAAAGCTTCTCAATCTCGCCGTTTGGAGTAGGCATTAAACTGTAGGTCTCTTCCACTCGCGAGAGAACAATAGCACGCACAACAGCTTGCTGCGCTATTAAGGATAATCTACCGATTTGATTACTTGGACTAAAGGGATGTTTTTATGTTTGAAAAAGCAAAGCAATTCGTTTTTTCAATTTGAAAACAAAGCTAATCCAACACGGATTATTCAACAGAATAAGAATAAATGAGAAAGAACGGGCGCACAAGACATTCAAATGACGTCACAGCGAAAAATATTATGAATTTTAACGGCGTTTCGTAACAGTTAATAATTCGTGGATGCACCACTACATACTAGAAATTAAGGAACAATCAAAACAATGGACTTTTCAGGCAATCGTGCTCCAAAAAGGCAAAAACACATATTTTGTAGAGTTTTGAAGTCATATATTTTGGAGGGGTTGAAGAACTTAGAATACACTGTGTATTGCGCTGCAAGGAAGAACTTAGTTGAAAAATAAATTTAATTTTGAGAAAAAAACACAAGTACATATTTCATTTCAAAGTCGCTGACGTATCGAACAGCCCTCGTACATAGTGTTTCTTAAAAAATGAGATATAACGTTTTATGGATCAAACTAAATCAAATTGGAGGGGCTTATGTAGAATTATTATATTTATCTATTGCATATTTTATAATATAATTATAATAATTTATTGAATAATTTATTCAAATTATATTGTAGCTTAGTAGCCAGAACACCAAGGGCCTTAGGCTAAGAATTATTTTAATTGAGTTAACGTCCGAACCAATAAAAAATAGATTATAAAAAAGTTAATACATACTTCCATTGTATTTATACTTGTACAGATTTAGGTAAGTGTACAGAAAAGTAAAAAGTAAAAAGAAAGGGTATATACCTCCAGGAGTTATGGATGTTTTATTCCTACCAATTTCTCAAACCCTAAACAAACCTATATGCTTTTCACTTTTTCTTGTATCCCTTGAAGAATAACAACCTAAGAAGTCTGTAAAAATCTTATAAACAAAAATCCCATCTAAGTACGCAATGAAATCATAAAATACGATGAGTCCTTAAAACATAAGTCAAGCCGTGTTTTACATAATTTTAAAGAAATACGACGTTTAAAGAGGTTTATAAAACACTTGATCATACCATGGAAGAAAAAATTCGTACGTGGGTTATTACAGGCTAATCTGCTTCCTGAATTTCAAGCAATCGACAGGATATTGCTCAAGAGAGAAATAAAATAAATTGAAATGTAGAATGTATATTATATTTCATGGTATGCATCAGTTGCCTATGAATGATAAATTTACATTTATATGTCAGTATTTATACTTCTGTGGGCGCAGTGACCATATGGGTTTGTCGACTCATGCGCTTTCAAGTCAAGGTTCAAATCCAACATTCAAAAAATTTTCACGACTCCACCTCTTTCAAGTCGCTGACAATGCTCAAGAGTATAACTGTCTAGAAAAGCTTCTCAATTTCGCCGTTCGGAGTCGGCATTAAACCTGAAGTCCACTCCACTCGTGAGAGAACATTAGCACGCACAACACGAGTGGTTGCTGTATAAGATAGGCCCGAAACCATATTGGACTATGGGGCCACCAATATTATTAGTAATATGTCATTAGTTTATTTGGCTAGGTTGTTGTTGAACAGCTGAGTTTTATTTCGGAGCACAATGTTGCCATGCAATGAAAATTTTATTTGTATTAAAAAAATTAATACGCTCTTTTTTTATGCTGATGATTATAATTTGACTATAAATTACACCAAATGGGGATGATATATCCTCAATTCACTCCACGGTTTTAAAAATTCAAATCAATTCACAAATGTTATGTTGTTATGAATGTATTACTTTATACAAGCATTAACATTATTTAATCAAATTCGCTTTAAAAAACAGTATTTCTATACTAATCAGGCAATTACGTAAATTGGTTTAAAAATTGACTAAAATTCAAAAGAGAAATTAAATAGCGATAGCGGGAATAGCGTGAACTAATCTCATCATGACCAGGATCATATGTTGTTGTTATAATGCATTCAAGCCAGCAATGATCCGTGTGATCATATAGGAATAATAAATAAACTTGGCAAATGCGATTTGTACTCGCACGGGGAAGGTTCGGTTCCGTCGCATAATATTAATGCATAGTTTCTGAATATCAGACGACGTTTCCAAACTATTTCAGTTGAATTTCTTCATTGCATTCATATAAACAAACATCCATTCATACATATATCTGTACCTCTAAGCTTGGAGCTTATCCAACATAGAAAATCGCTTCCATCATACCCAATCACTGCTCATGCCGGAGATGTGTGTGTGTGCATTTCTGTTGGAAATTAGGGGTTGAAATAGATATAAGAGATAACACTCATCATCATATAGAGTGGTCGATCACAGCGTGAAATTTATGAAAATATGAAAATATTTATCATTTTTAATCTGAGATATCTCAAAATTTGCACATAAATCGATACTTTGATATTTATCATTTATGCGTTTCATCAGACCTACAAAACTGCTTTTTCAGATCTTCAAAACTCGCATGTCTACGGTTGAACGCTTTTGGCCAATATCTTGAAAACTATTAGGGCCAGAATGCTTGAAATTATTTTAAATGAAAGTACTCACTGAAGTTTTTTTTTTGATTTTTTCAAATTTTTAACACTTTAAAACTATGAATTTCAAAAGATTTGTCGATTGATATATCACTCGAGCGGGTGCGTCAATGTTTCAAAATCAGTGGTAACTCACCTATACGGGAGCAAACTCCAAATGGCCCCACTTTTTAAAATTGGGCGTACAGGCAATGATATCTAGGCCTGAAGTACCTACGAGTAATTCCAAAATTTCATGTCGATATCTTTATAAACTTCAAAGATAAAAAAGACTGACAAATACGACGGACAGACGGACGGACACGCCGAAATTATAAATTTTCCTTTTTTTTTCGAGGCATGATTCTAAGGTCCTACATATGCAAGCTTTTAGAAGAAGCCGACTTAACTTGTACTTCAAACCATCGTGCCAGTTTTTGTTGAAGGCCTGTGAAACGTTAAGTAAAGCGCTGAAGCAGAGCATTTTTTTCTCCAGTCTAGCTATGAGTGATATCAGACTGTAGGTATAAGTGAAATCAGTCCATTATCTTTTCTGCCACTTTCCACATGTCTATAACGTATAGTAATTTTCGTAATTGCTTGAGATTATATATTAATTCGTAGCCCGGAAATTTATTATACTCTTAACTAATAATAAGAATTTTTTAAGGAAAAACAAATCTCTCAAAACTATATCTCAAATGTGCTCTTCAGTGAATAAGCTTGAAATGTCCGTTTTGAGTCAACTACATACATAGGTTATATATATTTTATATACTTATGAGCAGTTCCATCTGATGACAAATGTTGCAAAAGTTCCTCCTCGCATTTATTCGAAATAAATGTGTCATTAAAAAGCATACGAATCCCATTCGCAGGCAGGGGCTGCTTTTGTCTAGGAAAAACGTTGGAAATGCATTTTATGCATTTTAGTGGCGTTTGTTTGCATTTATGTACCCGGGGAAGAGTTTGTATTGTAAATACCCCTTTCTATAGAAACATTGTATCAACAAGAAGAAGAAGACTGTTGAATGGATTCGCCTTTCTGCGAACAGCGGATGTATACGTACGTGCCCTTGGTTGTACACATGCTAAGTACATTAAGCTGATAAATAAAAAATAAGGTGCAATAATTTTGAGTACGGTAAGTTTAATAAGTTTGTAAGAAAAGTTAAGATGGCATAGTCGAACTTCATGAACTTATGAAAGGAGGAAGTAGCGAGAGAGGAGCGGACAGTATGAGCTCTAGCCAAATCACTGAAATGCAGTACACTGCAATTCACTTTTTTGATTTAGTTTTTATTTTTTATTATATTATTTCTTTTTGCGTACTCGCGGGGCAGAGGGTGGAGATAGTCAGCGTCTTTGTGCACACGACGGAGTATGACACGGTACCTGACATTGAAGGTTTCGGTGAATTCAACCCCGACTTTGATAGAGCAGCAGGAACTCTCCACCGTCATCTAGCATAATCTGATTAGATTGGCAGGAATGTCAAAACTAAATAGATATAGAGTAGATATGACATGACTAGTCTCTATTCACACTGTCACATGCGACTTGGAAGTCGACAAATAGGTGGTGTGTGTCGATCTGCATTCCTTCGGTTTTTTTCCAGTATCTGCCGTAGTGTGAAAATCTGGTCTATTGTTGACTTCATTGGCCCGAAATCGCTGTGATAAAACCTATCAGATTGTTGGCGAACCGTTTCGTCTCTGTAGTGCAATCTTGACATTGTCCAGATAAGGGGCACAATTCTCGTATATCATCGCCCAGATTGAGTGGAACATTTGTATTTGTGTCTTTATTTATTTAATAGTCTGCAGAAATGATTCTTTCAAATTCTCAGTATCGATAACGAACCTACTACAAATTGACCATCCTCTTCTTGGCAAGATTCTGTTCGAACTTTTTATACATTTGATAGTACGAGTAGTATCACCCTTTTGTCAAATCGCGTGAAATAAATAAATTACAACTCCGTGGCTTTTTTTAATACAATTTATTTATTTGTATTCTCTATTATAGCCTAGGCTTAGAGTATTAATTGTTCTGAATGAATACGGCAGCTGTCTTAAACAGGGTTGCATCTTAATATTCGTTTTGAGTGTTGTTAAACAACTGCCCTTACAAAATCTAGGAATGTTACATTCTACTATATCAATTTCGACATAAAACAGGCCACTTCCTAAATATTCCGGAATCGACAAATTCACATGCTTGTGTTTACATTTTCCAAGTGTCGACCAAATGCATTGAGTTTGTGTTATTATTTATCAATAGGTTACTGAATTCATTAGTTCACTTTATTTGTTTACACTTTCGTTCATCTTATCTTGAAGCGGTCAACATAAAAGTGATGGCGATAATATTATGGAAACTGAGTGCATCGATCGTCGTAAATTTTATGGGTTTCAACTTAAAAGTGATGACGACAATTATTTAGTTTTAAGAACGAAGAAAGATGCAAAAACAAGCAGTATTGTGAATGTGAATGAATCATAAATTATTTGAAGCAATGGTATTAACACCAATACTTAACTCGCTACGAGAAGCGCGTTTTTCCTCCAGAGAAACCAGGTTTACTCCCTTTCTGTTTGTGGTGTTCATAAATAGCTCTTGTAGTTCGATGCAGCGTTGCCTTGTGGGCTACATGCTTGTCTGCATTCAATGTCAAATCAGGGTTTTTCAAGATGCCGGTCTGTTGCGATTGTGACTTGCAGTATTCATCATTGTCCTTGGACATGTAATCGCAAATTAGACTGATGTTTCTCAATGTAGCCTTGATGGTAACTATTATGAGGCACTCTCTTAGTGGTTGTTTACAAACGACTGGGAAATCCGACTGGGCAGGCAAGATTTTCTGCGTGTGGAACACGCGAATCGGTTCATTTGCATCATGTTTTCACCCAGTAATGTTCTACCGAGAATTGAGTAATGCTCTTTTAAATTCGTATTTTTCATGAATTACGGATAAAAACAAATTTTTGTTTAGGTGTACCTTACATATTTGAATCTCACAACGTCAACTTAAATCTATCGCGAGCATTTCAACTTCCAAATAAGCATTGCCTCCCTGTAGCAGAGTTGTAATTTCATCCAAAATGATTTGAAGTCTTTTTGGTAAATATGACTGCGATTTAAAAAACTATAAGTCACCATTCTTTGGAACACAGTGACTAATGCATTCAATTTTTTAGAATCTTTGAATAAAGCCGAATGATTGCATTGTTTTTTAAAAAAAATTGTGAATTCACTTTATGTTAGTTGAAGTCAGCAGTGAATTCACATAAAATCTTTTGAAGTCTATGAATTCAACGAAAATAATTTGAATTCATTTGACGTTAGTTGGTGCAAAATGCATAATAATACCTTGCCTGTGTCTATTGTTGAAGCCCAATCTTTTAGAAGACTTTTGAGGTTTGCCAATTCTTATTTAAAAGTCATAAGCATCAATTTTGATACCACAGAATCTGATGAGTTATATGCATATCTAACCGATCCAGCCGTATGAACAGAATGTTGCATCGTTACCCGAGTTTAAAAAAAATGCTATTAAATATAACATACCATTGCCTTCGTCACCCGCTGTGGAAAAATTGTTTTCTTTTTCCAAGCTTAATCAACACCCCCCGGCGAGGTGCGCTTTCGGATGAAAATTTTGAACGGTTGGTGTTATTAAAAGTTAATAACATTGAGGAAATCAAAAATGTTCAATTCCTAAAATATTATTTTACTTGTTTGATTAAGTTGAGTTCTTATTTAGTTTATTATACTAGAATAAAATGAAAAAAACCTGCGTATTATTATGTTTACTTAAATAAATCAAAAGCATATTTACGTTGGCTCAACGTTGCAATGATTAATGAGAAGTCTCGCCCATGATAATTTATTCTACTTCTGTTTGTATTATAACCAAATAATGTTGTGATAAGAACCCACAGACTTTAAATTAATTCACATAAGATCTATTGAAATCACTGACTTCAACTGATTTAAAGTTGAAATCACTGACTTCAACTGATTTAAAATTGAAATCACTTAAAGTGAATTCACTGCTGAATTCAAGTCCAATTAAGTGAATTCAATTGACTTGCATCAATTATTTCAATTCTATGATTGCTAAATATTGAACGCACCAGTCAATGATTTCAAAAGAATGGTGACTTCGATTTTTTCAAATCCCAGTCTTTTTTTAGTTTTGATTGCATCGATAAAAAAACCGAAACTGACTTCAAATTCTAAGAATGCATTCCCAAATGAATGCATTCTTCTACAACTCTGCCCTGCAGCAATCGCCTTGGGAGATATATCAGTAGTTTCCAACTATAATAGCCGTATGAAAACTTGAGCTTATGTCAAAACCAAACGAAATATAACCAGAAGCATCGTAAAATTTGTGTCGATAATTGATCACAGAAACATACATACATACATACATTGTATACGTTGCGAGCGATTTATTTCGCCCCTGAGTAAGTAGTCAAATGTGATTTAGCTTCGATTGATTGCAGCTGTTATTATAGACTCATTTTTGTGTATTCGCTCGGTTGCTACAATTCTCTTAAGTTTCCCTACGGTCTTTAAGTTTCCTTAAGTTATTTCCAGTTTCTTAATTTACTCATATGTATATTGACGAAAGCAATGTCTTTTAAATCAGTTGACACAGCACAGCACATATTTAATTTTTCCAAAACATTGCGTAATGAAAATGCATTTATTGTATGGACATAAGATAATTGCATATTTTTGCCAGTTTATCTGTTCCCAACATCCGGTCCAACCAGAAATTGAATAATTTCACACGTCGTTTTCAAAGAAGGTCATGCATAAACGTTTCTTTGATCAAAGCTCGGTCCTTTGAAGAAGATTTAAATGAAATGTCAAAATACGGACGACAGCAACATCATTGCAGTAGCACAGTGCTCCTTCGAAGGACTGACATGAGTGTGTAGGAAGTTGTATAGAACAAAATGTAAATGAACCCCATATTGGAGCCAGTTTGTCTTCGACACTGCAAAACATTGATATGAAAAAAAGAACATCAGTAAGTCAACTTTTACACGGTCATGTCATGTTACTTTTGCCAGTCATGTCAGTGTTCTTGATCATTAATCAGCCTACGCTTTTTTGTTTTTGCGATGATAGGTGAAAATCTTCAAAAGACACTATGGGGGCCGTTTCCTCAAAGGGATTTTTATCCAGTAAAAACACTTCCCCTCAAAGAAAATATATTTAGACTACGAGTAAGTTAGTCACTTATATAGCACTTTACATTTCGTAATTTAGCGATATTTGGCAGGTGACTCTCCACTGAAAGTTCTTGCTTACACCGCTTGTTATGCGCGAATTTGCAGAAATAAAAACAAGAACTCTTTTTATCATTCAAACGAACTTTATTCAGTGTCTTTCAAATTGTTATGCGCGAATTTGCAGAAATAAAAACAAGAACTCTTTTTATCATTCAAACGAACTTTATTCAGTGCCTTTCATTATCGCAGTGATTCCAAATCTTTTCTGAAGCAACGCTTGCACCGATCGTCGAACGCCGAATTTTGCAACCCATGCATAAATGGACGCGCAAAGCTATTACACGCGCGAAGTGATTTTCGCTGCGTTTACATTTTTTGCATGGGTCGTAGTTCATCGGTCGACCGGATACACGCGCTGCATATTATGTTTCATGTGGTGTTATACATATGCATAACACCTCCCACCTTAAAACTAAACAATAACTTTATTTAGTTGTTGTTTACAATTTATTTATTTATTTTATTATCTATTTCAGTATCATCTATCTTAAATACTCTTAAAGTTGGTCTTTTCACAACACATCTGGTACTATCGTTATGATAATAATGAACTATTTTTTCCCTTTCGATTATCGGGTGTTTATTCTTTTTATTATAACAATTTCGGAAGATTGTAATACTTTTTCCTTTAGTAAGTCTTAATATCGTATAAATTAATGCCAAAAGAACAAAAACTCCTCCTATTCCTAACAATGCGCCTTGGGCATTAGGTGGAATAGACTTTCATTTTCGTGATATAGAATGTTTGTAATTTCTGATTTCGATTGTGAGATCTTGGAGTTCTTTCAAATCCTTAAGCTACATTTTCGGTGTTACTATCTCCTCTGGGTTAACATGGTAGAGTTTTATATTTGAGCAACAATCTTCTATAGGAAAGAAATACACGTCTTCGTTTTTTACAGTTATTTCTGTTTCCTTAGTAATTATTTTTGTTTCGATTGTTTCGAATGTACAATTTTTTTCCAGATCATACAAAGTTTCTTCATTAACTTTTCCTGCACTTCCACATTTACATTTACATTTTATATCTTCACTTAGAGCAAATAGATAAACGTTTTCTTCCAATTTATGAAATACTTCGATATGATTTAAAATTTGTTTTAGGTAACAATTATTACTTTTCCGGTTCATAAAAGTTGTTAGTTCACAATCATCATTAACAATACTAGATTTGAATGGGAGCTCGTTACATATACAGAAATTACTAATTTTATTACAATCTGTCATTAAATCATCACTTAAATAATAATCGTTTTTATTTTCTGTTATAATGAAGTACTTATGATTCTGCTTTAAGATATACATTGCATTTTTTGTATTATAAGGTATATAAATCATTTCGTAAACATCTGATTTAGCTTTTCCGACTGTTGGAACAGATAAAATGATTACTAATCTATTGGCTTTTAGATAAAATATCGGTTTAATTTCTTCTAGTATTTTGCTATTTATTTACCCTGGAGTCAGGGTTGGAGTAAATAACATTTCGCTTTCTTTGTCACTCTTTGCTAACAATTATATAAACTTTTTTGGCTCTATAATTATGGGATGGATAATATTGTCTTTCAAAAATAGAATTCCTTGAGTAATTTGATCAATTACAAGCTCAGTATGACCTAATAGAAAGTAAACTTTTACTTTAAATTCAATGAAGTATTCCCTGATTCTTTCATAAACAGGGTTTTTGTTTACAGTGTTTGCAAGTTGTTGCAAACCATGTTTCATGCCTAGTGTTATATTTCCAAGTTCGAGATATGATTCCTTCAGAATTTTATTTTGATAATTTAAGCCATCTAATATTTTTATTTCTTCCTGTTGGCTTTTATGTACGTATTCTGAATTTTCCTTTGAAATCCTAATAGCGTCTTCATATCGTTCGGCATCTTCGTTATCTAGGGTTCCAAAGAGCATTTTGAATCCAGAGCCAACAATATTTATTAACCCTCGCCTATACCTCCTTTCTATTAACTTTCTAGTAACTGATAAACTGTTCTTAAGTTATTTCTTAGTTTGTTGACTTTCAATTTGCTTTTCTTTATAAATTGATTGCATTCAGGTATTTCTAATAAACAGTTTTCATTTACATTTATTATAATATTGTATATAGAAGTTAACTGATCTTCAACTTGATTAAAGTCTATGTTGCTAATAATTGATACTTTCCCTGTTTTTTGCGTCAGTTCTCCTACATGTTTATAGTAGATACCATTTGAGGGTATTGATTCCCAACTAAAGGCAGAAGTAGTTGATATGAAAATGCATCTGTAAGTAAATATACATAAATTATACCATATAATGTTTGATTTTCCCTTTGTTATATTTCATATGTTTCTTATTTCTTCTAATAATCACATAATCATCTTCAACCTTAATGATTTTATAAGGGCCTACATACTTCCCACTTGATTTGTCCCTACTATCGTTTTCAACCATTTCAAAATTAGGTCGTTCTCTTTATATTCTTTTATTCTAGGTCCAATTCTTTTATCATACCTTACTTTTGCTTTAGTTCTCATTCCTTACAAGTTTCGTCTAGCTTCTGATTCCATTCTAAGTAATTTCAGTTGTAGTTCCTGCGTATAATCAGTTGTTGTCTTAAACTTTAGGTTACAAAAGGCACTTGGTGTATTCGCTTTTCTTCCGAACAACATTTCGTAAGGTAGGAATCCTGTAGCGTTGTGAATAGATGTATTATGACAAAATGCATCATAACTAAACAGTTTTGAATACTCCGGTTTAGTTTTATCTTTTATAACTAATCTTAAATATTCCCCTAATCTGGCATGTGACCTTTCAGCTGAACCATTTGATTGCGGATATGCGTTACTTGTTTTAATATGTTTTATTCCGAACATTTTGCATAATTCTTCCATAAGATTATTGACAAATTCTCCTCCGTTGTCTGTAAGTATGAATTTTGATAGTCCGAAATTTAGAATCCATTAGTTTGTAAAGGCTCTAGCAACAGTTTCGCTTCTTTTATTTTCTATTGGAACATATTTAATGAATTTACTTAGATCATCTTGTATTGTAAGACAGTATATTGCATTCTTATTTTCGGTATACGGTCCTGTTAAATCCATTGCAACCTTTTCCAAACAATGATCCCAAGAAGAAACTATTTTCATAGGATTACGACTGGGATGTCTGTTAATCTTTTGCTTTTGACAAGGTACACATTTCCGTATATACTCAATTACGTCCTTATTCAAGTTTTGCCAATAGAATTTTTTCTTAATTCTGGCGATTGTGGCTTTCTGTCCACCATGACCTCCTATTAAACCACTATGAAATTCCTTTATTATTTCTTGCTGCTCAATAATATCAGTAATATCTTTGATTCCTGTATCATTTATTTCATCAATTTCGGAGTAATTGTTATCAAATGTTTCTTCCTAATTTGGTACTTCCTCAGTATTCTTATTTTTGTTCGTTTCAGTGCTTTGGGAACTTTGGAAAATTTCAACATAAATTCGTCTTAAAGAAATACCATCACTTTCACAAATAGAAGAATCACTTCCAAAAATATCTCTAATATCATCCTGGACTTCTTTGCTATAATGAGCTTTCTGAATAGGACATATTAAATTTCGGCTTAGTTCGTCTGCTACAGCGTTGTCTACACCCTTTTTGTACTCAATTACATAGTCATATTCTTCCAATTTTAACCTCCATCGAACGAATCTTGAACCCGGGTCTTTTACATTGAAAAGCCACTAAGCGGTCGATGGTCAGTTTTGATCTTAAACTTTTTTTCATAGATATACGGTCTAAGCTGTTGTATGGCCCATACAATAGCTAGACACTCCTTTTCTGTGGTGCTATAGTTAACTTCAGCGTAGTGTAACGTTCTACTTGTAAAATGTATTGGGAGTTCTTTTCCCGAATGTTCTTGCGACAGGACGGCACCAATTCCCAAATTACCAGCATCAGTTGTTATAACAAACTGTTTATTAAAGTCAGGGTACTGTAATAATGTAAGTTCTATAAGCAATCTCTTCAATTCTTCAAAGCTTTTGGTGTGTTCCTCTTTCCAAATAAATTCTACACTTTTCTGACACTTTTATACTGACATACTGACATACATACTGAAATTTTTTATAAATTTTCTGTTGTAGCCTATCATTCCCAAGAAGCTCTTTATTTCCTTGGAGTTTTAGGCTTCTGTGGGCGCCGTGGCGTAGTGGGTTGGTGCGTCGACTCCTACGCTTGAGGTAGTCAGTTCGAATCTCGGAAAAAACATCAAACATTTTTTCACGGCTCCACCTCTTTCGAGTCACTGACAATGCTCAAAGAGTATAACTGTCTAGGAAAAGCTTCTCAATCTCGCCGTTCGGAGTCGGCATTAAACTGTAGGTCCCCTCCGCTCGTGAGAGAACAATAGCACGCACAACACGAGTGGTTGCTGAGAAGCTAGGCGCAGGTCCACCTCGGACTGTAGCGCCGCCATTATTATTATTATTATTTAGGCTTCTGTAAATTATCAATTGCCTTAACTTATTCTAAGTTTGGAAGTAAACCATTGCTTGTGATCAGATGACACAAATATTCAACCTTTTCTCTCAAGAATTCACATTTGTCTATCTGTAATTTTAAGTTAGCTTCGTCTAACCTTTGTAGTACTTTTTGAAGCTCTCTTAGATTTCTACCATATACCACAATATCATCAATATAGCCAAAACATCCTTCGAGACTCATTAGAACGTTGTTCATCATCCTTTGAAAGCAGGATGGTGCATTTTTGAGACCAAAAGGCATTCGGTTAAACTCAAAATGACCATAGGGGGTTGAGAAAGCTGTTTTTTCTCTACTCTCCTTACTTAAAGGGATCTGATGAAAGCCTGATTTTAAATCTAAAGTGGAGAAATATTTCGCTCCACCTAACTGATCTAAAATTTCGTTTATGTTAGGGATAGGGTAGCTATCGGAAATAGTGATATCATTCAGTCTTCTAAAATCAATAACCATTCCCCATTTATTTACCCCAGTGGCATCTGGTTTTTTCGGTACTACCTACTACTATGGGGATGTACTATGCCTAATAATGCCATCATCCAGTAATTGTTTTACTTGTTTTCTAACTTCGTCTTCATGAATTTTAGGATATCGATATTTTTTGACGTTAATTGGTACATCACTTATGGTCTTTATGTGGTGCTCGATAGCAGAAGTTTCTGTGAGTTTTTCATCTTCTAGACTAAAAATGTTAACGTGTTCCTGAACTATTTCCTTCAGTGAGCTTATCTCTATATCATTTTTAAACTGCATGTTGTGAGCAATTGCTGCCTTTATCTTTACTATCTGTCAATAACTTCATAGTAATTACATTGTTGTACATTATCATGGCTTTTAAATCAACGCAAAACTTAGACCCTACCAAAAAGTCGATTCCAAGAATACCGTCATAAGGTTCTATAACCCCTTCAGTGACTACATTAAATACTGTTTCCATATAATAACTTTCATCTATTTCCTTATTCTCATAAACGACCGTAATTTTAGCGCTACCAATACTACATCTATTAGACCTACCGATTCCTTTAAACCAAGTTTTATCATTAAAATGAACATCCTCTTCGTACTCGTATATGCATTTGTCTTTAATAAGACTTATACAAGCACCAGTGTCAACAAGAAACTTATAATTTTTTTTGTCATATTTTAAAATCACATGAGGACTTTCGGTATAATTGGAAGCAATAGCCTCATTTATTGTTCCTTTAATCGAAAATTTGTTTTATCATTCACAAAATATCTTCTTTTGTTAAATGGGAACTTATCCAAATTTTGGCTTGATGGTACATAGTTTGGATTTGGATACTTGCTACTCTCGATTTTACTCCCGCTGCTCTCATCTTTACCTACGGCATTTGTATTGTGGTTTTCCTGTTGTCGCTTAGGAGCTCTACAATTTTTACTAATATGACCTAATTTGTTGCAATTGAAACATTTCACAGCATTGTGATTTGTTTTAATAAGGTTTCTTTCTGTGTAGTCTGCCTGTTGTTATGAACATAACTCGCTCTTTTGCCCATTAATCTTACTTCTTCCTGCAAAGCCAACGATGAGGCTTCTGCTAAAGTAGCTGGTCTTTGGCTATTAACAAAAGTCCCTATTTCTTCCTTCAATCCGTTTATAAATGCATTAAGCATATCCCTCTCTATCATTTGGAGTTGTCCTTCAAATAACCTATCATCTTCATTGCTACGATAAATATCCTGAATCCTACGCCTTTGCAGGGTTTCAACTCTTTGTAAATATTGTACAACAGTTTTATTTCTATTTTGGGTAAGGCGAGTCATCTGCAAATGTAACTGCATTGGAGAAATAACTTCCTTAAAACCCTATTTAGTTCGATTTTTAATTCTACCCAGCTGTTAAACCTTTTATTCAAAAGCATTGTTTCAGCTTTTCCGGTAATCCTGCTCTTTATAAAAGGCATTAGGCATATTTTTTGTCGGGGTGATGCTAATTCCATAGCACTATCTACATTCGAAATTAAATGGTGAACTTTGCTTGCATCGCTATCAAATGGAGTTATAAGCTTACACAACATTTCTAAACTTATTTCTTGTGCACTTACATGCGTGTTAGAAGGCCTATGATGGTTAAAAATAAAATCTGAATAATTAATTTCATTGTGATTGGAGTCCTTTCCCGCACTTTTTTTCGGGACGGCTCCCATTGAAATATAATTGGATGCCCCCTTATATAAAACATTTTGTTGTGGCAAGCTAGACTGATTCGTTTTCTTTTCGAATTCTGCTATTTCCATGTCCCTAATCTTTTTTATTGCATCTTCAATGTCTGGTGATACGTCTGCCTTAGTCCTACATTCTTCTTTCATTAAATATAGGAATGACCTACGACTATATGCCCTATTTTGATGATACACCAAAAAATCTTCTTCAGTGTCATTAAAATCGATTTGAAGATTTTGAACGATTTGTGATAGAGTGAGTTCAATTACTCCAGCACTATTGTTGCCAATGCATTTGAATGTCTTTTTTAAAGCATCTTCACTAAAGTCGAAATCAGTTATATCAGATGACGCCATCATTTTTGTATATAAATATTATAGATTACAATCACTTTATTTTCTTTGTAATCTCTTATTCTATCTAATCCATGTATATATATATAACACGTTTAGACTCACAGCAGTAATGTTGTATGCATGGTCCTTTCTCCTTTGACTTTCTTGTTGTTTTTTTCAAATTAGCTTTTATACTCCAGGAAACACTTTTTAAACACTTTGATTTTTTTAGTTCTAAAAGTTTAATTTCTTTTTCTTGCGCACTTCACTTAACGTCAAAGATATTTTTTTTTTATGTATGTAACTTCTCCCGAATACCTTCGGAAAACAATCAAAGAAATTTAGATTGATCTCTCGGGTTTAAATACTTTAGATCCCACCGCTGCCACCAAATTGTTATGCGCGAATTTGCAGAAATAAAAACAAGAACTCTTTTTATCATTCAAACGAACTTTATTCAGTGTCTTTCAAATTGTTATGCGCAAATTTGCAGAAATAAAAACAAGAACTCTTTTTATCATTCAAACGAACTTTATTCAGTGTCTTTCATTATCGTAGTGATTCCAAATCTTTTCTGAAGCAACGCTTGCACCGATCGTCGGACGCCGAATTTTGCAACCCATGCATAAATGGACGCGCAAAGCTATTACACGCGTCACGTGTCATACGGGTCATCCCGTAGTATTTCTCTTCATTCCCGAAGGGTATTTGGATACCATTTACGAAAACAGGTAGGTTATTTATGTTCCTATATGTAAAGATTGTATGAACGGATTTCGCTTCATTAAGCGCGATCCGCCAAACTTTTGTATACCCGATTTAGTGCACATTGTAATTTCATTGTTCAACCGATTTGGCTGTTACCAAATTTGCAGTATCGTCAGTAAATGTGCCTAATACGGTGCCTTCGTCTTCCCTGGTATATTCCTGGTATAATATCGATTCACTCGATTGTTCGTTGGCTGGTGCCTCAAATACTTTTTTATTCAACAACCCATTTATGTTGTGGACAGTTGATGATTCATTACTGTTTGGTTCAATTGATTGAATTAGTTCTTCCCCTGAATCAGCATTGTCATCAACTTCACCGACTTTGCCCTCTTCTTGTTCAATTGCTAGAACTATCGACGATAAGAAATGATTAACTTCATTACAATATTTGGCAATTACCTTATTTTCTTCTTCAAAAAATGTAACATCTCGACTGATGACTATTTTCTTCGTCTCTGGATCAGGCGATATGCTTTGGATTCACTGCTATATCCCATAAAAATGCACTCATACGCTTTTACGTCCAACTTCTGACGTTTTTCTTTCGGTGTATGAACAAGTGCCTTACTGCCAAAGACTTTCAAGTGAGACAAATTTGGTTTTTTGTTCGTAAAACGTTCCTCTGGAGATTCTTCGTAGCCTCTGCATGGAATTCGGTTCAATAAATATGCTGCCGTTGACGCTGCTACAGCCCAACAGTTTTTGTTTAACCCCGAATCAACTAACATGCAACGAATACGTTCGACGATACTACGATTTATTCTCTCTGCGACACCATTTTGTTCCGGTGTGTATACTGCAGTTTTTTCATGTTTAATGCCATTTTTGGTCAAAAAGTCACTGAATTTTTTGTTACAATATTCAGTGCCATTATCACTACGGAGTATTTTGATTCTGCGCGAACACTGATTCTCTACTGACGTTTTAAATTTAACAAATTCATCGAAGACATCTGACTTTGCTTTCACAGGAATTAAAAAAACTTTTCTACTGAAGGTAACATGAAGGTAACATAATAACGCGCACCAGAATGAGAATTGGTTTCAAACGGGCCACACACATCTGTATGTATTAATTCCAAAATGTTGTCTGCACGCTTTCCAATTCAATTAAACGGCGCACGCGTTAGTTTGCCTTTCGCGCACACAATACATTTTTCACCTTTTTTTGATGACAATTTCATGCCGACCGAAGCCTTTTCTACTTTTGTTAAATTTTCGTCGCAAACATGGCCAAATCTTCGATGCCATAACTTTTGACTAGCACTTGCTAACATAACAACTTCTTTTCTTTTGTTTTTTGTGTTTGACTGACAGTTTAATTCGTAAAGTCCATTTACAAGTGACGCGGTGCCTATGAGTTTTCGTTTCTTGTTAAATATTTCACAAGTGTCATTTTCAAAAACTATTTTATTACCATTAGCTGTCATTCGACTCACAGAAAGTAAGTTTGTACACAAACCCGGAACAAATGTAACACTTTTCAATATTGCTTTTGTTTCAATTTTATCGTTTCTTAATATCATGCTCACATCACCCGAACCACAAATCAATCACATATAGATATCCAACTCCTACTTCTCTTGCCCCTTAATTTCATCTGACAGCGTTTTTTATAACATTTTCACCGACACGATTTACCGAGAATACGTGTGACTTCCCCTCCAAGCTGATGTAGTGAAATGGGCATGGACAGTGTTTACATGAACGGAAGAAGGCAGGAGCATCGAAAATAAAGTATTTGATTTTTCACAAGTTTGAATGAAATAGTGTAGATTCGGCGAAAATCTTACTTCAAATTTGATTTTACGGTGAAGCCGTTCCGTTTTTATCCCATATAGTTCCATTTTCGACATATTTTCCTCAGAAAACATTTCATGCATATGCGATTTTCCCTGAGCCATCTAAACACTCAGAAGTTTGTTATTTATTTTTCAAATGTTGTCATGGCAATTTTCAAAAACAAAAAGTAGGAGGAGCTAAACAATGAAGTTAGTGTTCACAAAATGTATTCGTTAAGCACTATTTTTTTAATATTTAGGGTCTGAAACATTTATTGGAAACTTATGAGGAATACGTTTGAAAATGGATAAATATTGAAACCAGTTCGGTTTGGAAAGGTTTCGGACATTCTTTAAGGACTCAAGTTCCCTTATAAACAATAGAATTAGGTCAATGTTATTGGTCATAAAAATGTAGTTCAATATATCTTTGTATTACAATTCTATTATTATACGAAATATTATATTAAAATAAAAATATGCCTGTATCGCAGATACACCTCTTCTTAATTTCTTAATTGAAAAGAAAACATGCTTTTGCAAAAGTAAAACGATGAAAGTTACGTTTACCATTCTGGAACGGGATCCTAAAAAGCCATTTAATATGAGCGAAACATAAATTTGAATTGAAGAACATTATCCAATGTTGTAAAACGTAAAAAATTGCCTTGTCTGCCTAAATTTATATTTAGTCAGTTTTAAGTATAAAATATTTTAAACCATATTAATTTGTTCACAAATTTTTTCTAGATTTACGATAGTTTTGCACAAAGAAACAAGGGTTGGTCTCATTTTCTTTAATCTGTAGCCAAATTTTAAACGAATATTTCGAAAATCTTTTAAAATTCTGTTTTGAATTAAGATCAAAAAATTGTCTATTCATTTCCATCATAATTAAATAACTCTTCGATATTATCAATCGAAAATATCATAACAAGAATACCATTCGGACGACGTGTTCTATTCTACAATTATATTTGTTTTGATTTAAAATCTGAGGGCATTTTAAAACATTTACCAATACCTAAAAATAATTGTTATTCCCAGAAGAAATAATGTTTGATTTACGTTTATAAAATATAAATGATACAAATCAGCTTTAGTTACTAAAGCCTGCGAACAGAGTCCTTAAAATATTTCCGGATAACCGTCAAATTCATGAATTGGTGACTTAACTGAGGACAATTCATGAATTTGTTACGTTGCCGTGGGCAACCATTCATGAATGAGCCGCCCTTTTCGAGGGGTAATGATGAATCCAAATTAGTGTGAGTGAAAATGAGAAAGTATTTGTGCATTCATCATCAACCGTCAAATTTATTGGAAGATTCGTCAATAACTGTCAAATTTATTGGAAGATTCATGAATAACTGTCAAATTTTTGAATGGGCTAGGGGTTTTCCATCTGGAAAGTTACGCATCTTTATATGACTGATTTGTGACCCGAACTTTCCACTTTTAATTTTGAACTATCAGCAACAGTCACTTCTTTGTCCGAAATACGCTGTTTATTTTCTAAAAATGAATCGTCATTCGTCGTTTGTCATGTGAGATGTGGCACCAGAATCAATATTCCATTTTGAATTCATTGAATTTTTGCCGTTCAATAGTAGCGATGCAAATAACACATTTTCTTCTTTCTTTATGTAATTTTTATTCTTGTTAATATTTTGAGCAGGCTTTTCTTTTTGCGAACAGGTTCTTGCAAAGTGTCCGATTTTTTTACATATATGGCAAGGAAACTTCTTTTTTTTAACAAACATTGCAGTTTCACTTGATTTCGGATCGAAACTTCATCGTCTAATTTCACACGCGACGATAGAGAGAGCATTTCTGTAACGTAATGCTCCATTGAATCGAAATCACGTAAAACTGTATGTGTCAATTGTTTTAGCAATGCCACTTTTCGGCTCAAACCGGTTTCACTTAGACTTCTTTCTAGAGCATCCCATGCTTGTTTTGCAGTGTCTAAGCCGTCGATGTATGAACAAATTGATGGATCAACCAATGGTGTTATTTCGGATAGAGCCTTTAAATCGTTTTCTTTGACTGTAGCTGAAGCATCTGTTGCTAATGTGGTTTGCGTATAGATCCAAAGGCCCTTTATCACGAGATAACTCTTCACATGTCTTTTCCATACATTATAATTTTCGCGACCGCGTAATTTTTCAAATGATATAGTGTGTGTTGACATTTTTATATTATTTTTTTTTTTAACGATTTTATTCACACGATTGAGTTATTTTTTTTGACTGTTCAACCGATTTACTTCACACGTTTTAATGTTCAAAGTCAAAGTGAAAAAGAAAATATCAACTATATCAACTATATTTTTTTATCTCTTAAAAAATTTCAGTTTCTACCGCTATAAATTAATTTATATTCACAAATTGGCTATAATTTTTTGATGGATGGTTCGCCCATAACCTGATAAAAAAGGATTTATTTGCACAGTGGCAAAGCACAAACAACACAACCGATCTGTTCCAGCGGTAACCAAGAAGAGAATTTATTTTGTCATTGTTGTGTACCTACAAATACAATACTTGACATCTGTAAACGTTTATATAAATGTTCGTCCACACTTTCAATAAATAGGTAAAGGACAGGACCAAGAACTCTTCCTTGTGGTACTCCAGCCTTTATAGATTTGAATACAGAGTACTCGTTTCCATACTTTACACGGAACATTCTATCTGGAAGATAGATAGATAGATACTTTATTGAATAGTTACAATTTTTTTTTACATATATTTCGGAAAATACGCAGCTTGCATAGAGATTTGATATATAATTTATATCTTACAACTGAAACATTATATTTTACGAATTGGAAACAACATTTTACAAAGTAATGTTTAACTTATTTGAAGGAAAACTATGATCAAAAACCTTAATTTAATATGTTTTATGTTAAGATTGAGAAAATCATTGAATGAATATGACAATAAGCATATAAATAAACAAATAAATAAATAAATATATAAATATATAAGTATAAATAAATAAGGAATATAATAAATAAATAAGTAAATAAATAAATAAATAAATAAATAAATATATAAATAAATAAATAAAAAAATGAATAAATAAATAAATAAATAAATTAATAAATAAATAAATAAATAAATAAATAAATAAATAAATCAATAAATAAATAAATAAATAAATAAGTAAATAAATAAATAAATAAATAAATAAATAAATAAGTAAATAAATAAATAAATAAATAAATAAATAAGTAAATAAATAAATAAATAAATAAATAAATAAATAAATGAATAAATAAATAAATAATAAATATGTGTACAATCAACATTTTTATATGCTAGTTAGATCTTTTATTAATATATTTTTGGAATTATAACATTTTAAAATAAATATTTTGTTGAGAATTTCAATTTTCCTTGCAACTTGAAGTACTCCAGTTTGTTCATGTAAAAGTTGGTTAGAAAAGAGCCATGGCAAATTCGTTATCATTTTTAAGGTTTTGTTTTGAGAAACTTGTAACTTTTTGATGTGTGATTTTGCACAAGTCCCCCACGCTGTACATGCATAAGTTATCATTGCTTGAAAAATTAGTTTAAATATTATAATTTTATTAGTTTTACTCAGGAGTGATTTCCCACATATAAGGGGGTATAACATTTTAGTAGCAATGCTTATTTTATATTGAATATTTGCAATATGATCTCTAAAGGTTAATGTCTTGTCTAAATATACACCTAGATATTTGACAGAATTAACCCACGGGATATAATTACCATTTATATTCAGCTGACCGAGTGAAAAAAAAACAGACTTTCCGTTTCTTGGTGAAAAAAAAAATGGCCAGAGTTTTGTCAGCGTTAGGTTTCATTTTCCATATTTTGAGAAAATCGAAACTTTTGTTTAGGGCATGTTGCAAGTCTTCCTCAATTTCATGGCCAGATTCACTTGAGGTGTAGATAGCTGTGTCATCGGCAAACATTGCTATTTCACAGTTCCATATTTCTGGAAAATCAGCGACATATGAAATATATAACAATGGACGCAATACTGATCCTTGAGGTACAACTTAAGTTACGTTTTTCAAGCACGAATTCATGTTATTAATATTTACCTGAAACATTCTGTTTTCAAGAAAACTTTTAATTATCTTTATAAGATATAGAGGAAAACCAAATAACTTAAGCTTATGAAGAAGGCCATCGTGCCACATGCTGTCAAGAGCCTTTTCAATATCCAAGACATGTTGATTGCTTCAATTTCATTCTTTCCTTTATGTGTTTGCAGATCCTATAAACTTGATGTGTACAACTTGCCTGAATCCAAATTGATAATTTGGCATGACATTGGGAAACTCAAGGAAATGCACAAATCTAATTTTTAATACCTTTTCCAATATTTTGCTAAAGTTACTCAGGAGGCTAATTGGCCCATAACTGTTCGGATTTTCGGGTGGTTTTCCTGGTTTCAGGATCGGTACAACTTTCGCAGTTTTCCATACGCTAGGAAAGTATTGGAACTTCAAGCAAGCATCTATAATATTGCATATAAAAGATACCCCAATTACTGGGAGGTCTTTGAAGTAAATGTTTTTAAGAGCATCTTTACCCGGTGATTTACTGTTACGCAAAGTTTAAATAATGCCTTGTATATCTTCATTTGTAACGAATACATCTATTGGTAGAGGCTCGTTAAAATTGTTGATACTGCTGATGGACTCATCCACTAAACTACTAACTGGGCTGATTTCGTTAACCAGCGGATTATTAAAGTTTTGTTCAAATGAGTTTGCAAGAACAGCTGCCTTCTCTTCATTAGTTATTAACGTTGAATTATTGTGTTTCAAGTGAGGAATGAACTTGTTTTTGTTTATTAATAACTTAGTAATTTTCCAGAAAGGTTTAGAATTTGGGTCAAGAGAACAAAGCCTGTTGCTCCATGAATTGTTTCTGAATTTGGATATTTCAAAAGTCATTTGCCTTGTATATGCCTTCATTTCATTAAAATCCTAAGGCTGTCTATACCTCTTCCATTCATTTCTGAATTTGTTTCTTTGTTTAATTAAATTCAAAATGTATTTGGGAAGAACGACTGTTCTTGTCGCCTTTGACTTTTTGGGGACTGACACACTAACACTTTCATGCAAACAGTTAGTAAACAGTTTTGTTCATCAATTTGTTGGGGGCTACTTATACTATCTATAACACAGGGTGTATTTCTTAGTCGTTGTTTTATTTCAGTTCTAAATGTATTCCAATTGGCATTCTTAAAATCAAGGTATTGCACATCTTTTTTACTACTATTTAGAAGAATATCACAGTTATGGCTGAAACACAACAATGCGTTGCGCTAGTCGACTTCATGTTACGGAGGGTGTGCGTTGACGCACTGCGTTAATAAGCTCCTCCCTCTCTCTCTCAAATACCAAATAAAAAATATTCCCTCAGCTGTTTTAATTTCTGAAATGTCAAATCAAAAAATATACTGGTCAAACAATTCAACGTTCAAGAAATTAATTGCGGAAAATGAATGAAAAGAAAGTTAAAAAAACTAAAAAAGTGATTCTTCTTGCTTATTTGGCGTATTCATTCAAATTAGTTTTGACGTTGAAATAATTTTAGTCAGCTGTTTTCATTTCTCAAATGTCAGTTGCTACAAAATGCTCTCAATTTGGAAAAAAAACTCTCAATTTGGGAAGCATTTCTCAATTTCGCTCTCACAGCGCATCCCTGTCAAAAAAATATCCAACATGTTGAATAATGACGTGCTTTGGGATTACGTTTTACGTTTTATTACGATCCTCTCATCTCTCTCATTTTTCACTTGCGTAGGTTGCTGCAGTATTTCGTGAATGTCTATTGAATTGTGTGCGTTGAAAGACAACGCTGACGCTGACGCACTGTTGTGTTTCAGCCATTAATTGGAATGTGATCCGAACTCAATGCGTTAATTGCAACAGGCTGCGTAACGATTTCTGGCGAGTTCGTTATGATCAAATCCAATATTTTTTGCTGGCCGGAAAATATGTTGGGCTGTTTGGATAGAGCAAGCTTACAGGATACCTCATTACGATATCAAGTAGCAAATTTCCCCACTTATTTGACCCCAATTACGATGTCTGCAGTTGAAATCACCCCCAAGTAAAAATTTATCATTATTTGTGATAAGCTTTCTTACATCACTCTTAACGAAGTCAATCTTTTGTGCATTAGAGACTCCGTCGGGAAAGTAAACTGACAAGATTTTAAACTTAGAATTGTCATTTAATACAATTTCAATACCAATTCCTTCAAATACTTTAGTATTTACATTTGGTACTAAATTATATACCAACTTTTTCTTTACTACAATGGCAACTCCACCTCCTAATTCATTGTCATTTCTATCTAATCTATGGCAGTGGTAGGCATTGTGCAAGAAAGAGACGTTACTATTAAGCCAGGTTTCACACACAAAACATACATCGACATCATTATTACAGAGAAAATTGAAAAACTCAGTACATTTATTTCGAATACTCCTAGCATTCCAACATACAACTTTAAGAGATTTTGATTTACTTAACATGATTATACAAATATTTAGTCGCAAGCTGCGTTATAACATTAAATTGTTCAAATTTGGATTTACATACACTTAACTTTGTTATCATTTCCATAAAAAAAATCGCACTCGCTGCTAGTGGAAGGATAGTTGCTTGGAGTTGCATTATGGGTCCATTGCTGCTGCGGTGCATGTGCTTGGAGAGCAGCTGAAGATGTTGATGGGGTATTCTCGCGTGATCTATTTTGTCTAGGGAGAGGTGGAAAATCGCTCGTGCTCATATAATTTGGCACGGTTCTTGTGGTGTGTTTTGACCGACCATGAATTATCTGGTTTTCTCTTGAGAGTTGTTTTTTGTCATAGCTCGAGATATTTTACTCTTTGGGGACAGTTTAAGTCAGTGGATTTATGATTTCCCTGACAATTAACACATTTGAAGATCCCGATTGCAGTACATTCTGTAGTTTTATGAGCTTGAGAGCAATTTGCATACATTTGACAATTATTGACTTTGTTTCTCAAGAAAGACAATATAAAACACTTCACTATATTGATCATAGTTCTTTTTGATCATTTTTATGTCCTTACAATTAAGACCCAGTTTACATAGTTCGGCTTTGAGTAAATCAATTTTCATCTCTTCCAATCCGAAGAGAACTACTTTGAATGCTCTTTCACTTTTGAGGGCATGAGTGAAATATTGACATTTAACTTTTAATGTCGCGCACACTAATTTGTAAGATGTTATGCACTCACAAAAAATTTTAACACCGATTGATATTTTTTTTTATTGAGTAGTTGTCTACCTTAAGTTCTTTCATCAAATTGTGAACAAATTCTCCAGATTTTTGGAGTAATTTTATTGGTGGCGCAATGCCTTTAGTAAAACTTTTTGTCGGCGACATGTTGCCATCAATATCACCGGTTTCATTTGCATCTTCCATTTGCAAGGGATGATTATAGTTTTTAGAAAACATTTCCCCTTGCTTAGACATTGCAGAGGTATTTTTAAACACTTTCGCGTTTGAAGATCTAAGATCTTCACTGCTTAGACTTCGTACTCGCTTCAGGATTTATGGACCGTTTCAATTTGTAAGAGAAGGACGACATAAGAGCAAGACGACTGCTATTATGAAAGCGCAACGAGAACTGATCTATCTGGAAGATAGTTCGCTGTGATTCTACAATGTTTTTCCGAAAGAAAATTGACTTAGTAAATATTTCAAACCTCCATGCCAAACTTTGTCAAAGGCTTGAAAAGCATCCAGAAATGCGGTCGAATAAATATTTTTCTATTCAAATGCTTTTTCCACTACATCAGTTATGCGATGTACTTGATCGATAGTAGAGTGCTTACTTCTAAAGCCGAATTGCTGGTGCGGAATAAGGCGTTTTTCTTCCACGACCGGACTTAAAGGTCTAAGTAGAATTCTTTCGAATACTTTAGACATTATCGGAAGAAGTGAGATCGGTCTATATGAGTTTGTATCAGTTGGCGGTTTCCCAGGTTTCGGTACAATTATCACTTCTGCCACTTTCCATTGACTATGAACGTGTTCAGGCGTTTAACGGTGTAAATCCGTTCAGCAGATTTGTAAAATCATATGTCATCAAAAGCATTTGGTTATGCGCGAATTTCAATAGAAATCATAGAACATGGACGACAATAAAAACATGGAAATCAAATTTTGATGAATTAAATTTTTCGGGGAAATACATTTTAATAAAATATTTGTTTTTCAACAGTTTTGAGAGTTCTCCCAGATATATTTTGCAACGAACCTTTAAATAAGCTGCAACCTTGGATCCTGTGTAATACAGGTATTAACGAAACATGTTTGTTTCTAAGGACTCTCATTCAACATCAACTTCGAATAACTGCGAACAATACGTTAAATTCCCACAGGACATGAAGCATGTTTCTGCTTTTACTGCCCACATATTCCAAAATCAACCGAAGGCATTGACAAAATGATTTAAGGCTAACAAGAACCTCAGATCATATAGTGAGACGCATATGACCTTCAATAGACAAAAAAGAATGAGAAAACATTGCTTAACATTGGTTTAGAAAAACAGTTAGCAAAGGGAACTGGTTTTTCTTTGCCCTAATAAAGGGACGCTAAGCCGTTTGTCTTTGGTTTAGAGAAAACATAAGACTGTTTTTTATGTATATTTTATGTATACTCCAAGGCATGTTTATATTTGGAGGTCACTGCAATATACTGCAGTAGTTTGAGATTCTACACCTTCGAGTGCGCCGAAAATCTGACTATACCTCGTTCTGTTCGACTTCAATTCGGTATTTTCAGCTGTTTATAGTAGATTTTCATATCTATAAAATAGATATTTTATATATATAAAACGACAACCAAATTCTTCCCCGTACACTATTCCATTAATTAAATGTGCGGGGTATTCTTTTTTGTTGAACGCGTTTGTTTTTTAGACAATTTCATCTTCTTTTAAGAGAATATAGGAAATTTGAGAAACAAGAAAATAATCTAATTAACAATTAACTTATAGGCTTTGTTATTAAGAGAAAAAAAACTTATAAATTGACCCTAAAGACACTAGTTATTTATCCTTCAAGGCTGCAAATCTTCAAGCGAAGATTCTAGAGCCAGAAGATTCCAGAGAGCTCATGAAACAAAAGAGTATATAGAGCAACGATTAGGTTGTTTTACCCATGGACAATTTTAAATGACATGTGCACTGACAAGCGATGCCTCAACTGCAGGTACTTGAGAAAATTGTAATAATACGTTTTAAAACATTTCATTGGTAGGCGTAGTTAGTATTCACTTTCCTTTATTCTCTTTATTTTAAAAAAGCTATTAACACGCTGTTAAAATGCGTTAATCAACTTTTATAAATTTTCTGTGACATCATTATTTACAAGCACAAATAATAATAACCTAAAAAATATATGTACGTATGTATATATACATATAGACTTGAATGTTCGTTTGTCTCTCTATATATACCCGGACAATTGGAGCGAACAGCCCGAATCTTGTTCATCCGAATTAACAGCTGGAGGTTTTTGATCTGCGACTTGAGCGAACTTAATTCCTAGTCGTCTGTGTCCGTATAGAGCCTTCAAAGTGTCTTAAGTTGCGACAGCAATCTGGTTTTGATCACGTGCAGTGCGTCGCTAGTATCGTTCCGATAGACGTCGCCATCTGCAGTCGGTGCTACTTTCGGGAGTGTCGTGCCCACGGTAGGTTTTATTGTATTGTCCACTTGTATGAGGTACCTGTCAATCTCTTCGTTCGTCAGGTTTCTGTTTGCGTTTGGAGTGATGTCACTCGAACGTAGTTCTCTGGATAAAGCCCTGGAGAAACGTGGCCAACGAGCCTTACGATAATTGTAGGGGTACGTCTCCACGAATTGCTACAGCTCGACCATCTCATTCGAGAACTGAATAATTTCGGCAACTCCACAGAGATCACTGTCATACTCCACCGTTGTTAAGCAGTTCCTTGTGTCACTGTTCCTTGTCGTCTGTCAATCAGCATTAGATCCAAATAAGACCCACTTCTGGGAAATGATGGTCTATCGGTTGCAACCAAATTCAGATTGAATTCAATAGAGTGCTGCGTCCACCAATAAAGGAGGTACATAATTTCCTCTTTGATTTGGCTTAGAATTACTCCATTCCTCATGCTTCGTGTTCAAATCACCAGCTATGACAAAATAGTTCTCCTCAGAGCAAAGTTGAAGTTTTCTAAAGAGAGTCTTGAGCTCTGAGATGAAACCTGTGGCCTGAGGTGCCTTTGGCGCATAGACCGCGACTATGTACAATTTTCTCCCAATTGAGGAGAAATACATGAAATGCATGCTTCCAGTACACCGAAAGTTCCCACTTCACCGCAATACACGATCTTGTGGCGTATGCCTTTTTTAATGAAGGTCTTTCCTCTCCCACCTCTTGTGCGAAGTGGGGGCGGTCCCTTCGTGTAACGGTATAATATTTGTACCTGAGTATGTGCTTCCGGTTTAGTTTAGTTTCGCTAACCATAAACATGTCGGGTTTATGGGTCTCCAACAGGTTGAGTAAAGCCAACCTTCTTTCGATCTTGACGACTGAATTCGGATTCGGAAGAAGCCAATTCTACGTACAAGTTTGCCGCTGTACGAGGCTTCAGCATTGTTTTGCCAGTATTGTTCGGCAACATTGCTCGCCTCTGCTGTAGCCTCTTCAGCTGCGGCTTCAAAATGTTACGCCTTTCCGTTGCTGCCATTTTTTTGAGTTATTACCCGAAATCAGCGACAGCTCCGTCTCCATTATTATTCAATTCCTTAAAAATTATTATAATATTCTTATTATTTAAAAATGTTTATTCTTTTTCTGAATACTTGGTTTTTAATTTTTTTTATTTTTGATTCAAAGCTAGTATTCGCTTAGCATGCTCAGTGTCGAATGGCCAAAAACGTTATACACAATCGAATGCTAATTTTTAAATTTTGAACATTAATTTTTGTTGATTTCATTGTAAACAAGAAAAGTTAATTTAATTATTAAATAGCGATTGGTGTTAGAATTTCAAGATATCAAAGAGTTGAAATGTATTAAACTTTCGAGATATCGGAGAACTAACATTTATTTTCGCCCACATTCAATCTTCGCTGAAGTTGGCGAGTTCTGGTCGTCACTCTTGACCGGAGTGAGTTCGCTAATTGGCGGTGGAAATGTTGGCCTGTATTACTTATCTTAAGGGTTTAGTTGTATCTTCCCTTAAAATCATTGTTAATTTCAATAAATATAATAATAAAATATAATAATAGAATTAATAACTAATTAATATTAATAATAATTAAATATCGAATCTCTGTATGTAAATTGTGGGACAATCATGTGTCCAATTTATTACGAAATGAAGAAATAAAGAAAGGGTTCTTTACTAGAGGTGTGACGGATATCCGGCAAGTATTCGGTATCCGGCCTATCCGGCTTCTTTTATACTATCTGGCCGGAGCCGAATAGTCTTTTGATATCCGGCCGAATACCGGATAGTGGTTTTTTCAGCAAAAAACAACAAAATAAAAAAACAATTGAATATTGGAAGTTTACTAAAGCCAAGAATATGGCGAATGAAAATTAGTTTTTTTGCATTCAGGGGCGCACGCATGCTTCAGAAAAGAGCCTCTCACTGTATACACCGCTACACGCAGATGAAAAATAAGTTTTGGCAAATTTGAGCAAAATTGGGTACTGTCTTCCATTTATTGACTACCAGGCCCAAGGGTTCCGTTCAAAATAAACTGTTTTGAGATATAAGTTAAGCTCGTTGGTGGTATTTTTTTGGGAGAAAACTCAATCTGTCTTGCCTTCCACAACCTCTTCAAAAATGTCCCATAAACTTTGCTGTGTAGAAAGTAAGAATATATTGTGGAGGAGAAGGAAAAAAACATGTTTAAGTTGGTTTGACTTGTACCGGTCTGATTTGAGTATCAGAGCACCAAACTATTATACTTTTAATTTTTGCAGATATTCGGCCAAATCACTATTCGGTACAACTCTATTCTTTACTGACATAACAAAAAAAATTCTTTTAACCGCAGTAATATGACAGCTTTTTGGATCATCCAAATGACGACTAACTAAATCAACAGCGTATGCAATGTCGGGCCTTGTACCTATGGCTAAATATATAAGACACCCCACTGCCTCACGATAAGGATATTTAGATTTTGATTTTTCACTGCAGTCAACCGATGCACATTGATTTTCAGCCGGTGTCGAAACGGATTTTGCATCCCGCATACCAAATTTCATAAGAATCTTTTTTGCATATGAAGACTGCTTCACTTTAAGCTTTCGATTCCTTAGAGTGCAAATCTCTAATCCAATGTAGTAATTAGCTGCTGACACTTTAACTTCAAATTCTTTTCAGAAGTTTCGTAAAACGTGCATTCCAACATCGTGATGCTTGCTTCAAGCCGTAAATATTTTTTCGCAATTTGCACACCATATCGCCACCATCACTATAACCCGTCGGTTGATCCATATAAATGTTTTCTTGCAGCTCGCCATATAAAAAGTCTGTTTTAATATCAAATTGTTAGAGCTTCAGATTTTCACTTGCGGAAAGCGCTATTATTGCTCTAATTGAGGTGAAACGTACAACGGGACTAAAAGTTTCTTGATAATCAATTCCGTATTGCTGTGTGAATCCTCTAACCACAAGTCTCGCTTTAAATCGCTCAATTTTACCATCTGAACCCTGTTTTATTTTATATACCCATTTATTTAATATTGCTTACTTGGCTGGAGGTAACTGTACGAGATCCCAGGTGTGATTCCTTTTCAAAGATGAGATCTCTTCATCCATGGCTTGCTTCCACTGCTGACTGAATGAAGATTTTTCAACTTCCTTGAAACTTTGGGGCTCCTGAAATTCAGCTAAGAAGGCAAGACCTTCACTCAGCACATTTGAATCATGTTCGTTTTCATTTTCATTAGTTTCTTCCTTTTCGGCTTCATCTTCAACTTTTTCGAGTTCTTCTTCTTCAAACATATTTTGTTTCACATCGTTTTCTTCCCCTTCCTTTTCTTCTACTTCCTTTTCTTCCCCTTTAATTATATCTTGTTTTCTATAAATATTTAGAGTTGTTGTAGATGTTGATTCTTTGAACAAAACGTCCCTAGAAATTTCGACTTTTCTGCATTCAGGTAACCACACACGATATCCTTTGGAATCCTCTTCGTATCCCACAAATACTCCTTTTTTAGCCTTTGGATGAAATTTTCTTCGTTTTTCTTTAGGGACATATGTATAAAAGCATCATTACTAAAAATTTGCTAATGTGTTATATCTGGTGTTCTTTTGTACCATAGTTCATATGGGGTAACACCCTTAACTGGACTGCAACCAGTACGGTTTAATGTGTAAACTGCTGTCATTACTTCTTCTCCCCAATATTTGTAGCTCATACCTCTAGAATGTATCATTGACCTAGCTAATTCAATTATAGTGCGCATATCTCGCTCTGCTCTGCCATTGTGCTCAGGAGTATAAGGAACGCTTGTTTGATGTCTTATACCATGTTTGCGTAGAATAGTGTTCACTTCTTTATTCCTGAATTCAAGGCCGTTGTCTGACCGCAACGTCTTCACACTGTAGCCTGTATCTGCACGCACTCCATCTACGAACCTTTCAATTAACTTTGGAACATCAGACTTTAATGGCACACAGTAAACTCTACGGAATCTGGAGTAATCATCTCTAAACAATAGCATGTACCGTACGCCCCCATATGATGTTTCTTGCATGGGACCACAAACATCCGTGTGAACCAATTGGCCTGGCATTTTAGCTCTATGTTGGCTGATACTAAACGGCTTTCGATGACACTTGCCAAAAATGCACGCCTCGCAAAAGAAATCATTTACATCATGGAAAGGTATGTTTTGGCTAGTCAACACACTTTTGACATGGGCAATATTTTGATGACAGAATCGCTGGTGCCAAGTAAGTAAGGGCATTGCAACAGCAGCATTTGCTATTCTAATATGTGTTATTGGAATTACCTTAAAAACCAGTTTGAAGAGTTTGTTTGCCTCCCGAAAAGCAACTGCAGCCGTTTCATTGTTCTTGCGTATATCACATCGATTCTTGTCCGCCACCAAACTAAAGCCTTTGTCCATAGTGGAATTTGATGAGAATGTGAATTGAGAGAATGAGAATTTAATGTCTGGAACGAATAATACGTTAGTTAGGTTCATTTGACGCCAAATTTTAGCACTGAATGCTTCAACTTTTACTGTCCTGTTGTGCAATTTTCTGTAATTTCGAAATATGAACAGCAATCAGGTTCTTTTGTATAATTAAAAAGTTGCTGTTGTAACAAATGAATATTAGTTTCTGATTTTTGCTCATATACACTCTCTAATTTTGTCCACATTTCAGCCGATGTATCATAATTCATGATGTGTAACATTGGTTCTTGACCAATCGTAGTGACAATCATTTTCTGGGCCATGTGGTCAAGTTTTGACCAATGCACCAATTCCTCAGCAGGCTCAGGTTTTAAAGCGATGCCAGTTACGACATCCCACAAATCACTCGCTTTCATCAAAACCTTCATCTGAAATTTCCATAGTGCCCAGTGTTCATTGTTTCGAAGTTTTCTATTTTAATTAGTTCACTGTCCATGCTAAATTTAAAAAAAAACGGTACTGACGATCGTTCGATATGCCCAAAAAAAAACGTTTACTGTTCAGTATATTCGATTTACTTGACTTTAGTCGCGACTGGGCCCATAACCTGTTAAATGAAACGGTTGGTGCGAGTGTTTTAAGTGAACTGAAACATAATTTATTGGAGGCAAAAGAAAAATAACTGTAACATGATAATTATCATACAGATGGAGAGAACTACTGCAGAGCATGAACAGTATAAGAGAAAATAGATTTAATAGATTTATGTCTATGTCAAACATAGTATGTATAACTCAATCAATTGCTCTGACATGGTGGATACGATTAATTATTTTAAAACTACATACATATGTTAACCGACGTGGGCCATGCAAAACCAAACATCCAATCCCCACATCAGTCAAGGTTGTACTGCAATTCACTTGATTTAAAAGCCTTCAGGGTTTCTTGAAAAATCACTTAAGAATGAGATAATTGTACACTAACCGAAACGAGAATCAGGAAACTCGTGTAATCTAGTTCACTCCAAAAATAAACAAGATGTTATTATCAAAGAAGAAGCCACAGAAAGCGTCCTGTTTACAGAAGAGGAGGACAAACGATGGGAGAAGCAAACAGTTTACGTTTCCGGTTCCACGGCTGATTAAGACTGTTTTTATTCATAGGAACTAGACGACGCTAAAAATTCCTTCACAAATGATGATATACAATCTAGAAGAATTAAACAAAAACGAACATGATACACAAAAATAAAGCATTAATCAGCAAACGCGTTTTATAAACACAAGCAAATAGAGAAGGTTGTTGCTATTGACGTCGGAGATACATAATCATTCATCTCAAAAATTTTAGCCAAACACATCCGTATTCAGGCATGCGATACTTATTTAATAGATCAAAGAAATCAGACCATCACATTGCCGATTGCGACGACTACCTTCTTTCTTGACCCATAAAAGCTTCTCTTGATGATAAATTCTTTGCCATAAGCTAACAAATTCAAACATAGTCGAAAAATAATGACGAATAAAAAAACAAGAAAATTAATTTTCCTTCTTAAAGGAGTTGACGTGTATGTGTGCTCGGGGATTTTGTTGTTTTCTCTACGAAAATTGTCTGGAATTCTCGTATATTTATGTACATTTATCAGGCCATGCTACTTTAGACAGCTCAAAATATTTTCAGTTTGTTTCCAAAATTACATGATGTAATGTTTCAGGGATATATGTGTATGTATGTAGAAATATGTCCGACAGGTAAATTATTTAACATAAATATGTATCTACTGCTGTATCCCTCTTCAAGATTAATGTATTCGCAGAGTTATACTTTTGGACTTGTAACATGTTAAAGACTTTGATGTCTTTCGTTTCACTTGAATTAAGCTGTTGGCTGTTGTCTTCATAGAGTTGATCAAAACATTGACCCAAGGCTTGAAATGTAAAAAATGTGTAAATGAAAATGTTTGTTTTATTTATTTATTCATTTCTGCTCAATGCAAACGAACTTGTGGGCGCCTTGGAGTAGTGAGTAGGTTCGTCGACTCATACGCTCGAGATCTCAAGATTTTTTCGAATCTCGAAGAAAACCTAAAATTTTTTCACGGCTTCATTTCTTTCGTGTCACTGATAATGCTCAAAGAATATAACTGTATAGAAATAGCTTCTCAATCTCGTCGCTTGGAGTCGGCATTAAACTGTAGGTCCCCTTCACTCGTGAGAGAACAATAGCACGCACAACACGAGTGGTTGCTGAGAATCTAGGCCCAAGTCCACCTCGGACTGTAGCGCCGCCATTATTATATTATTACAAGAGAACTTAGACAATCTAACTTAATAAACTAAACTTTAGAACAAAAACATAACTTAGGGGGAAGAAGAGCGGATCTTAAGACTGAGCGATTAGCGGTGTTAGCCAAGCGTAACATTTTGGCGATAGGGGAGTTTAAGTCATAATTAGTATGATGTGAACTAACACGGAATAGGAAAGTAGACCTCATGTAGTGGGAATTGGTGCTAAATTAGACGAGCTCAAGTAGCTGGGGCAATCTGTGTGACCAGTAAGTAGTAGGTGAAGGAAGATTAAGTGAAATAAAATTAAAATTGAATTGAAATTGAAGATAGTAGAGCGACCAGGCCGGACTGGCATATTCAATTCCTTTGACCAACGTTTAAAAAGGCCTAGTGCAGAGCTAGCTCTATTAATTATGTTATCGATATGGGAACGGAAGTTAGGCTCCCGATCGCAGATTAAAACGAGGTCACACAGAGAAAAGGCGAAAGGAATTAACTATTTACATAGGAAGTAATTTCTAGCCGATTGCAGGCGTTTCCAGGAGAATGTAATAGACGGACATTTGGTGACATTGAACTGGAGAAAGTTCTTCTTACACCAAACTGAGTAGCTATTGAGATCACTTTGAAGGAGAAGAGATGGAATTAAAGGTTTTCATATCATCGGCATAAACAGCGAGATGAGAGTTCTTGATTATGTAGACAACATCATTTGTAGTAAGGACGAAAATTAAAGGACCCAGGATACCCTACGGTACACCTAATGTAGCGTTAAAAGACTTGGAGACAAAAGGTCTAAATAAAACTTCATATTTTCTTCCTTCCAAATATAAATTTACCCATTTGACAAGATTTGGTGGGAAACCTAGAGCGGTTAGTTTTAACAAAATAATATCGTGTGATATTTTATCAAATGCTTTAATGAAGTCGGTAGCTATCACATCGACTTCTTTGCCACGTTCAAATGCGCGTAGTGCTTCAGAGACAAATTGTGTGAGGTTCGTTGTGTTCGACTGTCCCTGAGATAACGGTGTTGTGAAAAAGAAAATAAAGATTTGCAATGGAAATACATTAAATCATAAACGATGCTTTCAAAAACTTTGGGAATGCAGGAAAGTTTAGCTATAGGGCGGTAGTTATATATCTCATTTCTTGAACAGTTTTTGTAATTAGAACGAGTTCTTTGAAGATGGGCAATGTACTTTGCGCCAATATGGGACGCAAAAGGGGATAGATCATTCGCAATTTTATTGGGTGGTATATTTACACTCTCATGGAAATTGACGAAATTCTCTTTTAATTCTGTGGGATCGGTGGGAAGACCTTCTTGATGAAGTGAGATCATAACATTTGTTTTGTCCTTATCATGTAAATACGCCAGATAGAGACGAACGTTGCCGTAAATTTTGCGTTCACGATGGCGTGATAGAATATAGCGGCCATCTTCACCGATGTCACTGAGTTGTTGGTTAATTTCGCAACGGGAGGGAACAGCGTGTAAAGGAACGATTTCGGTTCAGTCAGTAAATTAGGGGGATTGGAAGGTGGTTTTACAGAGATGGGATATGCACAGCGATCTGAAGCGGAGGGAGTAAATGGTGCAGTCAGAATTAAGATTAGATGTTGATGATGGATTGAGAATGTGGGATATGCGAAAGTTTGGATATTTGGCACCAAATGTTAGATTGGAGATCATCGATGGATTTAGGAACAAGCTCTATAGCGGAGAGATTATTTAAAACTTTTTGTTATGGCTTGACAAGTTCGAAAACAGTGAGGTCATCGCCTCATTATGGTCCTTAATCGCTAGCAAAATGTGCCTTAATGACAGTTCTTTACAGTCAGGACACATGAATTGCATCACGGTTGAGAGTTCTTTTAAATAGATCAGAGAGCGGCACAAACAACTGCAAGTAATTAGTTCACTTACGTTAACCGAGCCGAATCCAGTAATCAGTATTCAGTATTCATTATTTTTTCAGTATTCTTTCATTCTTTCTAAACTAGATATTTACAATAATATAATAAACCATTTTTAAAATAAAATGAGAATACGTAGTGACAATAATATTTTAAAAAGTTAAATAGTGATAAAATCACTTCAAAAAAAGAGACGGTTTTTAGACAGTAAATGGAGATTGAATATCAGAAAGAAGATGACAATGCAGTTTGTGTGAAAAAAAAAACAAAAAGGAATTGAGAGAAGTCAAAAGAAATAAAAATAATGTATTATTATATATGTATGAGTTATTTACTAGATCAAAAGACAACAAAACATTGATTTCATCATGATTAAACCCAAAAAGCCAATTTTTAACTTCATTCAAGTATCTTTCTAAGTGTCTGATGGCGCGACCATTTATCGGAAAATTATTGAATAATTTGCAAGCAACTATGGAGTAAAAGTTTTTGTACAGGCAGGTTTGGAAAGCGGGAATGGTTATAAAGTTCATTGCATAGCTTCGCAGATTGCGGTTGTCGGAATTGAAGCTTTTCAGATAGCTTCCCCTTATGAAAAATACAAACGTTTCATGTTTCATTTGCACACCACTTTTCCTTTATTGAGGTAGGTTAAGGAAGTAGGTTACGAAGAGTGTCGTATGGGTATAAAGATAAATTGCACGCACAGCGCAAGTTAGAATGGATTGCACGCGCAGCTAAAGTTAATAACTTGAGTGGCCAACGGCGGTCAGGCTCACAGCCTGATGTTCATATGTTAGTTAAGATGTTACTGGCACGGGATACTTATTGGACCCTTTATCCAGTTAAGGGTTGTGCTTGGGGTTTTCTTCCCAAACATGTTAAAAATAACAAATTCAGCAACAACGACTTGCCTCGGAGACGTGCGGATCTACTGTTGATGACCCCAGCAAACGAAAAAATTACAATCACTTTTGGTTCTTCACGCGGAACGTAAGGTACCCGAACCGACCACGCGCAGTCGATAAACTGGCGGAGCCTTAGTCTGCTATAAAGCATTACCGCAATCCAGGAAGTGCAGTAGGATGGACAATGCAAAATTGTGACATCTATTTCAGCAATTGCTACAGAAAACGAAGGCAAAGCTTATTCGCAGGTAAGTGAACATCTCATACCAATCCGCATTAAGAGAAAATTTGGAAACATCATCCTAATTTGTGCACACACCCCAACAACGGACAAGGATGACAAATGTAACTTTAATGATCTCCTATAAAGAACATAAGGTTAATGCCCCAGCTATCACACAAAGATAGTTTTAGGAGATTTTAACGCTAAGCTGGGTAAAGAGAACATCTTTGCTAGAGTCATTGATAAGCACATCCTATACGACACCGCGTCCAAAAACATATTCAGGGTTGTGGACTTCGTCACTGGTCGGAACTTCTCTGTAGATGGCATGCGGATCCTTGACCCCAACATCCATAAAGGGACCTGGCGGATCAGCTAGATCGATCATCTTGCGGTCGACAACAGACACTCCCCGAACGTTCCGGAGAGCCAGCATAGACTTTGCCCAGTTCCTTGTTGTAGCAAAGGTAAGAATACGGATAGCGAGAGAACATTGAAGTCGAAGGAGAAAACCACGGTTTGACGTCGAAAGGCTACAATCGCAACAGACGGCTTGTAACCTGTCCAACTCGCAACTCGCACCAAATTGCCCACGCCAAGTTGCTTGAGATCCTTTTCCACTTGGACATGGACGTCCTTTGTTGCTTTGTACCACTGGTTCAGAGACGAAGATTCTCCGGGACGGAGCTAAGATGTCCAAGCGCTCTAAATGGCGTAGCCATCTTAGGCGTTGGATGTAGGAGAGGGATGATCAATGTCTTGTAATTCTTGGTGCTTTCGAAAGAAAAATTCTTTTTCGGATATTTGGCCACATCGGTCGAATAAATACCAATGGACTAGTTCGAGAAGAAGAGGAAGACAGTCGGTATAAAGACCATGTGTCCACGAACCATGAACATAAAAACTTCAGCGGCAATTGCCCGTATATTGTAGTATAAAACTATCTACTCGTGGAGAATAACATGCACAACAGGATTGGTGCACGTATGATCAGCTTTTTGGGTATTCAAACAAGAAATATCCTTCGGAATTCTTGCCCTTATTCGGAAGACCAAAATGTGCTGAGGCATATATTGGATAACATTATAACATATAAATAAAAGCCCTTATTCAGTTCAATAGTCAGTTAATTGGAATAATATTGAAATAATAATAATAATAACCTGTAAATATTTCCTTTACGTTTTTTGGAGCCTTTGAAAAAGAGATATATTTGCCAAAAGTACGTACATATATTCCCAAACACATTGTTGCTTTGGTATGTTTCATAAGAACAAATTGGTTTTCATATGGTATACACAGGTAGAAGCGATATTTTCCGTCTTCTCCAAAATATAAATATGGCTTATCACGTGTTTGAAATGTTTTGATATAAAGAAGAAGACGATGTAGAAGAAGTTGGCAAATTAATCGTCTTATAGAAACGAATCAATGACGTGACATGGGCATATACAATGATTTTCCTTTCAGTGTGAAGCCTTGTTTCCTGCCTTGAATACAGAAAAAAAGTGTAAACATTTATTTGCTGGAGATACTGTGGAAGAAGTTAAATTGAATTTCCAGTCTTTGCAATAATTGCCATAAATCCTTGCGTGTGACTAAATCGATAAGAATGAATTTGTGCATGCATGGATATACTTGTGTGTATGTATTATGCTTAATCCTTTATTTCTATGATTACGACTATGTAATTGCTTCCGTTGTTATATCGAGAACGGCAGCGTATGACTCGTTAAATTCAGATTTTGACACCTTCAAAAATGTAATACTGTCATAAAAGCGTAACTCGATTACCGAATCATTACCCATAAATGGCACTTGCATTACTGAAACCGAAAAACTTAATTTCTCCATATGTGTTGAAACGATCATATATCTGTAATCGCAAAAAAACACTTCGAAATGTTTAGATTTCCTCAAGCAATGCAAGAAATATTTTTCCCCTTCTGATCTGGCTTAAATATAGAAAATGTTCATTCGCCCTAAACTGGAGTACAAAGTTCACGTCTAGTCTAGTTCCCCGAAATCATAGTTGCACTAGACTGATAAAATAAAACTTATTGGACATAGTAGCATTATGAAGTCCCTTGATAAGGGTCAAGTAAATTCATACCGCACACCATCGTAACGTAAAAAAAAAATGTATAACAAATTAAGATCAAAAAAATATTTAAACTACATTTTAATTAAATAATAACTTAAAATCGAATACTTTAATATTAGCCAAGGTAAACATTTATGGGATTCCAATGACTAACGCGATGGTTGAAATCTATCATATTATACTTTCTGCCCAGACAGATAGACAAAAATTCGACTTTTGTATTATATTTTGTTAGATTATACATACTCAAGTATGTACAAAAAAAATCAAACCATCCAGGAGACTCGTAAACTTAAGTCTGTCAAGCATTGAGTATTTCAAATCTACAGCCTTGGCACACTTTAAGATTAATTATACCTTAAAAAATCCAAAAAAAATAATAAAATGAGAGGAAAAAATAAAAATTGTTTACAACGCCAGTCACCGAAAACCATCACAAACTAATTACTTCCGATAAGTGATTTGGCAGCAAAGACAAAAGATAAGGGTTCCTAAGACATTTGTCCAAGGCTGTGTATTAAAAATCTTCCATCAATACGAGCATGTAAGCAATATCAGATTTTAGTCGCGAAAAAAAAATCATCCCTATTTGAACCACATTTGCAAAAACGAATCCATCATAAGAATAACCTGGAGATTAAATAGACACTGAAAAATTGTGACTGGCAGCTCCGTAATGACAAGAATTGATTATTTGCTTTTGATAAGAGATCTTCCGGATCACCCCATAAAAAGTATATACAATGGCAAATAAAAAAAAAAGTTCTTGTGACTGGGTTAGGAAAACTGCATTATGATATGTTGTATAAATATTTTTCAGGTTACTCATTTTAATTGACAAGTTTTGGATGAAACAGGCTTAAAAGAAATATATAATAATACCAAATTGGGAAGCAATTGAAAATTGATTAAATATTTTTTTTTCTGCAAAAGACGTTCCTAATGACTATTTCATCGTCATTCATCATTTTCTGTAAGATTGAATTTTATTATTTTATATTTGTTAGTCATTATGTTCTAAGAATACGTGAACGACATCATACAAGTTAATATCATAAAATCATTGTTTTATAAAAACCATTTAAATTATTTCTTTAACTAGAAAATAATGTTAAAAAAGAAGGCGTCATAACTTTGTATACCAATTGCGAATTCTTTTGAAGAAAGAGGCTCTGTATCTAAGTGGAGCCTGATAACTTATACCAAGCTAAAGAAATTACTTCTAGGACAGGAGCGGTGAAAACAATCACCAACCGAGCGGTGTAAATATGTTTAATGTTAAAAATACAAATTTTGACGCCGCGCCGTGGCGATGTGGTAAGTGCGTCGACTTTACAAGGGATATTAAATGTATAAAATGCATTCATTGTATTTACGCCCTGAAGAATATGTAGGGAGCGAAGAAAATTAAATTGCAATACATTTTTATTTTATAAAAGAAAACGTTATTCTCCGACATCAAAAATAAGAGCGACTCTTACCAACTAACTTAACAAAAATTACACTTAGCCTGTACTAACATATTACAAGGAACAAACGGTTAAGTGCTGTACATTTGGGCCGTGTGCAAAACAAGGTACTCTTGTTTACGTGTATGGCATCAGGTTGAGTTTTAGGTTTTTTGGCTATTATGTTATGTACAGTGATATTCATATTGTAAACATGTTGTTTACATGAATAACCCAAGCGTGGGTTATGGCTTAAAAGACAACTTGGCTTGGCTTAGTTACTATCTTCGGTACAATGATTGTATTCGACAAAAGCTGAATGCATGCATGTAACTCCTACCCCCTTAAAATGCAAAAAACATTTGCCGCGATTGAGAATTTGTTCATTACTTTTTTTATGTAAATAAATGTTTGTTGAATCATGTAATGTATTTTCTATACAATACATTGTTTTAATTTTAGTTGAATTGTTGTTAAATATTGCAATATGTGTAAGGACTATTTATAATTTGTATTATACTTCTTTTTGTTTATATAAAGGGTGGTCCAACGAAAACGCACGATGATAATTGTAAATAAAACAAAAAGTTTTCCGAGAATTATCTTAATATTTTTTATCATGATAGAAAGATCTATGATAATTATGTGTGAAACAAAATATCGGCCAAATGCTCGCCATGGCTTCGGTAGCATACCTATCCGATGGTCCATAATCTGCGACATAATTGAGGTTCAATGTCGTTAATGTACCGAATTATCTCATCCTTTAGCTCTTGAATTGTTCTTGCCTTATTGACGTATGTAAACTTTTTCTTTTCAATATCCCTAAAGAAAGAAGTCCAACGATGTTAAATCTCATGATCGTGGCGGCCAGTTAACATCGCCACGACGTGAGATAACACGTCCATTGAATTTCTCGCGCAAAAGACTCAATGGTGTTCGCTATCACGAGATGATAACGGACTTCTTATGGCCAGAAATTGAAGATATGGATCTGGACGACATGTGCTTCCAACAGGATGGTGCCACTTGCCACACAGCCAACCAAACAATGGCTCTTTTGCGCGAGAAATTCAATGGCCGTATCACTGCCTATGTGAACTATGAACGCCTATGAACGATTTTTTGATGTTGCTATGCATCGCGATGCTTTAATTTTGTTGAGTTTCGGAATGACTTACTGTTTCGTGTGCCAATTGTTTTTTTTTTTTTGTTTAATATCAAAAAAATTGCCGAACATTTTTCTAAATAGCCTTCCCGCCAGCTGACCTCCTCGTTGTGGGGGGAACAGGTTTGTGGTGTGCATATAGTACGTCACAAGCCTAGCTACGTGTGTACGGAGATTAAAAGGCAACGGCATGGGTTTAGGATAGGCACTTGGAACGTCTCATCGCTCACAGGAAAGGATCTCGAGCTAGTTGGGGAAGCTGCCAGATATCGGTTAGATATCGTAGGCGAGCAAAGAGGATCTAGAACTGTGGATCTTCGGACGGGTGGAAACTCTTCGTGTCGGGAGTGGCACCTTAAATGTCTGCACAGGCGGGAGTGGGGATACTTACAAGTTCCAGGCTGGCAGACGGGTTATTGGAGTGTATACCGTTAGGAGGGAGAGTCGGGATCTTAAAGCTTAAGCTTGAAAGGTCAACAGGGTATGCGGCTTTCCTGGGTGAAGTCGATGCTGCACTTGACAGGATGGCTGAGATGGATTCCTTTATTCTGATGGGTGATTTCAATGCTCACGTGGGTGTGGATGTAACGACATGGGGGAGTTTGATTGAGAGGATCGGTTATCCTCATCAAAACGCGATCGGAGAGAAGATGTTCGATTTTTGCTGTGCAAATGGTATGACCATTATGAACACATTCTTTCCACACAAAGGCATTCAAAAATACACATGGTACCGTCGGAGTCTTCAACAGAAGTAATTGATAGATTTCTTTGTGGTACCATCGTGTGTGAAACGGTGGGTTTGTGACGTTCGTGTGTTGAGAGGGGCTGAACTGTCAACTGATTATCACCTGGTGTTGTGTAATCTGTATCTTACTGATAAAGTATCTCTTCTGCCAAGGCGGAAACCAAGAGTGGTTACACGCATACGGTGGGAGAAACTACAGAACAGTGGAGTGCAGCAACATTTTGCACGGCGCATATCCGAAGGGTTTGAGCAAATTCCAACTGTTCCATCGCATGTAGAGGACGAATAGCGACTGTTCTCAACAGCTGTAATTGCTTCTGCACGCGATGTTTGTGGGGTGAAGCGGCTCGGTGTGGCGGCTGGTGGTGGGAAAAGAACTGCGTGGTTTAAAACACCCGGAGTTCAAGAAGCCATCAGAGAGAGGCAGAAGACCTACAGAGAATGGATTCTCTTGGGGAACTCAGATTCTCATGACCGGTACACTGAGGCGGGAAGAACTTGCAAATTGGCTGTGCGAGCAGCTAAAGAGCAGACTTGGAAGGAGGTCGGCGAGAAGTTGGAAAGCGACCATAGATCTGCGAAAAAGGTGTTCTGGCAAACCATTCGCCGGCTCAGAGGAAGGAAATTCAACACCATCGAAGGAGTAAAATCCAAAGATGGCGTGTTACTTTCCAATGAGGTGGACATCTTGCGCAGATGGAGCGAGCACTTTTCGTAGCTGCTCAATCCCGAACAGGGCACTGAGGGTGACAGACCTATAGTCTTGAGTAGGGCGGAGAATAGTCCAACGGTGGAGGAAGTCATTTTGGCGATTGAATCGCTAAAAGTTGGCAAATCCGCCGGTGTGGATGAAATCCGACCAGAAATGCTTAAGGGTAAAGAGGGAGTTTTATGGCTCTCTCGAGTCATTAAGGTGGCTTGGGAACGCGGTCTGACACCTGGCGATTGGCAGACTGGGGTGATTGTCCCTCTTTTCAAAAAGTTTGTTTATAGTGTTGTTTATACTGTTTACCACGGAGCCGAGGTAGACGAAGTCATTGATTACCTCGAAAGTTACACTGCGTACAAGTCGTCGATAGTGTGTGTCCTTTCATGAAGACAGCATATATTTACTTCGTTGTTCCCCTATTCACCGCTACACCCATTTTGTCCGCCTCCGATTGAATGTCTGTAAGCACTCGCTGTGTTCGACTAATAACATCAATGTCGTTCGCGTATCCCAGCACTTGTACGTTTTTTGGAAGATCGTGTCTCTAGTGCTAGCCAGTGATTCATTACCGACCATTAAAATCATTACCGACTGTGATGGAGCAGCGAGAATTCTCCACAGTCAAGACACGATGCTGTGTAGCTCGTCCCTATTCACGGTATCATATGCCATCAATAAGTAGGTGGTGAGTTTCTATCCGCATTTTCTTCTTTGTTTGAAGATTTGGTTCAGGCGAAGTATTAAGATCAGTTCCTCGAAGACTGAGTGAGAAATGAAGCAATAACAAATGTAAAAATTGACAAAAAATATGAACTGTCATTCCAAATAAAACACGTGAATTAAGTAAGGTCTTTTTTCTAAGGTTTTGTTCTTTATTTCAAGATTTCTTTGAAAGTTCATTTTTAAAACCTCAATAGCTTCTTAACATTGACATCCCTTGCGGGACATTTTATTCCTCAAATTTTTTACTATTTTGCTTATTTGCAAAAGCAGACGATGGGATTTTTTGTTGACAGAAAGAAATTACTCGAAGGGTACTGGCTAAAATTTGACAATGTGTATGAGGAGATTTCATCGATGGAAGCAACGGCGGACAATGAATCAGATGTCAAAACGTTTGTTGCTGATGAGTACTTCTAAAAAATTGAAAATGCTTATTGTGAAACCTTAGGTGAACTTAACGACATAATCGATGAGTTATCCGCTCACTCCCATAACATAATAACTCATTGAACACCCACCGTGAGCGTTGGAAACATTCCCAAATCTATTTTGCACCAGATTCAGTTACCCACATTCAGCATATTATTCGACGAGTGGTTAGATTTAAAATAAACGTTCACCATTTGCGTATTTAACCCTTTCGACCCCAAGGTTGCCTGAGAGCAATTTCTGTTGCCTTGCGGCTAACGGTGGACGTTCCTTTTGTTTTTGTCTGTTGATTCTTAATGATAAGAGTAGTTTTATTTGTCTACTCGAAATGTGAGCAAAAAGAAACACATTTGAAGATCATTTAGCGAAGTTATTTGCAATAGACTGCACGCGCGTAGTCGAAAATATTTTTGTGAAATTCGGAAGAGTTACCAAAAATTGAAATTTTTTTTGAAAATATTTAAATATATGAATGAAATTGTTTTTTATTTTACTATACATAACTTTTCAAAATAAATAAAAATAATTGTAAGCTGTTTTCAAAGAAAAAATTCTTTTTTACACACCAACGTTGCTCACAAGCAAAGTCTAGTAGCGCCCAAACCGATAGGCGTGGCGACTATAAATTTTGGCCTAATACTTCTTGAATGAATACAAATAGATCAAAACTTAAAAAAAGAATTTCTAACTACAGGAAAAAAGTTGGGGTCGAATGGGTTAAAGACATATCGCTTTACGAAGTGCAACGTCTTCATTTTCAAAATTGTAGAAACAGTGCACCAATTGTCTTTACAGTCTCAATGTTTATCACTTTACACGTGTTTAAGATGTCATCAGAAGCATTTCACTATGCTGCACGATAGCCTACTGTCACAAGACCCTGCCCAGTCAATGTAAATCAGCACTCGCTTGTTTGGACAACTCACTTGGAGCAGAGCCCGATGACTTCTCATCGATAACATTAGAACCAGTTTTGTTGGCGGCAGCTCAAACTAAAGTGCAGGCTGTCACAGGGGACAATCTGAAGCTTCGAGCTCTCTTAAATAACGGATCGCATGCCTCTTTTATCAGTGAGTACTCTGATCAGCAGCTCCATCTACGGCGAAATCGATTGTTCGTTCCTATAACTGGAGTAGAGGGGGGTCAAGTGCAGGTAATATCTTTATGTGCTCTCTCTATTAGTTCAGGACACCGTTAGACTGCTAACTGTTACATATGGCGTGAAAAGTTCTCCATATCTGGAGAAGAAGGAGATAATTTTCCTGAAGCAGCTAAAGTTCTTATGATGGTGGTAATAGGGTTAAGGGCGATCAAAAATTCCAAGGGGAATTGCAGCAGTTACTGCATCGAGGTGGTAATACAGTTAAGGGCGCTTAAAAATTTCAAGGGAATTGCAGGAGTTACTGCATCGAGGAGGGTTCGTGTTACGTGGACATACAGTTCTATGGACTTTCTGAAAGGAATTGATGTAAATGATAAGCTGAATAGCAACTGCTGTGATCTTAATTTGGATAGTGAAACAAAGGCCCTTGACATTTATTGATTTGTTCTCATCGACTGCATTGGCTATAAGGTCAATACACCAAAACAAAACACCAAAACTATCCGCGCTAATCACTAAACAGCAGTAGCTTTCTGATGTGACCAAAATTTATGATCCTTCATGCCTACTGGCTTCGATTGTAATTACAGGCAAAATAGTTACATAACAACTTTGACTAACCGATATTTCGTGAGATGATCCGCTACCAGCACTTCACCAACAAAATTGGATTAAATTCAGAGATCAGCTACCTTTGGTCGAAGACATCAAGATTTCTCGCTGGATTTTCACATCACCAGATGCATACAATTGTCAACTGCATGTTTCAGGCGCCTCTACATGTGCATACGCCACTGTGGCGTACTTCCGAGTAAAGACTGGTGATGAAAGATGTAAAGTTTCAATTTCTATGGCCAAATCTAAAGTGGCACCTTTAAGAAAAATAAGTATACCCTGTTTGGAGCTTGATGAAGTACTTCTTGCTTCAAAATTAGCTGCCAAAGTTCTTGACACTTTACGTCTATCGGAAATAATAACATACTGTAGGTCGGACTCAAAGACTATTCTGGATAGATTCAAACCCAGATCAGCACAAGCTAATCGGCTTAACATCAATCGATTCCTTGAAATACGTTCCCACTAAGTGCAACCCAGGTATATTCGGGGAATATACCCATGCAAGCTCAAAGAGCTTGGTATTTGGTGGCATGGTCCCCCATGGCTAAAGAAGGAGCAACACGAATGGCAAAAATAAACTAATGTCGCCTATGAGGAGCCCAAGGTAAATGCTCTCTTTACCACTCGCGATGTCTCCAGTTGTTGAAGAAACGAAGAGTTAATCGAGTTGCTTCACAAATACTCTAACATCAACACTTTGATCGGAGTAACTGCTGGTATTAAACGAGTTATATTTATTAGCGAATAGGTAGAAGGAAACAATACCAAGTTTGGTGTCGTCCCGATCAAGACTGACAATTGTCTTTATTATATCATATTGCTTAATGCTAATAATTGATAGGGTCAATGCATTCCGTTTCCGATGACCTTCAAACAGCACCAATGACACCGGAATGTAATTGACACTTTTGTTATTGGTTGCGGAGCAACACAAATGTGCCGTCAGCAAGTTTGCTGATTTGCAATTGTGTAACTTCACCCCCCTTTGATACGGAATTCCTCTGAATTCCATCTTCAACTGTTTTTATTTCTACCTTAAGTTTCTTATTATTTTTACATATTATTACAACTATAGTAACTACCACAAGTATGACAATTAAAAGACTAGAACTTATTATATTGTGATTATTCCTATGATACTTAAGTTGTTCTAAATGTTTTAAATTTTGAATTTGAAAAATATTTAATATGTTCGAAAGATTAATTTTTTCATATATTGTCATATTTTGATTATCTTCGTATGCAAAATTTTGGATAAACTGTCTATTATAATTAGGCATTGAGACATTAAGCACTTTAATTGAGCAATTATTAACATTTACAATAAAACTTCCACCTAAAGTAATATTTCTATCATCAAATTCGTTTACAATATTTCCCTTAACTGAGTTCTTACAAATATACAAATATTCATCGATAGTCACAATTTTGGTTTTATTGTTATTGCGGAAACTACATGCTCGCTCAATTATATAATTATTAATTTTCTTTAAACTCTGTATATGTAAGTTATCGGGATTATAATCATTTATTTCAACATATTCTATTGGCTTAATGTCAATTTCTTTAAAATCTTTATTTGGAGTAGAAATTCTCATCGTCAATGTTGTCTGAATGTAATCTTTAGGTAACTTAATTTCTAAAACAAATTTTGTATTATTTTCTAACCGTGGAGCCAGTATATATTAAAGTCTTATATTTAATATCGCCTGTCGTAAGATTACAGAATATTTCGTCCCCGAGGCTTAATACCGAAAATCCGTCGGCTCTATACTGTGAATCTTTCCACTAAATGTAGGTACACTCTCATTAGCAATATTAGTTCCTACGGTATTTACTTCCATCGGTTGTGGGTTTTGACTACTATTCCTCGCCTCTCCTGAAGTATTAAATGTTTGGGATGAATGATGACTGTTTAGATCCATTATTATTACTATTTCTATATTACCTGCCATTGTTCTGGTACCTGTTAGAAATATTTTCCGACACTCTATGTTCTGAAACTCTATTTTGTGATGATCTATAACATCATCATTGCTAGCTTTCTCTGAGTCGACAATCTCCGAATTCTTGCTACTTTGGAAATTATTAGAATTATTTTTACTAAATTTTCTCAAATTCCAGGCACTATCTGGAACGTATGAACGCAAGATGGACAATATTTTATTAAAGTCAAATTCATTTCTAATTTCTCGCGATAGCTGACCGATTGTAAGTTCTTTTATTTTTGCTACTATTAGGTGCCTTACAGAACTAATAATCTCGGTATTGTTAGTTTCGTATAAGGCATACTCATTTCACTTTTGTATAATTGTTTAGTAACACCGTATTAAGCACTGATTTTAAGTGTTTACCGTCGTGATTACTTTTATGGTTCGATTTTAAATTTCTTCAAGTCTAGAAGAAACACACCGACTGTGCCAGTTATATTTATTAGCGAATAGGTAGAAAGAAACAATACCAAGTTTGGTGTAGTCCCGATCAAGACTGGCAATTTTCTTTATTATATGTTAAAAATTAAAGAGAGCCAAATATAGTGAGGTATATATGATTGCCTCGCTCACGTTCGGATGCTAGTGAGTGGACGTTTTTTTGTCAGTTGCCTTTTGTTCTACTGCCGAATCACGGCTTAAATTGTGAATTTAATTTCATTTAAATAAAATCAAAGTGTTTAATTGAACCAACGTGTTACATATTTTTTAATATTGGTGCCGAAACACGGGACGACTCATCGAGAGTATAAAGGAAAAACGAAATTTATATCTTTAACGCGTTGAATCACGCTACTGTAATGGAATTGGCGACACGTGCGACCTACCGGGGCCAATCAACAAAAATCGTAAAGGCAGCATCTGATTATTTGGTGTCCGCAGAATCACAGTTGGATAATAAAGCAGATTTCGATGTCATCGAGGAGGAGTTGTACCTACAACGCCTTAGAGCAGTGAGTGGTAGTTTGGCAACGGTCAATCGAAAAATCGTCGAAAAATCTCTTTTATGGTTCGATCAAATCGGAGTTTGAACAAGAAATGATAAGGTTAGGTTAGGTTGAAGTGGCTGACTGTAGAAAACAGTCACACTTAGGCCAAATTAGGCCCATTGTGATACCACGCGGATCTTGTGTTCCTTTAACCGAAAAACCATTTAGTGCTTTCAACGAAGCTCTTTAATTGATTGATGCCGACGTTGTGCAATTCGCTCAAGTCGTTAAAGAAGTAGGCTCCAAGGTGTTTCATCCTGCGGGAGGAGAGAGCGCTACAAGTGTAGAGAAGATGCGTTATACTTTCTTCTTCTTCTTCGTCTCTGCAGCTTCTGCAGAAATCATTATGAAGGAGTCCCATTCTTGAGGCGTGAGTGCCAATGGCACAGTGGCCTGTGATAACGCCAATGAGAATGCGTAGGGATGACCTGTTCATTCTGAGAAGATAGAGTGAACGTTTTAGATCAAGTTTAGGCCAGATTTGCTTTGTAATGAGGCACGTAGTGCCATCTGACCATCTTGAGTTGGTGTTTTTAATGGTATGATTCTTTAAAAGAAGTTTAGCTGTAGCGAATGGCATAGGCGGAAGATCCCCACTAGGGAGGTTTGTGGAGATCGTACCGCTCCTGGCGAGATAATCAGCTTCACAATTCCCTGGAATGTCACTATGTCCCGGCACCCACATGAGGTGAATGTTAAAATGCTCAGCCATCTCGTTAAGAGATAGGCGGCAATTAGGGAGGTCTTAGAGAGAAAAGTGACCGAGCTCAGGGATTTGATTGCTGCCTGGCTGTCTGAACAGATGGTGATGCCCGTTGTTCTTGAGCCAAGACAGAGCTTCTTTTATTGCCATCGTCTCAGCCTGGAATACGCTACAATGTTCTGGAAGGTGGAGGGATATACTAAAATTGAGATCCTTGGAGTAGACACCTATTCCTACTCCCTCGTCCATATTGGATCCATCTGTGAAAATACGCAGAGGACCGTCCAGCGTCTGAGTATCAGACTTCCAGTCTGACCTGGAGGGTATGCTGGTGGAGAAGTTTTTCTCAAAGACAAGATGAGGCAGTATGAGGTCGGTGTCGTGCGGTAGAAACTCGAGGTTATCTAGAATGGTGGAATGACCCGTATGGTGGTTATTCCACAGGTGTAGTGTTCTGAGTCTTACCGCTGTGCAGGCTGCTACTTGTCTGGCAAACAAGTCAAGTGGAGGGAGATGCAGTAGAATATTTAATGCTTCGGATGGTGTCGTCCTTAGCACTCCACTGATGCATATACTTGCAGTTCTTTGCACGCGGCTGAGAAAGTTGCGGTTGACGGCTGTGCCAAGAGCTGTCCACCATACTGAGACTCCATAAAGTAGGATTGGTCTGACTACGGCTGTGTACAGCCAGTATGCTATTCTAGGCTGAAGGCCCCATTTACATCCGATTGCTTTTTTGCAGCAATAGAGCGCAGTGGTAGCTTTTTTGATACGCTCCATGATGTTGGACTTCCAGAAATGATAAAGACCGCCGAATATGAAGATTCTACAATAACAATGCTGTCGCGTTTAGAGAACCTATTAAAAAGGTTATCTGAAAAATGTCGTCCAGCACCGATTGTAGAGGAGGCAGAAGTAGAACCGCATCCAAAGCATGTTCAAAGCAACGTTAGCCTTCCTAAGCTTAACCTCAAAAATTTTTATGGTAATATGAAGAATTGGCTGCCTTTCTGGGAGCAATTTCGCTTATCAGTCCATGAGAATACATCGCTTTCCAGCACAGAAAAGTTTAACTACTTAGAGTCCTGTCTTGTGGGTGCCGCCAAGAAAGTTGTAATGGGATTTACAGCCTCCGAAAATTGCTACGACGCCGCTATATCATTACTTCAGGAGCAATACGGCGATGTGGAACGGTTAATTGATAATCATATTCAATAGCTTGTCTCACTTCGACCAGTGCATTCTAGTTCGGATCTTCATAGTCTTCGAAACCTATATAATTGCGTTACCACTTGCAGAAGATCATTAACAGCTTTAAACGTACCACCTAATCAATATGATGTCCTGTTGAAGTCAATTCTTCTCCGATGTTTAAGAAATAAGGAAATAAGAACCAACTATCATCGAATAAATGAAAGAAACGATGAGAAGAGAGAGGGGGACAAAGAAGATGGAACCACTGACTTATCCTCATCAGTAACATCAGCCCGTGGACACATACAGCGAATCGAAGCAATGGAAAGGAGCAAGATAGCTAGTACTAGTACGCAAGGGCACACGAAAACGGCAACCATTTCCACTGCGGCGAGTTTGATTTCATTGAATGAAAATGATAAATGTATATTCTGTCACTCTTTTTCTCATGCTACTAAGGATTGCGACTCGGATATGACATTAGTTCTAAATCTTAGCTAGAAATGGTCGTTGCTTTCGATGTACGAAAAAGGGGCACTCTTCTAAAAAGTGCAGAGGTGCTAAGTGGATCAAATGCAACAAGTGTAAGGGTAGTCACATTACATCAATGTGCGATCCAAAATACCTAAAGAGTTTGACCATTTCTGTAAGAAATTCAAGTGAAAGCTATGGGATGAAAGAGACAACCGAAGCAGCATCATCGAGTTTGATAAAATTTGTATTAAAAATATTTCGGCAGAGGATGGGTTAAGTATGCTGATAGGCGCAGATTATTACTGGGATGTGGTGACAGGAAAACAAATACAACTCGCTAAGCGGTTGAAAGCTGTGGAAACGTTATTTGGATGGACAATACTGGGGCAGTATAAGCACTTGAACACTCAACCGTATGGAGCTGGAACAACATTCTTGGTTTCAAGTAAGCTTTCAATGTTTCGAGCAGGACAACTTGGCGATGATGTGGACGGTAGAAGCTATTGGAATACAAGGTGAAAAGGCGGAAAAGATGTCATTGACGGAGACATTAACCCAGCAATGCGTTAGGAGATTGGGAAGGATGCCAATTCGTGTTTTAGTGGTGCTACAGAAGAAGCTATTAAGCGTATTAATTGCTTAGTTCGACAGCTTGCACGACAGCCGAATAAGTTGGAAGAGTATGATGCGGCTGTTCAAAAACTTCTCAAAGAAGGAATCGCTGAATCTATTAACGGAGCACCATCAAGGAAGATATTCTACCTCCCACATCATCCCATTTATGAGGAATCCAGTCAATCTACTCGGCTACGAATTGTTTTCGATGCCTCATTTCACACAGAGGGCCACCCATCGCTAAATAGTTTTTTGGTAACTGGAACTAATTTGCTTGCTGATGTTCATGAAATTTTACTTAATTTTAGAATGGGACCTTTTGCGCTTGTGGCTGATATAGAGAAGGCATTCCTTCAGATTTTGCTGACACAGGAGGATTGAGATTAACATCGATTTGTGTGGTTTTCATCAATCAAAGATTGAGTCTACCAAGATTATCGAATGACACGCGTGACATTTGGCGTTTGTTGCAGTCCCTTTTTGCTCTCTGCCACTATTAGACACCACCTGCGACAGTATAAGGTCAAGTATCCAAGTACAAGTAAGGCCTTAAAAAGGGGTTTTATATAGTAGTCAGTTTCAACACTGAAGAGGAGGGCCAAGCACTTTATTGGGAATCGTTGGAAATCATGATCGAAGATTCCATGCCGCTAAGGAAATGGCAATCCAACTGCTCCAATGTACGTACCCTATTTACCAGCGAAGATCCAGGGAGTAGTCAGAGGGTCTTAGGTCTTATATGGCACATTATAACAGACGAATTGGCCTTTACAATCGTTAGAAAGTCTGAAACTGAGCCCCGCTACGGCGAGCAAAAGAAAAGTCCTTCAAGCCATTGCCCGCATATACGACCCCTTGGGAATTGTTTCACCTACCGTCATGAAGTTGAACATTTTTGGGGTGGGATGCAACAATTCCAATGGATCTCTTGGCGGAATGGAATGAAGCAATTATGAGAATATTTCAATTGACGGATATGGTTATACCGAGGTCAGCATTACCAATGGCCAGAACAAGGGCCATCTACGTACACATTTTTGCGGGCGCTAGTTTGAGAGCGTATGGTGCCGTGGCCTCGTCAAAAGTGTCAATCATCAAGGTCGGGTCAGAGTTTCATTTTTTTGTTCTAAAAGTAGAGTCGCACCATTAAAGCCCAATAACGAGGGAGTATTGACTTTGCCGAAACTTGAGCTTACCGCGAATTTGATAGCAGCGAGGTTGTGCGATTATTTGAGACAAACTCTAAAGGTGGAAGTACAAAGATTTCTTCTGTGGTCAGATTCAAAAATCGCACTGAATTGGATATATGGTGATTCCCAACGCTGGAAACCATTCATACAAAGGCGGTTGGTCGATTGGGGACATTGTAGCGGTAAAGCAAATGCAGCGTATTTAATTACACGGGGTATATCCGGTACAAAATTGCAACGGTCTCCTATGTGGCTTCGAGAACCTGACTGGCTAAACAAGTTAGTCGATGACCATTGTAATCTCTATGTCGGACCGAAGCAAGCTGCCCAATAAGCAGGGATTTCAAGGGGAAGAGAGTGCCATGGTGGAGCAATAAGCTATCCAGCCTCCGGTCCAAAGTACGACGCAGCCAAGCGTACAGGAGACTGGCAAAGCTACAAACAGGCACTCACCACCTACAACAAAGAAATAAGAAGAATAAGTACACCTGCTGCGGCCAGGCTCCACAAAGCGCTAGCAAAAACGGGGGAGATACAGATAACCTGACGGCAGATACACCGAAAGTGAAGAACATAGGCCAAGACTTCTATTGGAGACCCACTTTCCGGGCAGTCGTCAACACACAGAAAGGTGTGAAAACAATCTACCAATACCAAGGGATGAAGACTGGAGAGTCGCAAGAGAGATCTTCTCCAAAGGGCGTCTGGAATGGGCAATTAACTCGTTTCAGCCCTTCAAATCCCTTCAAACCACGCCGAAAGCTGCACCCACAAGAAACGGTAACGAAAAAAGCGATAAAAGCCAAACGCAGGCAACCCCTCGCAAAACAGCTCCAAACGAAAACAAAAAAGTCAAACCAAAGACGAATGAGTGGACAAAAATCAACAAAGGCACCAGAAAAAACCAGACAACTAGGTCGAAACGTTCTGATGCCATAATAATTAAAAGAACAGGCGATCTTACATACGCTGATATGCTGCGAAAACTGAAAGCAGATTCCACATTAGAAAATGTCGGAGCTAACGTAAGCCGAATCCGGAAAACAGCAAGCGGAGACCTTTTACTCTCGTTAAAAAAATCTCCTGAGATGTACCACGAGCCTAGAAGAAAAAATAGGAAAGTCGCTAGGCGAATGTGCAAATGTTCGTTCAGTAACTGATGAAATACTGCTCGAGTGCAAGGACATAGACGAAGTTACATCGAAGGAAGAAGTCTGCGCCGCTATTACCAAATACCTGCAAGACTTCGAAGTAAGAACACCCGCTGTAAAAAATATGCGAAAAACCTTTGGTGGGACTCAGGCGGCTACTTTAAGTCTGCCCGTAGAAATCGCTAATAAGCTGTTAACAGCCAGAAAAATACGCATTGGCTGGGTCTATTGTAGGATTCGAGAAAAAATCTCGCCGAAGAAATGCTTTAGATGCCTCGGGTTTGGCCATATGGCAAGAACGTGCAAAAGCCCTACCGACCGATCGAATGCATGCCTTGGATGCGGAGAAAACGGACACAAATTGAAGGACTGCAAGGTGAAGCCAAAATGCTTGCACTGCACTGCAAACGGATTAGACTCTGGACATATAACCGGTAGTGTTAGATGCCCAGAGTATAAAAAAGCCCTAGAGAGCTTACACGCGAAAACATGAAAATTTTGCAACTAAATCTTAATCATTGCGAGGTAGCTCAGGATCTATTGCAACAGACGGTCCGCGAGCAGAAGGTCGACATTGCAATACTGTTCGAACAGTACTGTAATTTGAACTCGGGTAACTGGGTGCACGATGCAACGAAAAAAGCCGCTATATGGGTATGTGGAAATGCCAAGTTCCAGATACCACCTCTCGGCGCGGAAAACTACTTTGTACGGGCGAAGATAAACGACGTGTACATATACAGCTGTTATATCCCTCCAAGCCTTACCATTGATCAGTTCGAGCGTGTCATTGAAAGCATAGTTTGTGATGCTAAGGACCATACCCCAACAATTATAGCCGGTGACTTTAACGCATGGGCAGTAGAATGGGGAAGCGTATTAACAAATAGAAGAGGAACCATTCTACTCGAAGCCTTTTCTAGTTTGGACGTCGTCTTAGCTAATGTGGGAAATACGAACACGTTTAGTAGAGCGGGTGCAGGTTCGATAGTAGATATCACTTTCGTTAGTAGTAGCTTATCTAGGCATACGACCTGGCGAGTCAGCAACCACTACACTCACAGTGATCATAACGCGATTTTAATAGATGTATATAGTCCTCTACATTTTAGAAACATTCCGCGTCAACTTAGTAAAACGAAATGAAACGTGAACACCTTAGACGAAGAGCTCTTAGAGTATGCAATCGCCGAAGCTATAGTCGAAGGGAGAACAGCAAACGAGATTGTTAGCCAAGTAACGCGACAATTACACGTTGCCTGCGATACATCGATGGCTAGAACGGGAAGTCAGAATCGCCGCCGGCCAACATATTGGTGGAACGAGGAGATAAAGGAACTCCGATCGGCGTGCCACAAGGCGCGAAGAAAATATCAGAGATCTAGACAACACGACCCAGAAAGACACCTCTTATTGCGAGCAGGGTACAAAGAGGCACGTGCGGCACTTAAATCTGCCATTAAGTCTAGCAAAAGACAGTGTTTCAAGGATCTTTGTGACCAATTAAATGAGAATGTATGGGGTAACGCGTACAAAATTATAACCGCGAAACTCAAGACGCCTCAGAGGTCATCGCCAACCTGCCCACTATTGCTCCGTAGAATCGTTGAAACTCTGTTCCCTTTCCAAAATGACGGGGTCGCACTAAACGAAATCCGTGAACAAAGCGAATCTATTCCTGCGGTAACAAACGACGAGCTCTCAGCGGCAATTAATAGAATAAAAGATCGAAAAGCTCCCGGTCCCGACGGTATACCCAATCGGGCATTAAAACTAGCTATAAAAGCCCGCCCAGACATATTCGTCAGCATGTATAATGCATGCTTGAATGAGGGAATTTTTCCGCAGCAATGGAAATACCAACGGTTGGTATTATTACCGAAAGGAAATAAACCACCGGAAGAGCCCTCATCTTACCGACCACTTTGTATGCTCGATACTATGGGCAAAATACTAGAAAGAATAGTATGTAACAGGCTACAGCCCATCATCGAAGCCAATGATGGACTCGCGGAATACCAGTATGGCTTTAGAAAGGGCCGATCGACAATTGACGCGATCAAAGTTGTTACGGACAAAGCCCGGACAGCCATAGAAGGTAGACGATGGAGAGGAGGCAGTAAAAACTACTGCGCCGTGGTAACACTTGACGTGAAAAATGCGTTTAATTCGGCGAACTGGACACGTATTTTACAACGTCTCGAACGATTAAATGTACCGAAGTACATATTAAGATTAATTAGGAGCTATTTTACCGATAGGTTGCTCCTCTATGATTCTGACGACGGAACGAAGTTGCATAAAATTACAGGGGGCGTGCCTCAAGGTTCAGTGCTAGGTCCTTTACTATGGAATGCGATGTACGACGACATTCTACGACTTGTAATAGCAAAACGACTAGAAGAAATCGAGTTATATTGCAACGAAGCAATAGCTTTGATAAAAAACTGTCTTTGCCACATGAGATTAGACCTTGCGGATCATAAAACGGAATCCGTGCTAATCACGAGTAGGAAGGTACGGGAGACGATAACGATAAAAGTCGGAGAGCACAACATTATTTCCAGCCCCGTTATTAAATACCTGGGAGTGATGATTGATGCTCGCCTTAATTATAAGCATCATCTCGCGTACGCTTGTGAGAAATCGTCGAAAGCGATAAGCGCTCTTTCGAGACTCATGTCAAATGTCGGCGGACCGAGGCAAAGTAAACGGTTAATGCTGGCGAGAGTTGTAACATCCATACAGCTGTACGGGGCACAAATATGGTCTGACGTCGCGAATAAAAAGTCGCACATGAAAGACGCCAAATCTGTCTACAGATTATGTGCACTGAGAGTTTGCAGTGCATTTCGAACGGTATCCCACGACGCGATATTGGTACTATCCTCCATGGTACCCATCGATATTCTAGCTCTAGAAGCCAGAAGACTTTATGACCATCGCGTGCAAATCGGGCCCACTGTGAACCACGCGAAGAAAATAGAAAGAAGTCGCAGCATTGAAACGTGGCAACAACGATGGAACGTGTCCCAAAAAGGGAGATGGACGTACCGACTAATCCCAAGGATTGAAAATTGGGTAAATCGAAAACACAGCGAGGTTAATTATTATCTTACACAGTTTTTGACTGGTCACGGTGGCTTCCGTGAATACCTATTCAAGCGGAACCGTGATTCAAGTCCTTTCTGTCCTCGATGCCTACACGCGGAAGAAAATGTGGAGCATGTTTTCTTTGAATGCCCCCGTTATGATAACGAAAGAGATATTTTACATGAAGAATTTGGTGAACAGCCGACACCAGAGAACATAGTTCAGTATATGTTAAAATGTGAAGATTATTGGGCTGCAGTAAACGATGCAGCAGTACGAATAATGTGCGATCGTAGGAACGCAGAACGACAGCGGAACGCGAATTCGCTAAACACCTAGTGACGAAGCAAATAGCTCGAACCCGTCCCTCGTGAAGTAATACCTAGCGGTAGTTCCGCGAGGGAGCAAATAAACGGGAAGATTGACTGGGGGTGGTTTTAGCCGGTAAGAATCCGGCACTACCAAAGGACGTCGGACCTTTGGTGCCTATGCAAGGTTTCCACCTCCTCTCGCACAAAAAAAAAAAAAAAAAAGCCCTTCAAATCCCCAGGGCCTACTTCAAAAAGGGAAAATTTCTATTAATGATATTAAGAAGTAGTCTAGCACTGGGATACATACCGAACCAGTGGAGACGGCCAAAGGTAGTGTTCATTCCGAAAATGGGGAAGAAAGACCCAAGTCTACCAAAGTCCTACAAACCGATCAACCTAACATCGTTTGTTCTCAAAACAATGGAAAAGGCTGTGGATAACTGCATAAGAGGGGAAGTACTGCAGACATCCCCTCTTCATTACTGTCAGCATGCTTACAGGGCAGGCAGATCCACAGAGACTGCACTCTATCAACTGACAGAAACTATAGAAAGCGCCCTTGATGCGAAAGAAATATTTATATGTGCTTTCTTGGATATTGAAGGAGGATTTGAAAACACATCCCATGATGCAATTGTTCGGGCTCTGGACAAAAAGGAAGTAAACCACACAATATCGAAATGGATGTATGAACTCCTGAGCACAAGATCAGCGGAGACTCACACACCAGGAGGCATAATAAAAGTCGACACAACAAGAGGATGCCCACAAGGAGGATTTCTATCTCTTCTCATGTGGAGCCTAGTTTTAGACGAGCTTCTAGAGATACTAACTAACCATGGCATCAGATGTCAGGCATATGCCGATGACATAGTAATCATAGCTAGAGGAAAAATGGAGGAGACCCTATGCGATATTATCAAATGGGGGCTAACTTTGACTAAGGAATGGTGCCTGTCGGCTGGGCTAAGCCTAAATCCGGCAAAAACCTATGGTGGTTTACCTTTCACAAGAAAACGAAAACTGGAACGACTAAAACCAATAAGTCAGTCGGGTACAACACTGACTCCGGTAAAAGAAGTTAAATATATGGGAGTAATCTTGGACAGCAAGCTCATCTGGAAAAAACATACAGAAGAGATAACCAGGAAAGCGACGCGTGCTCTGATGATTTGTCGAAGCTTGGCGGGCAAATCCTGGGGATGCAGTCCAAGTATTCTAAGATGGATGTACATCTCCATTGTTCGACCTACAATAACCTATGGTGCAATAGCATGGACCAAGAGAACCAATCTGATCAGCGCAATGTTCAAAGGTTGGCGTGCCTCTGTATTACAGGAGCCATGAGAACTTGCCCAACTGCGGCCATGGCGGTGCTACTGGAGCTGACTCCTTTGCATCTAGTGGAAGCAGAGTGTGCAAACAAAACAATCATGAGAGTGGCATAAGAAGGGATAGGTAAAGACTAGTCAAGAAGCTACCACTCCTGGCCATTCCGAAGGATGACGTGATTAGGAAATTTAATTTCCAAAAGAAATTTACCAGCAAGCTCAGCACCAAAAGGGACTGGAGCAATGAATCCATGGTCCACACACTGAGCAGCAACACGGTAAAATGATATACAGATGGATCAAGAACTGATGAAGGAACTGGAGCAGGAGTTTCTGGACCCAGAACAAAATACTTCGAATCCATGGGCAAATGTACCAGTATCTTTCAAGCGGAAATTTATGCCATAGACAGATGCGTTCAGATCAATCTTGAAAGGAATTATACCAACTGCGACATAACAAAAATGTCGGACAGTCGAGCCGCTATTATGGCACTGGACTCCTACACCATCAAATTCAAACTTGTATGGGAATGCTTGCAAAAGATCAAAGAGTTGAGTAGGAGAAACCGAGTAAAACTCTGCTGGATACCTGGCCATACGGGGATAGAAGGCAATGAAATGGTCGACTCCCTGGCAAGGAAAGGAGCATCAGAACCCTTCATAGGCCCTGAACCATTCTGCGCTGTTGGAGACCATCTCCTCAGAGAAGAATTCAGGGAACTGGAAACAAGGAATCGGGTAGAAAAATGGAATAACGGTCGTGGAATGAAGCAGGCCAAGAAACTCCTAGGGCAATATAACCGGAAGAGATACGAGGCATGCATCAAAATGAGCAAGAATAACCTCCGTATCCTAACAGACTTCCTAACGGGGAACATACCTTTTTGGATGTTGGTGGTTTCCTGAGGTTAGGAGGTCGTCAGCAGCTATTAACATTCGATGTAAAACACCCGAAGATCCTTCCATCTGATTCGCGAGTTGTTATGTTACTAATTGAAGATTGTCACATAATAATGCTACATAGTGGTGTTAATATGGTCTTGGATAAGCACAGAGAGAAATTTTGGATTCTTAAGGAGCGGCAAGTTATCAAGAAGATCATTAAGAAGTGTATCACTTGTAAGAAGCTATTTGGAGCGCCAGCTGTTCAACCATTTGCTCCACTACCGAAAGAGCGTATCACTTTGACCCGAGCGTTTGACAACGTCGGGTCGATTTTGCGGGCCTGCTGTTCTACACTATGGATTTCGTTAAGCTTATGCAGAAATCTTATTTAATGATTTTTACTTGTGCAGCATTTCGTGCGGTACACCTAGAACTCAAACTATGGCAATCCTTTCAACCGCTCGGTGTAATCCAGCAGCTGCGTTCAAGCATTTAGGGTTAGACTACGGTGGTTCGTATATGATTCAAACAACAAAAGGTCGAGGCTATCGACGTTACAAAGAGTGGGTTGCACTCTTCGTCTGTTTGAGCACAAGAGCTGTACATCTGGAACTTGTTAGTGACATGACAGCGGATACCTTTTTGTCTGCATTACGACGCTTCTTTTCTCAACGCGGCTACAGCTCCGATTTATACAGCGATTGTACAACAACGTTTTCTATTGCATATCGCAAACAAGTGGAAATTGGAAACAAATTGAATTGTATGTCATGGCACTTTATACCTCCAGGCTCGCCGAACTTTACAGGCATATGGGAGGCCGGAATAAAGAGCATGAAGCATCATCTCAGGCGAACAATGAGCGAAGCAACATTGACCTTCGAGGAATTGTATACTGTGCTCAAGCAAATTGAAGCAGTGCTTAATTCAAGACCTCTATCAGCATTATCAGATGAACCTGCGGATATCGCTGCGTTGACCCCCGGATATTTTTCGGTGAACGGTCCCCTCACAATGGTTCTTGAACCTGAACTGGATACAAAGTCTGGAAGACTTACACGATGGCGACAGCAACAGCATATGAGACAGGATTTTTGGAGGAGGTGAAACCGTGAGTGCCTGCATGAGCTAGCTCTATGTGAGAAACGAGACTTTGTTCTAGTGAGAAACGAATGCGGTAGCCCCATTCAATGGCCATGGGGTGGCTCTGCCAAGTACATGCGGGTAAAGACAATTTGGTGGGAGTGGCTACAATTCTGACCCAGTCATCAACATTGAAACGAGCAATCTTCAAGTTAGTTGTGCTTTCAACTGAAGTCTATTTCAGAGATGAACACTGTGGACGGTCTAATATTTCATCGCATTAACTGGACGACGGGGGTGGCGAAATGTTGAGAAGTATTAGGATAAGTTTAAGTGGAAACCTCAAAGATTGAGTGAGAAATGAAATAACAAATGTCAACATTTTCAAAAAATATGAACTGTCATTCCTCCAAACGTATCTTACTGATGAGTTGGTGCAGGGGTTCTAGCAGCTTATCTTCAGGTGCTGTAAAGAATTCTGCGGACAGTCCGTCGGAGCTGGCACATTTATTTGACTTTGGTTTCGATATCGCTGTCATGACCTCGTCTAGGTCGGAGGATGGAATTTGCTTCTAAAATCGTCCTTTGTTTAAAGTAGAACATTTTAATAATATGGAATATTTCCAACAAAAGCCTGCTTTACTGTAAATATGAGTAAAGAATACCATTTATTTTGCATATAAGGAAGTTCAACAATCAAAAGCCTGTCATGTCATTAGCGATCCAAAAGGTTTTTCAATCGGGACATTTATTCATTTTGTATTTTCACATGTTTATTTAACAAACGCACCCTTTTACTTAAAACGTCAATCAAGATTTATATGTTCATTTTTATGAATTCTTCCACTCGTCTCACAAGACAAGCAGTGCGTGAATTCGTATCAAATGGTTCAATATTGAATGTTCTAGTGTCGGTTAGACAATAAACAAGTCGAACATCTGAAAATATCGCAGCCGTAAAAGTTTCAGTGCAAAATTATGTTTTATGTAAATTTTTGCATAATGATGTTGATCTACACAATACTGCATCAAGACTTGCTTAAGAATATATATATATAAATATCAAGCGAAAAACGTTAACTCTAAGAACTCATCACAACCAAAGGAAGAACATACATAAATCACTAGTTGAAAACTAGTCACTAGTGGGATAAAATGAATAAGGTAAGACACCGCATGTTGGGCACCAAAGGTGCCACTATATGAAAAAAAAAAGTCCCGAATTTGTTTAAAATTTAAATTTCAATTCAAGAAGTTATATGCAATCAAGGTAATATCAGGTCGATATCCCCATGGCTGTTTTTTTCACATTTTCAAGACCGTACATATCCGTAAGTTTAAAAACCATGCACGTATGCATTGACATTGCATAAGTCTTTGACTGCTTGCTTCAGAGCATTTTGACCCTGAAATGCGTTCAAGTGACATGAATGCGCAAACATATGACTTTGTATGAGGATGAACATTTTCAATAACTGAAAATATCATGCTTGAATTTACACAAAAAATAAAAAGGAAAAAGAATCACCAGTCTGATCTCTGGTCCTGGCTGTCAGCCAATTATTTCCAACGAATATTTTATCACGTTTCCGTAGGTTCACATACAGAATTAAAATCGTACACTCTAAATAAAAACAAATAAGTAGGCAGTTGAAGACTGCTTCTGGTAAAAAGCGTTTATGTATCTATAAAATGTTGCGAAAATGTAAATAAACATTTTGCCAATGTATTTGTATTGTTTATGTTTCCTTTTCACTTGAAAGACATGATACACATACACATAATTTCCAATTTTTTTAAATTTTCAAGAATTTGAAGATTTCAGAGATAAATAGCAATTCTCACAGTAGGTGCTTTTAAGCTCTTCCACACTTATTATCTGATTATGAATTTTGAGAAATGTATTTATAAGATGAAGGCAACTTGTTATAAACACTGATTCTCTCATTTGCGTAAGTCAAGCAATAAAATATATTTATTTATAAATTAATTTCATACAGGATATAAATACATTTCACATTATGTGTTTCACAAAAGAAGCCGCATTTTGAATTTAAGTTAGAGAATACCAAAATATCATATCGACTATAGTTGAGGAGCATTTTTTAAAGGTTTTAACATACGCACTGTACATTAAACTTACAGTTCCCAATTAAGCGTTAACTAACCTGTAACGAGAAAGATAATAGAAATTTAAATAAATTTATTTTTAGGATTAGTGGATGTACAAATCGTAATACGCTGGTTACTTAAACTAGGAGAGTACCAATTTAAAATTGAATACCTAAAAGGTAAAGATAACAAAGTCGCCAATTTTTTAAGTAAGACAAAAATTAACGATGACGTTAAAGCCAAAGAGGGAGAGATGTCGGAGACCCCTCAGATAGAACATTTTTCGCCAATTTCAACCAAAAGTAATACAGAATCGGATGTTGTATTTAATAAAGAAGAAGAAAATACAATAGCAACCATATATTCAGCCGAGGAAGAGTTACTAAATCACAAAAGCATAAAAGAGGAAACAGTCAATAAATACAAGACTCAGATTATCTTAACAGATAATAAACACGAGACATAGAAATTATAAATGGGAAAAGGATAATTTACTTAGCTGAATATGACATGACAAGATTGACGAATATATTTAGGAGGTTTATAAAGATAGGCATAACAGGAATATATTCTGAACTTCCAGATCATCAATACAACATAGTTCAAGAGAAACTCAGTTAAACATATAAGGATATCCTTATATCATGTCAGAGAAAGTTTACATTCAGGAATACAAAGATCATTTAATCAAATTAAATACAAAGTATATTACCCAAAATTATTGGAATTAATACAAATAGTAATAAAACAGTGTGACATTTGTAAAGCGATTAAGTATGACCGTAACCCAATAAAAGCAAAATTGCAATTTAGTAAAAGACCAACGAATATAAATCAAATTATACATATAGACACTTATGATTTCAAGAAATGCAACTATTTAACGATTATCGACAAATTCTCAAAGTTTGGTGCCGCATATTTTCTAACAGATAGAAACCATATAACAATAATTGAAGCATTAGAAGAGCACTTTAATAAAGTAGGCAGGCCAAAAAAAGGTTATTGCAGATAGTGAGTTCAAAGCAATACAAATAAAACAATTTTTAGAAAAGGAAGAAATAAATTAGCAATTAACCAAACCTAATTCGCATACTGGCAATTCAGATGTGGAAAGTTTCCATAAGTCTTTGGCGGAAAAATTAAGAATAATTTTACTTAACGATAGTACTGTAACAACAAAGCAACCAATGCAACAAGCAGTATGAAATTATAATGAACGTTTTCATTCAACAGCAAAAGCTACAAGTCAACAGATACAATCAGGTAAGATTAGCTTAAAAAAGGTTTCCGAGAATTTAAGAGTGACCAAGAAGAAAAGTTTGAACAAACTTAATACTAAAAGAAAGCATTATGAAGAAAGAAGAACAGATTTCATTAAAAATTATAAGGCAGTTAAGCATAATAATAATAATAATAACGGCGGCGCTACAGTCCTAGGTGGACCTGGGCCTAACTTCTCAGCAACCACTCGTGTTGTGCGTGCTATTGTTCTCTCACGTGTGGAGGGGACCTACAATTTAATGCCGACTCCGAACGGCGAGTTTGAGAAGCCTTTTCTAGACAGTTATACTCTTTGAGCATTGTCAGTGACTCGAAAGAGGTGGAGCCGTGAACAATTTTTTTTTAATTGTTTGTCTGAACTTGGATTCGAACCTAGACTGTGAAAGTCTAGTGCGTATGGGTCGACTCACAAACCCACACGGCGCCCACTGTTAAGCATAAGCATCAACCGAAATATAAGAAAGCGAAGCAAGATAATATTCATTTCACAAATATTAAAAGACAACTTAAATTTTTAGCTGACGATTTGGATGCTTATACTGATAACAGTAGCACAAACTAATTGTCAACACTTCAACGCACAAGCAGCAAGGATTTGTGAAATTAAAATTAGTTGATGTTTCAATTACAAAAGAGACACACATTATATTACACATGATTGACCCAAGCAAAATTATAAAACTAGTGATAAACATATCTTTAATTTCTATACCTTTAGAACGCGAACATAGAGTCATATTGAATGAAGAAGTTAATAGCATATCAAACAAAGTCAGAACAATAATGCCAACAACAACAATAGAAAGAAAAGAGGCTACCGGCAGGGCTCATAGTTGGCACCACGGATTACACCCCCCTAAAGCTATACTTTGCATCACGCATTAGTGCACTCTACCCCACTGGGATGCATGGGAAGGAGGACGTCTCAGTCTCGTCCTTGATGTGGACGTATACACTCACGGCTTAAAAATGAACTGCGACGTCGGAGCGGGTGTTTACTCAGAAGCTCTTAACATATCCACTTCATTCAGACTTCCTGAATATGATAGCGTTTCCCAAGCGGTGCTCGTCGCTATTCGTGTCATATCTTAAGTTCACACCAGAGCACTAGACTACAACACAAAATAGCTGTATATGTTGACAGTCAAGCTCCAATAAGGGCTATTGAGTCGTCCCGCATAACCATTAATTTAATCAGGGAAATGTCGCTATGAGCTGGCTTAGCTGAAAGAACACCGCACCGTCACTTTAGTTAGGGTTCCTAGACACAGCAATATTCTGGGAAACGAGAAAGCTGACGAACTCGCAAGACTAGGATCCGCTCTGGATATCTGGAAAAGATATCCTCGACACAACTCGAACCGATGTAGCAAGACTTGTAGGAATCATCACAGGTCACTGGCCAATAGGCGAACACGCACGCTTTTGCACATGTCCATCACTTGCAAAAGCCAGACATTGAGCTGTGGTAGTACCTTTTTAAGGTTCCGTCTACAAAAACGGAACCTGTATAATTTCGGTGTGTCCGTCCGTCCGTCCGTCCGTCATGTCTATCACACTTTTTTATCTCCGAAGTTTACAAAGATATCGGCATGAAATTTTGGAATTAGGTACTTCAGACCTAGATGTCATTGCCTATGCAGCGATTTTAAAAAGTGGGGCCATTTAGGGGTGGCTCCAGTACAGGTGAAGTTAACATTAATTTTGAAAAATTGTCGCACCCCATCGACATATATATCAATCAACAGATTTTTGAAATGAGGTAGAGGTTGCCTTCAACAGTTTTTTGTCCAAAGTACCGTTTGGAAAATATGGAGCTCTAAAGTTTTTTTTAATGCATCCCCCCTGCCATTTCTAAACCAAAGAGTTTAAAAATCTGAAAAAATCACAAAAACTTTGCTTCATTGAGTACTTTTATTTAAAACCATTTCGAGCATTCTGGCCTTAATAGTTTTCGAAATTTTGGCAAAAAACGGTCAATCATCGACATGCGAATTTTAAATATCTGAAAACGCAGTTTTGTCGACCTCGGTGTAAGCATTAGGAAATGATAAATTTCAAAACATCGATTCCTGTTTGAGATATCTAAGATTTAAAATGATGACTATTTTTATTTTCGCACATAAATTTCATGCTGTGTTCGACCACTCTATTCGTTGATGAGTGTTATCTTTTGATCTCTACCCCTAAATGCCCAACAGAAATGAACACACAAACACCGCAGGCATGAGCAGTGATTAGGTATGTGTGTGATGGAAGGGATTTTCTGTGTTGGATAATCTTGGATAGAGGTAGAGATATGTGTATGGATGAATGTTTGTTTTTTTTGATTTATGAATGTATGAATGAAGGGTTAATTTGGGTTGAAGTTAGAAGAAAATTCAACTGAAATAGTTTGGAAACGTCGTTTGATATTCAGAAATCATCCATTAAAATTCTAGTAAAATGGACATCATTTCAGAAAAGAGGGCATTGTTTTGTTTTATGCGTTTTGCTTCTCGAACATAAAACACCAGCGTCAAATCATTCATTCATGAATCCATAGTTTAATTCTGGACAGAATTAACGCATCTTTGATGGTTCTGTCAGCAATAAACTACATTTCTTACAGACCTTCTTTACACGATTAAGAAATCTTGGCTCTGTAGAGCAGCGAATTTGTTACTATTCCTAATTATATATTTTCCGAAGCGGTTAACTGATGGATCGTCATTCCATTTTTCTTCCTCCAATTTTCCAATTTTGGATTCTGCGTAAGACTGTTCAGAAATTGTATAATAACATAAAGTGTTTGAGTACTATACACCAACTTAAATGAGATTCGACCCACATTAATTCATTTAGTTCTGTTATCATATTGAAGTAGAAGAAATGCTTTCAAAATTGTATCAACAATAAATTAAACTATCTTCGCTGTATAATAAATATACCAATCAAAAATTTGTTCCTTTAGCATAAAATGTATACGAGTATAATTTTTTTTTGATTGAATGCATTTAAAGACAAAAGGGGCACGTGCATTAGATATACGTACATGTTCAGCTCGAATCTCTAACCGAGTTGAAAAAAAAAATTATAGCCCACACATTGTGGGAATTTCATAAATTGGAGATCTGAGTAAACAACTAGTTAACATACATGTGGCGGCTTAGTTTCTTAGTAACCACTCGTGTGGTCCATGATATTGTTCTTTCGAGAGTGGAAGGGATCTACAGTTAAATGCTGACTCTGAACAGCGATATTGAGAAGCTTTTTCTATACAGTTATTGCCTACGAGCATTGTACTGACAATCGCCATTCGGAGTTGGCGAATCGAAAGAAGTGGAGCCATAATGGTGATTTTTCGGGAATCGAACCCAGACTTCGAGCATAGGAGTCGACGCACTTACCCACTGCGCCATTACACGCACATAATTCATTAGAACTTATTAAACCACCACTATTTGAGAATGTACATGTGTGCACCGATGAAAGCATCAAACTACATTCATTTTTAAAAGCCATTCGTTTTACCGCACAAAAATATCACTAAAAGCTAATCTTCCGAATTATATTTAAACGCAATAGTTTGACTTAGTACAAATGTATTTTTTTCATTACTATGGTTTTCTTTGAAGACTCATGTCATTCCACCTATTACTTAATCCTTTAATGGCGCAGAAGGGCGATGGGATTATTGCTGAACAAACTCTTTGATCTGATATTTCACGGGATAGGTCTATCCTACGATTTAAGTATATTCGGAAACAGAAATGAAAATTGGTTAAAATCTCTGTCTTATTTTTGGTTTATTGAAACCTATAATGTAGTAATGGTAACGTATTCACGAAAAAGAAAGATATGTATACATCAACGATTCCTTACTTGCTTGAACTCTGTCACGGAAATCGTTCCTTGTCGTTTTTGATTGATGGATTGTAAAATATTTGACATTTAACTGGATAATATACTTTATTTCATTAGAATTTATTTGCTTCCTTATCACGGTATTCTTATATACTAGTCTACTCATACATTTTTACAATTTCAAATTAAGTATTACTCGAAATGCTTCAATGAAACCTTAAATTTTCTTAAGCAGTAAACCGCACCAAAGAAGAAACCGAGATCAACAAGAAATCAAATAAAATAATCTTTCAGAAGTGCATAAGATCAGTTTGTCTCAAAGGAAACATCCAAACCATTAGAAGGAATATTTTTAAACCAAATGGGCAGATATTTTTCTTAATAATAATAATAATATAATAATGGCGGCGCTACAGTCCGAGGTGGACCTGGGCCTAGCTTCTCAGATATTTTTTCTTATTGACAGGAAATGACGAAATTAATATTAATAGTAGCTAAAATTTAGAAGTTCCAACAAGACATGTAATCCCACTTGCTCGTACCTATACCTGTGTGAAAGGGTTGTAATGCATGTCTTAAAATTCAACTAAAACAACTGAACCAACTGGAAAATTACTAAGATTTTTTACTGCGTTAAATTTTTCATTGAAATATTGAGATAAGTATATTTTTTAAATCCTAAAAATGTATTGGAACTATTTTATGACTACAGTCAATTATGTTTTTTAGTTACAAAGTTAAGCTGAGAATTCTGGAGACTGAATATAAAGAGGACGCTGCTTGTCACAAGCATTCGATGGTACATTCTGTGAGTTATTACCAATCTAAACCAAAAAGAACTACGACTAATATTGGAGGCTGATTAGTCAAAGATTGTTAGAAGAAGATTTGAAAAGAGTCGAATGTTTATCAATGTATCAGCCACAAATAGCATACTTTCATTAAAAAGCAGTAGTCAGAACAGTACTAATGTACGGAATTACAGTATATTGCGAAACTCTGAGGCTCTGTCTTGGCTTAGAAACAATGTGATGTCCAAGAAGGACATCGCTATATGTTCGGACAGCAAACTCTGTCACTTTTTATTTTCAGATCTCCCTGAACTGCCACTATAGATCTCCCTGAACTACAGTTGGCTGAGCATTTCACCATTCACTTTATGTGGGTGCCCGGACACATAAAATGCGAAGCCGATGAAATTGCCAGGCGTGAAACGGTCTCATCAGTCTTATCTAGTCTTATCTTTTGTCGCCTTCAACATCTTCCCCATCAAGTGTATTACTATTTGATCAGCTCAGCCCCTTTTGACTTGATATACACGACCATTTTGGGTGAAGCCTTATAATGCAAAACTGAAATTGGTCATTGCCCTTTATGACATTGATGGTTTAATATCGTTGCTAAATTCATGAACCATTTCTTGAAAAATCTGGCTAATTACATGGATATTCTGGTGCCAAAAGATATGTTAAAATTTATGTTCACCTCTTGAGCCAATTCTTTGAGATTCTTCGACAAACATCAGCTTCTTTACTAAACTTCAAATCTAAACTCCTCTTGCGCTCTTGTTATACCTCATAGCTTGAATACTGAATACTAACTTGTTATTCCTAAATTATTTTAGGTAGACAAATCACCCCTTTATAACTTTATTTTCATCGCCAGCATGTCGTCATTTCTTTCTCTGAACAGAAGTGTATTTCTCATATCAGAAAAAAATTTAAAAACATCTACATTTACATACAGCGAAACCTAGATGACGTACGTTTATAGAGCACGTAACTTTATTTAAAAAAAAAATTTACCCATGGACTGTTACGAAATTTTCGGATATTTCATGCTATTTGCTGCCATGCTTTAAAAACAAAACAAATCATTTGATTTATTTCACTTTCAAAATGTTGGCTTTTATACGCAATATACTCAAATTAAGTTTTGTTTACAATGTAGTAAATACAAATGGCAGTACCTGTACATACGTACTTAAATTCTTTGATGTAGGATGGCAGACAAAATGTTATATGTATTATCCAATTCTAACTTGAAATAGAATTTTATGAAAATTAAATTTTTATCTTTTAATGTGATTTCTGCAAAGCTAATGAAAGTCTGCGTTTTACAATCACACATAATGCATCTACATATACATACTCGTTTGTATCCGCAGTATACGAAAGAGTTATCTCTTTACCTGGAGTATAGGTCAGTTTAAATTAATCTCGTTACCGGTAAGTTTTTTTTTATTTATTTGGCTTCACTTCAACGTTTGTTTCATCCAATTACGTGATTGTCCTCTTCCATGTGTAATCTTCTTTCAAAAGTGCATGAGTGATTGATGTCGCTCAGTTGGAAGCTCACTTTTTGGCCGATCATTCAGTCTTATTAAAAAGATTTGATGCAGTGAAATTGAAAGCATCTGACTAAAATGTAATGTATAAATGTTTGCGTTATGTACTTAATTCTGGGGTTTTCTTTTAGTACTGTGCTCAAGTTCTACATGCGGCGTTACATACGAGTAGATTATAATGAGAAAAAGTAGTTTTTATTTCGTTTATCGACCTTAGCAATTTGTGTAGGCCCATCATAAAATGCATTCTGTGTAAAAATCACTTCTAATTTGTGATTTAAAAGACATGCGTAGAAGATTTTTTTTTTGTTTTTGAGAGCCAAATTAAGTTTTCTTTCTTTTCTATTTTAATTGCTTATCTACTTTTTTTATAATAAAATATTGAATTTTATATATTCTATATATTATATAAACTTTTTATTTTATTTAATAACGAAACAAAACTGTACATTATTATTATTTATTATTAAACATTCTTTATTGGTATACTATATTATTACAATATTTTTGTTACAAAAGAAAAGTTAACATGGCAAGATGCCGTCTGTTGTTAGTTGACGTTACATTAATAAAGAGAAACAATAAATCACAAAAGTAAAAAGATATTCTAGAGAATAGATATAGAAGAGAAGTGCGGTACTAAATAAAGCTATTTCGGTAATTCAAGGCATGAGTGCAAAAACGAAGAAGCAGGTTCCATCCCTCTGTTCTATTTAGAATATTCTTTGTTTCTTCAAGTGTGAGCGACTCTTTAGAGAAGTAAAGTAAACGCAATTCTAATAGTATAGGACAAATCGCGATAAAGTGGTAAATGTTCTCGTCCTCATTACGATTGCAAAGCGTGCAGATAGCATTAACATCATGTCGATGTGGCATGTAATTAAGTCTCAAGAGTTCGGTTCTAGCCCTAAATATTACACTTATTTGGTAAGTTGAATATTCTGTGCTAACATAGTTATGGGGCCCTAACGTATGGTTCAAAAGTTTATACACATGTCGCGAATCGTCGTGTTTTTTTATGCATTCATAGAGCTTATCTTCCCATTCATTGACATTTGCCTCTGTCCTAGTTGCCCGTACAGTGTACTTACTTCTAACTTACTGGCCCTCAGCGGGTTCTCTAAGCTAAACTTAATGTTACTCTATGTCTTTCGACCTAACCTAAATGATTTTGTTTTTTTAGATATAAATATGTGCAATAGATTTTCAGAAAAATTATTTAAAAAAAAACTTAAAACTGCACATTTTTGCCTTAAACTTAGATACTAACTTAAAAACTACCCTAAAATAACTTAATAACTAGCTTATAACCTAACTGCGCATATTTACATTTATACATACGTATATATGTACATATGTGGTTTTATATACATGTACAGATATGTATATATAACTCATATACATACATATATGTGTTCTTTTTTTTTTTTTTTTTTTTATTTATTTTTTTTTTTTTTTTATATATACATATGTATATACAGCTTATAAACTACCTAAGCTATGTAAGTCGGCCATAGGTTTGCAGCTGCTTGAGTGATAATTACGCGCTGCAAGACCGACTGTTTCCCATAAGGGGACCAGTATCTCCCGATCTAACCCGGGTCTAAAGGGTTCGACGAGGGAGTTTCCTCGCTTTTCAACCACCAGAACTTTTGATGCTGTATAGCAACATCCTGAACATCCTGAAAGACCGTGCTTATCAAAATGGAGAAATGCTTCTGGCCGGACGCTATACCGGCGTACCTTTTCATGGTATTGTGGGTTGGGGTAGTAAGCCCCGGAGATCAGATTATTGATCGAATCCATCGCTCTGGCAGTGTGACCTCGAACCATCTTCAGCAGAAAATTATCCACTCTGATCATGTTCGCCCTGTTGTATAGGACGTCATTGGAATAGAATTTTCTGTACTGGGACTCTGGTGTTATGTAAGTTTTATAGTTTATTTCTTTATTTCATCTATCAGATAATTTCTTTCAGACTACGATAACAATCAATACTATATTTTCTATGATATTACATGTATTAAGTTATTATAGATATTAAAAATAAGACATTGAATTTAAATATATCTCTAGAACAATTAATAAAAAAATCTATATTACAGCAAACTGAGTTAGCTTCTCTAATGCAACGTGATATCGGTTCATTTCAACCATAGTTAGTGCGATGAAATTTTTCATAAAAAATATAGAATTCGCGTAGATTTCTTGTGGGAGAATGTGAAATGAAAATTCAACATAGCGAGAAGAATAGGACATTTGATATGATACGTTAAAATATCTCTAATGAACATAATGGAAAAGTACTTCCGTCGTTCCTCAAGAGATTGTAATCCAATTAGTAAACATCTACTTTTATAAGAGGGCATCTCAAAGTCCCAATTCAGCTTAAAGATAACATATCTAGTGAATCTTCTTTGAACCCTTTCAATCCTATTAGATGACACAGAGTAATATGGATTCCAAACTGTACTACAGTATTCTAGACCAGATCTCACTAATGAAATAAAAATTGACTTTAATGCATAAGGATCTGTGAACTCTTTGGTATTCCGCTTAATAAACTCAAGCATCGAATTAGCTTTGTTGACAATATAATCAATATGAGGCAGAAAGGTAAGTTTAGTATCTAGAATAACACCAAGATCTTTTTTACAAGTTACCCTTTCTAAGTCAATATCTTCAACATTATAATTAATGTTTATTGTTGAGAACACGAAAAAATCTGACATTTGGAAATATTCAAATGTAGAGAATTAACCTCACACCATTGAATCAGCTTTATAAGATCATTTTGCAGAAGAACGCAATCGCTTCTAGAAGAAATTTTGCGATACAATTTAAGGTCATCCGCATAAAGCAAGCAGTGAGAATTCCTAAAGATTAATGGGTTGTCATTGACAAACAAAAGAAAAAGTAATGCACCCAAATGACTACCGTGAGGTACACCCGATGGTACATTAATGTGTTTTGATAAGTTATTATCTATTTTTACGATTTGAATTCGACGAGTCAAATAAGATTCGATCCAACTCAGAAAGCTAGAATGAAAACCTATACAAGAAAGTTTATGTAGCAATATCCTATGGTTTACCCTATCAAAAGCTTTGGCAAAATCCGTAAATATGATGTCTGTCTGTAACTTATTTTCAAAGTTTTTGATTATATGGTTTACTAAGATGGATAAATTGGTTGTAGTCGATTTACCGGGCATAAAACCGTGTTGGAAAACAGATATATGTTCTTTAATAAGAAAAAATATTTTATTACATACAATTTTTTCAAACAACTTAGGTATTACAGAGATCTTGCAAATAGGTCTATAATTTGTGATATCTTGTTTGGATCCAGATTTAAAAATTGGAGAAAGAAACGGAACTTTCCATTGATCCAGGAAGTTACCACTAGCAAGTGATAGATTGAATAGATAGGCAAGTGATTGAGCTAGCGTTAACGCACATTTCCTAATCAGCATAGGATGGATACCATCCGGCCCCTCTTTCTTTGTTGGATCTATTTTCAGTAAGGCCTCCTCTACTTCTGATATAGCTAAGTGTAGAAATCCAATGTCAACAAATTGGCATACATTTGTTAGCCTTTGATCAGAAGAAGATTCAGACGAATAAACGGATTCAAAGTAATCCGCAAAAAGATTGCAAATGGTCTGTATGTCACAAGTCATTGTACCAAGATAACTCATACAGTAAGGAAGACCATTCGTTTTGCGCTTTGTGTTTATGTAATTCCAAAACTTTTTACTATTTATTCTAAGTGTGGATTCTGCAGATAGAACATATTCACGGTACAAGGCTCTGCTAAGGGAATCAAATTCACGCTGTTTCGTGAAATAACTAGCTCGAATCATTGGATCCTCTCTATTACACTTGTATAATTTATATGCCTTATTTTTCTGATTCTTTAGCTTAATAAGCCTTTTATTAAACCAAATTGGATTACAGCTGCGTTTTAGCCTCTTTTTAGGTACGAACTGACTTACGCCATAATTTAAAATTGAAATAAATGACCCAAATGCGTTATCCAAATTATTAGGTAATAAAATATCATCCCACGCTTGTGAAGACAAAAACCGGTTCATTGCATCAAAGTTAGCATTTTCATAACTAAAAACATAAGTTTTTCCTACATTGTTCCTTTTTGAATAATCAAAAAAATGTATATTAATATCCAAGGCAAAATGGAAAATAGAGTTTCTGACAATAGGAAATTCTAACTTTTCAACTGAAATGTTAAATTCTTTGTCAACAAAAATTAAATCAAGAATATGATTAATGGTGCTCAAATACCCTTTGGAAATGAAGCGAAATACCTCGGGATGACTCTCGATGTAAAGCTCAAGTGGAAAGAACACGTCAAAAAGAAACGTGAAGAGCTCCAAATAAAATATAAAGACATGTACTGGCTTATTGGAAAATATTCCAAACTAAGTACTGAAAACAAATTGCTTATATACAAGCAACTGCTAAAACCCCTCTGGACATATGGTATACAACTATGGGGTTGTACCAAAGAAAGTAATAAAAATATACTACAAACTTTCCAAAATAAAGTACTAAGAACCATTGTCAACGCACCGTGGTACATACGCAACGACGATATCCACAGAGATCTCGGAATTGCATCAATCCAGGATGAAACGAAGAACATTGCTCGTAAGCATAAGCGTCGTCTGGAAGAGCACATAAACCCTGCTGTCCTTCCAATTCTTGACGAAAGTAATCTATTGCGCCGTCTTCAAAGGACTAAACCCCTTGACCTAGCACGGTGAATTCATCCCGCGCTTAGTTGCGCTATTAGCAGGAACTCTCAGTGGAGAATCTCTTGTAAAACGCGTCAAAATCGAGAAAATAAAACTGCTGGATAAGTGTCAAACTTAGTTGTAGTATGAATACATTTTATTTTATTTGAAGGCAGGTGTTTTTACTGGGTAAAAATCCCTTTCGCTATGAGGGAACGGTCCCCATAGTGTCTTTTGAAGATTTTCACCTACACAAGCTAAAAAAAAAAAAAAAAAAAAAAGAATATGATTAAAATCGTTAGGAAAACTATTTACTTGTATTAAATCATATTGACTAAAAAAATCGATTACTGATATTTCAATATCGCTATTTACATCATAAGGTATTAAATGTTTTTCATCCTCATCAAAGATCCATTTTATATATGCTAAATTAAAATCACCAGCACATAATACATGTTGATTGCTGTTTAAATTATCTAAAACATAACCAAAATTATTTAGATGTAAGTTATACAATTCAAGAGAACTCTTTGGCGGAATGTAGCTAACCTAACCTTCTAACCATACAGTGTCGAAGGCCTTCTCCAAATCAATCAGGCAGGCACCTGTACATTGTTTCTTGCTCTTGTTCCATTGGATATCCGACACCAGTTTCGACGCAGCATGAATAGTGTCATGCCCCGCTTTGAAACCGAATTGGTTATCCGGAATGATATGTTTGTCCTCAGCACACTTTAGTGGAGCTCTATTGACCACCCTCTCGAATACCTTGCTGATTTTCGGAAGGAGACTAATTGACCGGAGGTTGCACGGATAAGACGAGTCTTTTCCTCGTTTATATATGGGTTGTACAATTGCGGATTTCCAATGCTCAGGATAATGTGCATTATTCAGAGCATTGTTAAACAGAACTGTGTACATATTAACCATTTCTAAGGGAGATGCCTTAGCACAATGTTGGAGATCCCGTCGATTCCAACTGACTTTTTCTTCGAAGACCGCTTGGAGCTCTGTCTTCGATATGAACGGGGGATGAACCCTTTCATCGGCGATGGCATTATCTGCCATGTTTTCATCATTGTACACGACAAAGCCGCTGTTCTCAGATCGCCATTGTTGCATATCATCTCGAAGTTGAGAGTTGCTAACCAGCACGCGGTTCTCAAAGTCGTAATTCGGGCGAACACTCTCGTTCACCTTATATACTTCCTGAAAGACCGCGCCCAGTGCCTCCACTTTTTCCTGTGGATCTTCAACCACAAAGAAATTGTCATCAAGGACTGCGTTTACTGGATCAATACCCGCTATTGTCAGTATTTGTTCATTGTCCGTCGTTCTGGGAATCTTAAGACACGGAAGTTCGCTTTGCTTGCTGCTGCGGAAGAATTTGTTTATATGTGGAAACATACTCGGGTTGTTAGATTTTACAGCCCGAATCTTATTGTTCCAATACAAGTTAACAGAAATCCTATAATTCTGATTAATCAATGATTGAACGTTTTTAATGAGCGACTTCAGTGTCCTAATTTCCTCACTCTGTAAATCTGTCTGTCAGTAAATCGTCTGTACAAGGTTTTCAATCTTGACAGAACTCTACTTTTTTGTTGGTAGAGTGCGTCAATTGTGGCAATGCGGTATAAGTTTTCGATCTTGAGAAGCCTCTTCTGAAGACTATTGTTTGGCCCTTTAATTAAATAGTCAGCATTTGCTTTCAAGTTTCTGAGGTAGATTTGTACATATGTAGGTATCTTAAATGACAATTTTAATAAAATCCATGTGATTTCTGACATTTTTTCTTTTGTAATAATTTACTTATGTTAGGCATCAAATCGGATGTCGATAGTAACAACAAGTCACAAATACATGTGTTGCTCAGTAAGTGATGTGCGGTATTTATTTTTTACATAATTAAGATTTGGAAAAACCTTGTCACAAATATCTTTTGATCCAAAACTACTTAAGAACTGCAAGGCCAGGTTTGTTAATGAAGAAAGTTCTTTTGGTACTATTTTTCAAAAATCTGCAAAATCTTCTGAAGAATTTTTTGGTTTGCGGTTTTACTTTCTCGGTAAAAAGGTTTTTTTTAGCGAAAATTGATTTTGCTGTTCAGTGAGTTCTAACTGAATATTAGCAGGATAGGTAATTATTTTACTTAAAGTTATTATGAAGGGATTCAAAACAAATTGTATATTTTGCTTTTTAGTCTTAAAGTCCTCAATTCTGCTCTCAAATGACTGTAATAAACATTTAATTTTGGATTTGTACTTAGAACAGTTGATATTGGCGATATTGAGATTCTCTCTCAAGCCTTTGAGTGTGGGAAAAAGGTCAATATTTTATGTAGCTAAATTAATAAATTAAAAACAGATTTAATTTAGCTTTAAATCCACTTATCAAATTAAACATTATCGGAAATTAACAATTATTACCTTGTAATTTGAGATTCAAAATATTGAGGTAATTCGTAACGTCAACAAGAAATGCAAGATCACTCAACCAGGGTGTACTGTTCAGTAAATCAGTAAATCTTCTTCAAATAAAATTCTGGATTGACGTCTATGAAGAGCTTTTCCACGTATGTAATTTATGCAGCGTACTATTGGATCCATAATATCATCCAAATTCATGTCCTTTGCACATAAGGACTGACTGTTGTCAGTCATTGAAGGTGCACCATCAGTGCAAATGGATACCATTTTGTACCATGATAAATCCTTTTTTTCAATGAAAATATTTCTTCTACTTGGGTTGTAGTTTTCAGCTGACACAATTCTAGTAAATCTTGCAATAGATTCCATAACTGATCAACACACCGCACAAAAATAGCCAAGCGAGATGTACTCGTTAAATCGCATGTTTCGTCCAACGCCAATGGAAAATATTTGCACTTTGTTACGATTTCCTGAATCTATGCGCTGATATCAACTGCCATCTCCTCCACCCGTCTTGCCGTGTGACGTGAGAGTGAAACACTGTTGGCTTTAGATTTGACGTTTGTATCATTACAATTTTGAACAAAGTAAGCTTCTTTAACAATTTCTCCATTAGAGAAAGGCTTCTTCTTTTTCGCTAAAAGCTAAGACCTTGTGTCTTTTAACGAAAATATTTTTTGGTTGAATAATTCCCGTTTCTTTTTCTTTAAAAAATCTTCACTGATGTCACTTCCAACAGGATACTATTTATCAAAATTATTATGATTATGCTTATAATGCCTTTCTAAATTATATTTTTTTCAACTGCTACTGTAGTGAAGCAAAGTAAACTTATGGGTTTACGCGCCTTGTATTCTATAAAACAATATTTATTTTCCCAATTAACAATAAAAAACACGGTAGGACTCTTTCGATTTCGACGTACTTGGTTTGCTGTGAGCCGTCCTAAAACAAATAATTTTTTTTATTTTCCATTCAGAATAGGACATAGTAAAAAAGCTTAAATCAGCTGGCTTACCTTTGAACGCTAATGTAAACACTTTGTCACAACTTTTTGTGACCAATGAAAAATAACACACCGTCTTGAAGTTTCAAACACTCCAAATTACAGTGACTATTCTCTCTGGAATTCATATTACATCTCCCAGATTCTTCGCCAGCAAAGTATATTTTTAATTCTTTTTTTGTCGGACAAAGTACACTCACACCTCGCTTTGCACGGTAGTTAGGGGAATGAAAAGCTTCGTGCAAGGCGAAGTCGCGCAAAGGTGAAACCGCGGAGAGTGAAGTATGAGTGCATCTGCAACGGTATGGGTCTGCATCTATGCTGGCGAAATGGTTTTTTTATAATTTTTTCATTGTAAACATTGTGATAATAAACTGTAGCAACGGAAGTAAGAAACTGATTAGTGGTTTCGATCAATGTAATTACAAAGGATATTAACATGCTTCCATGTTTTTATAATCGACTCAATGGTGCGCACAAAGGATATTTGTTATATAACGGGATTTTGCGCACAGGGGATATACTTTTTGCCTTTTTAGGTTTTTCCGACACATTTGTTTAATCAAAAACTGACTGAATCTACGTGTGCCTACTGAAATACTAAAATTTGAGGCATGATGTGCACGCTATACTTTGGCATAAAATTTCAAATTCCTTACGTGGGCCATCTAAAATTCTTTTTGAGCATTTCTGCTGTTGAGCAGTCTTGGTCTAGAACAATTATTTTTCGAATATTCAGTCCTATCTGCAATTTTTATTAAGCACTTGAATGCGTTTTAGGTTAGGCAATCGTTTCAAAAAATGTGACCTTTGTACGCAATTATAGGCACGGAAATCTTAAACTTTATAAGTCAATAAAATATATTCACACTTTCACATTTTCTGTCCCATTCATATGTCCTTCGCTGTTGCACTGTTATCGGTTAAATTCAATATACATATATGTGTATACAATACACATTAATTATCACATAAAAAAACGCTGTAGAATGAATTTTATATTCTTGGTATGTGTTGGAATACGACACATTTTATTCTTCCAGTGTGTGGTCCAATGCGAACCCAGCAGAAAATGTGTTCAAATTTATAAGGCTAAGGGAAAAATAAGGGATACGAAACGGAGAACACTTACTGTATAATTATAAAAAGCCTTAAGTAAGCCTTACAATAACGCTTAGATAAACCATATTATATGGAATAAATAAGACAATAAGAAATATCTCTTACATATTACTTATTTTCTGTGGGTGCCGTGGCGTAGTGGGTAGGTGCGTCGACTCCTACGCTCGAGATCGTCGGTTCGAATCTCGAAAAAAACATCAAACATTTTTTCACGGCTCCACCTCTTTCGAGTCACTGACAATGCTCAAAGAGTATAACTGTCTAGAAAAAGCTTCTCTAACTCGCCGTTCGGAGTCGGCATTAAACTGTAGGTCCCCTCCGCTCGTGACAGAACAATAGCACGCACAACACGAGTGGCTGCTGAGAAGCTAGGCCCAAGTCCACCTCGGACTGTAGCGCCGCCATTATTATTATTATTAGGAAGCTTTGATTACCTTATGTAAGCCTTATTATAATGGATAAATTCTGCTTTGGTTACCTGATACACGCCTTATTATAAAGATATAATAATAAATTTAAAAATAATAAAAATGCATATTCATTTTAACAAATTTATTTTGTTTACAGATAAATAATCTTACTATATCCCTTATAATAAGGCATATATGGATATAGTTAATGCTTATTTTATGCATTATAATAATGCTTAAAATAAGGCAGAGATAATGTATGCCTTATGCCCAATCTCATCGCAATGGCAAAATAAGGAATAAAATAAGGAATACTGCATGCGATCTGGATTCCTTATGAGTAATAAGACTTACATACTAAGGCTTAGATTATATTGTAATAAGTCTTATATAACCATTATATTGTTTATTGGGAAGCCACGAAGTTTTGACAACCACAACAGGAACACAAAAAACGTTTCGTCGATTCCTCATGTTTACTAAGAACGAACTTGATAATAAAAATACATCTTTCCCGTAGTTTTCCTCGGCTAATATAATCTTTGCTTATTTGAGGTAAAGTCTCGCATCACTTCACTCATCGTCGCATTTTCCCTAATTTTAAATCAATTTCTGTGAATTCTGAATTTAAACAACTTTTAAAAAAAGTTGGAACGGTTCACAAACTTTAATTTTCTTCCGCGAAATGGTCTCAGCTGGTGCGCATACATACAAATTTTATATTTTCTTTCATTCACTCGTCGTTATCTTCCGGAGTCACCTGCCACGTGGAACGACTTTGGAGCACAAGATCAACCAAAGTTAAAGCAAGTAAAAAGTTTACGTTTTACATTTATTTCGAACAGATTACGAGAACAGTTATCAAACAATTTTCTTCTTTAATAAACACAACCAGCATTGAAGATATAAAATAACAAAGGAGACTTTAACCCTATGGTTTATCCGATGAAAGTTTAGAATAACTTAGTTTGCCATGACCGAAGTAATGTAAATATAGAGAAAAGAGGAATCCTTCAAATTGGCTAGCATTAATTCGCCTGCCAACTTGGGCAGGACATCGCCGACCCCATCACCACCTCCACCACGAAAATGTCGGTTTAGATGTCTACAAAAGTAAACTTGTAAGTTGAAAGGATACGTATCATACATGCTGTGCGTGTATTCAACACAAACATAGAAAGAGTCGTTTTCGTGACAGTTTTAAAAAGTGGCAATCACATTTTCTCTTCCAAATTGGTCTTTATATGCCTTTTCGGACTTTACGAGAGATGAAAAATCCAAATAACTTTATTTCAATTAAGTTTGAGCACCGAGAATGGAAAAATGTTTTATTTTCTTCTTTGCTTTTATTTTGTTTTGTTTTGAGAACATTTAATCTTAATAATGGAATCATGGCAGGAACTCAAAGCGAATTAAGATACCTAATATCTATTTCAGAGAAAAGTTCTTGTCACTCTCTCTCTCCGTACAAATGTATATATATATGTATCACATACATACGGCGTTACGTTCAAATGCGATGGATTTTGAATTAAAAGTCAAACGCATCAACCCTCTCTAGAGTGTGGGTAGTACGTCCAAGACTTCAACAAATTTGATAGGACTAAATAAAGCCACGAGTTATCTGGAATATAGTTGGCTTTTCCATATTCTCTTCCCTATATGAGAGGTATTTGAATGCGAACAGAGAAAACAAAACTTGAGCATCTTTTGTTCTATGTTCTTTCTTGATTCAGATTGATAAGCGAAAATGAAATTAGGACCAATTGTTGTTTACAAGTTCAATTTCCTCAATTCAGATCTGAATCTCTGCTTGTATAATTGTGACCTCGGACATAAAAGCAAGCATTATCTATATCAATTCAATGGAATTAAATAAATTAATTAAACTTATTTATTTCCGAAAATTTAAATTAAATATGACTGATGAAATTTGTTCTTTGTTTCCTTGTTTATATGGTATTCAAAAACAAATTAAATTCACGTGCACTTCACATTTTTACAGGACGCTTACAAACAATTTTCCAGGGAAATAAATTGAGAATTAAAAATGAAATCTCTTCAAGAATTCTTACAGTTCTTTCCTGTTTAATATAATAATTTAGTAAAGGCCGAAGAAATATTCTGATGGATGACTTCAATGCTCACGTGGGTGTGGATGCAACAACATGGGGGAGTGTGATTGGGAGGAACGGCGATCCTCATCAAAACATGAACGGAGAGAAGATGTTGGATTTTTGCTGTGCAAATGGCATGACCATTATGAACACATTCTTTCCACACAAAGGCATCCATAAATACACATGGTACCATCAGTCTTCAACAGAAAACGTTGATAGATTTCTTTGTGGTACCATCGTGTGTGAAACGGTTGGTTTGTGACGTTCGTGTGTTGAGAGGGGCTGAACTGTCAACTGATCATCACCTGGTGTTGTGTAATCTGTATCTTACTGATAAAGTATCTCTTCTGCCAAGGCGGAAACCAAGAGTGGTTACATTACACGCATACGGTGGGAGAAACTACAGAACAGTGGAGTGCAGCAACATTTTGCACGGCGCATATCCGAAGGGCTTGAGCAAATTTCAACTGTTCCATCGCATGTAGAGGACGAATAGCGACTGTTCTCAACAGCTGTCATTGCTTCTGCACGTGATGTTTGTAGGGTGAAGCGGCTTGGTGTGGCGGCTGGTGGTGAGAAAAGAACTGCGTGGTTTAAAACACCCGGAGTTCAAGAAGCCATCAGAGAGAAGAAGAAGACCTACAGAGACTGGATTCTCTTGGGGAACTCAGATTCTCATGACCGGTACACTGAGGCGCGAAGAAGTTGCAAATTGGCTGTGCGAGCAGCTAAAGAGCAGACTTGGAACGAGTTCGGCGAGAAGTTGGAAAGCGACCATAGATCTGCGAAAAAGGTGTTCTGGCAAACCATTCGCCGGCTCAGAGGGAGGAATTACAATACCATCGAAGGAGTCAAATCCAAAGATGGCGAGTTACTTTCCAATGAGGTGGACATCTTGCGCAGATGGAGCGAGCACTTTTCGTAGCTGCTCAATCCCGAACAGGGCACTGAGGGTGACAGACATGTAGACTTGAGTAGGGCGCAGAAAAGTCAAACGGTGGAGGAAGTCATTTTAGCGATTGAATCGCTAAAAGCTGGCAAATCCGCCGGTGTGGATGAAACCCGGCCAGAAATGCTTAAGGCTATGGGTAAAGAGGGAGTTTTATGGCTCTCTCGTGTCATTAAGGTGGCTTGGGAACGCGGTGAAACACCTGGTGATTGGCAGACTGGGGTGATTGTCCCTCTCTTCAAAAAGGGGGACAAAAAAGAGTGCTCCAACTACAGGGGCATATCTCTTTTAAGTCTCCCTATGGCTATGGTCGAATCCAGGATGGGAGATGAGCAGTGCGGTTTTCGTCCTGGCAGATGTACAACCGACCAGCTTTTCAATCTAAGAATGGTACTTGAGAAGGCTTGGGAGTACGCCAAACCGATCTACAGTTGTTTTATAGATTTGGAAAAGGCATACGACCGAGTTCCTCGAGGTAAACTCTGGAGTGTTCTGCAGTGCCATTCAGTCTCTATACACAAACTGTAGTAGCTGTGTTCGGGTTAACGGTAGTAAATCAACACCTTTCACCGTGGGCGTTGGACTTCGCCAAGGGTGCGTTTTATCACCTCTCCTTTTCATTATATATATGGACTGGATGTTACAGCGCAGTCGAGGCGAGGAATGTTTCACATTGGAAGAGTTGAGGGTAAGTCATCTTCTTTTTGCAGGTGACTTAGTCATCCTCACATTCTCCCAGATAGAACTCCAGCGCACGCTAGATACGTTTGTGGCCGCATGTGCTGATGCTGGGATGAAGGCTAACGTGGATAAATCCGAGGTTATGGTTATTTCCAGAACCCCTGTTCAATGCACTCTACATGTTAGTGGAGTCCCATTGAAACAGGTGGAGAAGTTCAAGTATCTCGGGGTCTTCTTCACGAGTGATGGGAGGAATAATGCTGAGCTTTCCTGTAGGATTAGTCAAGCTGGGTCAATTTTGAAACAGCTTGGTCGATCTGTAATCAGGAAGGCCGAGCTTGGTGTCAAAGCCAAGTTGGCGGTTTTTAACGCAGTATCTGTTCCAACTCTCACCCATGGTCATGACATTTGGGTAATGACCGAAGGAATAAGACCATGGTCACGTGGCACGAATGTCCCCATCATCACGACTTGGCAGACCTAGGACGAGATGGTTGGACCAAGTCCAAACACTCGCCTGGTTGCGCTTGGGCATAGCTCCTGATGAGTTAGAGTCGATGGCGGAGGATCGAGTGACCTGGAGATCTCTCGTGCATGCATTGCCCCCGCGACCCCTTTATTGGAACATGCGGGTCATTGAAAAGGAAATGAGAAGAAATATGCACATACATACGAGTATGTATGTATGTATACTATACAATTCCCAAGAACTTTCGTTCAGAAATGTGTCTGCCAAAGTATAATGTACCTAATCCCAAACTTATGAAGCTAAACGAACTCGTGTGAAATAAAAGTTTGGAAATTACTTGTATTTTATAGATGTGAGAAGTTGTGGTAGAAGTCAAAAAGGAAAGATAACGTAAATTAGATTTTTGTACGTAATCTTTGGTAAAAGAGAAATAATTTCTAAATATAAATTGGTGTAGATAATACTGGTTGAGAGTAATACAGGATCTCTGCGAAAATTTGTAGTTTTTTACTCTGATTGCTTTATTTCTTTTCGGCAAATTCCTAAAGATTACTAAAGGCTCCTAAAGATATTAAGTCGAATGTATATGTAGACTAACATCTGACACTTTGATAGGAAAAACAATGGAAATATTTTTGTTAACAAAAGTGTTGCAGTAGTGTCGTCGGAATCGGTACTGAGTATTTGGAAGAATCATTTGTGCAGACTGTTAAACGGTGATGAAGACACAAATTTCGCTGTTAGGCAGAATGTTCCATCCAATTTGGACGATGATAAATTAAAACAAGGTCTAAGGGTCTCAGGTTTTCAGGGTCTCAGGGTCTCAGGTTTTCAGGGTCTCAGGGTCTCAGGGTTTCAGGGTTTCAGTGTCTCAGGGTCTCAGGGTCTCAGGGTCTCAGGGTCTCAAGGTCTCAGGGTCCCAGAGTCTCAGGGTCTCAGGGTCTCAGGGTATTAGGGTCTCAGGGTCTTAGTGTAGTGTAATCGTGTGGTGTGTGTCGTGGGGTCAACACGTACTCATAGACTGTGCTGATTTCTTTTTTTCTTTAAGTAGTGTCTGTTAATTAAAATAACAAAATGCCCTGTGTATGTAAACTTAAAGTTGATTAAATGTGTGGGGTGTAACGAATTTTTTCACTGCAACTGTGTCAACATAAAACCAGCTGATATAGAATTCCTCCAAAAATCAAAGAAGCAGTTTTAGTGTAAGACCTGCACTGCTGCGAGAAGGAATTCTCTTCGCTCTCCCCCTCTCAACAATTCCACCAAAGAGCAAGGGCTATCACTACAGTTGCATGAAAGTTGCCGCCCTGCTCTTATTGTAGATGAGCTTCCATCTTTGCTTCCAACGTCATCAAAGGAAGAGCAGTTTATACAACAATCTTTACTTAATCAACAACAGGCAGCACAACAACAACAACCACCTCAGACTTTAAATCAACAGCTAAACAACAAGGAAATAGCGTTAGAGCATGTCTACAAAGAAATAGTCGCGCTCTGATCTGAGAATGCACTTGCTCTCTCACTGATTAATGGTCCCCAAGAAGAGAAAAACAAACTTACGCAAGTAGTCAATGGCCTCCGAAGGGAACTAGATTTTTTGCAACAGGAGAAGAAAGAGAAATGTGTAGAGATAGTGGGCGTTCCTAATCTTAGTAACATTAATGCTCTTGACTGTGCGCTACAAATTTTTTCAAAGGGTATATGCGCAGATGTTTCTGAAGCGGATATCGATAATTGCTATGTAAAAAAAATTAAATGGAAAAATGATTCGGATGGTGGTACTTCTAAGGTACTTGTGAATGAATGATGTGATGAATAATGAAAAAAAAAGACAGAAATAAGAATAATTTAACAACAAACATTTTTATTTATTTTTTTAAGTGTGAAGAGTGCGCTAGTAAAATTCTTAATCTCTATTTAAAGAAACTCGATATTCTCATTAACAATTTTACTCAAAGTTTGAATGAGCTAAAGAGTGATTGTTCACATTTTTTTTCATTAAACTCTGTTGAATCACCTCATTTCCCAAACATTAATACTCGTGAGCAGACTAGCAATGTGGGCGTTTTAACACGCAATCAAAGAAAAGAAAAAATTGCCAATACCGGTTCAAAAATTAATAAGAATTCAGCATCTGCCTCGTCTCGGACATCGGCAGTTCAACCAAAGGTTCACCATCCATGGCGGCAATGAGTTTGAGTAAACGTCAAATCAATAAATCTCATCTCACTCCAATTGGTAAAGCTCGTGCCTCTCCAATTCTTGGAAGACAAGCGGATTCTCCTTCTATTTTGTCTGCTGCTCCTTCTGACACTAGTAACGCTACAAAGGTCAATGACGTCAACTCTGTCGCTGATAACCACCCAGATACAATCGAAGATCTGAATGCTCTCCATTCAAATTCAACGGTTCCTGTTCCGCTCCCAAGTATAAGTTCCAAATGTGTCAATACTGAGAGCGAAAAAGTTGTAAACAAATGCGAAGATCATTGGAATGTAGTGATGCGCAACAATTCAAACCGAAATCAACAGCGTGTTGTTATTGGAAAAGATATTAATTCATCTTTATATCCTATTATTACGTCAAAATGGCTTCATTTATCCAAGTTTAGATCAGATACCGCTCCAGAAGAGGTGGTAAACTACATCTCTAATAAAACAAATATTCCACAGGGTCAATTCAAATGTTTCAAGTTGATTAAAAGAGGAATTGAGCCATCTGAAATCAAACATGTTAATTTTAAATTGAGTGTACCGGTTGACAGTTTCAACGAAATCTTTAATAATCCTGAAATCTGGCCTTACGCTGTTAAAGTTAAAAGGTTTATTAACTGTCCAAAAAACGAGGTAGTTGCCACGTTAGAATCAACGATTCATTAAGTAATGGTGCGATTGGAGCTGTTGCATCGACTTCGAATATTACACCTACTGTTATTGGTAGCAAAACGCTTTTAGTTTATTATCAAAACGTAGGAGGATTAAGAACAAAATTTGAAGAAAGTGGTAATAACGATAGTCATCATACAAGTGAAATTTTTGATTCTAATTTGTACAATGTTTTTAGGAAAAATAGAAATAATTGAATTACAGACAAGAAAAATGGTGGTGGCGTACTAATTGCAATCCGATCTGTTTTATTCTCGGAGGTTATAGAACTGCCTTCACATTCTTACCCATCAGAAAATAATTTTGATGTTGCTCAGTTAATTGTTCGTTTAAAGTTAGATGAAACAGATTTGTTTGTTATGGTTAGCTACATTCCACCTAAAAGTTGTCTGAGTCTTTATGAACTTCATTTGAAAAATTTGGAAGTCATCCTTAAAAATATGAATTCTTCCCATCTTCTTCTTATGTGCTGGTGATTTTAATTTGAGTAACATCAAATGGGTTCACGACTCAGATGATTGTAATTTAATACCGTTCAATGTAAATACGGATATAGAAATATCGGTCATTGATTTCTTTAGTCGTTTTAATTTAGTTCAAATCAATAACATTCCCAATGATTTTAATAATATATTAGACTTAATACTCTTAGATAAAGAACTTATTGTATTGGTTGAAAAAACTGACTCTCCACTGTTAAGAAATTCTATTTTTCATTATGCTATTGATATAAGCTTTAGTTTATATAATTATTTAAAAAAAAGATCATGCAACACTTTCGTCTATGACTTTAAAAAGGCAAACTTTGATGCAATGAACGAGTTTTTTTTGTCTTCAATCATGGGATGATATTTTACATTCACAGAATTTGCAATCCGCGTAAGAGACATTTGTCTCCACGTTAAAATTCGCAATAGATCAATTTGTTCCTAAAAAAAAGTTAAATAAAAATACGAATTCCATCTGGTTTAATAAGAGGCTCTGCAAATTGAAAAATCAAAAAAACAAGGCCTATAAATTATATAAATGTAATAAAGAGGCCCTGCGCTCTAGTTATTTCAATAAACAAAAGGAATTTGATTTACTCAATCGGTTTTTATATAAGAATTTTGTTCTGTCTACTGACTCTAAACTAAAAAATGATAGTAGACATTTTTGGAATTTTATTAATGCAAAATGTAATACAAATGGTTTGCCAAATTGTATGAGCTATTCAGGTACGAACAGTAGTTATGTGTAAACTATTTGTAATATGTTTGCTTTCAATCAGTCTATTCATCTTCTTCAGTTAATGAGAATGATTTTTCTCATTTGAATGAAATCTTCGACGTTGGGCTGCTGGAATTAACAAGGGTAGAGATTGAAACCGGTCTACTTGAACTAGATACAAGTAAGAAAGTTGATCCGGATGGTTTTGCTCCATTAGTCTCAAATAAATGTGCATTAACCATTGCTGGTCCACTAACAAGCTTATTTAATGATTCTCTTGCGCCTGGCGAATTCTTAGATGAATGGAAAATGTCTTTTCTTTCTCCTATTTTTAAATCAGGTTCCAAGCAAGAAATGACAGATTATAGACCCATTAGTAAATTATCTACTATACCAAAACTTTTTGAAAAGCTTGTCTATAAAAAACTGTTCTTTTTTGTCAAAGAAAAAATATCCATCTTTCAACATGGATTTGTTTCAGGGAGGTCGGCGACAACCAATTTACAAGTTTTAACTAACCATATTGTAAAGAATTTTTCAAATAAAAGCCAAAGCCAAAGACATCATTTTTACGGACTTTGCCAAGGCGTTTGATAGGGTCAAACATAAGATTTTAAAATTTTGTATTTTAATCTGACAATAAATTATTTTACTGTATAAACTTTCGAAGTCAGGAATCCACTCATCATTTTTTAAATGGATTAAATCCTATTTATTTGGAATGTGGAATGTGAGGTCCCTGAACAGACCACGTGCAGCCGATGAACTCGCGGAGGCCCTAGACTGCTATAAAGCAGACGTTACCGCAATCCAGGAAGTGCGATGGGATGGGCCGGGCTAAAATAGGATGAAAAACTGCGATATCTACTACGGCGACTGTTACAGAGAGCGAAGGCAGCGATTATTTGGATGTGGATTTGTTGTTTGAGGCAGACTTAAGCAAAAAGTCTTCAGCTTTAAGTACATAAGCGAGCGCCTCATAACAATCCGCATCAAGGCTAAATTCGGCAACATCAGCCTAATCTGCGCCCACGCCCCAACAGAGGACAAAGATGACGATAGCAAAGATGACTTCTATGATCTCCTAGAAAGAACGTACGATCAATGCCCCAGCTACGACACCAAGATCGTTCTAGGAGATTTTAACGCTAAGCTGGGTAAAGAGGACATCTTTGCTAGAGTCATCGGTAAACACAGCCTGCACGACACCACGTCCGAAAACGGACTCAGGCTGGTGGACTTTGTTACGGGGCGAAACCTCTCTGTAGCTAGTAAGCAGTTCCCACACCTCAACATCCATAAAGGGACCTAGCGGTCCCCTGATCATTCAACCGTCAACCAGATTGATCACGTTGCGATCGACGTCAGACACTCCTCCAGTATTCTTGATGTCCGAACGTTCCGAGGCGCCAACATCGACTCGGACCATTTCCTTGTTGTAGCCAAGGTAAGGACACGAATATCGAGAGAACAACGGAGTCGAGGAAGACAACCACGGTTTGACGTCGAAAAGCTACAATCGCAACAGACTGCCAGGAACTTTGCCGATCGAGTCTCCCTGAAACTCTCCGAAAGTTCGACACTAACAATCCTGCACTAACAATAGACGAAGCATGGAAACGTTGTCAAAGAGCCATCAGAGAAGCCGCTACTGATGTGCTGGGTTTTAAAACACCACCTAGGAAAAACCCCTGGTTTGACAAAGGACACAAATACCGCTGTCAGGCAGAATGTTCCACTCAACACAACGGACGATGATAGAAGAGAATACCGTCCCCCCGACCTAGACGAAGTCAAGATAGCGATATCGAGACTGAAGTCTAATAAAGCTGCTGGTGCAGATAGTCTGCCCGCCGAAATGTTTAAAGCAGCTGGAGGTGATCTGGTAGAGCGCATGTACCAGCTTATCCGTAAGATATGATCGGAGGAAATCATGCCCGCTGAGTGGAATCTCAGTATCGTTTGCCCGATCCACAAGAAAGGAAACCCCTTTGTCTGCGCCAACTATCGAGGGATAAGTCTCCTTAACATCGGCTACAAGATCTTCTCTGCCGTTTTGTGTTTCAGGCCCGGGAAGTCCACCATCGATCAAATTTTCACACTGCGGCAGATCCTGGAGAAGACCCAGGAAATGCAGATCGACACACACCATCTATTTGTCGATTTCAAGGCCGCATATGACAGCGTGCATAGAGACGAGCTATACAGCGCCATGTCTAGTTTTGACATTCCTGCTAAACTCGTCAGACTGAGCAGGATGACGATGGAGAACTCTCGCTGCTCCGTCAAGGTCGGTAACGAACTCACCGAGACCTTCAATGTCAAAAAAGGTTTTAGACAAGGCGACGCGCTGTCATGTGATTTCTTTAACATCATTCTTGAGAAGATCGTACAAAACTCACTGGCCAACACAAGAGGCACGATCTTCCAAAAGTCCGTTCAACTGCTAGCTTACGCGGATGACATTGACGTGATTGGGCGAACACAGCGAGCCGTCAATGATGCGTTTGCTGGCATTGAAACGGAAGCGCCTAAAATGGGTCTGGCGGTATGCGAGGGCAAAACCAAGTATATGCTGTTATCGAGAAAGAACGCATAACAACGACGACTTGGCCAAAACGTCACCATAGGGAGCCATAACTTTGAGGTAGTGAAGGAGTTCGTCTACCTCGGCTCTGCGGTAAATAGTACAAATAACATCAGTATCGAGATCAAGCGCAAAATAACTCTTGCCAACCGCTGTTTTTATGGGCTCAAAACGCAATTGAGTAGTAGAGCCCTCTCTCGGAAGACCAAGCTGACTCTATACAAGACCTTGATCATCCCAGTCCTGCTTTACAGCGCTGAGGCATGGAAAATATCCCAACCGGATGAACAGTGTCTTGGTCTTTTCGAGAGAAAAGTTCGGCACTATTTAAATAAAACTCAAATGGAAATGGGTCATGAAATTGATACCCGGTCCACTTTTCGAAATGTAGAAAAATCTGAAATCTGTAATTATCCAGCTATTATTATAAAAGGCGACGTGTTTAAACTTCAGTTGTTTTTTAACGTCAGTATATTCAAGTATATTAAAGCTTTTGGTGCAGTGTTCTTTTTTTTAAATAAATTTTATCTTTTACACAAAATGGGAAGAAATAAGACTGCTGTGTGGAAATATTTTGATAAAATGGATAACATGGTTAAATGCAAATTTTGCACCAAGGCGTACTATCTTAATACCTCATAGTACCATAATACATAAAAGTATTATCTTTTATAAGAAAAACGTAATGCCACTAAGTTTTTTTTATATTTTCTTAGTAATTAATTGTTATTTAATAAATTAATAATTTTTCGGTTAGGTTAGGTCGAAAGACATTAAGACAAATAAGATTTAGATTAGGTTAGAGTGCCTATGAAAGGCCAGTAAGTTACAATTGAAATATCTGTTCTTAGTATAAACTAGTTTAAGCACTTTTGTTCCTAGTATTTAAGGTATTATAAATGAAAATAAAAACGAAAATGCAAAAAAGTGCTATTTCTTACCCTCAAAGGGCAAATACTGGAGGTGTGACGGATATCCGGTAAGTATTCGGTATCCGGCCTATCCGGCTTCTTTTATAATATCCGGCTGGAGCCGAATAATCTTTTCATAAATCGAATGCCGAATAGTCGCTTTTTCAGTAAAAAAAAAACAACAAACTAGAAAACAATTAAATATTGAAAGTTTACTAAAGTCAAATTATGGTGAATGAAAATTAGTTTTTCTGCATTCAAGGATAATAATGTATTACGTTTGTTTTCGTATACGATACGTGCTTCAGAAAAGAGTCTCTCACTGTATACACTGCTACATGGAGATGAAAAATAATTTTTAGCAAATTTGGGCAAAATTGGGTACTGTCTTCCATTTACTGACCACCAAGCCCAAGGGTCACTAATAAACTGTTTTGAGATATAAGTCAAGCTCATTGGCGGTATTTTTTTAAGACTCAATCTGACAAGTCTTCCGCAACCTCTTCAAAAATGCCACAAAACCATTGCTCCGTTCAAAATAAACTGTTTTGAGATATAAGTCAAGCTCATTGGCGGTATTTTTTTAAGACTCAATCTAACATGTCTTCCGCAACCTCTTCAAAAATGCCCCAAAACCATTGCTGTGTAGAAAGAAAGAATATCTTGTGGAGGAGAAGGAAAAAAAACGACCAAATCGCTATTCGGTACAACTCTAGTAAATACCGAGTATTTTTCCATCACTAATCATGACGCAAAAAAGGTCAAAGTTCTGTACAGGCGTATTTAAAGTGGGCTCCAAATATTATAAAAAAAATTTAAAAAGTTTCCTAACGATGTACTGCAATATCTACATAACGAGAAACAGCGCATTAAAAACATCCCCCCATTTCAAATAAATAGCTGAGTCAGTCTTGCTATACATAAAAATTCGCAAAACACAAAATGAAAGCAAAATGAAAAAAGGATTAAAAATTGCACGAACGCCACCATGAAACAGCAATAACAATTGCAATACGGCACTGATACCGGCACAGGTGTCCAAACGGATTCGATCCGCAAATTAAGGCCGTAGTAAATATGTCCATATTAAACCTAAAGGCACTAATCGAGGGGTTCATGGCTTCGTTATTGGATGATAGACTAAAGAATTTGCCGACGAAGACCGATTTAGCTGACATATACCATAAGATGCAGGCACTGCGTGCTGACAACATTGCTCTGAAGGCCAAGATGCTGCTTATGGAAGATCGTTGTATATCCTTAGAGCGTAAAATTAAATTCTTGGAAAATAGAGCGAATGAGAATAATATTGTGGTACTTATTCTAACGCAGAGGCATGGACAATATCTCAAACGGATGAACAGTCTCTTGGTCTTTTCGAGAGAAATTTTCTGCGCGCGATCTTTGGTCCTGTTTGCGTTGATGGCATTTGGAGGAGAAGGTTCAACCACGAACTGTATGGGCTGTACAGCGACATGAGTCTAGCCAGGCGTCTATGGATCCAACGCCTAAGATGGCTAGGCCATTTAGAGCGTATGAACAACTTAGCTCCTGCCCGAAGAGTCTTTGGGACAACGCAACAGAGGACGTCCACGTACAAGGTGGCGCACACAAGTCGAGGCGGACCTCGGCCGGCTTGGTGTGCGAAACTGGAGACAGCTGGCGAAAGATCGTGCTGGCTGGAGAGGCATGTTGAGTGAGGACCAGGAGGCGGCCTAAGAAGAAGAAGAAGACATATTCCAACGCAACTCGAGTATCGTATGGGTATCGAGGCTGAGTCCAGAGCCAAGGAATTATGTTTGGACCTCCTGCAGACGACAGACACCGCAGTCATTGCGCATTCACGGGCGCTTCGGCACTGGCATTTAAATACACAGAGATTATACGGCGGCTTTAAGAGGAAGAAGAAAACACTTGTTGGAATTAAAAACCGTAATTACACGGAAAAAACAATATAAAAGCTCAAATACGTGGACAAACACCAAAAGCGGGAAATGATGTGTTTTATTTCGACAAAAACAACGTCATACAATGTGACAGCGCAAATGAAATGGCTATACTCCAAGAGATAAGTGATGACAGATCGAATTCAACAATGACAGGAGGTGAAGATCATCACTTCACATCACTGCTTCCCAAACTGATGAAACAAGATCTCAGCATAATTTTTAATTGTAATGCCGTCTTCCGTTCCAGAATTAAGAAAAATTGTCAAAAGATAAATAAGTTCACAGAGTTTAAAATATTGAGTTACAATATAGCAGGCTTAAAAAATAAGTCTTTATTTGTGAAATTTTATAATTTTATCAATAAATTTGAATTTATATCTTTATTTGAAACGTTTACATTTGAAGAAGATTAAAAGATTATGAAAATAAGTTCCTTAATTATGAATTTAAATGGTTACCCGCTATAAGAAGATTTGCGATAGGAAGAATTTTGAACTGCAACCACTGGGAAAGAGACTTCAAACAACTGCAAGATGCAATATAGTAAGCTGTGCCGAGCATTACGTTCTCATAATCGGAGATTTGAATGCACGGGTAGGAGAAGCCTGTGGTATGGAAAATTACAAAAATGGCACAGAACGTCGATTTAGGGATTCACTTTGTAATGAAAGAGGAGCGATGCTTCTTGAGTTCTGTGATTCGTTTGGGTTTAGAATTTTAAATGGTACTAGTGCAAGTGACAGATGGGGTGAGCTGACTTTCATCGGACAAGCGACATAAGTCGTTGGCTACTATTTAGCTAGGGGTGAATGGAACCTTCATATCTCGGATTTGGAAGTAAAGCAAGCCACATTCTCGGACCACCTTCCTATTATAGTTACAGCTACTCACGAAACATTGGAAAATTAACAAATACGACCCATGATGGCACTCCCTAAGCTGCTGTGGAAGGATCACAAAGGCGATCTATATAGAAGGAAAATTGAAGAGAATCTACAGGCGCTATATGTTGCGAGAGACTGAACAGATTATAAAAGAGTTGAATAGGAGTTTATCAAAGATAACCAAGAATTTAAAGCTATGTATATGCATACAAAGTAAGCGGAACTATTTTGAAAATTCACGTAGACTGGGGCGCTGTAATAGCCCATCGGAATTGTGGCAATTAGTTAAAAAACTTAATAGTGGAAGTTATGTGATTAATAGGGATCTTAGCACGAATACTCTTTTGGAACACTTTAAGCAATTATTAAATCCATTAGGGTTGTGCCTAGTGATGGGTATTTATGTGGGTATTTATTTTGAATGACAAGTTATTGCAAAAATTTGTTCATGGGGTGTATGTTTTTTTATTTAATTACAAATTACATAATATTGACAGGATGTTTTTTGAACATAAACTAATCCGAGGGGCTGGAATCAGACGGTATTGGAAAATTCTTATCTGAAGATATGAATTCTATTAATACTAGAACGCAGTTCGTTTTCTTCTTTCTTAGATGTATTTCCTTTTTTCATATGTGTGTGCAACTTAATGTGTAATCGACGCGTAATAGAGAGAAATAAATAAATACCCTGATTTAGGTGGGTAAATATGATTTTTTTTTAAATAAATACCCAAAAAAAGTAAAAAAAAAGTTGCCCATCACTAGTTGTGCCCTTGCTTTCAATATGAGACGCCAGACTTTCAAAACAACATCCTTGATGGCCCAATAACACAACGGGATCTTATGAGATTGCTACATTCCTTGAAAGATAAAAAAGCTGAGGGAACAGACTGTATCGCAATTGAATTTTATAAATACAGTACCAATGATCTGAAAGAGTGCCTCATTGATTCGTTCAACAGCATTTTAAACCACGGGATAGTACCTCGACGATTTAAAGAAGCGCTGATCTTCCCAAGCTATAAAAAAGGCGATGTGTTGGATCCAGCTAATTATCGGGACATATCGTTTTTAAATGCGTCTTACAAAATCTTCGCATGTCTTCTGCAGAGGCGTGGATAGACACGTGGATAAAAGCAAATAATCTATTTAAGGAATTCCAAGCGTGTTTTAGGGCTGGCTACTCAACTGTCGACCATATTTTTGTACTGAGTAGTATGGTAGAGACCTACCTAGTATAGTAGAGACATACATAAGACGAGATAAAAAACTTTACATATTCTTTGTGGATTTTAAAGCCGCCTTCGATACTGTAAACCGAAACGCTATATTTTACAAATTATATGGAATGGGAATGTCCTCAAAATTTGGAAGAGTCCTACAAAACCTGTATGTAGATACCATGGCAGCGGTGTGGAATGGAAAGGCGCTTTCTGATTGGTTTTAGACGGAACCGGGAGTAAGACAGGGATACCCACTAAGCCCAGCCTTATTTGCCCTTTTTATAGATCGTATTGTTGATTTTTTGCCTGGAGGCATTGAGTTTGCAGGAGTGCACATTAAAGCTCTGCTGTTTGCGGATGATATCGTGCTGTTGGCAAGATCACCGGAATCCCTGCAATTGATGATGAATCGGTTAAGTAAGTACCGTCCTGTATGGAGTTTGAGCGTCAAGCTAGAGAAATCGAATATAATGATTTTCAAAAAAGGTGGAGGGAGACTTGCCTTCAACGAAAAATGGCGCTATAGAGGTGTAAACTTAGAGCTGGTTAAAGAATATAAGTATCTGGGAGTCCTGCTATCAAACAATATAAATATGAAAAGGCATCTGAGCGACAAACTAACAAGGTCTAAAACCGGCACAAATTCAGCCTGGGGGAAATGTTTTAGCAACACAAATATACAGCACAGTAGTAAATTTAAAATATACGAAGCTGTATCCGAGACAGTAATGCTGTACGCGGCACAAGTTTGGGGGTATAAACCATACGACGAGGTAGAACAATTGCAAAGCCTTTTTATTAAAAAATGGTTAAACTTCCTCCAAAGACGCCGAACTACATGCTTATGGTGGAGATAGGCTTATCACCACTATATATAAAAGCTCTAAAGATTAATTACACATTAATTATATAATACGAGTAATGAACATGGCAAACAACAGACTTCCAAAGATAGTGGCGCTACATACGGTTCAAAACGAAACTGCATAGTTCGAAGAGTGGTTGGAATTGGCCCGAGGGTCTGGTGTAGTTCTGAACGCTGATGGAATAAACTGGGGAATTGGACTATCACAATTAATAAAACATGTCGATGAGCAGGCCAGAAGACACTTTTTAGAAGAAACGGGGGGATTGCTACATCGCAAGCCACAATCTGGGGAGTCAAAACTACTTTAAAGACACCTATAGCATCCAGGAAATATCGATAGTGTTTAAACTTCGAGGTGAACTTCTGAATCTCAATTTTGTACCACACAGAGAAGATCTTCCTATACTTTACAGCATGTTCAATATGAAAGAAAGGGAAGATAACTGTCCGATCCTAAAGGAAACTAGGAGATCTTGCTTTGGAAAGGACTACTTATCGGAACAAGAAATTGTACGTCTCCTAAACGAAATGGAAGTAACCAAGTTGTACAAATACTGCAAATTTGCTTTAAGATACGGAGGAAATATTCTGACAGGGAACTTTTGAAATTTGTATTATCATACATTGAGAGTTTATAATTATTAGTACTATAGTCCGGCAGACGGCAAAGCCATGCTGATTTTGATTTTGTATACCTTTTGTAAAAAAGAAACAAAATAAGTTCTAATCTAATCTAATCCAATCTAAACCATGACGCAAACACACATTTCTCACCCCAAAAGATGTCCAAAACGTTATATTCTTCTGCTTAGAAAAAAGCGTTTTTGTTAATAAAAGCAAGAATTATTAACAAGCAAGAATTTAATAATATATTTTCGTATTCGTAATTTATAACTAGATTTTAAAAAGCCAAACTATTTACTGCGACCATTCGGTGTGTCCGTCTGCACTGTTTTATCTCCTCCATTTATGATGATATCGACACGAAACTTTGGAATACGTGGGACCATATGGGGTGGCCTTCGTAAGGTGAAGTTGCCATTGGTTTTGCAATATTAACGCACTCCAGTCTCAGTGGTATATCTCACATTCATTTCAAACCGTAAATGCCCAACACCAATGTAGACACAACATGCGTGAGCAGTAGTTATGCAAGGGCATGAAGCATGAAGTTTTAGATAAATTTGAAAAAAACATATGTGTATATTTGTGTGTATGTGTGTATGCTGCAATGAATAGTTGATTTGGGAAACAGAAATAGTTTGAATTTGTTGCCTGATACTTAAAAATTCTTCGGAACCTTTCTCGTGCGAGTACATCTCGCACTTGCACAGTCTATTTAGACTTAATTTGAAGTAAAGCTAAAGTTAGGGAATTACCACAAATTTGTAGCTGTCGATTGTGACGTAAGGATAAAACGAGTGGCGAATCGATTTTTGCTCAACAGCATATATTTCGTCTAACATATATGCACTAACCATTCGAAAAGATAATATCTCTCTTTACATAAATCTGACAGTTACAACTTGTGAAGTAGTTTTTCCCTTGTTTTCTAACTTGGAGCAGGGACTTGAGAGGGTTGGTGCCATGAAATAACAATTGGTTTTTGGCCGGAATCGGAATTTATTTTTGTTTTATATCTCTTGAATTTAAATGCAAACGTGGTAATCATTCATCAAATAGAATTTCAATTAAAAGAAACTTTTGTCTTGCAACATTCACGACGCATTTTTTTAGAACACCCATTGAAATGATTCATAAACTTTTTCAATTGGAAGTTTTAGTTCCAATTTTTTTTTTAAATATAACTTAAATTTATGTGGAGTATCTTAAAAATGCACATCCAAACTCAAAATTGTCCAGAAGTTAACAATTTTTAAAACATAGGACAGACAGAGAGGTAACACAATTAATCCATATAGTCGTGTTTATAAAATTTTGGTATGGAACGCTAAAAACAGTGAGTCAATTAGTAATCGTTGAAGAAAAATTACTGGATTATAGAAAGAAAGAAATTTGCAAAGTAAGAAAGACATTTGCGAAAGTTCATGTTCGTAGGTACTTCACGTTTACGCCCGTATCCACAAAAAAACTGAAAAAAGTTGTAACGTCGCAATCATTCTTAAAGAACTCGGTAATTATAAAAGAAACCAATTTATTGTACTACAGTGCGACCTCAATAAAAGCAACTAATAGAAATTAGGGCAGTTGCTTTTATTGAGCTTGTTGCAATAATCGAGTCAAAAAATTGTAGGTGCCAAAAAGTTAAAAACGTCAGAATAGTATTGTAAAAAGAACGTGTTTTCCATTGGTAAGCAGACCAAAACTGATAATTTAATTTAATTCATAACAAATTGGGACACTTTTGATTATGTCTTTTTCGACGCAGAATTCTTTTCCACAGCAGACGGTCGTATATTTTCAAGAGCTTAAATGTGAAGCATCATTTTCTTCAGCTCATTGTAAGCAAATGTTTAGTGCTCGAATTGCAGCCTCTGCTTCAAATTCTTTTTCGTCATCACTTTCGACTTCTGATTCCGGATTACTACTAGTCGGTTCCAAATTGGATTCATTTTCGGCAATCGAATCAGTTATGTCCTGGGAACTGTCAACTCTTGAAATAAATCGTTAATCGATGATATTATTTTGGGTTCTTTTAGGATTTGGTCCTTATTAAAATATGTATTCATGAGTTCATGAAAAAATAGTTGCTTTTATTGAGTCGCCATTTTTTGAAGAGTTGCAATTACTGAGTCAGCAATGGTAAGATTTAAAATGTTGCTTTTATTGAGGAGTTGCACGTATCGAGGGTTGCTTTCATTGAGGTCGCGCTGTATTTCATAGCGAAAGCAAATTTATCCATTTGAACAAACACATAATAAGGAAAGCAATTGGTGTGTGTTGAATTTTCGACGGAGAGAAAAATTATGAAATTTTCCAATAAGTCCAAAAGAACTGCTTTTGAACAGGTTTTTAATGATTACCTGTACAAAAAATAAAATCTGCATATAAATAATTTTTATACTAAGGAAGTTTTCAGTTGTATATCTGCATCCATACTATACATTCTTTATTTTACCTATGTACAGAAACACATTTCTTTTTGTAAATGATTGACATAAGAAGTCAATAAAATGTCTTTCATGGGCGGCGTGGCGTAGTGGGTAGGTGCGTCGACTCCTTCGCTCGATGTTCTCGGATCGAAAAACCCAACCCTAAACCCAGACGCCAAGGTCGCCAAGCGACCAGAAGCGAAAAAAATACAAAGCTCCCAGCAGAAACTTCAGTACCAGAAGGCAAGATTGCTAAAAATGAAGCAGCCGGCATTGTGGCGGAGCAGAATTCGAAGAATAAGCCAAAGTACCAAGCCTGTTGACTTGTTTTTATTTTTCTTTTTCGATCACGTTATACGGACCACACGTAAATATGTAGATATAAACAACTAGTGTATTCTTCTATGCTTCTTTAAAATACGATATATTTGAATGTACTATTTAGGGAACTTTGCACAATGAATGAGAAGAAATAAAAAAACAAATTTAGGAAATATTTCCCGGATGGAAGTTTTCCTCGTCGCCAATAAAATACGAATTTGCCGGTTGGTTGCTGCACGTCAACTGAGACGAGAATCTGGCCCTGGAAAACACAGTGCGATCACACGCTGTTGAAGATGTGCAAAGTTGCACTAAGGTTTTCCTGGAAGGGATAAGCAACCAGCGGACGCGCAAAAACAGACGACGAGGCAAAAGTGTCAACAAATCGAGAAGCATCCACGGGTGATCTTGTGACCGATGAAATGCTTGCTGTAACATGTTCTCCGCGATAGACACTCGCCCACACAAGCCTTCTACTTAAGCGGTTCGTCTGTCACTGCATGCGACTGATATAGAAACCAGTTAAAATCTATATTAAATTAAACATATACGAGTACATTCATTGAGCCACGAAAACTCCACGTGATTGTCAAAAAGAGAAATCGAGAGAGAAAAAAAGAATAAGGGGTCAAAGAAGAACAATCAATGTCAGAAAGTCATTTAACAATAACATGACATCGAACGCCATCTTTGTTACAAGTAAACTAAAATATTCCTTGTTTGTATTGACACATAGATGGATGTGTGGTCACAATCCTTAAAACGCCCTCTCAAGACACACAAAATTCTTCGTTTTGAATATTTGCTCTTGTTGAATCCAAGTCCACTCAAGCACATTTCATGATTCACTTTAGGTAGTGGTTTCGTTAGTACATTCGCTATCATACTTTTCGACGGCACCTGCTCCAACATAATTTCCCCATCAGCAATCAATTCGCGGACAAAATGATGGCAAAATGACATTGGCATTTCCTTCGCGTGGTTGCACACCTTGACGCGGTGCGAAGGCTTAGAAAAGGTCAAAGACTCTTGAGAATTTATTCTCTATGATGAGACCCGAAGCTAAGATGCAACCAGCCCCAATTCCTCCCTCCCCCTTCCTTCCTCCCTTACTCTCTCCCTTTCCGGTGGGCCGGATCAAGGTGTCAACCGTTCCGTGCCGAGGATCAGCCTGGCTAGGGGCCCACCCTAAACTAAAGACCAGTCGCTAACGGAGTATCCGAAATACCTGGCGACCTTTCGGATCAATCAGCCTTAGCTGCGTATTGCGGATCTCTGCGCAGCCGGACCTCCCCTTCTCCGCCACTCGTGGGAACAAATGAGTCCGGTGCTCACTCACCGGCTGGGACTTCAACTCCCAGCGCCTCTAAAGGCCCTTCAGCTCCTGAAGTGCTGGCGACCAAGCCAATTTCGGCTAGGCTCGCCAATAGCCGCGTGGAGCCCTCTAGATCCATCTCGGATCCAAACAACGCCCGCAGTACCGCTGCCTCCTCAAAAGCCATTGGCCTTTCTACAAGAAAACACAGGGAATGGAATACTGCAGCCCGGATTTTGGAGCGCTTTAGTGGTGTTCCTCCGGAGTCGCCTTCTGAGCAAAAGAAACGCTCGCTAGCTTGGGCAACCAAAGTAGCTAAAAGCTTCGAAAGCGATAGCGCGAATGCCCCCGAGTCATCGACTGCTAAGCGTGCCTGTGTAATATCGGCGTACATGGCACATGACCATGTGGAACCTCCCCCCTCTACTACAATCAAGAGGACGATCGCTGATGCGGAGAGAGCTAAGACCGCGCTCATTCTGGGATGTGATGCAAACGCGCATCACACAATCTGGGGGAGCACGGACATAAATGATAGAGGTGAGTTCATCTTTGACTACATTCTAAACAACAATTTAGTATTATGCAACTCAGGTTGCGAACCCACCTTTATTACAAAAAACAGACAGGAGGTGCTCGACATCACCCTGACTTCTGACTCTATTGCTGACAGCATCAAAAACTAGAAGGTCTCTCGTGACCACTCCTTCTCTCATCATCGCTATATCACCTTCGATGTAGTAAGATCGCCTCGTTCGCAAATATCTTTCAGAAATTACCGAAAGACCGACTGGGATAAATACAGAGAAACTGTATCGGCAATCTTAACTGATACACCTTTCTCCATCCCCAATTGTCCTGCCGACCTCGACACTTCTGTGGAGAGGCTCAAAAAAATCCTTAACCACGCACTGTCTATTTCCTGCCCTATCAGCAAGCCTAAGGGCAAGTCGAAACCACCATGGTGGAATCGGGAACTGGACAAGTTGCGCAAGGAAAGCAGGAGATCTTTTAACAAAGCGAAACGCACCCGAGATGTTGTTGATTGGGAAACCTACAAAAGTTCTCTCAAAACCTTCAAAATTGAACTAAGAAGAGCCAAGCGTGTGTCTTGGAGACTCTTCTGCGGCAAAATTGAAGAAGTTTCTGAAGCCTCCAGGCTGAGGAAAGTATTAGCATCGCTCCCGAAAGCACCCAGCTTTCTACAAAAATCGGATGGTACCTGGACATCTTCCAGTCTAGACACTCTAAACCTTCTTGTGTACACCTACTTCCCGGGAAGTCTAGCTGCTAGATCAATCTGTCCTGGCAGTACACCAACCAGATCCTCTCGTAGCCCTCTTAAAATAGACAGTGCGTCTGTCAAGTGGGCACTAAATAATTTTAAGCCATATAAATCAGCTGGCCCTGATTGCATTATACCTGCAGAGCTCCAAGCAGTTGCAGATCTCATTCTCCCCTGGCTGACAAGCATCTACCAAGCTTGTCTAGATTTAGGATATGTCCCCAGGTCTTGGAAGGAGGTTATAGTAATCTTCATTCCCAACGCCGGCAAATCCTCACACAACAAGCCTAACGACCTTAGACCTATCAGCCTCTCTTCTTTCCTCCTAAAGACACTCGAGAAGCTGATTGATCACCACATCAGAAGCAGTATTGCGTATGGCAGGTTCTCGCATGCTCAGCATGCGTACAATAAGGGTAAGTCAGTGGAGACAGCTCTACACACCCTCACAGGGACGATTGAAAAATCAGTAAAATACAAGGAATTTACCCTGGTAGCTTTCCTTGACATTGAAGGAGCCTTTAACAATATCACTCCCGAGGCAATTACCTTAGCGCTTAACAATCTCGGTATTGAAAAGTCCCTTGTGGTTTTTAATCACCAGCTACTGGTTAGCAGAGTAATAAACTCTAAACTCGGTAAATCCAATCCGCAGAACAGTTAATAAAGGAACCCCGCAAGGTGTTGTACTCTCTCCTCTTCTATGGAATGTTGTGGTCAATAAACTGCTACTGAACTTAGAGGAGGTAGGATGCAGGGTGATTGCCTATGCGGATGATGTTGCTATTGCAGTTTCCGGAAAATTTGTCTCGACACTAAGGGACATCATGCAGCATGCCTTCCATAGACTAACCTCATGGACCAGTGCATGCGGTCTTGGAGTTAATCCGCAAAAAACGGAACTAATACTCTTCACGAGGAAATATAAATACCCCCCTTTGACCCTCCCTCATTGTGTGGCGGAAAACTTACGCTCACAGATAAGGCCAGATTCCTAGGTCTCATCATAGATCGTAAACTAAGCTGGAAGTCCAACATCATGGAGCGTATTAAGAAAGCTACCACTGCGCTCTATTGCTGCAAAAAAGCAATCGGATGTAAATGGGGCCCTCAGCCTAGAATAGCATACTGGCTGTATACAGCCGTAGTCAGACCAATCCTACTATATGGAGTCTCAGTATGGTGGACAGCTCTTGGCACAGCTGTCAACCGCAACCTTCTTAACCGCGTGCAAAGAACTGCAAGTACATGCATCAGTGGAGTGCTAAGGACGACACCATCCGAAGCATTAAATATTCTACTGTATCTCCCTCCACTTGACTTGTTTGCCAGACAAGTAGCAGCCTGCACAGCGGTAAGACTCAGAACACTACACCTGTGGAATAACCACCATACAGGTCATTCCACCATTCTAGATATCCTCGAGTCTGATACTCAGACGCTGGACGGTCCTCTGCGTATTTTCACAGATGGATCCAAAACGGACGAGGGAGTAGGAATAGGTGTCTACTCCAATTTTAGTATATCCCTCCACCTTCCAGAACATTGTAGCGTATTCCAGGCTAAGACGATGGCAATAAAAGAAGCTCTGTCTTGGCTCAAGAACAACGTGATATCCAAGAAGGACATCACCATCTGTTCAGACAGCCAGGCAACAATCAAATCCCTGAACTTGGTCACTTTTCTCTCAAGACCTCCCTAAATTGCCGCCTATCTCTTAACGAGATGGCTGAGCATTTTAATATTCACCTCATTTGGGTGCCGGGACATAGTGACATTCCAGGGAATTGTGAAGCTGATTATCTCGCCAGGAGCGGTACGATCTCCACAAACCTCCCTAGTGGGGATCTTCCGCCTATGCCATTCGCTACAGCTAAACTTCTTTTAAAGAATCATACCATTAAAAACACCAACTCAAGATGGTCAGATGGCACTACGTGCCTCATTACAAAGCAAATCTTAAACTTGATCTAAAACGTTCACTCTATCTTCTTAGAATGAACAGGTCATCCCTACGGATTCTTATTGGCGTTATCACAGGACACTGTGCCATTGGCACTCACGCCTCAAGAATGGGACTCCCTCATAATGTTTTCTGCAGAAGCTGCAGAGACGAAGAAGAAGAAGAAAGCATAATGCATCTTCTCTGCACTTGTAGCGCTCTCTCCTCCCGCAGGATGAAACACCTTGGAGCCTACTTCTTTAACGACTTGAGCGAATTGCACAACATCGGCATCAATCAACTAAAGAGCTTCGTTGAAAGCACTAAATGTGTTTACGGATAAGGAACATAAGATCCGCGTGGTATCACAATGGGCCTAAATTAGCCTAAGTGTGACTGTTATCTACAGTCAGCCACTACAACCTAACCTAACCTGACATTGGCATTTTGTACGCGCATAGAAAACAAGATTATTCGTCAAATATTGAGCTCCTCGATTATCGACAATGATAGTTAGATCAGGAGAAGCATACAATGACAGTTCATATAATATGATTCGCAAATATTTAGCTTCCTTCGCTGCCTCTGCCAGACTGACGTATTCTGCCGCCGTTAATGATAATTCAACAGTACGTTGCTTCTGCGACTTCCATGTAATCTCCCCACCACTGAGTAGAAAAACGTAACCAGTGCATGAGTGACGATCTACTGTGCAACCACACCAATTAGTATCAGTGTATCCAATTAGTGGCTTGTCGGTTTTTGCAAACAGCAATCCAATCTCCGTAGTACCGGCAAGGTACCTCAGAAGACGTTTGACAATCCGGTGACACCTTTTTGAATTATTATTTAACTGCGCCAACCTTGTAACAGTATTCGCAATATCAGGACGTGTGGCAACTGATAGGTACATAAGTAGTTATGCAACATCGTTCATAAAAACATCGATGTTTGGAAACATCGATGGTTCCACGACAAAAATCTATGTTAAAAAACATCGGTATTAACAACGATACATCGATGGTTTTCCGATGTTTTATTTATCTTCTCCATCACACAATTTGTTGGCTGTATTTACGAGGAATTGTACCTAAACAACAAAATATACTAGTCTTACCAGTTTCTACCCAAAAAACCTTCATTGTCTTCCGTTTCGTTGATGATTGGATTTTTACTTTGTGGCTTATCGGGCCAACGAAAAACCCAAAGTGACGTTGGAGGACCCTACGGTTCGAGATTAGGTTTCCCGAGCGGGACCTTCATGCACGTTTTTGTAGTAAGTCGCTCCAAGCTGCACCCCCTTGGTAAACAGGCGCTAGTTTGGCTTTTGACATACGATCTGCTATGCTTACGTATCCAGGCAATATATGCCGAAACATTAACCCTCTCCGATTAGCCACCGACCCACAGTTCCATAGGAGTTAGATACCCGGTCTCTTTGAGGGTTGCCCGATGCCCAGGGCGTACCACTTGGAGGTTCGGAGTAGAATGTTAGACAAGTAGAGGCTAAGATATAACAAAGTTACATCGTATTGCGCATCTCTTGCTCTTTTACACCCCATTATTATTAAACAAATATGAGCAGCTATGTTTAACGAAATGAATGAACGATGTCGATGTTTGAAAATTTTGCCGTCGATGTATAGGCGATGTACCGGTTATCAAAACATCGATATTAACATCGATGTTCATGAACGAAATATGTATCGTTTGCATTCCCATACATAAGGCCTTCAATTATCTCACGAAACGGCCAATCCTCTTGGCAATCAACAACTTTCGCATCATCAAAGCGCGAATTCACTTTAAATGGCGTTGAAACAGAATCCCAGTATATACCCTGTCTCGGTGAGTTCAACTTTGCACTCACCTTGTTTAATCTACAGCTCAAGACAAAATTTGGCAAGACCAAGCTCTTTTATTTCGAAATCTTCTAAGTATTTATTTCGCATATCCGAATGAGTATGTCATTCGCACATCCGCATGAGTATGTTCGTACCCAAGCACGAACAGCAAACTCCCTTCAGTACTTTTGTACTTTTTTCGGAGGCCTCAATCCATTGCTTAACAATTTGTTGCTCAGTTTTACATACCACTGGCGTCCAGCTTAAAGTAATCCATACATTAATCCGCCATTACCAATGTAGTAATTTTTGCCATGTTTGGCCAAAATCCTTTCCAGCATCTCAGTCAACATTGCAAGCAACCTCATGATAACTTCTTCCTCCAATGATCCATTCAAATACGCTGTTACTAAGTCAAACAACTACATTTTAAATCCCAATTGGACGGCCAGAGTTAATAAAATACGCAGCGTCTCCATTTTTGCCACAGGGTCAAGCGTTTGGTTACAGTTGTCTAAATACTTCTGACTATACCCCTTGGCCACCGGTCAAGCTTTGCGCCTCTCTACTTTGCCTTCAGAACCATGTTTGCTTGAAAGAACACAACGGCATCCAACAATACTTACCCTATCGTTCTTTTTAATAATATCCCAGGTGTCATTCTTGATAAGACTCAGTACTTCAGACTCCATTGCATCTTTCCATTCATCGCATTCGTCGCTTTTCAAGAGATCCTCAACGCTGATCTCTGCTACCCCAGCAAACACAGCGTAGTCATCAGGGTCAGATTCAGGTCCACTAAGGCTGGTCCCGTCTTCATTTTGCCGTTCTGCCATTGAGCGCGTTATCCGAAACAGGTTCTTCGGTCGCCCTTCGGCATCTGAGTTCAGTACGCAGCAGCCGTGGCTTTTTTGAAGTTCTCTCCGCTTCATCTTCAGATTTCTTCGTTAAGTCCGGTGCTACAGATTAATTTTCAGACACTTCATTGGCCTTTAATGGACGTGGTGAAAACTCAACTGTCTTAAGATTGCTTACATCAATTTCAGCTTTCTCTGTCCATGTTAACAACTCTTTCAAAGCAACCGTATCCTGTGGAATGTTCCGAAACTCCTACAAAAATCCCACATAGCGTACTTCAAGTATCTGATGTTTACTCGGGAACCACGCCCGGTATTCCTTTTTATTCCGCAGATACCCCACGATTACATCTTCCACCGATCTTTATGCAAATTTATTTTCATTAGGATCCTTGCTCAAAACAAACATCTTTGAACCCAAAGATCTTATGTAATTTATTTTTAATTTGTTTTCTAGACCATTTTCTAAAAGGAATTTTATTGTTCAAACTGATGGGCGGGCATCTGTTTCGTATATGACAGTCAGTGAGGATGGCTTCGGACCAAAATGAAGCACTTAAGCCAGACTGTAAACATCTTGCCGTATCCATGAGGGTTCGGTTCATTCTCTCTGATACTGCATTCTGCTGTGGAATACGAGCAACGGACAGTCTCTTTTCTATACCTTGTTCATTCAATTCAGATACATACCAAACTCAACATATACTCGCAAGCAGTTAATTTTCATTCCAGTCTGCTTCTCCACAAAAATCTGGAACAGCCTGAACGCATCAAACACGCAACACAAGAAATTCACTTCGCACCAACGCGTGCTATCGTCTATAAACGTCACAAAATACTTCGCACCACCCAAAGACTCCAGCCGGAAGGGACCAATTTTAGAGTGTACAATTTTTAGTATTTCTTTACACGGCACACGACCTTTAAAGAAAGATACAGCAGTAATTTTACCTATGTGAAGTGTGCTTATCACATCGCGATAATGTTTTTATCATTAACCCCGAACACTGCATAGTCATGAACCAGCTGTAACAAGTCATTGCTGATCAAATGACCCAACCTTTCGTGCCACTTCCACAGTTCGGAGCACTCGGTTTGGACAACAGCTCCCGCACACACACCATTTTCACAAAGAATATAGATCCCCTCTACGATCTGCAATTACCGAGACATTACCATGCTCATTACGAATGTAAGTGTCATTTTTACGAAATGTCACTTCGTGTTCCCTGTTCGTAAAATTTCACAACCGATATCAAATTTGTTCGTAAGTCAAGTACAAACGACGTATACTCAAATTTTATCAAACGATAGCCACTTTCATTTGCTACTGAAACATGAACTACTCCCTCTCCTTTGACATCAGCTGATGCTTTATTGGCGATATACAAATTGACCTTGGGAGATTCACTCATAGATTTGAATAGACCTTCATCACCGCACAGGTGCGCTATGCACCCACTATCAAGGATCCATGCTCGATTCGTCTCTTTTTTTTTTGGTTACGTCCAAGGAATCTTCGAAAGATACTAATAGCCCGTGCTATCAGCATGCACGATTCGCAAACCCAAGTATTCGATTTAGGGAATACGCCTACGTACTAACCCACACCCTGCACTCTTCTACCACTCTCCCCGCGGAACTGCCGTTAGGTATTACTTCGCGGGGCTGGCAAGCAATTAATGCTACCCCTGTGATTCAGCAGACTCTGTTGCTTCTGCGTCTGCTGCTCTTCTTGCTGCTTCTATTCTCCGCAGCTCAATCTGCATGTTTTTTATGCGTCCGCATATGTCCACCCAGTAATCTTCCGACTCCATCATTCTCTGTACTAGATTTGGTGGGTCTGGTAGATTACATCTCCATTCCGTGAAGCGTCCACAGTAAAAGAATGCGTGCCTCACATCCTCCCCCTGGTTTGGACTTTCTGGACAGTACGGCGAGTCGTCATGACCAAAACGGTGCAGGTACATTCGGTAACCACCGTGGCCGGACAGAAACTGCGTTAGGTGGTAGTTGCAGTTTCCTTGCGACCTGCTAGTCCAGGTATAAATTTGTGGAATCAAGGTGTGAGTCCATCTGCCCTTCGTGGTGCTATCCCATCGAGATTGCCACAGAGCAATTGAACGAGTCCTTCCTTCCTTTTTCATACTCCTTATTTCCCCAGCCTCCATTGGGATTAAGTGTTTCCTGTGGTGAATCCTCCTCATCTCATCCGCAAGGATGTCAATGGGGATCATTCCCGCTATAACAAATGCGGCTTAGTCCGAGATCGTCCAGTAGCCACTTATTGCTCTTAACGCGCATCGCTGGTAAATCGAGGATAGTTTCCGGCATGTTGATTTTTTTTTAGGGTATCCGCCCAGACTCCTGCAGCGTATAAAATAACCGAGCTGACGACTCTATATAAAAGTATCCTTTTTGCGAATCCGGGCCCGCCCACATTCGGCAGTATCCTGGAAAGTGCCGCTTGTATTGATGAAGCTTTTTTGCTCACATAGTCCACATGTCAAGCATCACTCCTAGATATTTTACCGCTTCCTTTGATTTAACATTCTGGTTGCCGACTTGAATATTGATATGCTCTACGGTTTTTCTGCTCGTGATGAGAACGGCTTCCGTTTTGTGGTCCGCTAGTTCGAGACCTGCTGAGTCGAGCCATAGCTTTATTTGGCCAATTGCTGCATTCGTGGTTGACTCAACTTCGTGAATGTGTTTTGCAACGACTACAATAGCTATATCATCAGCGAAGCCGATGATATTTACTCCTGTGTGAAACCTTAGCCTTAGTACTCCATCATACATGATGTTCCAGAGCACTGGGCCAAGCACCGATCCTTGGGGGACGCCGGCGGATAGTACTTAACCCCTTCTTCTGTGTCGTATTTTAGTTTTCTACCTGTGAAGTATCTGGAAATTATCCGTTGTAAATAGTACAGTGTTTCCATCCTCGTCAACGATCTCCTTATTTGACACCAATCGGCTGCGTTTTTAACGTCTAGTGTGACAACAGCGCACTATTGCATTGTGCCCCACATCCAAGAACGGCCTCCTATGGCTGCAGCCGCTATGTCGACTACCGATTTAATAGCATCGACAGTAGAGCGTGACTTCCTGAATCCAAACTGGCGGTTTGATAGTCAATGTATCCAAAATGCACCCACAGCACTGATCCTTTGCATTACCACATATCGTTCTAGTTTATGATCATTACCCTATATCCAAACATTCGTGCCCTAGTTTATGGTCATCACACTTGCACTAGCTACAATCAATGCGTGATCTAATTTATGGTCATTATGCTCTGCTCGAGTCAATGCAACACCAAAGATCGCTTAGTGGCTGCTTACAAACGACTGGGAAATTCCACTGGGCAGGCAAGATTTTCACTTGCATCGTGTTTTCACCCAGTAACGTTCTGCGGCGAATTGAGAAATGCGCTTTTTTAAATTCTAATTTCTCATGAATGACGGATAAAAAAATTGTTTGTTCAGGTGTAGCAGCAACGTTTGCATGTAATACTATATGTATGCAGTGAACATTAAAAATGCATTTAAATCGTCCCTGTAATAAATTTCCAGAAAATGAGGAAAACATGTCGGAAACGGAACGAAAAGGGTTGAAAATATAAATGCTTCACCCGAGAATCCGCTTTGAAAGTGGATTTGCCTTGGTAGAATTCCGATTTTTGGTGCATCCAACCCATCTCCCTCACGCTTGGGAAAGTCGTATATTGGGGTGTGGCGCATGTATGTATGTAGTGTGGATACTATGCTCACAACGAAAGTTTTCATTGAAAGAAGGAAGACTATACAGCAATATAATAGACAGCAGGACCCCATTAATCTGCACATTAATTCCACAGTTTGTTTGTCCACAGCATCGAAAAATTTGGTCATGTGCTCTTTGACATCACCACAATTACACAACCTTTAAAGCATCAATTGCTTCAACAGCGTAACCTTTCTTATCGGTTCTTTCGATGCATAAATGGATGCAAGCTTTTGCCATACCTGTCGTGACGTACCACATCCACGAATCTGTTTAAGCTCAGACGGTTGAATCGACAAAAAAATGTTGTCCTGTTTCAACCACGCATCTTTTGCAGCCTTATCGGTTTCTGTCATCATAGAAATTCCATCCACAAACTCCTACAAGCCATTTTTTGTAAGCAGCGCTTCCACCTGCATAATCCAAGTGTCATAATTCTCCTTAGATAACAACTCCATACGTGACGAACTGGATGAAGAATTACCAGACGGGGTGTACAAGTGTAACTTTTCCAACGAAGTAATAATAACGTAAATGAATTCAATAATTTTATAGGCGTTCTGGGTCCATAACCTTTTAAAACCTTTATTAAATTTAATATACAGTAGACACTTGATATAGTGAACTAATAAAAACCGGGCCTGTTCACTGGAGCGAGATTGTTCATTGTAATGAGCGTGGTCTGCTTGGAGCAAATTTCATCAAAATGAGGATGTTTTGAAGAACAATTCATCAAAAATAGTTCATTACAGTGAACTCTCTCAGTTGACACTGACGGTATCAAGAAATTTGTCCGCTTATGAGAGGTGTCCGGTTATGAGAAAAATACGACTTTGACATCATTGAAAAAAAACACAATAGACATGTATTTATAGTATAACATTTTATTTTAAAATTGAGTTAAATTTTTGCGAAAAACATTAATTGTCAACTTTTTTTTTCAATGTTAATTCAAATACAAAAATATTTGTATGTATAGTATTCAAGCCTCACTTACACACAAACCTACGTATTGTGCGACGAGATTTGTACATAGTCGGATAGTCGACAGAAGTCCGCCGGCGCCGCAGCCTGCTATGTTTACATTCTTAATTTTTTTTTTAATTTTTGCTGGGTAACAAAGACAAAGCGCAAAGAAATGGAAAACAGAGCAATGCGTTTATCCGTTTAAGAGAGAATGAAATTCTATTGCGGTTATGAAAATTGGTGTCCGCGACCGGTTATAAGAGAGTCCATTTATGAGAGAATTATTTACATGAAAAATCGTGTATATAATTCCGATCTTTGAAATTTGTCCGGTTATGAGAAGTGTCCGTTAGGAGAGAATTCACTGTACAATTTTTCTTTGTAATAACTAAAAACCAAGCAAATATTTATAAAAATATTTTGTTTTTAACAAAAATAACACGACCATAACGTAAAACGCAACAAAAATAATACATACTACTATATACTAATAAATACTACCTACATATATCGTTCCAACAGAGACAGCCAAGCGATCCTGTCGATCCCATCGATCCCATAGAAAAGCATGGCAAACAATACAAACCTAAATGAACATAAACCAACCCCGAACTCATGCCGAGAACACCCACGCATATGTAACCATCCTATCGGAGGTATATTAGAGATAAGATAACATATAACTATTGCTATATATAGATTTAAGATAGAATAAATAGGTATGGATATGAGAGAATAGGGAAAAATAAAGTCAGTGGATTGTGCACCACACAAGACCCGTGTTCTAATTTCTAATTTATACAAGAAACACGCACTTTGTTTTTGCTTCAAACAACCCCAAACTGTGTACCATACACATTCAACACGATGAGTAAATGAAACGGTATACAATTTTATGTGTTCACTATATCGGGCGTCCACTGTATACTTATACATTCACCAAGCCATGAAAACTCCGCGTAGTTGCCAAAAAGAGAATACCAGAGTAAAAAAACAGAATAAGGGATCAAAGAAAGTCAGAAAGTCTTTTAACATTAACATGACATAAAGCAACATCTTTGTTACAAGTAAACTTAAATATTTGTTGTTTGTGTTGACACATACATGGATGTATGATCACAATCCCTAACAAAACCTATGCAAAACAATTTTTCTATCTAGCATTACTCTTCCTCTTTTGAAGACTGACAAAATCTCCCATCAAACTCTGCAGATATAAATTTTCAAAATTTTGTTGTTAAAACAAACCTGACATGCAGGAAAAGCATGTTCCTTTAAAAACATAAAAAAAATAAATCTTGTATTCCTTGGTTTAATCAGTATATTCAAATAAACTGGGTAAGAGTTATACTCGCACGGGGAAGGCTCCGTCGCATAATACTAATGCTTTCTGAATATCTGACAACGTTTCCAAGCTATTTCAGTTAAATTTTCTTTTAACTACAACTCAATTCAACTATTCATTACTACATTCATACATACCAACAAAAAACAAAAATCCATCCATACCTACACCTCTATTCAAATTTATCTAACACAGAAAATTCCTTCCATCGTATCCAATCACTGCTCATGCCAGTTAAGGAACAAAACATTTTTTCTCCATATAAACATCACTTCCGAACATCGTTTCTCACAAACACCAAACTGCTGATCTAGCGTCAATTACATCGGTAACATCGGCTACATCGCGATCACTGTTACACCCCATCATCTAAGATCGAGTTCGCTGAGCATTCCATCACGTACGGTGTGCGGTAATCGGAGTGCATCTGTGGGAACGAGACATCGCTCCAGAGTGAGCACTAGAGTATCTAAGATAGTTTTAGAGAAAATGTAATTTAGTCTAAGTTTACAAGTGTACGGGAAAACTCTGCCCGAACAGAGTTGGAAATACATTTTTTTAAATAAAATAACTTAAGGAACTTTAATTGGCACCCGAGCAGGGACCAGTAGTGACGCGTGTGCGTGAGAACAAAAAAACAGAAAGTTTGCGTTTCGCGGAGTGTTTAGCTTAATTGACAGTCGTCTCAAGTAGCCGCCGCTCTCCTGATAAACAAGAATACAGTCTGTCGCCTCAAGTAGCCGCCGTGCGTGTGAAATAAATTTAAAGGGCCCAGAGTAGCCCACAGTGGAACACTGTTGTATTGTATCCTATTTATTGTAAGGTTTTTTTTTTATTTTTTATGTCTCTACTCATATAATTATAAAATGAAGGAAATAATATTAAATTGAATATTACATTAGAAAAAAAATACCTAAGTGCTAAGGAAAAATATTTTTAATAAAATCAACGAAATGAGTGTAGTAAGTCCTTGAAAGAAAAGGAAATGTAATTCAAGCGGACTTACGCAGAGGTTTTATTTAAACGCAATTATACAAAAGAAAAGGTTACAAGATTATAATTAAATTGAAAAAAAAGATAAACAAATATGGTTTTTCGTAGTGCGAATAAAAAAAAATAAAGTTAAGGTGTTAAAAAAAAGTAGCAAAATAGACCAAATTGGAAAAAAAGTAAATATTCTTTGCCTAAGTGTAAACAAAAATATAAAAAAAACACAAACTAGATTTTTCTCTTGTTTTAAAAACTGAGATTTTACTTTCTCAAAAATGCCAGTAATACGATCGGAAAAAATATTGATTCGGTGGATTAGCCCGCGACGTAAGACACCTCCTTTCGTAATAGAAGTACCATGATGCAGATGTGCGATCTAGCCCTGAGTTAGACACCTTAATAACGTCCATCGTTGCCAAGGTACTCGATAGAAAGAGTATGATTAAAAGCATACTCAACCCTAATGCGGAACGTTTCGTTGGTGGAGACCAACCAATAAAAGCCGATTTTAGCGATCGTCTTGATAATCTTGACAAGATACCGGACGTGGTCCGCAGCTTGAGAACTTTCTCAGGTAACAAAACCAAAATTATGGAACTATTGACGCTTATGACAGGGGAGAACAAAAAGAACACAACATCGTTATCTGTTAAGTGCACCACAGAGGCACAACTCGAATTTCCAAAGACCAACAAATTTTTAACAAAATGCAGGGTATCCTAGCTTCCCTAGACCGTCCAACTTCCAGCAAAATGTTCACCCATCCCAACCACGGCCAACGCATGGATACAATGACTTCCTCCAACGACCTAATTATTCAAATTTCAATTAAAACCCTCAGCAAGCAAGATATTTTCAACCACACCGGCAGATTAAACGAGAACCTGTGACGCAAAGCTCAAGCGCCCAAGCCAGGGATATCCACTACCGAAATCGTCAACAGTTTGATAATGATGCCAGAAGATCGAAAGCAACCACTAATCAGAACCATCAACTTGGAAGATATCAGCCGAACTTCCATATCAAGACGGAAGAGCATAAACTGGAAACTTACCATCATCATCATCATCATCATCTCATCTCATTTTCAATGACATGTTCCACTAAAGGGGTCGCGGGGGCAATGCATGCACGAGAGATTTCCAGGTCACTCGATCCTCCGCCATCGACTCTAACTCATCAGGAGCTATGCCCAAGCGCAACCAGGCGAGTGTTTGGACTTGGTCCAACCATCTCATCCTAGGTCTGCCAAGCGGTCGCCAACCTGATGGAATCGCATTCAAGGCACGCCTCGGAAGTCGTGATGATGGGGACATTCGTGCTACGTGACCAAACCAAGGAAGTACAGCCCTTTCGCTTCGAAGAAGCAGCTGCCCAACATTGAGTTCCCCGCGCACTGTCGTGTTTCTCACCCTATCCCGGCGAGTAATTCCCACAACAGCACGAAGAAATCTCATCTCGGCAGCTTGTATTCGCGATCTTATTCTTTCGGTCATTACCCAAATTTCATGACCATAGGTGAGAGTTGGAACAAATACTGCGTTAAAAACCGCTAACTTGGCTTTGACACCAAGCTCGGCCTTCCTGATTACAGATCGACCAAGCTCTTTCAAAATTGACCCAGCTTGACCAATCCTACAGGAAAGCTCAGCATTATTCCTCCCATCACTCGTGAAGAAGACCCCGAGATACTTGAACTTCTCCACCTGTTTCAATGGGACTCCACTAACATGTAGAGTGCATTGAACAGGGGTTCTGGAAATAACCATAACCTCGGATTTGTCCAGGTTAACCTTCATCCCAGCATCAGCACATACGGCCACAAACCTATCTAGCGCGCGCTAAAGATCTATCTGGGAGGATGTGAGGATGACTAAGTCATCTGCAAAAAGAAGATGACTTACCCTCAACTCTCCCAATGTGAAACATTCCTCGCCTCGACTGCGCTGTAACATCCAGTCCATATATATAATGAAAAGGAGAGGTGACAAAACGCACCCTTGGCGAAGTCCAACGCCCACGGTGAAAGGTGTTGATTTACTACCGTTAACCCGAACACAGCTACTACAATTTGTGTATAGAGACTGAATGGCCCTCAACAAAGAACCATCAATCCCATACTCCTGCAGAACACTCCAGAGTTTACCTCGAGGAAATCGGTCGTATGCCTTTTCCAAATCTACAAAACAACTATAGATCGGTTTGGCGTACTCCCAAGCCTTCTCAAGTACCATTCTTAGATTGAAAAGCTGGTCGGTTGTACTTCTGCCGGGACGAAAACCGCACTGTTCATCCCCCATCCTGGATTCGACCATAGCTCTAGAACGCGCCTCCACCACTTAAAAGAGATATGCCCCTGTAGTAGGAGCACTCTTTCTTGTCCCCCTTTTTGAAGAGAGGGACAATCACCCCAGTCTGCCAATCACCAGGTGTTTCACCGCGTTCCCAAGCCACCTTAATGACACGAGAGAGCCATAAAACTCCCTCTTTGCCCATAGCCTTAAGCATTTCTGGCCGGATTTCATCCACACAAGATCCACGCAAGATGTCCACCTCATTGGAAAGCAACACACCATCTTTGGATTTGACTCCTTCGATGGTGTTGTATTTCCTTCCTCTGAGCCGGCGAATGGTTTGCCAGAACACCTTTTTCGCAGATCTAAGGTCGCTTTCCAACTTCACGCCGAACTCCTTCCAAGTCTGCTCTTTAGCTGCTCGCACAGCTAATTTGCAAGTTCTTCGCGCCTCAGTGTACCGGTCACGAGAATCAGAGTTCCCCAAGAGAATCCAGTCTCTGTAGGTCTTCTTCTTCTCTCTAATGGCTTCTTGAACTCTGGGTGTTTTAAACCACGCAGTTCTTTTCTCACCACCAGCCGCCACACCAAGCCGCTTCACCCCACAAACATCACGTGCAGAAGCAATGACAGCTGTTGAAAACAGTCGCCATTCGTCCTCTACATGTGATGGAACAGTTGGAATTTGCTCAAAACCTTCGGATATGCGCCGTGCAAAATGTTGCTGCACCTCACTGTTCTGTAGTTTCTCCCACCGTATGCGTGTAACCACTCTTGGTTTCCGCCTTGGCAGAAGAGGTAGTTTATCAGTAAGATACAGATTACACAACACCAGTTGATGATCAGTTGACAGTTCAGCCCCTCTCAACACACGAACGTCACAAACCAACCGTTTCACACACGATGGTACCACAAAGAAATCTATCAATTACTTCTGTTGAAGACTCCGACGGTACCATGTGTATTTATGGATGGCTTTGTGTGGAAAGAAGGTGTTCATAATGGACATGCCATTTGCACAGCAAAAATCCAACAGCTTCTCTCCGTTCATGTTTTGATGAGGATCACCGTTCCTCCCAATCACACTCCCCCATGTCGTTATATTTACACCCACGTGAGCATTGAAGTCACCCATCAGAATAAAGGAATCCATCTCTCCTAATGGTATACACTCCAATACCCTCCAATATCCAAAATCCCCACTCCCGCCTGTGCAGACAGTTGAGGTGCCACTCCCGACAGGAAGAGTTTCCACCCGTCCGAAAGATCCACAGTTCTAGATCCTCTTTGCTTGGTCGAAGAAATGCCTACGATATCTAACCGATAATCTGGCAGCTTCCCCAACCAGCTCGAGATCCTTTTCTGTGAGCGATGAGACGTTCCATGTGCCTATCCTAAGCCGATGCCGTTGTCCGTTACCTTTTAAACCTCGCACGCACTGGTTAGTGCATGGCGTGATCCCCCTCCTACCCCCGTAGTGGCTCACGAGGCCACTGCCAGGGAAACTTACCATCGCAATTTTAATTTACGTGATGAATATAATCCAGAGGACTATCTTAAAATGAGAATTCCTGCTCCAATAAACCAAAAACCTCAGAACTCGAATACTGCGACTTAAATTTTTTAGGTTAAACGACTCTTCCTTGCCTTTTTCGAATGCAAGTTGAAGAGTGGTGAAATATTGAAATTTTTAATCGACACAGGGTCATCAAAAAGCTATGTTCAACCCCACAATGTCAAAAAATCGTTGCCAAATGAAAATTGTTTCCTCGCCAAGTCAATAGCTGGAGATATCAAGATATCCCAGCAGACAAAAATCAATCTTTTCAACCATAAAAACATTAGTCTCAAATTCTTCCTCTTACCAACCCTGAAAACTTTCCTTGGGAATGGCAGTCTAAGAGAACTCTCAGCAGTTGTAGACGCAAAAAGCTGTGTTATGACGATCCTCAACAACATTAAAATTAAAATTAAGCAGTTAGATTCGCCATTGGTAAATTCTCTCCACGTTATAACTGATGGGATAACGCCAACGCAGCGTGATTTCTTAAATTCATGCATTGTACGTTCTCGTAATTTTTTTTTAGAAACGGATGAAAGGCTGACATACACCACGAAGGTAGTCGCCGAAATCCGTACTACAAACGACTCCATAGCTTACAGTAGATATTACCCCTTTCCAATGGCACTTAAGTCTGATGTCGAAAACCAAATTCATAATTTACTTAGAGATGGTATAATTAGACCGTCCAGGTCTCCGTACAATTCGCCCATGTGGGTTGTAAGTAAAAAAACAGACTACAGGACAAAAGCAATACCGAATGGTGATCGATTACAGAAAGTTAAACAGCGTCACCATATCTGATCGATACCCCATCCCAGAAATAAATGAAGTTCTTGCACAATTCGGCAAAAACGCGTACTTCACTGTCCTCGATTTGAAAAGTGGAGAAGGTCGAAGCCATCCAAAATTTTTCAACACCAAAGAGTTTAAAATTGTTACGCTCTTTTCTCCATCTTTCGGGATATTATCGCCGCTTTGTTCAAGATTATGCAAAGCTTGTAAAGCCCCTGACAGCCCTTTTAAGAGGGGAAGGGGCGAACGTCCCAGTCCCAGGCGCAGTCCTCCAAAAAACAAATATTTCTTGACCCAACCGCAATAGACTCTTTAATAAAACAACAAATTCTCTGATTTCTAAAGCTTTAATCCTCGCATACCAAAACTTCAACAAACCATTCGTACTTACCACTGATGCGTCTAATTATGCGCTCGGAGCTCGTTTTGTCACAAGGGCGGCCGATAACATTTATCTCGCGAACTTTTAGTTCTACTGAAGAGAACTACGCGGCTGACAAGAAAGAAATGCTAGCGATTATGTGGGCTCTAAGCTCATTGCGCAGTTACCTGTATGGCTCTGCTTTTGTCAAAATTATAACAGTAAAATGAAACGATGGAAAGCAATTCTTGAAGAATATAATCATGAATTGCAATATAAACCAGGCAAGAGTAACGTTGTAGCTGACGCCCTTTCTCGACCGCCTCAATCGCAGATAAATTCATTAACATCGACAGGGCATAGTGACGAAAATTCTGGACAAAATTTAATACCTAGTGTCGGAGTACCTCGAAATGTCTTTAAGAACCAACTACTCCTTCAGATTGGTGCACCCGCAGACTATAAATTTGAAATAGTTTTCCCAACCTCTCATCGACATACTATGACTGAACCCGAATACAATTCAGCGAAACTGAAGTCGATTTTTTAAATCTTAAATCCATCAGTTATTAACGTAATAGAAACCAGAGAGCATGTTATGGGAATGACTCAAGAGATATTTCCATCTCACTTCAGAAATTATAAGGCCAGATTCACTCAGACCTAGGTCGCAGACATAAAAAATTAACAGGAGCAAGAGGATATCATTATAGAAATTCATAAACGGGCTCATATAAGTGAAAAATAAAATAAAGCCTAAATTCTATAAAAATACTATTTCCCAGGATAATTAGGAAGATCCTTAAAATATGTAAACAAAACAAGTACGATAGACACCCTAACAAGCCTGAAATTCAATCCACTCTGATTCCAACATACCCGGGGGAAATAGTTCATATCGATATTTTCTGAACTCAAATTCTCTAAATACGTTGAAGTGAGAGCTATTAAATCAAAAGCCACGGAAGATATAAGACAGCCTCATCGTGAAGTACTTTTAGCTTTTGCTATTCCCAAGACTATGATGGTTGACAACGAAAAATCGGAATTCAAATGTTTCGAACACCACCTTATATGAGCTCAGTCAATGGTCAGATTGAACGCTTTCATTCCACGCTTAGCGAAATCATGAGAGGGGCCGAACATCTCCAGCAATCCTTCACGGATCTTCTGGAGAGAGCAGTGTGTTTATAACTTCTCTATACACTCGGTTACAGGGAAGAAACCTGTTGAAGTATTCTTCAGCAGAAGAGTAAGCACCGATCCGATGGAGCTTGAGAAAGCAAGATTGGAAAACATGAGGAAAATCACGGAAAAGCAATGTGAAGATTTACTATATCATAATAAAAGCAGACAACCCATTAAATCCTATAAACCAGGAGATATCGTCTATGTTAAAATAAAGATATAAAAAATAAATCATTGCTGAAGATAGGGTGACTACTACGAGTATATTAACAAAATCTGGAAAAATCGTACATAAATCGCATATTAAGACGGTGATATGGAATGCGCTATGTGACTACCAGATTTTTGACTACTCAAATGCGCAACTACTAACTTTAGACAACGGAACGGCACTATTGGAAGACGGACGATTCAAAATAATCCACTTTATTAACTTAGACATAGTGACTACAAAGTTCAACGACAAAGACCCGATGGAATTTTTTATATGACTCACGACATCAAACAGACGCAACGACATGTTAACAGACTTAAACCCGTCAATAAGATAAAACGATCACTGGATTTCCTTGGGACGGCATGGAAATGGGTATCGGGTTCTCCGGATCACGAAGATCCAAACATTTTAACATTTAAATTGAATCAATTGGCAGAGAATAATAATAAACAAATTTTTCTTAACGACATTATCGAAAAGAAATTTAATGATTTGGCAAAAAGAGAAAATTACATTTTAACTGAATTAAAAACTGCAATATATTTGAAAAAAAAAAAAAATACGTACTAGTAATGAAAAATTGATATAATTAAAGAAGAACTTAGGAATATTGATAACGAAATCGAATGGGCTGAGATCAACATTATAAATTCCTACATATTAACTAACAGGGAGGAAAGAATAATTGAAAATGTAATTATACGAAATAAATTACGGTACTTAAGTCTAGATCCGATGTAAGGATTTAGTAACGTAAGGATAGCAGTAAGTAACTCTAAGATCCTTTACATAATCAATATTCCAACAACAAAAAATGAAACTTGTAAGAAATTGATTAATAATAATAATAATGGCTACAGTCCGAGGTGGACCTGGGCCTAGCTTCTTAGCAACCACTCGTGTTGTACGTGCTATTGTTCTGTCACGAGCGGAGGGGACCTACAGTTTAATGCCGACTCCGAACGGCGAGATTGAGAAGCTTTTTTCTAGACAGTTATACTCCTTGAGCATTGTCAGTGACTCGAAATAGGTGGAGCCGTGAAAAAATGTTTGATGTTTTTTCCGAGATTCGAACTGACGACCTCGAGCGTAGGAGTCGACGCACCTACCCACTACGCCACGGCGCCCAGTAAGATATTGATTGTGAGACCCATAAAAAAGGGAAATATTATAAATAAAATAAATGTTGGAACATTACTGAAATGTAACAAATCATTGTTTGGAATTTTGAAAACTGAACAGTATGTCATAAGAAAAATATTATAGATTTAAGTAACACCTCGTTCTTGTCCAAAATGCTCAGCAAATTACCCTCATCGTGTACCACTAAGTACCACGAAATCAGAACACACCATCAGTGGAAGAAGTGACAAGTGGAACTTTATTCTTAAACCAATTCAATGGTACCATCCAAATTAATGACGATAAGATGAATTAAACTGGATCCTTTATTGTTTAATTCTAAAATGCAACAGTGAAGATTGACAATGCCATATTTCAGTCAACCGAAGTGACTGTAATACAACCGAACCCAGCGTTGCTGCAGCCAATATCACAAAAGACAAAAGTTGAAGAAAACCTGTCATTGGAATTGGTAAAGGAACTCAACCTTACCAACAGGGAATTCATAGGACTTTAGTCTTGCATAAACTGGCATCTACTTAAACTTGCCATATTGATTTTTCTTTACGTCAAGCATGTAAAAAAAAATAGACAAACAATAATCATTCAACCACAGACAGTGAATTCATCAGAAGATTATTCACCAGAGGTCAATCCAGAGGAAACCGAGGTTCGTACCAATGAACAAGGAAAAAATCCAAAGGTATATAAGGCTTTCGAACGAGGACGCTCGAAGGTTCAGCGTGGGGAAGTTAAGGAGCAAAATATTTTTTCTCCACATAAACATCACTTCCGAACATTGTTTCCCACAAACACCAAACTGTTGACCTAGCGTCTAGTACATCGGTAACATCACTGTTACACCCCATCATCTAAGACCGAGTTCGCTGAGCATTCCATTACGTACGGCGTGCGGTAATCGGAGTGCATCTGTGGGAACGAGCACATCGCTCCAGAGTGAGCACTAGAGTATCTGAGGTAGTTTTAGAGAAAGTGTAATTTAGTCTAAGTTTACAAGTGTACGGGAAAACTCTGCCCGAACAGATTTGGAAATACATTTTTTTTAAATAAAATAACTTGAGGAACTTTAATTTGCCAGCGGTGTGTACTTCGCTGCTGAGCATTTGGGGGAATTTGGGGAAAAATGGAACTGGTACACACCGAAATTATGACGAAATGACTCAGACAAGGAACAAAGTCTTTTATAAATGGCGATAATATATGTAGGTGTCCACAGATGTTTAATCACTACAATATAGTGCGTTTAACATTTCTTGGACGTAGGAATAAATAAACTGGGCAAGTGCGAGTTGTACGAACTGCGTTCTCAGATGTTCAAAATTCGCATGTCGATGACTGACCGTTTTTGGCCAATATCTCGAAAACTATGACAGAATGCTTGATATTACTTAAAATTAAAGTACTCAACGAAACCAAGTTTTTGTGACTTTTTTCAGATTTTTAAACACTTTGGTTTAGAAAAGGCATTTTTCAAATGGATCCTTGGGTCAAAAAGTGATGAAGTAAACTTCTACCCCATTTCGAAAAGATCTGTCGATTGATATATAAGTCGATGGGGTGCGACGATGTTTCAAAATCAATGGCAAATGAATGAAATGAAAATCAAATGGCCCCACTTCAAGTTCAAGGTTCTTCTCCTCACAATGCCTATATAAAGTCAGCGTTGGTGAAGCTATTCTGTCGATAAAAAAGATAATTGTTTCCGGTTTCTTAGCAAAATGTTCGAAAAAATTATCTTTACAGGATCAGAAACTTCTTGCAGATAAACAAGCCGGCTTCCGCAGCAAGTTCAACTGCATAATGGCATTGCTAAAGGTAAGTGACGATATTCGATTTGGTCTTTAATATAAAATAAGTCAGTGATAGTGGTTTTTGACATTTCAAAATCATTCGATTCTGTTCAACACACCTTACTTACCCAAAAACTCATATCCGTTTCAAAGTTTTGCATGCCATCTAGTACCTTTATACCTACACAATAGGCAGGGCCGGCCCTACCATATGTGCAGGATGTGCAAATGCACAGGGCGCCAAGCGCTTGGGGACGCATTGTGAGCGTAACAAACAATATGCAATTTATCGATATACTGACTTTCATAAAATTTTAGTTCGTCCAAGCTACCTTTGCCTTTCTAAACGCAATTATTTTCATATAATACAGACTTCATAATTTCACCCGTTCACACAATATGTCATTCACACGCAAGACTGTGCAAGACAATTTCTTGCACAAGCACTCAAATATATCCTTAGGAAAAATTCTCAAAATAATAAACTCAATCCTCAGTTCCGATGGAATCATTTGAGTGACAACGTGCAGGTTTTATTTCTGCACATATGACAATTACTCAGTATAATGTACATAATTTTTCGTTTCTCTCTCTGTCTTCTCTTCATTTTTCCGCAAAAGGTCAATCACGCACAGGACTGTGCAAGAAAATTTCTTCTTTCTTCTTAAAAAATGTAATGCAATGTATTAGAAAATTCAATTACACATATTTCATTTCTGGGTGATTTATGTACATATTGCCTAGCAAAGTCTTTTCTCTATAATTTTGATTGTATCTTATTTGCAATGAACAAAAATTCCCATGTCTTGTCAAGCACAGATACAGGATGTTTTTCGAAAAAGTTTTGAGAACGGAAACAACAATAGACTCACCTCGATCTAAACTGAAATAAAATATTAGATAGAGCTAAGCTGTTTTGCAAACACTAATTAGTTTAGATAAATTTCTTGGTTCTCAAGCATTAGCTTTTCGAGAAACTTCTGAAGTGTTGTTTGAGCTTAATAATGGTAACTTTTTACAGATTATTTGATTTGGTGTTAGGAAAGCATTTGAGTGGAATAACGAATCAAGAAACCCAAAATAAATGTTTGAAGAAAAATATACAAAATTATCTTTTCTACAACTGTTACTAATCACATTGTGTCCATGCTAAAAGAGGCAGAATTCTACGCTTATTGTTGACTATTGTTGTTTTGGGTTTTTAAAAGGAGAAGACAAGACCGGAGAGGAACTTACAAAGTTAATTTTAAACAAACTTGAATTTTAAGGAATTTCAATAAGCAACTGTCGAAGTCAAAGTTACGCTAATGGTTCAAATATGAAGGGAATATGCTGGTCTTCAAAACAGAATTCGACCAAGAGCATTTTCGTCCCATGCAGCTCAATGATTCAGCTCGGTGCCTAATGAGCACCTGTTGTGTTTTTTGAAACAATTCGATGCTTACTTGAAACATCATCTAAATTTCCAGAAACATCTTCTTTGCGATGGTGATGAATGTTACGAAACTAGTTTAGAACCGAAAAAAAGTTTTAAGGTAGAATTTTATTTCAAAACACTAGATCAAAAGAAAGTTTTGAGTAGCTTGAAGCATATAAAACGAATTTTTAATTTTCAAATAACATTAAACATCAACAAGCTACTGCTTGAAAAATACGTTCCTCATTCCTTAATTTACAAAACTGTATTAGTCCCCCTTGTTAACTTTATAAAAGTTTTCCTATATCCGATAAGTTGTGTGCCATTACGAATATTAACAACGATTTCATCTCTGACCACAAAAGAACCATTTACATCCTCATCTGCTAAAAACAACTTAGGATAAGTAAGAGCAGTGTTAATTCTTCACTGTCATTGTTAACTTTCATTGATTATGTTCCAAAAATAGAAAATCTAAGAAAGTTAACCAGTTTGTATTAAAAATATATTATACCCTGAGGCGTTTTAATCGAACTATTTTAACCTACAAAAATGAAATCAAAACTCATTAAATCAATGGTATTATATATTGTTTTAGGCTCCGAATTTTTTTTCTAATTTCGACTCAGAATCGTTTTGTAAACTTAATGTAGGTTTTAATAGTTGTGTCAGATATGTGTTTTATTTAGGTAAATTTTATCATATTTCTCCATTCATGCATTGTAGAACAATACTTGTACTAAGATACCGAATTATTTATTCTTAAAACGAAATTGTACCTAGACGCAGACTAGAGACAGGCAATTTTTTGTAAATGCATGTTTCGCTATAAACTACTAACATGACAATAATTGTCTTTTCATTAAACTGTAGGTCCCCTCCACTCGTGAGAGAACAATAGCACGCACAAAACGAGTGGTTACTGAAAAGCCAGGTCCAAGTCCACCTCGTACTGTAGCGCCGCTATTATTATTTTATATTATATTCTTAATTATAAATCTATCTATTTTTTTCCTTCTTTTCATTGTAAACTTTCTTTTTCACGTACCTTAACTGCTGTAGTATTATACTGGATTATGTTTTTTTTATTCGTTTTATTTTTATTTAATATTTCTGATAAATAGGTATATTTTCTATGGTAAATTGAAATTAAAATTTCAAGTTGAAGTTGGAACGCCGTCAAGGAACTTATGACTCTTAGATGTACTTAATTAATAAATGTTTAATATTTTTAAATAGTTTTTCTAGTCTCTTGTGTGTAAATTCATATGCGTGAAAGTGTATCCGTTCCCATTTTTAAATGTATTGCATTTTTTAGTTTCCTCAAAATATAACAATTAATTTTACCTGCTCAATACCGTGAAGTTTGAATTCAAGAGTTCAATGTTTGATTATGGCGCTCCTATTGAAATATGGTGGCAACACCAAGCCTATAAAAGAAAAATGCCTGTACATCTTCCTGGATGAAAGTAAGACAATTTATAATGGCTTATCCTTTATAAAGCAAGCCAAACACTTTGCACGAATGTGTGTCCATGTAAAAACGACCAAAATTACACCCACAAATTTTAGACTCTTTAAGAAAGAACAGATACAATTAACCAATGAGAAGACAGTGCTCTCACTCTGCAATTGAATAACTTGGCACAATGAACCTCGTAAGAATGAATCTAAAAATAGTGAATGTCCTACGACAACACGACGAAGAAAGATAGTGTACGAAAGACATTCATATACATTTGTCTGCTAATGCGATATGCATCTCTGTACTCTCGCGCTCCAAAGACCTAATCAACAAACCAAAATAAAGCGATAATAAAAAGAGAAACCAAAACATAAACATACATACACAATCATAGACATTTACCCGTTTGTATAGGTACATATGCAAATACAAATACACAATTTATGAATATAAATACATTTGTGTATAAGGCATAAGTCAAACAAGTAGGAACACATTGATTGTGTGGGACTGTCGCTTAATTCTCACCTTTTATTTAGCAGAGTCAATTCGAGTCAGCAGCCCCTCACATATTTCGATGGCCGATCGCCAAGAGCCAACAATAGCCAAAGATTGAATCGTTGGTGTCTTACTACGTGCACACAGAGAGCGATAGCCTCCACCACCGCTCCCGCAGCGGTTTGTGATAGCTGAACTACGTAACTAACGACGCAGGGGCGCTGTTCACTTTCAGCTCAGCCAGTGCTGCTTATATTTTCCTTCACTTTATGATGCAAACGCGCGCGGTGTGTACAGTAATGCCTTCTCGTCTGTACTGGTTTTGCCTCAAGGTAGATACTAAACAAAAAGACTACAAACTCAGTACTCGCACTCGTACTCGTACTTGATCTCGCACATTCATGTGTAACTATATCTAGCGTGGATAACGTACGTGTAGTGATAAATATGCTGCTGCTACTGCCACTGCTACTACAGTTTTGGCACTTCGCCACTTGTTGAATTCACCACACGTTGCTCCCGCTACCTTGTAATACTCGTGCTTACTTAATCCATCGAAAACAATATATTAATGACGACCGATAAACTCCGTCCAAACACAACTATTTATCAATGCGAATTACGAATGGCGAGTTGCGAATATGAATGCGAATTCGAATAACACACAACCGCCGATATTTTGTATTCACAAAACGTGCACCATCGACCACTCAATGGCATTCCACTGCGATTTCAATGCAAAGTTAACTCGATGGCACTGCTCTCACAGAAAACAAAAAACTTTGGGAATACAAAAGAAAATTTTCTATTTATTTTTTTTTTCTCAAGAGAAACAAAATTAGTGTAAGAACGTTCAATTAATTGTCATAGGACCTATACACAAATACAACTTTAAATGTTGCACTCCCCAGTTCGCACATTGACTACGAATCTCTATTAAGAATAGCTAATTGTTGACGCTACTGCTACTACGAATAACACAACCACCGTTAACAACAAAACGAGCACGAGAAGGTGTCTTATCGCACACAATTCGCCAGCGAACTCCTCCGAAGCGCCTGCATACACCGTCGAACCGCAGTAAACTGAACTTTCGACACTGAAATCGAAATCACTCTCACAGTCGCGTCACACCACAAAATCAACGTTGAAAAGTTGGAAAAAAAATACAACAACAAAAATCATAAATTAGTTACACTGGTACGATGCGTCTACTCACATTAAATCAGATTTTTAGTTAAAAAAAATATTGGACTTTAATTTAATTACGTTTTTATTTGTGTTATTTGTTTGTTTTTCTTTCGTTGTTCGATTATGTATTTTAGATTTTTTCTTTCTGTTCTCACCTCTCGCGCACGGCGTTTCTCACGCGAAAAAACACAAGTGAATCTGTTTATCTATCTGTTGATTCAGAATTCTAACTGATGGATGAAGTTCGATGCGATGGTATATTGTACAGCCTGCGTATTCGCACAAAAGTTCCTCCCCCAGGCAAGGAATTGGTATCCCCGATTTGCTCTCACTGAATGCTGCTGCTGCTCTCACAGATACACTCAGATCAAGAGTGCTGGATATAATCATTTCGAATATCCTTCCCCACTTTATATCTGTGTGCAGAGCTCGCAAAGCTCAATAAGTGGCTGCTGAATGCCAAGACTAAGAATTGCGTATACAGCACTTGAATTTTGTTCGTTCTCGTGTGTACTCATATGTGAAGAGATACCGGCGTCGGTAGCGGTTATTCGATGCTCTTCTCAGCAGAGAGAGACGCATACACCTGTAAACAATAGTGATGATGATAAGATGTTGACATTTTATCAGCAGCGAGCAGCGAGCGGGCTACGAATTGGAAAACGAATATTTGGGCGAACGCTTTTCTTGACTAAAAAGCTCAAGGGGTCACGTAGTGACTAATTGAACGGGTATTTTGCTTGAATTCAAGAAGACGTTTTCACCTGCTTACATGTATAATAAATATTTCGTCATCAGTAGGAGCATGAATTAGTAATCAAAGGCATCCTTCAATCGGAAACTCTTTCCGTTTCATTGGACATTTTTGCGTTCCCCGATAATTGCTTATGTAACAGACAGTCTAGCTCTTGTCTAATGATTACTAACATAATTAAACAATACGTTATATTTCGAATTTTTATATCTGGCATTTATTACGTGGTTATCTCTTTAAGGGTGAATCAATATTAAGAAATTGAGTTTAAAAGAAGGAAAAATATACATGTGCATCCAGGGCCGGTCCTACCATTTGCGCAGGATGTGCAAATGCACAGGGTGCCAATCACAGTAGCTTCAGGAGAACGTTGTTTTTATAAACTTAAGTTTAACGAAGTATAAATTCTTTTGTTTTATTTTTATTTATAATACTTTAATGTTTACACTTTAGCAATTCGACTGTTCTGCTTCAGAGTCACAATCAGAATGCCCGTTCTCCTTTACTTTATCCTTCTACTTCTCTCTCTCCTTCTTCATCTGAGTTGTCAATAGTTTTGTTTTGCGTTACAGATTCGGTCTTCATCGACGTCCTCGTCGAGTTCTTTATCGAACTCTATCCAGGGCTTCATTCTGTCAGCTGTCCACACGGATGAATATGGTTTTTGGCTTCTTTGAGCGAACGGCATGTCAGCTATTCGGTACCGATCGTATTGCAGTCTAGCAACTACTACATAAGGCCCTTTATATTTTGCTTCGAGTTTTCGCGAAGACCCAGTTGAGTTTACTGAATCATTTTTTGTCATTACCAAGTCACCAATGTTATATTCCTTTGCTTTACCATGTTTGTTATCATGTCGAGACTTCTGTTTGGATTGGATTTTAGTGATATGCTCCAAACCCTCTGAACGAATGCTTTCTAAATTTTCAACTTGTTGATTTAGATCTACTTGTTGTGCGAGGACATCTGGCCATGGGTCTCGTGGAACATATCCCATCATCATTTGTTGGGCTGTTTTTCCGATAGACTCATTATAAGTGTTATTAATAGACCATTGCACTGGCTTTATCTTTTGATCCCAATGATTCTCGTCTTCTACACTTGCAAGTAGAGCTTGAAGGACAGTGCGATTATACCTCTCCACCTGACCATTAGCTCTGGGAGTTCTAGTGGCGTTTTGAACGTGGTTAATTCCAAAATCGTTAATAAATTCTTCAAACATTTTCGATGTGAACGCAGTTCCTCGGTCCGAAATAGTGCGTCTGGGGGCTCCAAACAAGTAAAACGTTTCTGTCATAAAATTCAAAACGGGTTTTGTTTGCGTACTGGGTAGCGCTTTCATAATCGTATATTTGGTGAACGCATCGACTAACAATATCAAATATGAATTACCTTTAGTGGACTTTATGAATGGTCCCAAATGATCAATATGCACTGTGTCAAAAGGTACATCTTTTTTTTCGATTAGATGGAGTTCTCCACGGGGTTGCACCTTATTACTGTTGTAGGCACATTCAACACAGGACTTGAGGTACTTCTTTACGACTTGTGTCATTCTTGGGAACCAATATCTATTTCTCAGATGATTCCTTGTCTTCTTCTCCGAAAAGTGTCCCATCAGGTCGTGGCTATTCCTCATTACACGATTACGAACGCCCTTTGGTACGTACAATTTAAGGTTGTTTTCATCTCGCCTGTATACTCGACCATCCTGAAGAGTATAGTCTATATGAACTTTTTTCTCTTCGCTGCAGTTTGGTTTCTTTTTGAGACATTGTGCGATTTTACAAATATGCTCGTCTTGAAGCTGTAACGAATACAACCAGTCAAAGTCATCTATGTTTACTTTCAGCATTTTCATGTCGACAACATCAGGCTTGTTTGCGTTCTCATTAGGACATCTGGATAGTGCGTCCACATGTGGCATGAGATTACCAGACCGGTGATTGACTTCGTAATCGAACTCGAGCATCTTAAGCCACCAACATGCTATTCTGGGTATTAACTCTTTCTTACTCATAACCGTTTTCAAAGCTTCACAATCCGTCGTTATTTTGAAGTGTTTGCCAAGAAGAAACTGGCGGAACCGGTTGGTAGATTCCACTACGGCAAGAGCCTCGAGCTCGTAACTATGAAAGAAACTTTCGCCTTCTGACGATTTTCTACTATAATAAGCCACAGGACGAAGCGAATTGCCTTCTTGTTGTAGTAAAACTCCTGCTATTCCATGGGAACTGGCGTCAGTGTGGAGTTAAAATTCACTGTTTGGATTATATAGGACGAGTAAAGGCCTATTTATAAGGCAGTTTTTCAGAGTTTCGAATGCATTCTGCTCAACATGTCCCCATTGGAACACACATTTCTTCTTAGTTGAATTCGTCAGTGGTAGATTACTGAATAGTTTTCAATGAACTTTCGAAAGTAACTCGTTAGCTCTATGAACTGTCTAACTTCGTGTTCGTTTTTTGGAATCTCGAATTTTTCTATAGCTAGTGTTTTAGTTTTACCTGGTTCAATTGTACCGTCTTTTACCACATGCCCCAGAAATTCTATTTCTTTTTTGAAGAAGGCGCATTTTCGAAGATTGAGGGTTAAGTTAGAGTCGTTTAGTATTTTTAAGAATGATTCTAATTTTCCCATCCCTTCTTCAAATGTTTCGGACGGAATTACTACATCGTCCATATACTCGTAACAAACGATTTTGGTCGGTCTCATTTTCCAGACGACGGTGTTCATCAACTTTTGAAAGATGGAAGGAGCGTTAACAAGTCCAAAAGGCATCGATGTAAATTCGTACAAACCGTCATGAGTAATGAAAGCTGTGAAATGTGTGTGTTCCCTTTTTATAGGTATTTGATAATACCCAGATGCTAAGTCAAGTACGCAGTAGTATTTCTAACCTACTAGATCGTTGAGTTGTTCTTCAACTAAGGGCATCGGAAAACGGATTTTCTTCGTGACGGAGTTCAGCTTCCGGTAGTCCACACACATTCTGTCCTCTCCATTCTTTTTTTTTAACGAGAATTACAGGTGAAGCGTAGTCGGATTGTGATTCAACGACAATTCCACACTCCATCAAGTCAGAGATCATTTTGGTTTGTATTTGCCTTTTTGCATAGGGAACTTTGTACGGTTGATGTACTATCGGCTCTTGTTTTACTAGCTCTATTTCCATCTCAATTAGTTTGGTTCGACCTAATTCGTGTTGGTTCATGGCAATACATTTTCGATATTCATTTAGAAGTTTTATAAGTATAGGCGTTTGTTCTTCTTTGTCTATTTGAATGTCGCTAGCAGTTATTGGTTTAACAGAGCGAATGTCAATATCCATTCTTTGCACCAATAAGCTTTCGCCTTGTTTGTGCATATTGCACATGGGGTTGTTCAGAACATCTTTTTCAATTAATACGGGTTTTGAGAGAAAATTATCTTCAACCACAATTGCTTGGACTGAAAAGAAAGCTCCGTCTATTTGGACTTGACATGCAATGCTTCCAATTGCTCGACAACTTCCACCACCAAACCCATGCAATGTGAAATCGCATTTGTCCATGCTGCAGTTTATGTCTGCTGCAACTTGTTTTATTAAAATTGTCTTTTCGCTTCCAGAATCTAAAAGTGCTGTGTACTTTTTATCGTTTATTAGTATATCTTTAATATAACAATCTGAATGCTTTTTATCACAAATCAAATTAACGCGATAATTATTCTCTTGCATTTTCTCCACCTTAGCAGTTGGACTTTGGTTGGTGTCCTTGCTGATATTCCAAAGTGTCTTCCTAGTTTGATTACAATTTTTCGCATAATGTCCTTGTTGATGGCAGTTGTAACAGGAGATATGATTCTTTGAAATCGGTTGACGAGTTGATTGCCATTTAGAAGAATCGTCGGCTGAAGATCGCGAAGATGTACCGACGGTCGTGAATTGAAACGAATTCCTTGGTACCATTTGATTTTGTCAATCAGTTCAGCTATGTTGTGGAAGTTCCCCGCAGCGAGAGTAGTACTCATTTGAGCGTCATTCAAACCGGTGAGAATATATTGAATAATAGTTTTGTCTGAAAGTTCTATTCTCTTCCCCAAAAGATTCCTTTCGAAACAGAAATTTTCGATTGATTCTGTGGCCCGCCGTGTTCTCTTCATCAGTTGTTGATGTACCTCAACGTCACTACAGTGATACGGGAAGTTTGATTTAAGCCCTAAGGCTAACTGACTCCAAGATGTCAAAACTTCCTGACATGAGTCCCACCAGTATCGTGCTGGTCCATGCATTCGAGATGAGTCCGCTAGAAGCAACGCCATCTCGTCCCAGCCATATATGTTTTTCAGGTTCTCTACGCGGATTACCCAACATTCAACTGACATTGATGTAATCTCACCTGGTGAAAAGACAGGCAAAGCACTGATGGTACAATTTAGTTTTGGTCTGTTTTGTGTAGTACTCTGTGACGAATTGATCGGAGCTAAACTCTTCAATTTCTCGGCTAATTCGCGCTCTTTTGCAAAAATTGCCTTTTCTTTCTCAAGGAGGTCTCGTTCGCGCTTTATCAAAGACCATTCCTTTGCCCTTAATTCTTCTTCAGTTAATGAGCATGAGTCTGAAATTGAAGTTACATTTTGACCGCTTTCAATGATTTCACCTTCACTTCGATGTTCGTTTGAATCGGAGTGGTCAAAAGATTGGTTAGTGTTAATTTGTCTGTCGTGATCGCTTATTCGTTTAATAAGCGTTCTTTTGGGCCGGCTTATCGGAAGGTTCCTTCTATTCAACTCTTCCTGGAGCTGCTTAACATTCAAGTTATCCATGTCGCTACCAAAAAGAAATATTTAATAAATTTGTTATGTTAAATAAAAAAAACTGATTAGTTCTCGAAAAAGGTGTTCAGAGCATATCTCAAAATTCGTTACAGTTTGTATTTCAAGTTGTATTTCAAAAAAATACAGACTATACGCTCTTCAGTCATCGAACAGAGATGACAGTACGCCTTTTCGCCCACCGAAAATACGAACTCATACATACAAACATTCACCAAAATGTTTCTTCCAAATTTTGTTGTGGCTAGAGATAGCAATATGCCTTTTCCTAAACCAAATACCCATAAACAAGCTATAACTATCTCTTTCGTTTCCAACCACCATTTCTCTTATATGGACTATTCTCTTACACGCCAGTGGCGATGTACACTTCTCTGTATTTCCATTCCTTTGAGCAACAGAGATAGCATTACCTTTCCATGGACTGAAAATGCAAGCACAAACTGTTTTACTCATTCCAGGAAAATACATAACGGTTAATACCGCGTCTAAACTAACGCTTCAAATTTAACCACTTTAAAATATTTTAAGTTTAAATCACATTTGCAAAGTAATTTTGGAAAACAACTCGTTTTCAATATCAGAGTCGAACTCAGAATCATTCATTACAAACTACATGCTCCAAACACTCACGCAAGCAACCAGTTCAAAATGACAACACTTACGTACATATATATCAAAACAATTCTAAAATCAAATCTCACTCTCTTTATTATAGGTAACAGGTCTGATCCCACTTCTGATCTTTAACGAAATATAAATTCTTTTGTTTTATTTTTATTTATAATACTTTAATGTTTACACTTTAGCAATTCGACTGTTCTGCTTCAGAGTCACAATCAGAATGCCCGTTCTCCTTTACTTTATCCTTCTACTTCTCTCTCTCCTTATTCATCTGAGTTGCCAATTGTTTTGTTTTGCGTTACATAAGATAATAAAAAATTACCTTAGGACAATCATGACTCAAGACAGATTGGTAAGCTTGTCTATAGTGTCGTTAGAAAGGGAGTTATTAAAGCCTTAAAATCATGATGACTTTATTAAAAAAATTTCAAAACTCTCTCTGCATATCTCCTCGTTGCTTGTGTAATGTACTCGTAGATGTGACTTATGCTGTCAAAATTGAAGAATAGGGCGCTAAACTTAGGATTTGCACAGGGTGCTCATCTGACTCTGACCGGGCCTGAGCAGAGGAAAAGGTGGTCCGCCGCATCAGAGCCTCGCATTAATGCGGTAAGACCAGAGTTACTTTTCAAGGTGGCCCGGTATCAGAGAGGCTCCGTTACATAGCCGGTATTACCCCCTGGCAGCGAACCATCCAGTGGGCACGGGTCGCTTGACACCCTGGATTAAGGAGATGATAGACTTAGTTCGCCAATCACCCCATCCTTGTCCAAAGCTGCTGCGTTGCACCAGTGCCAGGCAGAGTCGTTTCTTCAGCAGGCTTGCAGATCGGCTTAAGCCCCAGCCCCACTACAAGGTGTCTATCCGCAGGGAAAATAAACTTGATAAATTTGATACCCGACCATCAATTCGGATTCCGACAACACTCAACAATCCAACAGATTCATACAAAACCAACTTCCCTGGGATTTCCTTCTTCTTCTTAAGAGTTATCTCACAGACGAACCTTTTATGTCAAGTATAAGGATGAATCTACATCACTACACCAGATAAGAGCAGGAGTTCCACAGGGAAGTGTAAAATAAATAGGGAAGTTATCCCCCATTCTCAAGTAACTGGGAATGCATCTAGACTCAAAACTCACATGGAAACAAAACATACAAAAAAGAAAAACCAAATCACAACAAAATACAGACAACTTTACTGGCTCCTCAAAAAATACTCGAAACTATTGAGAAGAAATAAAATCCTTATTTTTTTTTTTAACTAAACATACGTTTGACTGATCTAAGTTACTGACCCTGTGCGGGTGCTCTAAGTTAACCTAATCTTATACTAATTTGCCCTTCGGCGCAAGGTTTTTTTATTTTCTTTTTTTTTAATTATGAAAAAAAAAATAACTTATATAGGTACTAAACCAAGAAAATTAAAAAAAACTTGGCACACAATTCAATTTTTTTTTTCTTAAAACTACTTAATCTGACTTAACTTAACATACAATAATAATAATAAAATAAAAATAATAATAATAATGGCAGCGCTACAGTCAGGTGGACCTGGGACTAGCTTCTTAGCAACCACTCGTGTTGTGCGTGCTATTGTTCTCTCACGAGTGGAGGGGACCTATAGTTTAATGTCGAAACTTTTTCTACACAGTTATACTCTTTGAGCATTGTCTGGACCAGGGCTGCCGTTTCAAGTCTGCTGGGGAGTATTTAAGAGGTATAGAGGGAGAGTATTTTTCTCTCGAAAGGAGTACACACAAATAAAAACAGTTTTTTTTCAACAGCAAAACTAGTTTGTTGAAATAATATCTATAATAATATAATATTTGTACTTCAGTTCATTTATCACACTATTTTTGAAATTTATCACATCATTTTAAAATCGATAATGAAACTTAAAACAATCCAATACCAACAAAAAATATGTCATTCCAATTTCAATTCAATTTAAATAGTTATTAATTTATTACGATTTACATATGCAAATTTTCATCACAAAGTTTGTGGAATTTATCACTTTTTTACTTAAAGTGATATTTTAATTAAATGAAAAAAGTTTAAACCCATTATTCTAAGACTAGTTAATTCGATAAATAAATACATAAATAAGCTATGAAAAGAAATCAGTATCTTAAAAAGTTAAGTAATTGAATTACTATTGCTTCAGTAAAAGTTATATAGTTAATGTCTAATTAAATAAATAAATAAATAAAATTTAAAATTGAATTCCAATCATCAAATAGTTCAAAAAGTTTCAAAATATTTATTTAGTACATCGTTTATAATAATTATCCAACAGTTCTTTTAAAGGTGCCCATTGTGAAGCGTGTTGGTTTTTTAAAAGAGATTTTGACATCAAAATGAGATTTACTGTCGGAACGGCTAAACAATTTCTAGTTTAGACTTAAGCAAAAGGTGTTGGGAAAATTGCGTTCAGCATTTGCACTACTGTGAGGTAAAGAAATTATGGAACTTATAAATTTGTTCAACTCCTTGAACATAGCTTCGCCAAGTCAATTTTTTAGTGCGAATACATTACACCAAAACTCTTCCAAACTGCATTCCCTGTTGAACGAATTATTATTAATTAAAAGCCTAAATTTTTCATCCAGCTTCTCAACCTTATCATCTGTTATAAGAGGAACCAGAGAATCATGTTTGGTTTTTTGGTCTATAATGTAGATTGTGTCGTTGAAATCGATTCTACCTCTGATTTCTTGGTTTAGTTCAATGTAGTACTTACGACAGTAATTTGAAATTTGTTTTATTTCGTCGTCTAAAATTTGCTTTTCTGTAAGCAAAAGATTTGCCCTAGCACCTACGTAAGTTTTTTCACAATAAATCTCTTTGTTAGAAAAGTCAACAAAAGTAATGAATTCAGAGCATTGAGTCGCTCACACTAGACAAAATGTAAACTCAATATAAAAATATTAAACAAATTATTTTTTTTTAAAATATTTTCGATGGGTTTATTTTTAAGCAGAGGGGGTACGGGAGTGCACTGAACACGAGGGGAGTACAAGTACTCCCTTAGTAGCAATTCCGGCAGCCCTGGTCAGGACTCGAAAAAGAAAGAACCGTGAACAATTTTTTTTTTGAAAAATTGTTTGTCTTAACTCTGATTTGAATCTAGACTGTAAAAGTCTAGTGCGGATGGGTCGACGCACGAACTCACACGGCCACGGCGCCCACTTAACCTATCATACAACCTATCTTAAAAAAACTATCTTATCTATGTCCGTAACACCATACGGACGCGTGCACCAGGTTACAATGTATACATTTCATACATTTTATACCTTTTTTTGTATTTTGTATTTTTGTAAATTTTTTTTGATTTTATTTTTCTGTATATTTTTTGTTTCTTGTATTTTGTATTTTTTTGTTTTTTTTTTTGCTTAACCTACCTTATACTATAACCTAAACTATGTAAGCTGGCCACCAAAGGTCAACTATAAAATGTTTGCCCTAAGAAGTTAGCGGCGACGAAGACTGATTTTGGTGCAACCACCAATAAAAATGGCGTTCTTTGGCAGACTCTGTCCTATCCCATGTAGAAATTGCCCTGCTGAACCGAAGAAGATCCTCAGCTGGCTGCGAGCGACGTCGGGCTCGTATTGGAGTCGCCTGTCCACTGTTCGGCGTACGACATGGAAAAAAATAGGACATCCTTCCAGGAATAGTGTCGCCTTTTAACCCTTGTCGCACTCATGGTCCTTCATTGTGCCGGAGCCATCCCGATTTCCTTATGAACCTGCAAAGAGATCTAAGAGGTATATTCGAAATTTCTTGTAAGTCTTGGAAGAAGAATTCTCCCAGTGTTCTATGACGCAACTGACAAAGACTAGGGCCTCTACAAATGTTGTCGTTGGAGAGTCCCATTTTCATGGCATGGTTTCTAAGATGATTATGGCCAGTGAGAGCTCCAACCACCATCGGTTGCAACTCTATGTCGCACTGAAGGATATTGTCGGTTTTTGCTCGATCGTATCTGGGCCATAATGCTTTAGTAGTCACACATGTAGACAGACCGCGCCATCTACTCTTTGCCATTTCAATGATCTTTTTATCCACCTTATTCCTCAGCCCTGAGAGTGGCGATTTAATACCATGAATTGCTTGTGACGCGTCGGTCACTGACCCTGTTCTGGCAAGTTCATCAGCTATCTCATTGCCGGCTATGTCCCTATGTCCTGGGACCCAGCACAGATTGATCGAGTGCTGTGAGCCAAAAGCCTTTAGATCTTCGCGACAGCTTGCGACTAGCTTGGACTTGACTTCTATAGCGGATATAGCTTTCATGGCCGCCTGACTGTCAATGAAAATGGTAATATCATCTGGTGGTACCACCATCAATGATATCGTTTTGGCTGCTTCTTTGACCGACAGAAAAACACTGCCATAATCAGGGAGTCTGATTGAGCAGTGCAAGTTTAGCTCGTTGGAGAAAATGCCCGCGCCTGTGCCTGCTTCCATCTTTGACCCGTCGGTATATACCTTTATTGTCGAGTTGATGGGTTTATTGGACGCTCACTCCTCTCTGGTGGGGTATTGGCATTTGAAGGGTCTCTCGAAGTCGAGGTATGGGAGCCTGTAGTCGCTCTCGACTTCTGATACTGCAAGTTTGTTAAGAATACATGCATGTCCAGTGGTACCTGAGCGCCAGTTGCAAGATTGAATGATTCTCAGAGCACTTTTAGCGGCGATGGCCTGCATATGAAGGTCAAGCGGTAGCATGTGTAGGATCGTTTCCAGTCCAGCTGTTGGGGTAGAGCTGATTGCTCCAGTAACTACCATACACGCAAATCTCTGTATTTTCGTCAATGCCTTAAGATTAATGGCTTCCAATGCTGCCTGCCACCAGACTACGCTGCCATACGTAAGGATGGGTCTGACAATAGCGGTATACATCCATAGGATGGTCTTGGGGTTTGGTCCCCATTTCTTACCGACAATTTTCGCGCAGATATAAAAAGCGCATGTTGCATTTTTGACCCTTGCAATGACATTAAGTTTCCAATATAGTTTTTTGTCAAGAATGATACCTAGGTATCTACCACTGTCGGATAACGTCAGTGTGGTTCCTTCAATAGCTGGAAACCTGAATTGCGGTATGACTCTTTTATTGGAGAAGAGAACCAATTCGGTCTTACCTGGGTTAACACCCAGTCCGCAGTTTTTTGCCCCTAGAATTCTTATAGCGCCCTCAAGTACTTCACTTATGGTCGGGAGGAATTTGCCTCTAGCTATCAACACTACGTCGTCTGCATAAGCAACTACCGTCACTCCCGAGTATTTGAGCTTTTCTAAGACTTCGTTGATGACAAGAACCCAAGCAGGGGTGAAATTACCCCTCCCTGCGGTGTGCCTCTAGAGGCAATGGCTTTCACGAGCTTGTCACTCATGTTTGCGTAGATTGTTCTTTTATTGAGCAGGCTAACAATGGGTGATGTTATTGACTGCTCAATATCGGCCTTCTCGAGGGCTGACTTAATCGCTCTCGTTTTCACATTGTTGAAAGCGCCTTCAATATCATTCAATATCAAAAGGCTGCGAGTCCGTATTCTTTGGCTTTGAGAGTACTTTCAATCACATTAACCACGCTGTGAAGTGCGGTCTCCACACCTCTGCCTTTAATGTAGGCATGTTGCGCTGTGGAGATTGTGCTAGTTGAAAGCTTACCGCGAATATAAGAATTGATTATCTTCTCAAAGGTTTTGAGAACAAAGGAGCTCAAGCTTATAGGTCGGAAATCTTGCAATTGTGTTTACCGGCTTTTAGAATGAAGACAACCTTTACTTCTCTCCAAGTCGACGGTATATAGCCGTTTATTAAGCTGCATCTATATATCTTACTCAGGACAGGGATTATCATATCCTTGGACTTTTGTAGCATAATTGGATATATGCCATTATTTCACTGCAGTAGGTACGCCATGTGCACCGCTTGGCAATAGCCACTGCTTTTTTTTGAAGTCCCTTTGATTAGCCTTGAAAGCTTCCCTGTCTTCGGGCGAACTTGACGCTTTGGCCGCATTAAAAAGGGTTCTGGTTCTTTTCCTGATGACCCCAAGGTCTTTGTTCCACCATGGGGAGGATTTTTTATTTCTGAAAGTCCGAAGAGGACACGCTTTTGTAAAAGCTTTTTCGTAGATGTTCTTAATATCTAAGGCAGTTTGCTCAATGTCGCTTGTGGAGACCATTGGTCTAACCATGAGAGCAACTGCAGATTTCTCTATAGAAGCGTACCCAGTTTGTGTTTAATGAGGGGCAGACCTGCCTCAAGTTGCCTGGTCACAGGGACCTGAGCAACCTTCGGCGCTGTTTGTTGTGTCGGCCCTCTGCGAAGTAACAGCGACAGCTGCACCGCGGGCCATTGGCCTGGCATGTACCTTTTTGTCCTCCCTTTAGGCCTTAATTTTGTCTCTGAGCTCTTTGACTCTCGGACAGTCCCTATAAGTAGCAGGGTGTCAATTTTGTCCACAGAGTACACAACTGAGACCTTTTCAGTCCCTAAAGGACATTCTTCTTTATTGTGGGGCGCAGTGGAACTCCATATTGCAATTCGCCGCGGCATGCCCTAGCATCTTGCACTTGGCACATTGTAAAATGTGGTCTGTCTTATTTAGTTTTCCCCACTTTAAAGCGAGAGAGCCTACAGATGATATCTCCTTTAGGATCTCAATTTTGCTACCGTGGGTGACCTGTACCAGAAAGAAAAGGAAGTTTAATGTCCTTCTTCCTCGCTGCCGCAGTATTCAAGGGCTTAACCCCAATGTGGGCGCCGTGGCGTAGTGGGTAGGCCTACGCTCGAGGTCGTCAGTTCGAATCTCGAAAAAAACATCAAACATTTTTTCACGGCTCCACCTCTTTCGAGTAACTGACAATGCGCAAAGAGTATAACTGTCTAGAAAAAAGCATCTCAAACTCGCCGTTCGGAGTCGGCATTAAACTGTAGGTCCCCTCCGCTCGTGAGAGAACAATAGCACGCACAACACGAGTGGTTGCTGAGAAGCTAGGCCCAGGTCCACCTCGGACTGTAGCGCCGCCATTATTATTATTATAACCCCAACGAAACGGACCTCGTCGCTCTCGACTTGGCGCAGCTTCTCGAGGATCTCATTTTTATAACGAAAAAATAGTTTTTATTAATTTCTGAAACACTGTCTACTTATAAAAGTCTCTGCCCTTTTTTCTATTTCACCTACTTCACTTTGTGTTTTCGGTTTCTTCGCGAAGCCGAAACACGTCTTAAGACCACGGAGGTCTGTGAACGACTGACCGCCGCCGTCTCCTCTAGTTCTGTACCAGCATACACTTGCTTTATAGCCTTGTTTTTTGCATTTAAAACAAATCATATTTTTTGCAAATCATACAAATCATATGCTTGTATTTATTATGATTAAAATTTCATTCCTTAAGCTCTGTTCTTTTTTGTATTTATGTGTTTCGTACAGTTTTTTTGCTTAATTAAATGTACACCAGTTCTTGGGTGCATTGTTCCCTGCTCTTTTTCGGACATTTCCATGTTAAGGGATAATTGACAACATGTTTCAGAGGTTCTCGAATCGTCTGTGAAAATATTTCGTTGTATTCTTTCGTTGCGAATACCCACTATAAACTTATCAGTGAGAGTATCATCAAGTGCAATATGTATTAATGTAGATGCGTTGCTTAGTTTTTCGTCGATGAAATCACCAAATTTGCATGTTTCGGCAAGATTCCAAGAAAACAAGCACACTTAGGCCAAATTAGGCCCATTGTGATACCACGCGGATCTTGTGTTCCTTTAACCGAAAAACCATTTAGTGCTTTCAACGAAGCTCTTTAATTGATTGATGCCGACGTTGTGCAATTCGCTCAAGTCGTTAAAGAAGTAGGCTCCAAGGTGTTTCATCCTGCGAGAGGAGAGAGCGCTACAAGTGCAGAGAAGATGCATTATGCTTTCTTCTTCTTCTTCGTCTCTGCAGCTTCTGCAGAAATCATTATGAGGGAGTCCTATTCTTGAGGCGTGAGTGCCAATGGCACAGTGGCCTGTGATAACGCCAATGAGAATCCGTAGGGATGACCTGTTCATTCTAAGAAGATAGAGTGAACGTTTTAAATCAAGTTTAGGCCAGATTTGCTTTGTAATGAGGCACGTAGTGCCATCTGACCATCTTGAGTTGGTGTTTTTAATGGTATGATTCTTTAAAAGAAGTTTAGCTGTAGCGAATGGCATAGGCGGAAGATCCCCACTAGGGAGGTTTGTGGAGATCGTACCGCTCCTGGCGAGATAATCAGCTTCACAATTCCCTGGAATGTCACTATGTCCCGGCACCCACATGAGGTGAATGTTAAAATGCTCAGCCATCTCGTTAAGAGATAGGCGGCAATTTAGGGAGGTCTTAGAGAGAAAAGTGACCGAGTTCAGGGATTTGATTGCTGCCTGGCTGTCTGAACAGATGGTGATGTCCTTCTTGGATATCACGTTGTTCTTGAGCCAAGACAGAGCTTCTTTTATTGCCATTGTATCAGCCTGGAAAACGCTAAAATATTCTGGAAGGTGGAGGGATATACTAAAATTGAGATCCTTGAAGTAGACACCTATTCCTACTCCCTCGTCCGTCTTGGATCCATCTGTGAAAATACGCAGAGGACCGTCCAGCGTCTGAGTATCAGACTTCCAGTCTGACCTGGAGGGTATGCTGGTAGAGAAGTTTTTCTCAAAGACAAGATGAGGCAGTATGAGGTCGGTGTCGTGCGGTAGAAACTCGAGGTTATCTAGAATGGTGGAATGACCCGTATGGTGGTTATTCCACAGGTGTAGTGTTCTGAGTCTTACCGCTGTGCAGGCTGCTACTTGTCTGGCAAACAAGTCAAGTGGAGGGGGATACAGTAGAATATTTAAGGCTTCGGATGGTGTCGTCCTTAGCACCCCACTGATACATGTACTTGCAGTTCTTTGCACGCGGTTAAGAAGGTTGCAGTTGACAGCTGTGCCAAGAGCTGTCCACCATACTGAGACTCCATATAGTAGGATTGGTCTGACTACGGCTGTGTACAGCCAGTATGCTATTCTAGGCTGAGGGCCCCATTTACATCCGATTGCTTTTTTGCAGCCATAGAACGCAGTGGTAGCTTTCTTAATACGCTCCATGACTTCCAGCTTAGTTTTCGATCTATGATGAGACCTAGGAATCTGGCCTTATCTGTGAGCGTACGTTTTCCGCCACACAATGAGGGAGGGTCAAAGGGGGGTATTTATATTTCCTCGTGAAGAGTATTAGTTCCGTTTTTTGCGGATTAACTCCAAGACCGCATGCACTGGTCCATGAGGTTAGTCTATGGAAGGCATGCTGCATGATGTCCCTTAGTGTCGAGACAAATTTTCCGAAAACTGCAATAGCAACATCATCCGCATAGGCAATCACCCTGCATCCTGCCTCCTCTAAGTTCAGTAGCAGTTCATTGACCACAACATTCCATAGAAGAGGAGAGAGTACACCACCTTGCGGGGTTCCTCTATTAACTGTTCTGCGGACATTGGTTTCACCGAGTTTAGAGTTTATTACTCTGCTAACCAGTAGCTGGTGAATAAAAGCCACAAGGGACTTTTCAATACCGAGATTGTTAAGCGCTAAGGTAATTGCCTCGGGAGTGATGTTGTTAAAGGCTCCTTCAATGTCAAGGAAAGCTACCAGGGTAAATTCCTTGTATTTTAGTGATTTTTCAATCGTACCTATGAGGGTGTGTAGAGCTGTCTCCACTGACTTACCCTTATTGTACGCATGTTGAGCATGCGAGAGTCTGTCAGACGCAATACTGCTTCTGATGTGGTGATCAATCAGCTTCTCAAGTGTCTTTAGGAGAAAGAGAGGCTGATAGGTCTAAGGTCGTTAGGCTTGTTATGTGAGGATTTGCCGGCCTTGGGAATGAAGATTACTGTAACCTCCTTCCAAGACCTGGGGACATATCCTAAATCTTGACAAGCTTGGTAGATGCCTGTCAGCCAGGGGAGAATGAGATCTGCAACTGCTTGGAGCACTGCAGGTATAATGCAATCAGGGCCAGCTGATTTATATGGCTTAAAATTATTTAGTGCCCACTTGACAGATGCACTTTCTATTTTAAGAGGGCTACAAGAGGATCTGGTTGGTGTACTGCCAGGACAGGTTGATCTAGCAGCTGGACTTCCCGGGAAGTGGGTGTCCACAAGAAGGTTTAGGGTGTCTAGACTGGAAGATGTCCAGGTACCATCCGATTTTTGTAGAAAGCTGGGTGCTTTCGGGAGCGATGCTAAAACTTTCCTCAGCCTGGAGGCTTCAGAAACTTCTTCAATTTTGCCGCAGAAGAGTCTGCGTTTCGCTTTGTTAAAAGATCTCCTGCTTTCCTTGCGCAACTTGTCCAGTTCCCGATTCCACCATGGTGGTTTCGACTTGCCCTTAGGCTTGCTAATAGGGCAGGAAATAGACAGTGCGTGGTTAAGGATTTTTGTGAGCCTCTCCACAGAAGTGTCGAGGTCGGCAGGACAGTTGGGGATGGAGAAAGGTGTATCAGTTAAGATTGTCGATACAGTTTCTCTGTATTTATCCCAGTCGGTCTTTCGGTGATTTCTGAAAGATATTTGCGAACGAGGCGATCTTACTACATCAAAGGTGATATAGCGATGATCAGAGAAGGAGTGGTCACGAGAGACCTTCCAGTTTTTGATGCTGTCAGCAATAGAGTCAGAGGTCAGGGTGATGTCGAGCACCTCCTGTCTGTTTTTTGTAATGAAGGTGGGTTCGCAACCTGAGTTGCATACTACTAAATTGTTGTTCAGAATGTAGTCAAAGATGAACTCACCTCTATCGTTGATGTCCGTGCTCCCCCAGATTGTGTGATGCGCGTTTGCATCACATCCCAGAATGAGCGCGGTCTTGGCTCTCTCCGCATCAGCGATCGTCCTCTTGATTGTAGTAGAGGGGGGAGGTTCAACATGGTCATGTGCCATGTACGCCGATATTACCCAGACTTTTTCTGTGCCTAGTTCTAGGCAAACGGCGACTGAATCTCGATCACTGTAATTGGAGAGAAGAAAGGCATTTAGTGAGCTCTTCACAAGAATACAGGTTCTGGGCTTACCTCCATTTCTCATGAAGAAGAGAATGTAGTTGGGAGTCCTGAGTCCACACACTAGATCATTGACGACCCAGGGTTCTTGGACTAGGACAATATCTTCTCCGTAGGTGTTGAGACGGAGAAGTAGAGCGGCCGAAGCCGGCACAAACTCTATAAATACCATTATTTTTTTTAGTTTCAATAATTTCTTCGTCAGATTTGTCCGAATCTTCTAAGTCTTTAACTTGTTTTTTTGCTTTCTTAGTCATCATAGCACCACTTCGATACTCACGTGGACAATTTAATCCATTTATATTAGATCAATCACCAATTATATTTTTTACAAATAAGCGCTTCAAAAACATCCTCGTCGCCAAGTATAATATAAATCAGACGTTTTTTAATTCTTAATTAATTCCTTATATATTTTACAAAATTCATATTGATTATAAAATATAAAGTGTTACAAAAGAAAGAATGAATTTGTTTTCGGAAAATCTCAGTATTCGTAGGTGCCAATTGAAGTTACATCAAGTTGATTACTACTGGTTTTTATAAGGCACTGCCAATAATACATTTCAATTACAATATATGTTTCCAATTTCTCCCAGCGACAGCTAAGAATGTTATTCTTTATTTTTATAAATTTTATGTATTTGCATATGTAAATCATGTAAATCATTAACATAAAAATAGGCAGCAATTGCTGCATCTGTAGGCACCGTGGCCATAAGGGTTTGTGCGTCGACCCATATGCACTCGACTTTCAAGTCTAGGTTCAAATCACAGTTCAGACAAACAATTTTTCAAAAAAAATTATTTACGGCCCCACCTCTTTCGAGTCACTAACAATGTTCAAAGAGTATAACTGTCTAGAAAAAGCTCCTCCTAACCAACCCATGCACTTCACCCACCTCAACATCCATATAGGAAACTGGCGGACCCCTGATTAGTCAACCGTCAACCAAATTGATCACATTACAATCGACGTCAGACACTCAGATCAACTATCTTATAGGTTTTCGTCAAAGTGGTTTCAGGCCAGGAAAGTCCACAATAAACACAAAACGGGTACGATATGTACGAGCATATGCTGTCCACGAAAAAAAAAACGCACGGCTTCAACCACTTAATTTGTTGTTTTAACAAGGTAAGGCATGCCTGTCGTAAAAGGCGACTAAAAGCCATCGTTTATTTATCACAAACAACAACTTCAAAGAAAAATGCAATGAACAAAAATAGAGGAATTATTACCCCAGGTGGAATGCCAGTCGCACTGGAAAATCCACACTCTTCGGAGTCAGGCTCTATGGATTCTGGGGAGAGCCACTTATTGCGTTTAATCGACCCTTTTGGGAAAAGTAAAAGGGTAACAAGATCACCACCACCACGATCTAACAAAACAATGAGCGGATCACCGCCAACTCAACCTATTGCGTCTAAAACACAAGTTATTAAAAGTCCGACGATAATATATTCGGCTCAAGAAAAAGAGACCTTAACCAAATTCAAAAGTCTCGAGGATGAAAACGCCGAACTACTGTCCAGGCTAACTAATATGGAAATTCTCTGCAAAGAACTGAACAAACTTAGAAAAGGAAAACTCCAACATCGTGAATATAAATCAAATTCAAATTCGAACGAAATTAAAAACGTGGAATATTCTACTGACGAGGAAGAGCTAAGCCGTGAAACCGACTGGACGGTAAAAAAGCGACCGGGTAAAAAACGAACAGCCGGTTCTTCGCCCGAAGTTATTCCTCAACCGGAAAGCAAGATCAATGACAATATAAGTGGCATAACCATTAAAGGAACTATGCCACCAAAAGAGCGACCACCGCCGCCAATTAATGTGTTTGGAATTTCAGAATACAATAAGTTGCATTCAATTCTGAAATCAGCGCTAAGAACTGAGTTCAAAGTATCGTCGCGAAACAACAGTGCGTGGAAAATAAATGTGAAGGACTCAGACAGTTATAGAGTACTTTCCAAGAGACTCAATACGGAAAAAATTCAAGGGTACACATATGAAAATAAATCGGAAAGACCTACTCGAGTCGTAGCTAGGGGACTTCATGCCTCTTGTCCAAAAGAGGTGATCTGGTAGGGCGCATGCACCAGCTCATCTGTAAGATATGGTCGGAGGAAAGCATGCCCGATGAGTGGAATCTCAGTATCGTTTGCCCGATCCACAAGAAAGGAGACCCCTTTGACTGCGCCAACTATCGAGGGATAAGTCTCCTTAACATCGCCTATAAGGTCTTCTCTGCCGTTTTGTGTGAACGCCTGAAACCATTTGTGAACAAACTGATAGGTCCTTACCAGTGTGGTTTCAGGCCCGGGAAGTCCACCATCGATCAAATTTTCACACTGCGGCAGATCCTGGAGAAGACCCAGGAAATGCAGATCGACACACACCATCTATTTGTCGATTTCAAGGCCGCATATGACAGCGTGCATAGAGACGAGCTATACAGCGCCATGTCTAGTTTTGACATTCCTGCTAAACTCGTCAGACTGAGCAGGATGACGATGGAGAACTCTCGCTGCTCCGTCAAGGTCGGTAACGAACTCACCGAGACCTTTAATGTCAAAAAAGGTTTCGGACAAGGCGACGCGCTGTCATGTGATTTCTTTAACATCGTTCTTGAGAAGATCGTGCAAAACTCACTGGCCAACACAAGAGGCACGATCTTCCAAAAGTCCGTTCAACTGCTAGCTTACGCGGATGACATTGACGTGATTGGGCGAACACAGCGAGCCGTCAATGATGCGTTTGCTGGCATTGAAACGGAAGCGGCTAAAATGGGTCTGGCGGTAAACGAGGGCAAAACAAAGTATATGCTGTCATCGAGAAAGGACGCACAACATCGACGACTTGGCCAGAACGTCACCATAGGCAGCTATAACTTTGAGGTAGTAAAGGACTTCGTCTACCTTGGCTCCGCGGTAAACAGTACAAACAACATCAGCACCGACATCAAACGCAGAATAACTCTTGCCAACCGCTGTTTTTATGGGCTCAAAACGCAATTGAGTAATAGAGCCCTCTCTCGGAAGACCAAGCTGACTTTGTATAAGACCTTGATCATCCCAGTCCTGTTTTACGGCGCAGAGGCATGGACAATATCCCAAGCGGGTGAACAGTGTCTTGGTTTTTTCGAGAGAAAAGTTCTTCGCGCGATCTTTAGTCCTGTTTGCGTTGATGGCATTTGGAGGAGAAGATTCAACCACGAACTGTATGGGCTGTACAGCGACATTAGTCTAGCCAGGCGTCTACGGATCCAACGCCTAAGATGGCTAGGCCATGTTGAGCGTATGGACAACTTAGCTCCGGCCCGAAGAGTCTTCGACTCTGAGCCTGTGGGACAACGCAACAGAGGACGCTCGGACTGTAGCGCCCTAAGAAGAAGAAGAAGAAGAAGCCATAGAAAAAATTTATAGCATAAAAAGTATTCTCAACATGGTAGTCAAAATCGAGGCATTACGTAAGAACTCGAAATTGATCCCACAGTGCAAACGATGTCAAGGGTTCAACCACACTCAAGCATACTGTCAGAAAAATCCGCGATGTGTCAAATGCGCCAGTGAACACACAACACAGTAGTATGTAACGCAAATAAGACTTCACCAGTTACTTGCGTTAACTGTAAAGGAAAGCATCCAGCTAACTACCGTGGCTGCGAGGTGGCAAAAGAGCTTCAGAAAAGACGTGATCAAATCAAAGCGAAGCTCCGCCAACAACCAAAATCGGCAACAAAGGATATTGTTGTAAAAACCGTGTCGAAGCCAATAACGACACGATCAAAAATTCTTGCAACAAAAACGCAGACTCAACTGCCCTCCGCGTAGTATAATTGATCAAAACGAGCTTGAAATAAATAAATAAAATCGAAATCCAAAGAAATCTAAAAAAAAAAAATATTCCGCACTCTTGGCCTACATTTCGTAATTGGTGGAGATTTTAACGCGAAGCACACTTTTTGAGGGTCAAGAGGTATCTCACAAAAGGCAGAAAATTGTACATAGCTGATATGAACCAAAGTTGTGATTTTTTCTCGACAAGAAAACCGACCTACTGGCCTTCGGATATTACAAAAATACCTGACGTTGATTTCTTTGTCATAAAAGGCATATCTCGAAACTACTTAAAAGTTGAGGAAAGCTTTGATCTTAGCTCAGATCATTATTTATTATTATTATAGTTTATTTATTGTGGCATAAAGTTTACAATTCTTTTAATAATATTTGTTTACAGAGATTTGGTCAAGCACCTTACTACTAAAATATTAATACAATTTGTTTAAAATAATATCACAGAATTAATTATAAATTTGAAGGAAAAGCCACTAAAAACCTTCATTAAAGATATAGCTCAGATCATTCTCCCATTGTACTATCTATGAATGATAACCTCGTAAGAAAGGAAATACCACCTACGTTAACTAACCAACGAACGAATTGGCAAGCATTCAGAAATTACTTACAAGACAATATCGAACTTGCGGTACCGCTGAGAACCCGATACGATTTAGAAATAGAAGTCGATAAATTTATAGATGTAATACAGTGCGCTGCGTGGAACAATACACCACTCGTTAGAAAAAAGAACTATAAAAAATGTATTGCGATATCCACCGGAAATACGAGAATTAGTAAGACAAAAACGTAAAGCCCGTAAGAAATGGCAACAGTCCCGTGCGCCAGAACATAAAACGTGTCTTAATCAATTGTGTAATTTGCTAAAGGCGAAAATTAAGTCGTTTAAAAATAATAACTTAAGTACCTACTTAAGAGGCTTGTCCGCGAAAAAGGATACCAACTACTCACTCTGGAAAGCAGCTACAGGTTTTAGAAAACCCGAACCACATACGGCCCCAATTCGAAAAAATCAATGCGAGTGGACAAACGAAGATAAAGAGAAAGCGGATCTCTTCGCAGATCACTTGGAAGCGACGTTTAAATCGCACGATGGACAAACACTTCCTGTAAACTCCTACGGTTCGGACATACACTTTGACAATTATTCTATAAGAAATGCTACTCTGACAGAGCTTAAAGAAGAATTACATAAGCTCAAACCCAAAAAAAAGCTCCTGGTTATGACCTGGTTATGAGAAAGCGCTTCTGAAGTTTTTCTACCTCATTAATGCCGCCTTTAGATTAGAACATGTCCCTAGTCAGTGGAAAGTGGCGGAAGTAATAAAGGAACTCAAGCCGGGTAAATCCCCAACAGAAAAAAAGTCTTACAGACCGATTTCACTTCTTCCGATAATGTCTAAGGTGTTTGAAAGAATTTTACTTAGGCGTTTAAGCCCGATTGTGGAAGAAAGACGACTTATCCCTAATCACCAATTTGGTTTTAGAAATAAGCATTCGACTATTGACCAAATACATCGAATAACTGATGTTACAGAAAAATCGTTTGAACAAAAGCAAGTCTGCTCAGCTGTATTTCTCGATGTTTCGCAGGCCTTTGACAAGGTTTGGCACGAAGGTTTGAAACACAAACTGAAACAGTTCTTCCCGGGAAAACTTTACGTAATATTATCAAATTACCTTTCTGACAGAATCTTCCGTGTAAAATATGGAAAAGAATACTCGGTATTTAAATCTATAGAAGCTGGAGTACCCCAAGGAAGTGTTCTTGGTCCTCTCCTCTACTTACTTTTTGGTAGCGATATGCCACAAAATGTTGGCATTGTACTAGGCACATTTGCTGACGACACCACCACTTTGGTAACTGCCAAAACGAAGAGTCAACTAGAAAATTGCAACGTGATTTAGATCGGGTACACGAATGGACAAACACTTGGAAAATTGAACTCAATGAAGCCAAATCCGTTCATATTAATTTTACATATAACAACGTGAATAATTTGCCCGTGTTTATAAATGGTGTTCAAATACCCTTTGGAAATGAAGCGAAATACCTCGGGATGACTCTCGATGTAAAGCTCAAGTGGAAAGAACACGTCAAAAAGAAACGTGAAGAGCTCCAAATAAAATATAAAGACATGTACTGGCTTATTGGAAAATATTTCAAACTAAGTACTGAAAACAAATTGCTTATATACAAGCAACTGCTAAAACCCGTGTGGACATATGGTATACAACTATGGGGTTGTACCAAAGAAAGTAATAAAAATATACTACACACTTTTCAAAACAAAGTACTAAGAACCATCGTCAACGCACCGTGGTACATACGGAACGACGATATCCACCGAGATCTTGGAATTGCATCAATCCAGGATGAAACTAAGAACATTGGTCGTAAGCATAAGCGTCGTCTGGAAGAGCACATAAACCCTGCTGTCCTTCCAATTCTTGACGAAAGTAACGTATTGCGCCGTCTTCAAAGGACTAAACTCATTGACCTAGCACGAATGAATTCATCCCGCGTTGCGCTAGCAGGAACTCTCAGTGGAGAATCTTTTGTAAAACGGGTCATAATCAAGAAAATAAAACTGCTGGATAAGTGTCAAACTTAGTTGTAGTATGAATATATTTTATTTTATTTGAAGGGAGGTGTTTTTACTAGGTAAAAATCCCTTTCGCTATGGGGGAACGGTCCCCATAGTGTCTTTTGAAGATTTTTTGAAGATTTTCACCTAACATCGCGAAAAAAAAAAATTATTTGTTTGAACTTCGAGATAGTTAGGAACTCCGGCTCTACATCGGCTCCGAGGTAAGGAGCACTAACAACAACAATGCCAAATTCAAACGACGCCCGTTTTTTTCAATCCAGCTGACTTGATTATCACCGTCCTGCTTTACGGCGCAGAGGCATGTACAATAACCGAACCGGAAGTTGAAGCTCTTGGTAATTTTGAGAGAAAAGTTCTACGTGCGATCTTTAATCCTGTTTAGATTGATATCTATTGGTGAAGAAGAATTAACCAATAATTGTCAGTCTGTAGAGCGACATGAGTCCAGATGTCCAAGGATCCAATGCCTAAGATGGCTAGGCCATGTAGAGCGCATGTGTTGTATGTTCATGCAATTAAATAAAACACTCTTAAGAATTATGTAATGATTCTTTATTCTGCTGCTAACCGCCGTCCAGTTCAGACGCGTTTTTAAATCGCTCCGAACCATTTTCCTACAATGCCCTTGTCTTTTTCTCTTCGCCACCCAATCCACTCTAACTTGTGCTGTTCGTGCAATTTATCCATACGACACTTCGCAACCTACTTTATCAACCTACCTCAACAATGGAAAAGTGCTGTGCAAACGAAACGTGCGGATTCGGTTCGGGTAACGTAAGTGAACTAATTACTTGCAGTGGTTTCTGCAAAAAATCGTATCACCCGGTGTGCATTGGCCTCAAAGGTCGCTCTCTGACCTATATAAAAGAACTCTCAACCGTGATGCAATTCGTGTGCTCTGATTGCAAAGAACTGTCGTTATCGCACATCTTGCTAGCGATTAAGTGCCATAATGAGGCAATGACCTCACTATTTTCGGACTTACCAAACCATAACAACAAAGTTTTAAATAAGCTCTCCGCTATAGAACTTATTCCCAAGTCCATCGATGATCTCCAATCTTAGCAACATGAACTCTCCTACTGCGCACGATACTACAAGCAACATATCACTAATGGATGAACTTCTTAGTGTTAGCCCTGCAACCGATAACGTAACGGCCATTTCCAGCGACAGCCCAACCGACTCCACCTCTGAAACGCCTATTGAGTCTGAATATCCACCATCCAAACTCCACTTCTTTGGTACATCATGGTCCAAGACAGAGTGGGACCATAGATTAAAAAAGCTTCAGGAGCAAAACCATCCCAATGAGAAAGAGCTCACCGCATTTATCATCAGCAGGGCCCCACGAAAGATGACTGCTACACAGCTGAAGGAGTTCATGAAAGAAAGGTTATTTTTTGACATCTCTAAATGCAAGAACTTGAAAAATCGACGCTTCCTGTTTCACATCCCGAGTAAATACAATTGGCTGCTTACGAACCCGTTTGGCGGCAATTATAAAATAGATAGCTTAAGTATAAAAAAACTGTCAGCTTCTTCTAATTCTAGTCACCCTGTTAAGCTGACTGGTGTAAATAATATCCCCCCTCTCTTAGTAACACCCACCAAGCTCACTCCTCTAACAAGGATCCCAATTGGAGCTTTAAAGTTGGCATTTTTCCGGACTTCTCTAAGCAAATTCGCGTGCCTCCTAAGCGAGTTTCGTTCAATTTGACAACTCAGCCTACTAATTCATATCCGTTTACCAAATTTGAAATAAGATAATTCTACCGGGCGCGGCGTTCTCTTGGCCATCCACAACAAATACGATTCATCAATTTTTAAAACCTCTCGAACTGGTAATTTTGAATTTATTTGTGCTAAAATTTCCACTCTCAAACGTAATATTTATTTGTTTTGCTGCTACATTCGCCCTTCTCAACCAATCCGAAGTTATCAACTTGCTATTGATGCCATAGACTCTCTTTTTGACGTCATAGATACCAACGATGATGTTATAATATTAGGTGACTTTAACCTACCTCATCTCCAATGGGTACAATCTGATGATGAATCATATTTTGTCGCGACCAATGTTATCACTGAATTGGAGTCAGTCTTTTTAGATTACATTTCCAATTCCGGTTTATATCAAATAAGTGCTATAACTAACTGCCTTAGTAGGCAACTTATCTTATTTTCTCATCCAACACAGAAAATTGCGTTGTCGTTCAAAGTGATCACCTACTGTCTACCTTAGACCGGTATCACCCACCCCTATTTCTTTCTTTTTCTTACGGCAACTTAATTCAGAAAAATCATACACCAACCTCATATAGTTTAAATTTTCGAAAAGCGGACTGTGACAAACTTAATAGCTTGCTCAGTTACGCCAACTTTAATAATGCTCATCTTAACGTTGAAACTGCTCTTTCGTCCTTTTACTCTATAATTTTTGATTGCATTCTAAAATCAGTCCCTTATAAGACCACCAGAACCCCTACTTCCTCCCCACCTTGGTATAACAAACACCTACGCTCGCTTCGCAACAAGAGAAACAAACTCTGGGAAACCTATTTAAAATCTCGCTCTGGTTTTTACTACTCCATATACCAGCCATTCCATTTACAATTTGCTAACCAAAATGAACGTCTTTACCAAGAGTACATCAACCGAATGCAATCTAATCTCATTACAGATCCCAAGAGCTTTTATCATTTCGTTAATACCAAACGGAAATGTGATAACTATCCTGCAACTCTTAAATTCGAAGATACAGTTTCGTCAGACCCGCAAACCATTACAAACCTGTTCGCGGACTTCTTCAGTCAGTCGTATTCCGACTATTCCACTGACATTGATGTTGATTATTTCTCCTACATGAACAACTGCGCCCAAACTTCACTAGTTTCCATCAACATCACCGTCCCCATCGTTGAAGAGAAATTAAATAACCTAAAGGACGATTATACTCCTGGTCCCAATGGGTTACCGGCAATAGTTCTCAAAAAATGCGCAAATTCTTGGCCTAACCTCTGACGTCTCTCTTCCTTATGTCCACCTCGCAAAGATCCTTTCCACCGCTTTGGAAGAATTCATTCATTGTTCCTGTACATAAGAAAGGCTCAAAAAATGAGATAAATAACTACCGCCCTATAGCCAAACTTTCTTGCATTCCTAAAGTTTTTGAAAGCATCGTTTATGATTTAATGTATTTCCATTGCAAATCTTTGTTTTCTTCTTCACAACACGGTTTTCTCAAGGGCAGGTCGACCACGACGAATCTCACGCAATTTGTCTCTGAAGCATTACGCGCATTTGAACATGGAAAAGAGGTCAACGTGATAGCTACCGACTTCAGTAAAGGATTTGACAAAATATCACACGATATTATTTTGTTCAAATTAAACGCTCTAGGTTTCCCACCAAGTCAAATGGGTAAATTCGTATTTGGAAGGAAGAAAATATGAAGTTTTATTTAGATCTGTTGTCTCCAAGTCTTTTAACGCCACGTTAGGTGTTCCGCAGGGTAGCCACCTGGGTCCTTTAATTTTCGTCCTTACTACGAATGATGTTGTCTACATCATCAAGAACTCTCAACTTTCTGTTTACGCCGATGATATGAAAATCTTTAATTGCATCTCCTCTCCCTCCGAATCTAAACCCCTTCAACGAGATCTCAATAGATTCTCTATTTGGTGTAAAGAAAACTTTCTCCAGTTGAATGTCAGCAAATGTCAATCTATTACATTCTCCCGAAAACGACTACATCCCGCTAGAAATTACTTAATTTGCAATGAATTAATTCCTTCCGTCTGTTTTCTGCGTGACCTCGGTGTAATCTACGATCGGGAGCTTAACTTCCGTTCCCATATCGATAACATAATTAACAGAGCCAACTCTGCACTAGGCTTTGTTAAACGTTGGTCAAAAGAATTTTCAAACCCCTATGTCACTAAATCTCTGTATGTCACCTTCGTTAGACCTATCCTTGAATATGCCAGTCCGGTCTGGTCCCCGTACTATCTTGTTCACATCCAACGTATAGAAGCCGTCCAACGCAGATTCTTACGTTTTGCCCTTCGCGATCTCAACTGGGCTGACAGAATTAACTTGCCCCCTTATTCGGAACGCCTAAAACTTATACATCTAGAATCTCTTGAAAAGCGTCGTGAAATTGCAGACTTACTCTTCCTCCACCAACTACTTACTGGTCACACAGATTGCCCTCAGCTACTTGAACTCGTCTCCTTTAGTACCAATTCCCACTACCTAAGATCTACTTTTCTATTCCGCGTTAGTTCACACCGTACTAATTATGGCTTAGACTCCCCTATCTCCAGAATGTTACGTTTTGCTAACATCGCTATTACTCGCTATTCTTCCCCCTAAGTTATGTTTTAGTTCTTAAGTTTAGTTTATTACGTTAGTTTAAGTTCGCTTGTGTTAAGCAGAAATAAATAAATAAATAAACTTTCTAAGGTTGACTTCTAACAACTGACTTAAGAATCTTGATATCAAAGAGGGAGAGAGACAACCACACGAATTCGAATGTGTTAGATGTTAGATGGCGTTGCTGACGTAAAAGTGTTTGCAAACTAAACTAAACTAAACTAAAAAATGCTCAGGTACACGAAATCATAATCAGTCAATTATATATCATCTCCCTTCTTCAAATTAAATTAACTTTTCATTGGGATAAATATAATATGTTAATTTAAGAGAACAATAATAATAAACAAAATGAAGATTTCAATTATTTCAATTATATATATTAATATTTTAAAGTTAGCTCTGAATAAAATTGTCTTTTTACTCATACGACCAGATCTTGTGATATACTCTTCTGTTCTAGGCTGATGCAATAAATCGTGAACACCCTGTTGTTCTTCTCTGCCCGTGGATGAGGCACCTTAGAGTTGATCGTTATCTGTATTTAATTCAGTTGAAAAATTATCAATGGCTTGAGAGTCTGTTGGTGTTCTATCATCTACTGTTTCTGGCGCTTTAAAATGGGGAGAGTAGAATGACTTTCGTAGATGACTTGTATTTCGCCTAATGATTCGGTCGTCTTCTTTTTGCAACCCGTATGACCATGGCAACTCATGCTTCAACACTACTCTAGCCGGCTCCCACTTCCTATTATACCGGTAGACTACATTTTCTCCTACATCGAGTTTTGTTTAATGTTTTGTTCTGACTTTGTTCTAATAAAGCCCGACAATTTAATGGAATCTTTAGTAAAAGATCTTCAGTCTTGATTGGAAGCCATGTCCTTAAGCTACGGCTCATAAGCATTTCTGCTGGGGAATACCCAATTCCAGGAATTGGTGTACTCCTGTACTCCAGTAATGCTGCTTCTAAACTACCTTTAGTTTTGCTAATCTTTTTCAGCATAGATTTGCAATGTGAACTGCCTTTTCTGCGAGCCCATTCGATCGTGGATATCTTAGGCTACTATAAGTGAAATCAAAGTTGGACTCTGCAGCGAAGTCACCACATTCGATTTTCAAAAGTGGCAACACTGCCAAGTGATACGGTTGTGAATCAAATCAGTTAGCGGCGTAATCCAGTTTTAATCAACATTTTTTATCATACCATAAATTCAAAAGCATAAACCAAACACATCATCTTTGGCTCGCGCATCAGTGGAGACTAACATACTCGTAATCATTCGGCGTTTACTGCTATTGAAGAAATAGGTAAATCTACAAAATCCAATATTTCCCTGCTCTTCAGTGACAGCTGTTGAAGACGCAAAGCTTTTTGTAGAAGGTGTGGGACCCAAACCTCGATATTAGTACTTTTCAGTACCACAAGCTTAATAAGCTTGAAGCTTTATAAGCCTAATGAGCTAAGGGTTTTGATCTAAGGAAAAAAGCAGAAAAGCCTTGACATAATATCAGTGTTTTGCGATCGTCCCCATCGGGGATCTAAATTCATTCCCAAATCAACTCAACCAAAGTATAATTACAACAACAACTGCAAGATCATTTACTGTCATAACTACTTTTGCATCAACAAACACTAAGACGACTACAACAACACATATAGGGCAAACCATAACAAAGCCCTATGCCACCAACCCAAATAGCACGACAGGAAAAACAGCCAATGAACAAGTTTACGTGAATAATGACACCGCCTCAAGTAATTACTCAAGGAACCAATCGAAACAAAAAAGAGATAGATCGCCTGGTAACAAAAGCACAGAAAATAATACCAGCATAAGGAAACACAAAACAATAAAGCTGGCTAAGTAAACCGAAAGAACCAAATACTACAAATCCATTTGAAATTCTAAGCATAGATGATAACACCGATGACAACAATTCAAAAAACTAGTCCAACCAAACGCAATTCGAAAAAAGGATATACAAACCTCTTCCAATTTATGTGTTGAGGTGGTTGAATCGATTAAAACACTAGGCAGTGCTCTTAATGAAATAACAACACAGAAATTTGAATTGAAAGTACTAAAAAATAACGAAATACGAATACAATCCAGCGACTCCACAAACTACAGGACTATAATAACATTTTTACAAAACAAGAAGACGAAATACTTTACATTCAAACCCAAGGAAGATCGAGGATTTAAAGTTGTACTTCGTAGCATGCACCATTCAGCTGACATCGAAGACATAAGGGTAGAACTTGAAGAAAAAGGACGTAAAGTCATAAATATACATAGAGTTAGAGAATAGTAACAATAATAAAGACATATTTAACGTGACCCACATTCTGCAATGTAATATATCCTTTGAACCTCCATACCACAAAAGAACAATAGCACAGTGCAACTTCCAAGCATATGGACACACAAAAAATTATTGCACCAAGGACCCAGTGTGTGTCATATGTGCAGGATCGCATAAGACAATTGACTGTCTCGATTAGAAGGTGCAGTAAAATGTTTAGGTAATCATACAGTAAACTACAAGGGTTGCGAGGTATATAAAGCCTTAAAAATTGAAAGCAAACTATTCCTAAAACAAACGAAAAACAAAGTGGAATCGAAACTTCGGGTATTATCCAACAAGGCACAACATATGCTCAAGCGACATCAAGAGTGGATATTACTCAAAAAAACGATACCAACAACAAGGGATAACACCAAGAATGATGAGCTGATGACAAGCGACACTGCAAGACCGACTCCAAACTGTAGAACCCTACCCCCTAATACATGAATGACATGGCTTAACTCAAAGAAGTGATGAAAGATCTTTTAAAACAATGACGAACAAGATGAACATAATAACCATGCTACTTACTAAATTTAATGGACAAAAATTAAAAATTGTTATCTGTAATGCAAACGGACTTAATCGCCATATTCTCGAAGTAAAACAGTTCTTAAAGGACAATGACATTGGCATTCTTTTAGTATCCGAAACTCACCTCACGGTCAAGAGCTACATACAATTCCATGTTATAATATACACAATACAAATCATCCCGATGGAACAGCACATAGAGGGTCGGCGATCCTGATTAAAAATAAGCTGAAATACATTAATCTACAATACAACTAAATGATAAATATGGATTAATCTCTATATCGAGTATATACTGTCCTACAAAACATAAAATCACTAATCAAAAATATGACCATTACTTAAAATCACTACGAACAAGATTCATAGCTGGCGGAGACCTTAATGCGAAACACACGGACTGGGGTTCGAGGTTAACAACCAAAAAAGGACGAAATCTAATGAATGCAATTAAGAAAAATAACTGTAAGTACTTTAGCACGGACGAATCTACTTTCTGGCCAACCGATCCTTTTAAAACACCAGACTTAATTGGCTTCTGCATAACCAAAAATATTCCGCCAGACTTTCTTAGAATTAAACCACGATACAAACTCTCATCAGACCATTCACCATTCCAACTAAACGATATAACTATTGTAAGCATAACACAATCCAACCAACAACTCTGTAATAAAAAAAACGGACTGGGATACATTCCGAGAATATATAGAATCACACTTAGTAGTGTATATCCATTTTGAAACGCAACAATAACATAGAATAGTGTTTTTTAAAGACGCAATAAATGAAGCAGCGCTAATTTTGACCCCCCCCCCTAACAAGTGTAAATCCAAAGACTATTATACACTCCCAGACTTGATGCAATTAATAAAGAATAAAAGACAACTCGGGGAAATCTGGCAAACTACTCGATCTCCTGATGACAAAAAAAAGTTTAACAAAGCAGCTAAAGAACTGAAAGCTAAATTAGCCAACATTCAAAACAATGACATATGCAATTACCTAAAACAACTAACACCTACGTCTGAAACTAACTACTCTTTATGGAAGGCAACGAAAAATATTTAAAATAGAATATTGCATCAGCCTCCCTTAAAGAAAAATTACAACATGGGCCAGAACAAATTATGTAAAAGCAGAAGCACTTGCTAAACACTTCGAGGAGTTGTTCACTAATAACGACACTCTGCCACCAATGAATAATAGAATTGCTGAAAAGCTATATTTCCAAACGCACTTTTTATGTCAAATATAATGACATCGAATATCTACCAGACGAAAACAGGAGTCCCCCAGGGAAGTGTCCTGGGCCAACTCTGTACCTGTTATACACTGCTGATAAACTTATCAGAGAGGGAGAAGCTATGATAGCTACATTTGCAGACAGTACCATATTATTAAAATCCCATTCTAAACTTGACGAAGCAACTACACAACTTCAACATATTCTGGCGTGGTCCAACTAAATGGTTTGAAGATTGCACATACAAATAAACCAGGACAAAACAGTACAAGTAAACTTCTCCACAGGACCTATTGATTTACGAGTACATGTTCCTCTAAAAATAAAAGACGAAATTATCCCTATGGAAAAAGTTGCTAAATAACTTGGAATTTACCTGGACTCAGACCCGGTCCTAGCTAAATAAGCGCCCTGTGCAAGAACGAAGTTTAGCGCCCAAAGTATGTATATTTATATGTATAATTTAGAACAACAAAAATTAAACAACATCATACGATTTATTTATAATAAAGTATAGTCAGTTCAGTTCTGACTCTATTACTCAATTACGTTTTGAGCCCATAAAAACAGCGGTTGGCAAGAGTAATTCTGCGTTTGATCTCGGTACTGATGTTGTTTGTACTGTTAACCGCGGAGCCAAGGTAGACGAAGTCCTTTACTACCTCAAAGTTATAGCTGCCTATGGTGACGTTCTGGCCAAGTCGTCGATGTTGTGCGTCCTTTCTCGATGACAGCATATACTTTGTTTTGCCCTCGTTTACCGCCAGACCCATTTTAGCCGCTTCCGTTTCAATGCCAGCAAACGCATCATTGACGGCTCGCTGTGTTCGCCCAATCACGTCAATGTCATCCGCGTAAGCTAGCAGTTGAACGGACTTTTGGAAGATCGTGCCTCTTGTGTTGGCCAGTGAGTTTTGCACGATCTTCTCAAGAACGATGTTAAAGAAATCACATGACAGCGCGTCGCCTTGTCTTTTTTCACCTTTTATGATATTGAATGTCTCGGTGAGTTCGTTACCGACCTTGATGGAGCAGCGAGAGTTCTCCATCGTCATCCTGCTCAGTCTGACGAGTTCGGAAGGAATGTCAAAAGGTGGTTTTTTTGTTATATTACTTAATACGATCTCCATCAACAGTTCTTTATCTTGATATATAATGTTCTGATAGATATATTCAGCATGTGTCATTTTCAATTGAATGTACTTTTACTATTTCATTCATATGTATGTATTAACCAAATATGTCTATACCATCTTTGTAAATATATTTTTGTTTGAAATAAAGCCAAATAATAATAAAAATAATAATAATAATAATAGACATGGCGCTGTATAGCTCGTCTTTATACACTCTGTTATATGCGGCCTTGAAATCGACAAATAGTGTTCTCTAGGATCTGATTTGATCGATGGTGGACTTTCCAGGCCTGAAACCACACTGATAAGGACCTATTAGTTTGGTCTGTTCAGGGACCTCACATTCCACGTGCAGAACCGAAAGTCATTGTCCCTATTCCGTTTGCTGGGGTCATCAACAGTAAATCCGTCCATATCCGAGGCAGTTTGTGTTTGGTGAACTCGATTGTTTTTTACGTGGTAAGAAAGTTAACCCCACGCACAACCTCCAACTGGGAGGACAGGTCCATTTGTTTAGACCCCGGACAAAGGGGTCCGTGAGCCGTGAGCGCCGCCGTTGGCCCTACGAGAAGGGCTCATCCGCCGCCGTCTCTATTCCAGGGTCCCGACCTTACCATGGAAACCAGGTACCTCCTGCTGACCTGCTGAGTTGTGGATACCGCCGTTGGCCAATCAGTTGATCAGCTCCTCCGCCGCCATCCTAAAAAGAGTGATGAGCCCTGATCCCACAAGGGTTGGTTATCTTCTGTCGAGGGTACTCGGCTCCCGGATTTCACAACGGGGAGGTGGGAGTAGGAGTTCGTTAATAGTGGCTAGGTGCAGACGCTTGTGTCTGCATGGTTCGCGTATTAACGCTTCGAAGTCCAGGCAGGGTATTATCAGAGAAAGCAATTCACCTTATAACAGTCCGATATGGGTAGTTCCTAAAAAAAATCGACAACTCTGGTCAACAGAAATGGACTAGTCTCTGTCGATTATCGGAAATTAAATGAGATCGCTTTTAGCGACAAATTCCCAATTACGAATATAGACGATATATTCAACAAATTGGGAAGAGCGTAATATTTCAGCACCATCCGCGTCTTCTACAGCAAAAGGCCACTGCGAATATATAAGAATGCCCTTCGGGCTCAAAAATGCACTTGCCTCATTTCAGAGGATGTTGAATCGCGTTCTTAGAGGACTTATTAATAGAATATGCGTTGTGTATGTTGACGATATACTTGTGCTTAGTACAAGTTTAGAAGAACACAAGCAAGGTCCAATTTAAAGATACAGGGGGACAAATGTAATTTCTTTCCCAAAGAGACAGAATACCTAGGCCACATCCTTACAGATACAGGTATAAAACCAAACCCAAAAAAATCGAAGTTATTAAAAACCTTAAATTACCTACAACTGCAAAATAAATTAAAAGCTTTCTTGAAATTACTGGGTACTTCCGAAAGTTTATTCGGGATTATGCGAGAGTGGCCCAACTAATAATTAAATATTTAAAAATAGATTCTAAAGTCAATCCAGCTGACATTACTTTCATAAATGCATTTGACAAATTAAAAGAATTAATTACGAACCCCCCTGTTTTACGTTACCCCAATTTTGGAAAAAAGTTTAAGTTGACAGCTGATGCGAGCAATTTCGCAATTGGTGACGTACTTAGCCAAGATAATCATCTCATCTGCTTTGCAAGTAGGACTCTAAACAAACATGAAACTGTGTACAGTACCATTGAAAAGGAGTTGCTGGCAATTGTCTGGTCAATTCACTATTTCAGGTCATATCTTTACGGGGTAGAGTTTGATGTGTATATAAATATAAAACTCTTACAAATAATTGTGGAAAGCATACATCTAAAAATGCAGATACTGACGAGATTAATGAAATTGAAAGCTTAGAAGTAGGAAGGATTCATAGCCAGGAAGAAAAATTATAACCAAATTCAACATACAAATTTTATTGGTTGCAGAAAAACTAAAGAATCTCATATAAATAACAAAAATAGGAACATATATATATCTAGACATGCAATAGAGAGAGGTAATGTGAATGACATTTGCAGAAGAAATAGAATGAAAGGAACTATAGGAATATATACAGAACTGTATTATCAATTATATAACCAAGTACAACTTAAATTAATAGAAATGTTTAGTAACGATAGAAATCTAAAATTTAAAAGATGCACCTACTTGGCATAGGAACTTAGGGACGAAAATAAGATTCATCAAAAACGTTCACGAAAAGCAATCAAATCATCGCGGAATTAACGAAAATTATGAAGTACTTCAAAACAAAATATACTACCCAAATTTTAAAAAAAATTAATGCACAGATTATAAACAATTGAACAATTGAAAATAAAATTTCAACTGACACAGACTCTTTCTGATCAAAACGATATTACTATTAAAGGACAACGTTTTTTGACTAGTATCGACTGATTTTCAAAACACGCTATGATTTTCGATTTAAATGATAGAAATTTGATAACTATAACAGAAGCTTTACGTAAACGACATTCTGTCTTGGGAAAACCAAAAATGTATATAGGTGATAACGAACTTGATGGATTAGTTTTAAAAGAATTTTTAAATCATGTAAATATACAATTACATTTTACTAAGCCTAACAGTCACACTGGAAGTGCAGATATCGAGGGGCTTCATAGCACTCTTAATGACCAAATTAGGATTATGAGCATTTCAATAGAACTTAAAGACATTAATATTACAGCTAAGTGTTTTAAGGCATTTGAGCTTTATAATAACTCAATTCACTCTACAATGAAAGAGAAACCATTCAACTTTTTATTAGGTCAACTAAGGTTAAATAAAGTTGCTATAAAAGAAAAAACGAGAACAAGAGAAAATTGGAAGAATACATAAACTTAATACTACCAGGCAAACTGAGCCAAATAGGTATGAGGAAAAAGTATTAATAAAAAATTAAAAGCACTTAGGCATATATATAACGACGAAATTAGGTCGCGGGAAAACTTTAATTAATTTTTAATTTAATTTAATTTTAATTTTTATGTTTAATTTTTCATTTAATTGATTCGATTAATGAGTTTTTGTAATGAAATTGTCTCCCTGACTCGTATGCTTTACGTCAAAGAAGTCCCCACACATTCTCTATGATATTTAGGTCAGGGGAGAATGGAGGCCACACCAGCATCTGAACATTTTGGCATTATTTAAGCCGTCTGCATAGGTGCTAAGGCAGTGTCATGGTGTGGGGAGCTATTTCCTTTTATTCAATAATGTCTTAATTTTTTTTTTATTGTTTTTTTTAGATAGTCTTTTAAACACTTTTAGTATTTTTTTTTTTCAAACCGAATGCGCCATGTTTTATTTTCATGAAATTAAATAAAACACTCTTAAGAATAACGTAATGCTTCTTTATTCTAAGGTTGACTTCTAACAACTGACTTAAGAATCTTGATATCAAAGAGGGAGAGAGACCACCACACGAATTCGAATGTGTTAGATGTTAGATGGCGTTGCTGAAGTTAAAAGTGTTTGTAATGCTCAGGTACACGAAATCATAATCAGTCAATTATATATCAGCATGGAAAAATAAGCTCCGGCCCAACGAATATTCGGTTTTGAAACTGTGGGACAATGAAGACAAGAGAAGATGGTGGACTCAAGTAGGGAGGGACCTCAACCAAGATGTTGTGCATAATAGGACAGAACTTGTGCAAGATTGCAAGCACGATGTAGAGACTTGTTGATTAAGGTCCAAGTCCATTTCGGGCTTAAGCACCATAGAAAGAAGAAGGACTCTTTTCCTCTCCAAACAAAGTCTACAACCTCTATTTTATTCAAAACAAACTGAAACGATCTAATCTGAACCTAACTTAACCTATGTGAAATTTTCAATGAATGCATTTGGCTGCATATACACATCAACATAAAATTAAGAAAAAAATTTCAATTTCAATTTCAATTATTAAAAATTGTTAAAAAACATTTATTAAAATGTGAAAAAAAAACGTTAATTTTACAATAACTTATGTACCTGGGCCTTAGTTCTTTTCATAAAACTTTTCATATTTAAGCGTTTAATTCCAAAATAGGCAGAATTACCTTTGTAGAAGTTTTATATGAAACCCTTGGAGAAATTTATTCAGTACTGCCGAACTAAAATGAATGGATAGATATTTGCAGTTTGGTAGTTAAGGAAGTCAAAGATGGATAAAATTCAAGTAAGAATCCAGAAAATAGATTCCAAAAACGTTTTTAACTTTCACACTTACATTCTTGAAACCTATTCTTAATACCTTCTCTTTTATACAGTATGTTTGCAATATGTTATGCTTCTTTCATATACAAATTACTTTCTTTTAATTTATATTTATTTACTTTATTTTACTTAGACGCTCTCACGCAGCATTCTTCTTTTGCAGATAGTTCGCGATAGATAGAGTAAGTGTCGCAAATATGACCCACCATTGACTTTTTTTAAATAAAATGTCAAATTCAACTGGAATTGATATATTTATTTATTTAACAGTCTTAGAAAGTGTTAAAAAACGTAACAAAAAAGTGCACACAAATTTAAAGAAACTTCATTTAACAATGTAAAAAAGAACTGGACCAGGGTGGTCCTCCAGCTTCATTTACCAAGAAAAATGGGTTTGGTATGTTGTTTTTTATGCAAGCTGAAATGCTAACGATGTTATATCTTTTCGAGTAAGTCCAAAGGGATTTCCTTCCATTTGGAGAGTATATTCAACCAAAGACTCCTTGAGTTCTGGCGGAAAGGTGGGCTATCTGCCTACTTTAGCATTCACCACTTTTTCTAAAGTTTTATTAGACTCTATTTGTAGGTATGTTAGGTATGTGGAATTTTTTGGATGCTTTTATGAACCCCATTTTTTCTCTTTACATGCAGTGATTGTTTCCATCATATCTACTTTTATCAAATTTTGACGCTGATTTGTAGGTTTTTTTTAAACAAAAACAAAAACATAAAACTCCAGTTTAAACCATGTTTCAAATATGGCCCATTGGTCCATATTATCAACACCCGGAATGGGCCATATTATCGACACTATGACATTTTCACTTTTTTAATTTTTGATTAAAGGCAATCAACATTGTAATTTCTTATTTTTTAACATAAAATATAACACTATGAATATTTCAAAAAAACTTATTTAATTTCCAAAAATTTTATTTCAAAAATCCTTAAGTAAACTCATCCAAAAATGATAACGGAAACGAATAAAAGTAACCAAATGTGCTCACTTTCACCGCTGATCAGCTACAGTCTCCAAAACGCAATGATGCAAAACCGGTTTTAGTATGTTTGATTTGAATCGTTAGTTCAGTGCTTACTATGTTTTATTCAGAAAATATTGCAGTGGACCATATTACCAACGTGGACCATATTTGCGACACTTACTCTACTACCCTTATGAGGGTGCTCGCTTAAGATTTCTCAACTCGAGGCATCGTTGCAAAATTAATATAACACCCCAAAAATCTACCATGACCACGTGTGCTATTGTTATCAGAAAATAATTTTGTTCATATCAATTCCGAGACATCTGCATAATAAAAAGTTTAAGACTCTCCCTACTTGATTTTAGTTATTCCCACAAGCAAATTCAGTCGTGGCCCATTAAGCATTGGCAATCAAAAAAGCAAAACTATACGAAAAAATATTCAAAATCAGCGATTCGCTGATTGTTATTTTCTTTCAACACTTCCCAAATACCTAAAACTCACAGCTAAAATATTTTCAAACAAAATATATTTTTCTTGTTTAAAACCGAATTATTAATAAATAAAAGTCGACAGATTCTCTGCCAAATATAAAGAGATATCATTTCTATTTTCAACCATGTAATGACTGTTAGATCACAGAAACTATTCATAGATAATGCGTTTGTATTCATATCTAGTGAGTAGTGACACAACGGCACAGCTGACTTTTCAGTTTAATTTTTTATTTATAATTTTACACTTTAACCGATGGAAATTTTTGCAGAAATTCGGCCCAGCAGCTACGTGAACTCATTTAAAAATAACATCCTACTGCCGATACATTGATAACCATTCTCTGGTGCCGTGGTGTTAAACTTGCCCGACCAGATGTGCATTATAAAAACCCAGCATCAACCTCAACATTAGAATTCAAGTCTGCGTCAATTATCCTAACTAGAATGCAGAATGACGATTGACAAATTAAATGACATTGCAATTGGCAAACTATCGTTGAATAACCGTTCGAAATTTCAAGATAGCCCCCGGCCTCAGCTTGTATGCAGATATTATTCCCAATACGTCAAATTTTTAAAGCGAGTGTATATATTTGTGGTATTGTGGAAGCAATAGCAACATGTTGTTGTTCAAAATGATAAAGTGGATGCCATCATTGATAACAAGTTATTGTATGAATGGCGTTTTGTTCACAGGTGTCCGTTAAGTAACTCAGTGCCAAGCGTGTCATCAAAAACTAACTTTTAGGGTAACAGTGTGAACAAGTCAAGAGTACAGATGTGTCCAGGTTTTCGCCTCACAGGAATGCTCGAAATTAACGCCAAAATGAAAGTGATTCAATAGTATGGCAAAAGCCTTATGGCTTTCGCACACTAACTAACGTACTTGGCGGATGCCCAGATCGACAAACTATAATATTTTCCCACACCCTACGAAATTGTGAATTTTTTGAGTGGCATTTTTACCTCTACTTTAAACATCTCCATACTATTGCTTCATAAATGCACATAATTATAAAAAAAATCCTAGAATTGGAATTTTATTGAGAGAGATGGGAGCATGCCTCGAGTAAAATCATCCTTGCTCGTGGATACTTTAAAGAATGTGAATGGGCATAAAACAAATCATGTAATAAAATTCTCAAGTAGCCAGGTTAAGCTGAAAATTTCAACCACCAATATCTGCTTCAGCAGGCACTAAGAATGTAATATGTATCTACATAGCCATTGTCGACTTTGCATTGTCGTAAATTACTTGATCGGTGATAAGCCAGGAGATTTGTAATAATAATAATAATAATGGCGGCGCTACAGTCCGAAGTGGACCTGGGCCTAGCTTCTCACCGACCAACTCGTGTTGTGCGTGCTATTGTTCTGTCACGAGTGGAGGGGACCTACAGTTTAAAGCCGACTCCGAACGGCGAGATTAAGAAGCTTTTCCTAGACAGTTATACTCTTTGAGCATTGTCAGTGACTCGAAAGAGGTGGGGCCGCGAACAATTTTTTTTTTGAAAAATTGTTTGTCTGAACTTGGTTTCGAACCTAGACTGTGAAAGTCTAATGCGCATGGGTCGACGCACGAACCCACACGGCCACGAACCCACACGGCCACGGCGCCAGGAGATTTGTAGTGGACCTAAATTTAGTGTGCTATAGTTTTCCCCTTTTTTGTGCTCTCTCCTTGACTGCACAATGGAGTAACTTTTGATGTACAGCACGATAAGGGCAAATTCGTTTACAGATAAGATAGGAATGCTGGCAAAATCGCTCCCACAAATTGTAATTGAAAATACCTCGATGAATGAATGTCTATTCCTATCAGGAACGAAAGGTATTATTCAATTCAATTCAATTCAATTCAATTTATTGATTTCATTAAGGTACATAAAGACATTAGTCTTTGATAGTACTAAGTAAATAAAAGTTACGGTTTTATAAATAATTATAGAGTAAGAATACTAAAGTTTAAACATAAGAGACAAAAAAGTAAAACATAAAAAATAAAGAAGTAAAATGAACATAAAAGTAAAGAAGAAAGAGGAAAACAAAGGATACCTATTCCGTATAAGGAAAGGGAAGAAAAGTGTAGAAAAATGACACGTTTAAACTATTGGCATTAAATATTATTCTTATGGTCAATAGGAAAGAGTTCCATATCTTTACAGCATGAATGAAAAATAAACGAAATGAATAAGTATAACGGTGCCTTCGCGTGGTTGTACACCTTGACGCGGTGCGAAGGCTTAGTAAAGGTCAAAGACTCTTGAGAATTTATTCTCTATGATGAGACCCGAAGCTAAGATGCAACCAGTCCCAATTCCTCCCTCTCCCTTCCTTCCTCCCTTTCTCTCTCCCTCTCCGGTGGGCCGGATCAAGGTGTCAACCGTTCCGTGCCGAGGATCAGCCTGGCTGGGGGCCCACCCTAAACTAAAGCCCAGTCGCTAACGGAGTATCCGAAATACCTGGCGACCTTCCGGATCAATCAGCCTTAGCTGCGTATTGCGGATCTCTGCGCAGCCGGACCTTCCCTTCTCCGCCACTCGTGGGAAGGGAACTGTGTATTCTTCTAAAAAACCCCTTCTTAAAAAAAATAAAAATGAGTCCGGTGCTCACTCACCGGCTGGGACTTCAACTCCCAGCGCCTCTAAAGGCCCTTCAGCTCCTGAAGTGCTGGCGACCAAGCCAATTTCGGCTAGGCTCGCCAATAGCAGCGTGGAGCCCTCTAGATCCATCTCGGATCCTAACAACGCCCGCAGTACCGCTGCCTCCTCAAAGGTCATTGGCCTTTCTACAAGGAAACACAGGGAGCGGAATACTGCAGCGCGGATTTTGGAGCGCTTTAGTGGTGTTCCTCCGGAGTCGCTTTCTGAGCAAAAGAAACGCTCGCTAGCTTGGGCAACCAAGGTAGCTAAAAGCATCGAAAGCGATAGCGCGAATGCCCCCGAGCCATCGACAGCTAAGCGTGCCAGATCGGCCGACTCTTCAACCTTCGAGCCCAAAAGGTCAAAAACTGCCGGAGGATCCTCTAATGCCAATAGGCTCAATAGGCCGTATAGTGAGGTAGTCAAAGACAACCTCAGATCAGCCGTCCTTAAATTGGGGGAAGTATGGGAGGGGGTACGGCTTGTTGTCGTGACTAAGGATAATATCCCTAGTAGGCCCAGGACTCGTGCCTGGTTACCGCTCATCCCCTCCGATGCTCCTACCATTCTCAAATTCATCCAGGTTTGCAACCCGGATCTTCCAACTCACGACTGGAAGATCGCGAAACTGGAGGATCCCAAAGGTGACACGCGAGCGGCTACTATTGTCATCAATAAGGAGTCGCTCGCCCCCCTCACGAAATCTAATGGATTCATTCATTATGGCTTCACTAGTGTAACTCTGAGGGTTTATCAAAAGGATGGGGAGGACTCTGCGATGGTTGATCACTCTCCCTCCACCTCATCGTCTGCTAAACCTGCCGGTAATACACCGGCCGCAGTCATTGAGGAGGAGGGGGGATGCTCAGCCGCGGTGGAGTCGTCTCCCTCCACCTCATCTTCCATCGCCAAAACGGGAGCTATCCCGTCAACCTCTTTGGCTCCCATGGAGGTTGAGGGGGAGAGAGGGGGCACTCCAGAGCCCTCACCAGATCCAGAGGCTCGAGATGAGGATGTTGATTGTATCAACTTCTCTGATCTCGAACTCACGAGTACCCCGCCTAATAGCCAAGACTCTCTTTTTGGGATCAACCTTGGCGATGATTTAAACACCACCTTGGTGGAAGGAGGACTACCCGATGGCGCTGCTTCGGATAGTCCAAATTAATCTCCACCATTCCATTTCGGCTTAGTCCAAGAACCCTGGGTTGTCAATGATCTAGTGTGTGGACTCAGGACTCCTAACTACATTCTCTTCTTCATGAGAAATGGAGGTAAGCCCAGAACCTGCATTCTTGTGAAGAGCTCACTAAATGCCTTTCTTCTCTCAAATTACAGCGATCGAGATTCAGTCACCGTTTGCCTAGAACTAGGCACAGAAAAAGTCTGGGTAATATCGGCGTACATGGCACATGACCATGTTGAACCTCCCCCCTCTACTACAATCAAGAGGACGATCGCTGATGCGGAGAGAGAAAAGCCCACGCTCATTCTGGGATGTGATGCAAACGCGCATCACACAATCTGGGGGAGCACGGACATCAACGATAGAGGTGAGTTCATCTTTGACTACATTCTGAACAACAATTTAGTAGTATGCAACTCAGGTTGCGAACCCACCTTTATTACAAAAAACAGACAGGAGGTGCTCGACATCACCCTGACTTCTGACTCTATTGCTGACAGCATCAAAAACTGGAAGGTCTCTCGTGACCACTCCTTCTCTGATCATCGCTATATCACCTTTGATGTAGTAAGATCGCCTCGTTCGCAAATATCTTTCAGAAATCACCGAAAGACCGACTGGGATAAATACAGAGAAACTGTATCGACAATCTTAACTGATACACCTTTCTCCATCCCCAACTGTCCTGTCGACCTCGACACTTCTGTGGAGAGGCTCACAAAAATCCTTAACCACGCACTGTCTATTTCCTGCCCTATCAGCAAGCCTAAGGGCAAGTCGAAACCACCATGGTGGAATCGGGAACTGGACAAGTTGCGCAAGGAAAGCAGGAGATCTTTTAACAAAGCGAAACGCACCCGAGATGTTGTTGATTGGGAAACCTACAAAAGTTCTCTCAAAACCTTCAAAATTGAACTAAGAAGAGCCAAGCGTGTGTCTTGGAGACTCTTCTGCGGCAAAATTAAAGAAGTTTCTGAAGCCTCCAGGCTGAGGAAAGTTTTAGCATCGCTCCCGAAAGCACCCAGCTTTCTACAAAAATCGGATGGTACCTGGACATCTTCCAGTCTAGACACCCTAAACCTTCTTGTGGACACCCACTTCCCGGGAAGTCCAGCTGCTAGATCAACCTGTCCTGGCAGTACACCAACCAGATCCTCTTGTAGCCCTCTTAAAATAGACAGTGCATCTGTCAAGTGGGCACTAAATAATTTTAAGCCATATAAATCAGCTGGTCCTGATTGCATTATACCTACAGAGCTCCAAGCAGTTGCAGATCTCATTCTCCCCTGGCTGACAGGCATCTACCAAGCTTGTCTAGATTTAGGATATGTCCCCAGTTCTTGGAAGGAGGTTACAGTAATCTTCATTCCCAAGGCCGGCAAATCCTCACATAACAAGCCTAACGACCTTAGACCTATCAGCCTCTCTTCTTTTCTCCTAAAGACACTTGAGAAGCTGATTGATCACCACATCAGAAGCAGTATTGCGTCTGACAGACTCTCGCATGCTCAACATGCGTACAATAAGGGTAAGTCAGTGGAGACAGCTCTACACACCCTCATAGGTACGATTGAAAAATCACTAAAATACAAGGAATTTTCCCTGGCAGCTTTCCTTGACATTGAAGGAGCCTTTAACAACATCACTCCCGAGGCAATTGCCTTAGCGCTTAACAATCTCTGTATTGAAAAGTCCCTTGTGGCTTTTATTCACCAGCTACTGGTTAGCAGAGTAATAAACTCTAAACTCGGTGAATCCAATGTCCGCAGAACAGTTAATAGAGGAACCCCGCAAGGTGGTGTACTCTCTCCTCTTCTATGGAATGTTGTGGTCAATAGACTGCTACTGAACTTAGAGGAGGTAGGATGCAGGGTGATTGCCTATGCGGATGATGTTGCTATTGCAGTTTCCGGAAAATTTGTCTCGACACTTAGGGACATCATGCAGCATGCCTTCCAAATACTAACCTCATGGACCAGTGCATGCGGTCTTGGAGTTAATCCGCAAAAAACGGAACTAATACTCTTCACGAGGAAATATAAAATTCCCCCCTTTGACCCTCCCTCATTGTGTGGCGTAAAACTTACGCTCACAGATAAGGCCAAATTCCTGGGTCTCATCATAGATCGTAAACTAAACTGAAAGTCCAACATCATGGAGCGTATCAAGAAAGCTACCACTGCGCTATATTGCTGCAAAAAAGCAATCGGATGTAAATGGGGCCTTCAGCCTAGAATAGCATACTGGCTGTACACAGCCGTAGTCAGACCAATCCTACTATATGGAGTCTCAGTATGGTGGACAGCTCTTGGCACAGCTGTCAACTGCAACCTTCTTAACCGCGTGCAAAGAACTGCAAGTACATGTATCAGTGGGGTGCTAAGGACGACACCATCCGAAGCCTTAAATATTCTACTGTATCCCCCTCCACTTGACTTGTTTGCCAGACAAGTAGCAGCCTGCACAGCGGTAAAACTCAGAACACTTCACCTGTGGAATAACCACCATACGGGTCATTCCACCATTCTAGATAACCTCGAGTTTCTACCGCACGACACCGACCTCATACTGCCTCATCTTGTCTTTGAGAAAAACTTCTCTACCAGCATACCCTCCAGGTCAGACTGGAAGTCTGATACTCAGACGCTGGACGGTCCTCTGCGTATTTTCACAGATGGATCCAAGACGGACGAGGGAGTAGGAATAGGTGTCTACTCCAAGGATCTCAATTTTAGTATATCCCTCCACCTTCCAGAACATTGTAGCGTATTCCAGGCTGAGACGATGGCAATAAAAGAAGCTCTGTCTTGGCTCAAGAACAACGGGCATCACCATCTGTTCAGACAGCCAGGCAGCAATCAAATCCCTGAGCTCGGTCACTTTTCTCTCTAAGACCTCCCTAATTGCCGCCTATCTCTTAACGAGATGGCTGAGCATTTTAACATTCACCTCATGTGGGTGCCGGGACATAGTGACATTCCAGGGAATTGTGAAGCTGATTATCTCGCCAGGAGCGGTACGATCTCCACAAACCTCCCTAGTGGGGATCTTCCGCCTATGCCATTCGCTACAGCTAAACTTCTTTTAAAGAATCATACCATTAAAAACACCAACTCAAGATGGTCAGATGGCACTACGTGCCTCATTACAAAGCAAATCTGGCCTAAACTTGATCTAAAACGTTCACTCTATCTTCTTAGAATGAACAGGTCATCCCTAAGGATTCTCATTGGCGTTATCACAGGCCACTGTGCCATTGGCACTCACGCCTCAAGAATGGGACTCCCTCATAATGATTTCTGCAGAAGCTGCAGAGACGAAGAAGAAGAAGAAAGCATAACGCATCTTCTCTGCACTTGTAGCGCTCTCTCCTCTCGCAGGATGAAACACCTTGGAGCCTTAACGACTTGAGCGAATTGCACAACGTCGGCATCAATCAATTAAAGAGCTTCGTTGAGCACTAAATGGTTTTTCGGTTAAAGGAACACAAGATCCGCGTGGTATCACAATGGGCCTAATTTGGCCTAAGTGTGACTGTTTTCTACAGTCAGCCACTTCAACCTAACCGAACCTAGTACAACGGTGGCGTGATGGAAAGCGAGCAGGTTAAGTTTATTGTAAAGATATAATATCCGGTCGAATAAATTAAAAAATCCAGAAAATCTTTTATAAAATATTTATTTATAGGCCTACTAGGATTTCTATTTTCTATTTTATTTGTTGATATTACAGAATAGTAATAAAAATAAAAAATATTTCATTCGAATAAAAAAAAAAATAAAAAATCCTGAAAGAGTCTACTATGTTCATTCGTCCACTTTTTCACGTTTTGGATTACCCTTATATACTGCTATTTTTCAGTATTCTTTCAGGGCCCTTTGTTTTTTATACACTATTCACTCTTTTTTGCATGCTTTCTACCAATTCTTCAAAAGTAGGATGAGGAATTCGTTGCCATTCAGCCTGCACTCTAAACCTCTAGACCCCTAGGCCAACGTAGGTATTGTTTCGAATTCTTCGGATTTATTCTTAAGTTTTCGAATGAAGCGAGTAACAAATGCAAATATTGTTGTTAATTTAGCATGTGACGAAATTCTGTCGATTAATTCCATCCAAAGCACAATTCGTTTTTCGTTTTTCTAATACCTCGTCACTCAACGATGTCTCAAAATGACTGGCCATGTATTCCGCTCTTCCAGAAGGAACTGTGGACCCTTGAACCAAATGGAACTATTCACTTCATCCACGTTGCAACCTCTAGAAACTATATCCGCCGGATTTTGTTTGATAGGGACATGTCTCCATGAGCAACTTTGCGTCCACTCTTAGATTTCTGCCACCCGATTTGCCACAATGATTACTAGGGTTGATGGATGAGTCTTTATCCAATGCAGAGTAATTTCGGAATCAGTCCAAAATTCGATTTGCTCTACTTAGAGATTCAACATTGCCGATACTCTCATCCACAATTTAGACAAAGTATGCGCTGCGAAAAGCTCTAATCGCGGAAGCGATTTTGTTTCTTACGGGCCACTTTTGACTTTGCTGTTACTACCGTCAACGATGGGAGAACTGGCAAAACTCCACACAGGACCTCACAATGGTCTTTACACCCAGGAAAGTGTGTAAGTAAGAGTGTATCTAGGGATTCTTTCGAGGATTCAGTCCAGGTTCCATCCTGTCTCTTAAGGAGAGAGGGATTGGAATGTTCTTTGGACAGAATTTTGCTGATTCTCGAAGAGTCCTTGATGTTGTTGATCGATTCACAGAAATCCTTCCAAGATTGCTTCTTTGCTATGCTTATGAATTTCTTGTAGATTCTTAAGCAGTCTTTATATGGTTGCCAGAAATGATATTTATGGCAGATATTAAAGATGACCCTGGTCATCTTTCTAAGGTTAGAGAGGTCTTCTGTCCACCAAGGAGGAAGTTTCTTCTTGCCTCGTTTGATTGGACACGATATATTAAAGGATGTGTTGAGCGCTTTCTCGAAAACTTCTATTGTTTTTTTCCAACTCACTAATATTGCTTATATTGGAGAGCGGTGTTCCACAAAGTTTTTTCTTGGCAATCGTAACGAACTTTTGCCAGTCTGCGCATTTGGGATTTCTGTGTGGTACCTGGATATGAGTCTTCAGATTGATATTGAAGATAATCAATTTATGATCCGAGAAGGAGTTAGAATTGGATACTCTCCAACTGTCTATCTGAGAATCGTTAAGGTTAAGGCCAAGTGTAACATCTAAAACTTCCTCCCAACCCCTGAAGTTTTCCGATCTGGGAAAAGCAAAAGTACATACACTTATATTATTTATTATGATAAAATCAAACAATGACTCACCTCTTTCGTTGACTTCTGAGCTTCCCCATAGCGTATGTCTGGCATTGGCGTAGCAGCCCATCAGAAGGTGTGTCTTGTTGTTTTTGGCGTGTTGTACCACCTTCCGCAATTCTTCTGGTGGTGTCTCTCGATCGTGTGCCATGTAGGTCGATACTATCAGAAGCGAGCTTTCCACAGCTTCAAGTCTGACGACTGTTTGGTCGGATGAGCTTAGGTTGGGACAGAGGAAAGCGTTAAGATGTTTCTTAATTAGAATACAATGTTCTGGGCTTACCATAGTTGTTTAGGTAGAAGATGTTGTAATTGTTGTCTTTGAGCCCTGTGATTTTTGAACATCTAGTCCATGGCTCCTGCACTATCCCGATGTCGAAATCCTCTTCCTTGAGGAACATCAACAGATTTTCTGAAGCACACTTAGACTGCTGCAGATTAATCTGTACGACTTTCAGCATCGGGAATAGGTGGGTCTAAGTTGTTAGTATCAATCGCCATACCCTCGAACGGCTTGTCCGCGGCGTCGACATCGTCTGTGTCATCACCCGGGTTTGACGATTGGAAGATCTTTAGCTTGGCGTATCTTACGCCAAAACGTAGCTTGTTGTCGGTCTTCGCTAGGCTTGGAAGGCACTCCTCGTTTATGGATAACAGGTAAATCATGCTGTTATTCTGAGGAGGTTCTGATTTGATTACCGTCAAGTTATCCATATTTACACTGGGATTGTAAATTTTTAGACACTTGAGAAGCTTCTCACTGTCTAATTTCATCTTCGGTAACCAAATGCGAGCTCTCGGTCTCCTGGGTATTTCCATCGCTGGGATGAGTCTGAGGCTCAGACCTTCCCATTCATTGCTAATCTTAGCAATGCATGCGAAGAGGAAATCCTTGGAGAATTGGTCCTCGCATTTAAAAACCCTATAACCTCTAACGACTTCGACTGAGTCGTATCCAGGTAGGGACTTGTCTTCCGAGTTGAGGAGATGATCCATGACCAACTCGGACAACCTGCTTTCAATCTCAGTCCAGGTTTCAAGGACCTTCTTTGCGTTGGCAGGCAGCTTGTCCGCTAACGCGACCTGAAGATGGTCCCTTACTACCTCGCTCATGGAGCGCTTTGCAGTTTCACTGCTGCTTGAAGGCAGGTTGGTATTCTCACTTCCTTTGCTTCTTTTCGGAGCAGAACTGGTCTCATCTCGAGATCCATTTCTTTTGGAAGACGTTGTTGGAGCTTTTGTTGCGGTCGTAGTCGTGTCTTTTTTTCTCGCCATGTACCTAGTGTATTCTTCCACTATGGCTTGGTACTTTGGCTTATCCTTCGAATCCTGCTCTGCTACAATACCGGCTGCTTCATTTTTGGCAATCTTGCCAAAGATGAAGATGGATTTCTGGTATTGCAGTTTCTGCTGGGTTCCAGGAGATTTATATTTTTTTCGCTTCTGGTCGCTATGGCTGGCAACCTTGGCGTCTGGGTTTTGGGTTGAGACAGGGTGAGACTTCGCAGCTGTACTATGGCAGGTACTGCTGGAGTCAGTTGCTCGTCTTCCGACGATGGGCCGATTGGCTCATTTGTTTCTTTTGTTTTGTTTTTGTTTTGTTTGTTAATTTTTTTTTTTTTGGTTAGGGTCCCACGAGTGCCGCTAGAAGTAATGGGGTCCGCCATACCAGAGCTCCGGATTAGTATGGTAAGGCTAATTGAAATGAGGCCTCGCCTGTGCACCTCAAGTCCACAAGCTAACGACTAGTCAACCCACTAGCCATGCATCCCTCGGCGCTTGATGTTCCACCTTGGATTGGGGTATTTTTTCGCGATTTCTTTCATTCATTCTTCTTGCATTCTCACACTCAACACAAACGTTCACTCATTCACACCCAGGAAGTTAACCTTCTTCCCGCCTGCTATGTTAGCCAATCCGCCAGTAGAGACATGACCTGCTGGTCGAATTGTTACCAACAGGGAAAATCGACTTTGTATGTTCGTCGCAGCTGAAGTACAGGTGTCCGTGCATCAAAGGAAATGCGGTGCGCAAGGTCATCGAAACTCCAGTGCGAGTTGTACCAATAACCATTTCTTTCTAAACGGAAGATGGCTTTGAGAGTACACCCCATGATGCGGACATTTAGGGGGGGGGGAGATTCAGCAGGGCATCAAGATCAGAGCCAGGCGTGCTAGGGAAGGCCCCCAAGCAGCCGAGATAGACCGTTCTTTGAAGCTTGGTGAAACCAGCAGTTATTCCACCAAACGACCGATGCATAGGAGAGAAGGGGCCTAATCATAGCCGTGTAGATCCAAACGGATTTTTTTGGGTGATAGACCACATGATTTGCCGAAAATTCCCTTACACTGCCAGAAAACTGACAGTGCCTTCGCAATTTTCGTTTCGATGTGTTTTTTTCACAGAAGCTTCCTATCTAGAATGACATCCAGATATTTAGCTTCATCGGAAAAGCGGATAGTGACACCTTTTAATACCAGTTGAGTTAAACCAGTCAATTTCCTCCTCCTCGTAAAGAGGACAACCTCGGTTTTAAGAGGGTTGACTGAAAGCCCATTTCTGGTACACCAATCGTCGATTACGTCTAGAGCTGCATGCGCTTTTGAACACACATTCGCTAGGCATGATCCGACAGACAGAACAGCTACATCATCCGCATAGGCCTGGGCGTAGATGTTGGAACTATTGAGAGCATCGAGCAGAGAGTCAACCAGCATGCACCATAGCAGACGAGACAAGACACCACCCTGCGGGCAGCCCCTATTTACCCCGCCATAACATACTGGTCACAGTCCGCGTCCGCAATAATAGTTCTGTTCATCAGCATTGCTTTAATCCAAAGCACTAATGATTCATCTACACCGTGTTCTCTGGCCGAGTTGCACATGCCATCAAAAGTCGCATTGTCAAAGGCACCCTCTATATCAATGAAAATGCCCAGCGCGTACTCTTTCCTGTCGAGTGCACATTCAATTCTGCCAACGAGATTTTGAAGTGCAGTCTCGCAAGATTTTCCGCGCTGATAGGCATGTTGCATCTGAGACAGAGGATGAAATCGCAAAGCGGTTTTGCGCACATGAAGCTCAACCAGCCTTTCCATGCCTTTCAGCAGGAAAGAGTTTAGACTGATAGGTCTAAAGTTCTTGGCGAGTGAGTAGTCCCCCTTACCGATCTTTGGTATGAAGGCTACCCTAACTGTACGCCAAGGGGTCGGGATATAGGCGAGTGCCAGGCTGGCTGTGAAGATTCTTTTCAGAACCGGCAGCAAGTTGTCTATATCCTTTTGCAACAAGGCTGGATATATGCCATCGGTACCAGGCGACTTGAAACCATCGAAGGACGCGACTGCGTATTTGATAGCTTCATCTGTCACCACGAGCGATGAAACAAACCAGCATCGTCGTGTTACATTTATCAGCTTATCCTCAGTTCCAGCATGAGGCTAAGCGTTTCAGCTTTTGACTCAGTGTAGGTACCGTCTGGTCTTCTGAGTGTTTCCAGTTTGGATGGTTTGTCCTTTTTAAGAACTTTAACCAGTCTGCTCTTTTCACCGAGTGTTTCGATCTTTCCACAAAAATCCCTATAGGAGGCACTTTTCGATATCCGAATTAACCTCTTATATTCTTTTTGTTTTGATCGGTACAGGTTCCAGTCCTCTTCCAAGTCGGCCTTGAGAGATCTGTTTAGAAGTTTCCTGGTTTCCTTGCGAATTGTCTGCAGTTCTGCGTTCCACCATGGAACAGGTGATCTGCAGGGGGTATTTCTAGCTGGACACGTCAGTTCAAAACATTTGGTAAGAGTGTTGTTCAAGTCTAGAACGGCTTTCTCTACCTTCTGTCTCGTTCTGAGCTTAGGGAGAGGTTCAATACGATTATCTAGCTCATCCCTAAACTGTATCCAGTTGGTTTTTCTTGGATTCCTCCTCTTCAGCAAAGTTGTGGTTTCGCATTCGATTCGGAATTCAATGTACCTATGGTCTGACAGGGACACTTCCGACAGAACCCTTCAGTCTGTAATCTCCTTAATGTATATGTTGGATAACGTTAAGTCGATTACTTCCTGTCTCCTTGTCGTAACAAAAGTTGGTTGAGAACCAACATTGTTGATGTCCAAATCAGACGATAGTAAGAAATTCAGAAGATCATTCTCTCTCTTGTTGCATTTGCTGCTGCCCCAGAAGGTATTCTGAGCATTAGCATCACAGCAGATGATTAGGCCTAATTTTCTGATTACAGAGTACTCTACGAGTTCAGATACCGCTCTTGGTGGTGGCGACAGAACAGAATCGTAGGGGAAGTAAGCTGACGCTACGACGAAATTACGCCACATTCCATTCGCTTCGTAGCTTACAACTGCAGCAACCAAGTCTTGTCCACAGAACTGTACAAGCTTGGTTGCTGAGAGAAATTTCGGCACAATAAGACAAGTTCTCGGTCTTTCAGACCGCTCGTCATAAAGTGGTGAGAAACCTCGCAAGCCACCAAGACCACATGCGATTTTTCCACACCCATGGTTCTTGAATGGATGCTATGTGTAGTTTTGTCTTCACCATGGAAAGTCTGCTATATAGGAGGGCAGTAGCATCCTTGGAATGGTGAAGGTTTATCTGGGTAAAAATTATTTTGATGTTTACCGTGGTTTTCGTCCATTATCCGCACTACTTGGAAATGAAGTGGAAATTAATCCTTCCAAGATGCAGATAGGGACGGGAGTCATACCTAGAACGGATGGTCTCAACCGAAGTTTCGTCTAGACCCACAACGAGAGAAGAACCGTCCTTATTTTCCCGGTTCTTACTCTCCTTATGAGAGTAGATTTTCCACTTCTTGGTTTCGAGGCCAGGGTTCTGGATATGTAGTCGCGCACATCTGCCGTTTTCCTGAGTTGCCCCGGAATCCAGCAGACAGCGCGCGTCAATTTTGGCGGCCTGAAAACCTCAAAAGTTGTGGTTCCCAGGGGGGGGGATTTTCGGCACAGATTTGCTCAGCCATTCAAGGGTTTGCTGGGTGAAGCACTTTTTTCCAAACCACAGCCCTCCACTTGAAAGCAAGCATTCTCTGCCGTTGCTAGCTCCCACAGTTGATCTTCGCAGTGTTTGCACTCAGCGTCAGTCATACTGTCATCATTGCCAGCTTTTCCAATTCGGAGCGCCAAAGAGGAGATAGCGCTCGGTTTTTTTCTTCTTCCTCTTCGCTTGGTTGGGGCCTCCAGAATCCTAGCCCCAGCCGTAGTCGAGAAGACTACGGGTGGATTTTCGCTGTCGCGAGTACCACCTGGAGTAATTTCCAATCTTTGTTTGTCCGTCATACTTTGTTTTTAACTTGTTTATCGTCAAAGTCAAGACGTTTCTGGCTTTTGGTTCGATGTCTCACCTGGGATCTTTGGAACCGAGGTTCTTTGACTCTTAAGCCTCCCCGCCACGACAAGGCAACCAGAAAGGGAGAGACGAGGTGAACATAGTTCATTCTCCAATATTTGCCGATGTTGCACCGCAAGCAGAAAGCGGGAATAAAAGAGAATCGCCGAGGTCACCAAGGCGTTCTTTGATTGGAATATTTTGAAGTGTAAAGTCGACAATAAAGTATTCATACAACAAAGTACCAAAAAGTGTTTTTATTGAAATCAGTAAAGATACTTAACTGGCGCAGTCGGGTTAAACAAATTAATTACCAGAGAATTGGATATCTTGTAAGGCCATTCTGAAGCACCACTACAGAGCATCAAAGGACCAACTAACCATAACTCGGGAAATTGGATCACTAAGAGTAAGTAGCATCAGTGAATAAGACAATAAGCTACGTACGAGTATGTATAAGAAGTAAGAACACTTTTATTTTTTATTTTGTTTATTGAAGTGCTGTTGGGTATACAATATTTTTTGTTTTTCCGTCTGGTGCATATACGAATAAATCAGAAGGTTTTCCGATGTGTAAACAGGCCAAATATATAGGCCCATAAGAGAAACACGGACTTTCTAAATTCAGGCTATACACTTGCAAAGATTGTCCTTGTGCCTTGTTGATGGTCATTGCATAGGCGAGTCGCGTACCGGAAACTGCAAACGTTTGAATTCGAATGGTAAATCTATTGAAATCATTGGATTTCGAGATAATAGTACATCTTCTCCTTTGAATTTTCCATTCAAAATAGTAGCTTCGATGATATTGGCCATAATTTTTTTCACTGAAAACCTGGTACCTTTGCAAAGTAGCACGTTCACTGAGCCATTGATTGTTTTTGTAATTTCTTGGGATATCTGGGAATACTTGGTCGTCTGTAGTTGCTGCGAATATACAGAAATCTGGTGGCAATGTAATACATTGTGTGCGTTCATCGATGGTAATTTTACCGTTTCCAATATCCAACCATTGTTTTGCAAAACGTTTAGCGGATCCATTATGTTGCAATTTTATATGCATATTGGTTTGTAAGCTTATTTTCTGAACTTGTCGCCATAGAACGTGGAATGACTGGTAAAGTTTGTCGGAAGTCACCAGACAATAAAATGAGCACACCACCGAAAAGTCGTTCGTTTCCTCTTAAGTCTTTTAGTGTGCGATGCAGTACTTCCAATGATTTTTTTGCGCTATTGTACATTCATCCCATATGATGATTTGGCATTGGAGGAGTACTTTACCCATTCCAAAATGTTTGGTGACATTGCATGTTGGTGCCTGGTTTGCATGTTTGCATGGTTTGCATGTTTAACGGTAATTTTAGTGCAGAATGCGCTGTTCGACCACAATCCAAATGTGTTGCGGCAATTCCAGATGAAGCGATAGCCAATGCAATGTTATTTCGAGATGCAATGTTATTTCGTATCGTTGCCAATATAAGAGAAATAAGAAATGTTTTGCCTGTGCCTCCGGGCGCATCTATAAAATACAATCCACCGCCTTATCTTGTAATTGCATAATCGTGTCGTACACTATGCGTTGTTCTGGAATTAACTTCGGAAGATTCGTTTGAACGAACATATCCAAATCACCGACAGTAAAATGTGTTTCTCGTTGTAAATCGCGATCGAAAAGGTTGTATGCAGGTCGATTCGGCGCAAGCATTCCTAACTGGACCAATGTTTTGTTACCGATTGCCACACACACATCCTCAATCGAAACCAATGCCTCATTATTAACGTCTAATGTGAACTGAATGTCCGGATTTTGATTTGTGTTACGCAATCGGTGTAGGACGTCTTCACTCATGTAGTTCTTATATTTTTCCCACAAGTCTTTATGAAAGGATGGAAAGCATGTTGTCAATATGATCGCAAATAATGTACGTATTAACTTTGGTTGAGCAGTATTCGATGCATTAGCGAGTGAAATGTCCCAATGCGCATCATTTTCAAGAAGATTTAATTCTCACGATAAATGGTGCATACTCGACCGTTAACTGCCCTCAATTCTTGGAAGGATGTGGTTCCACGTACAGTGATTAGCAGTAATCGCAAATAAAAATTGTTTGGGTGAACAGTGTACCGACGGCCTAGTGCGTCGGTCGAATACAAATTGGAATATCCTTCAACTGCTTGACCTTGCTTGCGACGTTGAAACTTTTTCGCTGACGCGTTCCATGTAAAATATGTCTGTACTTCGAAGTAAAGTAACGTACTCGCAAAAGTATCCATCAGATATGCATGGCGAATCATTGTTCAGTAAGCCACATGGACTCTACCTTTCTGGTTGCCTTGTCGTGGCGGGAGGGCTTAAGAGTCAAAGATCCTCGGTTCCAAAAATCCCAGGTGAGACATTGAACCAAAAGCCAGAAACGTCTTGACTCTGACGATAAGCAAGCTAAAAAAAAAGTATGACGGACAAACAAAGATATCAAAATACTCCAGGTGGTACTCGCGACAGCGAAAATCGTTCCGTAGTCTTCTCGACTGCGGCTGGGGCAAGGATTCTGGAGGCCCCAACCATCATACTACTGGCGGTTCTGGCAGACGGAGGTTGAATGACGCGGGAAGATCCACCAACAGAAGTATCCCAACCCCTGTTGGCGACTCCTCCCGCGCTCAAGATCCAAATGAAACAGGTGCCACAACCAGCAAAGGCTGTAGCTCCAGTAGATGGAAATTGTCAGATGCAGGCAGAAACCGCCAAGAGGAAGAAGAAAAACTGTGCGGAAGGAGCGAGAACTGCGGCCCTACAAAAGAACTGCTATCTCCTCCTTAGCGCTTCGAATTGGGAAAGCTCGCAATGATGACAGTATGACCGACGCTGACGCGGTACGTTATAAATTATATGGTCTTTATTCACGCCTGGCTTGTTCTCAATCTAATACATGACTGTGATTATACAATGATAAGATTTTGACGTTTGGGTTTTATTGGTTTAACCATGTACTAAATTTAATTTTTATATTGTAATTGCTTTTAGCTCGATAATGTAGGTTTTAATATAACAAATTAATATAATAAATTCCCGAATTAATTATTATAAAAAATTATAATTTATTCTTGAACATCTTCCCCGGCCGTAAACGAAGTTCGCAATCATAATCGAACAGATTTGTCCCAAATCGCAGACACCAACCGCTTCGTTTTTGATCAACAGAATTCAGCTGCAATGGCGGCGCCGATTTTCTCATTCTGCTTTGTTGTTTCGTTCTCCGTCTTCTTCGTGTGCGTACAGTGCCGGCTCTGACGTTATTGCTTTGTTGTGCTGTATGTGAAAAAATCATTAATAAGTGGATGACTCTCTCACAGGTAATGATTTTATTTAATTTATAGTTATTATAATATTGTACGATTTTATCGTGTCGGTTTATCGTGCGTTTGACGATCGTGATATCTGTGGCGCCAAGTCTTAATGGAACGCAAATCCATTGAAGAGCTTGGCTAGTGATTTTTGCTGTTTATGTTCGAGGTTTTGCATGCATATCTGTACATAATGGTACATGCAAAGAACATAATATTATGTGTAGTGTTGGTTCCACATTCGCTGTGCAATACCTGGCGAAAGAACCTTAAAAAATTAATTAATAAAGTGTTTTTTGGTTTTTATGGTAAGAAACGAAAGTGCATATAAAAAGAAAAAAAAACGACGTATTCTTGTGAGTGTGTGTGTAGTATGGAGTAACTCGCGTCGCGTCGGTTTGGTTTTGGTTTTGTGTCTGTGCTATATACTCGCTGATCGACGGCGTTGACCTACATTCATGTGAAATGCAATGGTATGGAGATATTTACATAGTACAATGAACTACACCATATGATCCGTGTCATTCTCTCTGCGAAATTAAATCGTAAGGCTGACTGACATAAATGCGATAATGTAGTGTGGTGTGATTGTTTTGAATAGATTATTGCAAATTAATTATTATGATGCGAAGTGAACTCTAAATGTGAAAATGTGTTGTTCTTATTAATGTGTTGTGTAGACCTTATCCTTTTACGGAGTGTAGTACTTTGTTTTCGTTGTAATATTATGTGATGGATGAAATTAAATTACGGTTATATGAATGAAATAGTTGATGTGTTATCCATGAATGTATAATTATTTTGAAGTTGTAAAGCAAGAAATAATATATGTTATGCGTGTTTGTTTGTAAGTTAATATATATGACTGATGTTTATTGAAAACTACTTGCAATGCAATTGACCATTCAAGTGGATTTCAAAGATGCTTGGTGAAGTTGTTTGGATGATGTTCGTGTCTCATAAGTGTCGTTGGACGGCAGCACACAGATTTTGGTTATTGACCGTTTTATCTGGCCATTTGCCGTTCGTAGTGTGACGACTCGTACCTATTCATCCTTCCCTGGATGCATGTCGATAATGCGAGCTAAGTTCTACTTGGCTGGAGGCAAATTGTCATCTTTGATTAAGACCAAGTCATCGATTCGTGGTTAATTTTCCACCCGAAGCCATTTTGGTCGTTGCTGCAATCGGGTAAGGTATTCCGACGTCCATCGTTTCCAAAATATTTGTTGGAGTTTCTGCATCTGTTGCCATCGCTGTAGAGGTCCTATTGGAATTTCGATTACGTTTACTTCTGGAACTGTGGTCAGAGCTCGACCGATGAGGAAGTGTCCAGGGGTTAGTGCGGTGAAGTCATGCGGGTTATCAGTCATGAGACATAGAGGTCTGGAGTTCAGGCAAGCTTCTATTTGTTGTCAAAATGGGTTGATTTCTTCATACGTATATTTTTCTTCTCCTACAACTCTTTTCAGATGATACTTCACCGACTTCACCCCGGCTTCCCATAGTCCACCGAAATGAGGAGACGCAGGAGGAATGAAGTGCCATTGTATACCTTCATTGGTGGCCATGCCGGCCACAGTCTTCCACCCGACGTCTGCTTCAGCGAATAACCTTTTCAGCCCCTTGTTGTTTCGTAGGAGCGAAATTCGTGCCGTTGTCACTGTAAAGGTGTGAACATACTCCTCTTCGTGCGATGAATCGACTTAATATCGTGATGAAGGCTTGGGTCGTTAAGTCGTTGACCAACTCGATATGAATGGCCTTGGTAGCTAAACATACGAACACAGCGAAATATGGTGGTGTCCTTGGTGCTGGCAAATTACCCATGAACTGACTTTTGGGTTTTGCTCGGTATCTGAAACAGATGGTACATCTATGTATAATTTTCTTTACCGAATTCTTAAACTTAATTATCCAAAATTTATTCCTTAGGAAAGCTGTGGTTTGGTGTGAACATGACCGTTTGTGCTAATTTGACCAAAACTAACGTAGTGGACTGCAATTCAGACGGGGAGATCGGGCTATAGTTCCTGGAATTGGGTGATTTCTGTGTATTAAGAATAAAACGTCTACAATACGCTAATATCCTAACCAGTTTATTTAGATTAGACTGCTGAAACATAAAGGTAACTATATTATTTTGTGTGTATGTGACTGTGTGGGTTTTCACATGACGTTTCTCTTCCTCCGTCCCTAGGTTCGTCGGCTGTTCCGGGTACTGGAAGTCCCAGGATTGGCGAAGGAATTCGGGACCATACCACCAGAGGGGGTTCGATAGTAAGCCCGATGCCACTCCCCTAGACGCTAAGTCGGCTGGATTCGACTGACTTGGGATATGCTTCCAACTTTCCGGCTTGGCCAAACGCTGTATTTCTGCCACCCTGTGGCTAACGAATGTGGCCCATCTCGTTGGGTGAGCGGCAATCCATGCGAGGGTTATTTTCGAGTCAGTCCAGAGGTGTTGTTTGACCTTTCGCAGCTCTAAGACTCCTGCTACGTAATCCAAAAGAGTGACCAACATTACGGCTCCAAAGAGTTCGAGTCGTGGAAGTGTCTGCGTTTTCATTGGCGCTACTCTGGTCTTCGACAAAAGCAGGTGTGAATGTACCGTGTGGAACGCATCACTAAATCCGTGCAGCTCAAGTTCTTTGTGCGTTTCGCTTGTGTGAATCCACCGCGGGATGCGAATCCTTTGGAGTTGGGACAGTTCTTCCCGGAAGGCCATCCATTCCTTTTTCCGCTCGTGTGGAATCGGATCCTCCCAATCCAAACCGCGCTGCCAGAGTTGCTGCATTAAGATTTTGCCCTTTATGATGGGGGGCGAAATCCATCCGAGTGGATCGAACAGCTTGGCAATAGTGGAGAGCACGTTTCTTTTTGTCGGTTCCGCAAAATCTGATGGGATGTCTTCGAATGAAAGCATATCTTCGATTGGAAACCATCTGATGCCTAAAGCCTTTATGTTGCTGACCGATGGATCTGAGTCATCATACTTCCCTGTGTTCTAGTAGTATTTTCTTTAAAATATCCTCCGAATTACTTGCCCATTTCCCCAAGGTGAAGCCTCCCGCCAGAAGCAAACTGTTGACTTGATGTTGTCGCTCTAATGCATCTTGTATGCTGTCAGCTCCAGCAAAGAGGTCATCCACATAGTTTTCTTCCTTGGAATTTCAGCTTTTCATCCTAGCGGAGGATTGGTTGAGTGCTCGAATCGCCAGATAAGGTGCACATATTGTGCCGAATGTGACCGTCTTAAGGCGATAGGTCTTAATGAGCTCGGTGTCACAGTTACGCCATAGAATAATTTGGTAATAAGAGTCCTCAGAGCAGACACGGATTTGTCAGTACATCTTTTCAATGTGGTGAAGGTGTATTTATGTCTCCTCCACCGAAGGACAATATCCATCATATCTATCTGCTTCTTTGGACCTGTCATCAGATGCTGGTTTAGCGAAGTTCCATCTGAAGCTTTGGCTGCCGCATCAAAGACGACTCTGACCTTCGTTGTTGAGCTGGACTCCTTGAAAACCGCGTGGTGTGGTAAGAAGAAATGTCGTTGTGTCCTGAGTACTTTGTCCGTGTTAACGTCAACCTCTTCCATGTGTCCGAGCTCTAAATACTCCTTGATGCATTTGGTGTATTCGTCCCGGAGTGTGCTGTTCAGTTTGAACCGTCGTTCTAGTTGAAAAAGCCTACGCAAGGCCCCTTGCTTCGAGGATCCAAGCGCAGGCCTGTTACCTCCCTTGAATGGTAAAGACACCTCGTATCGTCCATCTTGCAACCTCTACGTTGTTACCTGGAAGAAATTCTCACACTCTACGTCTTCGGCTGTGTGTTGTGTAGTATGGGGTACTTCTTCGATTTCCTAAAATCGTTGGAGCTGCCAGTCGACATCGATAGCTTGGTGAAAGTTTTGTATGTTTTGCTTCGGTTGTTGGACCTTGCCCATCAAAATCCATTCCAGCATCGTGTTTTGCGCTATAGGAGACATTGGTTCTGCGCCATGACATACTTCTGGGAGAATGATTTCCGCATAAACATCAGCGCCCAACAAGAGATCGACTTCCGCCGGCGTGTGGAATGTTGAGTCCGCCAGACGTAATCCTTGAATGTGGCTCCACCTTTCCGATCTCAGTCTGTGGGCCGGAAGAAGGCCAGTCAGCGACTCGAAAATTAGAGCACGGGTATTTGTCATGTAGCCCGAATGCAAAGCTGCAAGTGTTAGCTCTACGTAGCTATGACAGGCGCCACTGCTGACCTTCCCTAACCCCGAAACCTCAACGGAAATCACTTTGGCCTTGAAGCCCAAATTTTTGGCTGCCTTTTTTGAAATGAAAGAAGCCTCAGATCCCGGATCTACTAAGCCTCGTAGCACGATGTCACTATTTGATGATGTCTTGACTCGCACTAAAGTGGTCGCAAACAATACATCTGCTTGCCTTTTTTGTGTTGCAAGGAAATTACTTACTTGCCTCGCAGGTTGATAAGGTTCAAAGTTGGTTGACAATTGTGATTGTGAAGGGTTGTTTGAATGTTGAGGGGTGTTGAGTGTATTGTGCCCTGGATATTATTATTATTATTATGGTTGAGGGTATATTGAACCGCGACCCTTAAGATCTATTGTGCCCCCTTTCAATACCTTAGCACAATTACGAGTTCCGCTCAAATACAGTTCTTTTCAGAGTTGTATTGAGGGTAATGGACTCCTATTGCGCATAGGTGAAGAAATTTGTTCTAGAGTATTCTCTCTATGCCCGTTTCCTTCAGGAATCTGAGAATGAGAGATGGTTCTGGTAAATACATTTCTTCTTCTGATAGTAGGTACTTGCCCAGACTTATTTTTCCTTTGTGGGCTAGTGGCTCACAAAATCTCAGTATAATAATAATAATAATAATAATAATGACGGCGCTACAGTCCGAGGTGGACCTGGGCCTAGCTTCTCAGCAACCACTCGTGTTGTGCGTGCTATTGTTCTTTCACGAGTGGAGGGGACCTACAGTTTAATGCCGACTCCGAACGGCGATTTTGAGAAGCTTTTCCTAGACAGTTATACTCTTTGAGCATTGTCAGTGACTCGAAAGAGATGGAGCCGTGAAAAAATGTTTGATGATTTTTTCGAGATTCGAACCGACGAGCTCGAGCGTAGGAGTCGACGCACCTACCCACTACGCCACGGCGCCCACAAAAATCTCAGTATATGTTCTGGAATTTCATTAAATTCTCCAAAAAATCTGCAGAGACCTTCTTCTGGTACCCCTAGTTTCCTTAGATGATCCCTGAGTCTACAATGCCCCGTTAGGAAGCCTGTTAGGATACGGAGGTTATTCTTGCTCATTTTGATAAAGGCCTCGAATCTCTTCCAGTTATATTGCCCTAGGAGTTTCTTGGCCTGCTTCATTCCACGTTATTCCAGGTTTCAATCCGATTCTTTGCGCTGGATATATTGTGTGGTGCAGTGTGTTTGGTGTGTGTAAATTGTGTGGGGTATTTGAGGCGGGGGGGGGGGGGGGGTAAAATGTAGAAGGGAGTGGTGCGGCTGCTGACAAAAGTAGCATCGAACTCTGCTAGGGCATTGTTGAGTGCTGTGGCTGTATGCCAAACAATTTTCGCACGCTCCTATTCTCTTAACTACATTCCTGCGAGAGTTATTATCCATTTTTAGGAATCTATTGCACGTTCGTATAGCATGTGCCCCTTTTGGCAAATCTTACAGCTGAACTGTGTCTTCGGTGTTGGCTTAATGTGAAGAGCTTTCGCTTTCACTGATGGTACTCGCCCAAGTTTGCTGCTATCTGTAGCTTGTTGAAAACAAACGGCTTCCAACGTCCTGAACCTGCTTTCTAAAAATTATTTAAATGCATCGAATTTCGGCAGTTCCTTTGTCGAACCTAGTTTCTCTTCCCATAATTGCTGGGTAAGAATAGGTAGCTTCTTGGAGAGTATTAAAATTAGGATAGTATCCCATTGTTCTACTGCGATACCGAGATTATTTAAAGCATGGCGACATTCTACCGAAGTGTCCAATAGCTTTTTTTAACCAAAAGAAATTTCCGTAGTCAATGAGTCTTGTCCGATGAAGCGCTTATGGTCGTACCGTACTGTGAGAATATCCCACGCCGGCTTATAGTTGCTATTGTCAATGGCAAGATGTTGAATTAATCTTTCCGCCTCGCCTTCAACACTTGACTTTAAATAATGAAATTTTTCAACATCAGTTAACGCCGCGTTTGTATTGATAAGAACATCGAAAAGGTCGCCAATGGTTATAATCTCCCGTAAAGGTGGGTATATTTATTTTAGGTAAACTTAGACGTTGCTTATCACTAGTACTTAAGGTAGCACTTCTTCTTCTTCTTCTTCTTAGGGCGCTACAGTCCGAGGTGGACCTGGGCCTCACTCAACATGCCTCTCCAGCCAGCACGATCTTTCGCCAGCTGTCTCCAGTTTCGCACACCAAGCCGGCAGAGGTCCCCCTCGACTTGTGTGCGCCACCTTGTTCGTGGACGTCCTCTGTTGCGTTGTCCCACAGGCTCAGAGTCGAAGACTCTTCGGGCCGGAGCTAAGTTGTCCATACGCTCAACATGGCCTAGCCATCTTAGGCGTTGGATCCGTAGACGCCTGGCTAGACTCATGTCGCTGTACAGCCCATACAGTTCGTGGTTGAATCTTCTCCTCCAAATGCCATCAACGCAAACAGGACCAAAGATCGCGCGCAGAACTTTTCTCTCGAAAAGACCAAGAGACTGTTCATCCGCTTGGGATATTGTCCATGCCTCTGCACCGTAAAGCAGGACTGGGATGATCAAGGTCTTATACAAAGTCAACTTGGTCTTCCGAGAGAGGGCTCTACTACTCAATTGCCTTTTGAGCCCATAAAAACAGCGGTTGGCAAGAGTAATTCTGCGTTTGATCTCGGTACTGATGTTGTTTGTACTGTTAACCGCGGAGCCAAGGTAGACGAAGTCCTTTACTACCTCAAAGTTATAGCTGCCTATGGTGACGTTCTGGCCAAGTCGTCGATGTTGTGCGTCCTTTCTCGATGACAGCATATACTTGGTTTTGCCCTCGTTTACCGCCAGACCCATTTTAGCCGCTTCCGTTTCAATGCCAGCAAACGCATGATTGACGGCTCGCTGTGTTCGCCCAATCACGTCAATGTCATCCGCGTAAGCTAGCAGTTGAACGGACTTTTGGAAGATCATGCCTCTTGTGTTGGCCAGTGAGTTTTGCACGATCTTCTCAAGAATGATGTTAAAGAAATCACATGACAGCGCGTCGCCTTGTCTAAAACCTTTTTTGACATTGAAGGTCTCGGTGAGTTCGTTACCGACCTTGATGGAGCAGCGAGAGTTCTCCATCGTCATCCTGCTCAGTCTGACGAGTTTAGCAGGAATGTCAAAACTAGACATGGCGCTGTATAGCTCGTCTCTATACACGCTGTCATATGCGGCCTTGAAATCGACAAATAGATGGTGTGTGTCAATTTGCATTTCTTGGGTCTTCTCCAGGATCTGCCGCAGTGTGAAGATTTGATCGATGGTGGACTTCCCGGGCCTGAAACCACACTGATAAGGACCTATCAGTTTGTTCACAAATGGTTTCAGGCGTTCACACAAAACGGCAGAGAAGATTTTGTAGGCGATGTTAAGGAGACTTATCCCTCGATAGTTGGCGCAGTCAAAGGGGTCTCCTTTCTTGTGGATCGGGCAAACGATACTGAGATTCCACTCATCGGGCATGCTTTCCTCCGACCATATCTTACAGATGAGCTGGTGCATGCGCCCTACCAGATCACCTCCAGCTGCTTTAAACATTTCGGCGGGCAGACTATCTGCACCAGCAGCTTTATTAGACTTCAGTCTCGATATCGCTATCTTGACTTCGTCTAGGTCGGGGGGACGGTATTCTCTTCTATCATCGTCCGTTGTGTTGAGTGGAACATTCTGCCTGACAGCGGTATTTGTGTCTTCATCGCCGTTCAACAGTCTGCAGAAATGATTTTTCCAAATTCTCAGTATCGACTGCGAATCTACTACTAGCTGTCCATTTTCGTCCCGGCAAGCTTCTGTCCGAACTTTATATCCATTCGATAAAAGTTTTACCCTTTGGTAAAACTTTCGGACATCATTCCTGCCATAACACCTCTCCATCTCCTCGATCGCGCGCTTCTCGTGCTCTTTCTTTTTCTTCCTGAGAAGCCGGTTCTCTTCCCTTCTTCTCTGTTCGTAGAGCTCACGAACAGCTCTCGTGGTTCGATGCAGCGTTGCCCGGTAGGCTTCTTGCTTTGCTGCATGTGCCTGCCTGCACTCGTTGTCAAACCAGGGGTTTTTTCTTGTTGGCGCTTGAAAACCCAGCACATCAGTAGCGGCTTCTCTGATGGCTCTTTGACAACGTTTCCATTCTTCGTCTATTGTTAGTGCAGGCGGCGTCGAACTTTCGGAGAGTTTCAGGGAGACTCGATCGGCAAAGTTCCTGGCAGTCTGTTGCGATTGTAGCTTTTCGACGTCAAACCGTGGTTGTCTTCCTCGACTCCGTTCTTCTCTCGATATCCGTGTCCTTACCTTGGCTACAACAAGGAAATGGTCCGAGTCGATGTTGGCGCCTCGGAACGTTCGGACATCAAGAATACTGGAGGAGTGTCTGACGTCGATCGCAACGTGATCAATCTGGTTGACGGTTGAATGATCAGGGGACCGCCAGGTCCCTTTATGGATGTTGAGGTGTGGGAACCGCGTGCTAGCTACAGAGAGGTTTCGCCCCGTAACAAAGTCCACCAGCCTGAGTCCGTTTTCGGACGTGGTGTCGTGCAGGCTGTGTTTACCGATGACTCTAGCAAAGATGTCCTCTTTACCCAGCTTAGCGTTAAAATCTCCTAGAACGATCTTGGTGTCGTAGCTGGGGCATTGATCGTACGTTCTTTCTAGGAGATCATAGAAGTCATCCTTGCTATCGTCATCTTTGTCCTCCGTTGGGGCGTGGGCGCAGATTAGGCTGATGTTGCCGAATTTAGCCTTGATGCGGATTGTTATGAGGCGCTCGCTTATGTACTTAAAGCTTAAGACTTTTTGCCTAAGTCTGCCTCGAACAACAAATCCACATCCAAATAATCGCTGCCTTCGCTCTCTGTAACAGTCGCCGTAGTAGATATCGCAGTTTTTCATCCTCTTTTTGCCCGGCCCATCCCATCGCACTTCCTGGATTGCGGTAACGTCTGCTTTATAGCAGTCTAGGGCCTCCGCGAGTTCATCGGCTGCACGTGGTCTGTTCAGGGACCTCACATTCCACGTGCAGAACCGAAAGTCATTGTCCTTATTCCGTTTGCTGGGGTCGTCAACAGTAAATCCGTCCGTATCCGAGGCATATTGTTGCTTCTCAACTCCTTACTTTTTTACGTGGTGAGGAAGTTAACCCCACGCACAACCTCCAACTGGGAGGACAGGTCCATTTGTTTAGCCCCCGGACAAAGGGGTCCGGAGGGATCCGGTGTCGGTAGCCTCTTGCAGGCTGTGAGCGCCGCCGTTGGCCCTAAAAGGGCTCATCCGCCGCCATCTCTATTCCAAGGTCCCGACCTTACCATGGAAACCAGGTAGCTCCTGCTGACTGGAGTTGTGGATGCCGCCGTTGGCCAATCAGTTGACCAGCTCCTCCGCCGCCATCCTAAAAAGAGTGATGAGCCCTGGTAGACTCACACTCCCCCCCTCTCTCGTTTGCAGCCGCCCAGACGTCCCACGAGGGTTGGTTACCCCATCTTCTGTCGAGGGTACTCGGCTCCCGGATTTCACCACGGGGAGGTGAGAGTAGGAGTTCGTTAATAGAGGCTAGGTGCAGACGCTTGTGTCTGCATGGTTCGCGTATTAACGCTTCGAAATCCTAAGGTAGCACTTACCGTTTCTTTTATTTTGTCCAAACTATCAAGCAAGGAAGTTTTATATTCCAAGTACCTATCTCGTACCTTCTCGTACATTTCTTCCAGCTCCTGTGCATCTACCGTTTCAGCAGCTGAAATTCCTTTGAAGTGTTGCTGGGTACTAGTTCGAAAATTTTCCTCCAGTGTTGAGATTCTGTTGTTTATATAATTCTTTGTTCTTTCCTTCATAGAACGTTTCGCAAAATTTTCTATGTCTTTGTTGATTTGTATCAGCAAGCTCGTTTGTACTTTCAATAGGGATGACATGATGAAGCAATGAAGAAAAAATGGAACGCATAAGAGAAAATAAACTGGGCAAGTGCGAGTTGTACTCGCACGGGGAAGGTTCCGTCGCATAATATTGAAGTTAACACGCCAGTTCACCATTCCCTTTCCACTACCTGTCCCACAGGTAACACTCCAGTTCACCATTCCCTTTCCACCACCTGTCCCATATTAAATTCACACTCCGCATATGCTAAATATTGTCAATTATGCATTATCAATCGAATGTAATTCTAAGAAATCTGTCTGGATTAAGTTATGGAACCAAAATTGCAAGGTAATTAGTTTTTAGGTATAAAAGAAATAGAAACCAATAAAGAAATGTTCAGTTGTTGAAAATCAGTGAAGTAAGTCTTTTTTTTCCTTCTACCGCGACCCATCGCGATAACTGGCGCCCGAGCAGCAACGAGTGTAAAGAGTGTTTCAACCAAGTTAATAATTCTTTATTCGAATAACGCAAGTGATTCACACATAGTTGAACAACGCTCTGATAAAACTCGAGTAACAGTCTATACGCGAAAAAAAAGTGACCGCGTCGTGAATATAGACGTTCGATAAGAACACGCCTTAAGAAGTACCGTCACTCAGTGCGTATAAACCGTTCACATAAGAACACGGTAAGACTGACTTAAAAATAATAAAGTTAAAGTGCAAGTGGTGAACAGTGTACGTTATAATAAGTGCCATCACCCGGTTCACAAATCTAATCAACCGCCCACGTAAGAACACGGTTAAGACGAAAAACTGAATCCACTGCAAAAAACCAAAAAACTAACCGTTCACATAAGAACACGGCGAAGCTGATCAACTGTACCAAGTCAACTGTGGCGGAACCCGTACCACGAGTAAGTCGAAAAGAAGCCAAAAGGGAGAACTACGGACCACCCGATCAACTCAGAGATGTTCAAACTCTCTATCATTCTGTAAGCAATATACATTGTAACTTTATAAATTAAATTGCTATCAAAATATTAGTACCTAAGTTATTGTAAGCTTTAATATTATATTAGTTGTAACTAATCAGTCATTCATTTAAAAATTTGTTTATAATGGATCAATTACAAGAAATAGTAACCCAACTAACGGGTGCAATTAATGCTCAAATGGAGCAAATTAAGTTAATAAATAATCGTCTACAGCAAATTGGATGTAGAGTAAGCCCTCCCAAACCTCCCACACAAATACTCGCGATCCCCCGAACTGAGCAAGATCTAATCGAAATTAAAAAACTCCCCGATTGCGTTAGGGATCTACAGGTTTTCGACAGAAATCCTGTGCAATATGTTTCTTGGATCCACTCTGTGGAATCCATTTTAAAAGACTATGAAATAGTCAAAACCAAACCAATTTATAGAGCAATAATCCAACACATAAAGCAAAAGGTCAGAGGTCCAGCTGACGCAGCCTTAGGTAGGTAGGTAGGTAAAAGTGGCGGTGGACATACAGATCCTGTTTTTGCACCCAATTAGCGCCATGAAAGCGCCGTTTTGATACCACATCCTATGGGATACCTAATTTGTGAGATGGGGGTGAAAAAGAGTGTGTATTCACTCAGAATTAGCCTAATTTTTGCCCTCCGCGCAGTATAATTGATCAAAACGAGTTTGAAAATATCTTAAATATTCTTGGCCCAACGCAAAGCACACCTTTTGGGGTTCAAGATGCATTTCGCAAAAGGGTAGGACACTGCTTAAAGCTGCCATGAAACTCGGTTGCGATTTTCAGTCAACCGGTAGACCGACCTACTGGCCTACGGACACTACAAAAATACCTGATGTCGTGGACATCTTTGTAATGAAAGGTATTTCCCGAAACTATTTAAAAGTTGCAGAAAGCTTTGATCTCAGTTCAGATCATTCTCCAATTATCTTGACAATGAGCGAAACCCTTATAAAGAAAGAACAACCGCCTACCTTGACTAATCAACGTACAAATTGGCAAGCATTCACAAACTACGTGGATAACCACATTGAACTTAGTGTCTCGCTAAGGACCCCATACGAGCTAGAAATGGAGGTTGACAATTTTATAGAAACCATACAGCACGCTGCGTGGAACAGTACAACCAGTTGAAGGCGAATATTAGGGCATTCAAAAGTAATATTCTTAACTCATACTTAGTAAGCTTGTCTGCTAAAAAGGAATCTAACTGCTCGCTCTGGAAAGCCGTTAAAGACGTGAGAAAACCCCAAGCCCATGTAGCACCAATAAGAAAAAATCAGGACGAATGGGCGAAAGACGATAAGGAGAAAGCGGAACTCTTTGCTAATTATTTAGAAATTACTTTTCAACCGTTCGATGGAATAACACATCTTGAAAATATTAATAGGACTGAAGTGACAGATGGCAATTATGCGATTAGGATCGCTACACTTACGGAACTTAAAGAAGAATTAAATAAACTCAAACCGAAAAAAGCTCCTGGATACGATTTAATCACAGGAGAAGCTCTTGAAGCGTTGCCCAGGAAAGCGCTTCTTAAGTTTCTGTATCTCATCAATGCTGCCCTTAGACTAGAACACGTTCCTAGTCAATGGAAAGTGGCAGAAGTGATTATGGTACCGAAACCTGGGAAACCGCCAACTGATAAAAAGTCATATAGACCGATCTCACTTCTTCCGATAATGTCTAAAGTATTCGAAAGAATTCTATTTAGACGTTTAAGTCCGGTCGTGGAAGAAAAACGCCTTATTCCGCACCACCAATTCGGCTTTAGAAGTAAGCACTCTACTATCGACCAAGTACATCGCATAACTGATGTAGTGGAAAAAGCACTGGAACAAAAATATATTTGTTCGGCAGCATTTCTTGATGTTTCTCAAGCCTTTGACAAAGTTTGGCATGAAGGCTTGAAATATAAACTTAGTGAATTTCTGCCGGAAAAACATTTTAGAATCACAGCGAACTATCTCTCAGATAGAATGTTCCGTGTAAAGTATACGAATACTCTGTATTCAAATCTATAAAGGCTGGAGTACCACAAGGAAGTGTTCTTGGTCCTCTCCTTTACCTACTTTATACCAGGGATATACCGGAAGACGAAGGCACCGTATTAGGCACATTTGCTGACGATACTGCCATTTTGGTAACAGCTAAAACGGTTGAAGAGTCAACAATGAAATTGCAATGTGCACTAAATCGGGTATACGAATGGACAAAAGTTTGGCGAATCGCGCTTAATGAAGCGAAATCCGTTCACATAAACTTCACATACAGGAACATAAGACCCAAAGTACATGGCTGGTACGGTGAAGCATGATGGCGGGTTAGTAATGGTTAACTCAAAAGCTTGTTACCTCCATGAGATCGAGAATAAAGGCAGTTATTACTGCTTAAGGAAAAAATTTTAAAACTTGGCCTTATGTCGCTTTATCAAAGTGACATAAGACCAAATTTTTGCTTTGGCCTTATGTCACTTTCACAAAGCGACATAAGGCCAATTGACTTTATGTCGCTTTCCGCTGTCTATCTGATTTTGCTTACCTTATTAAAATATACCTTCCATTAAACATTCTGAGACATTTAAAAGGGAACGGGTGAAAAGTGAGTTACGCATGGGGGGCATGCTGCCCCCCTGCAACCCCCCCGCTTGGCCACAGATAGGATTTGGGGTAGGTGCAAAATTGGATATATGTTTCTTTTTCAAATCCATTCTAAATATGAAAATAAGGAAACATTGGATACCACCAACCTCGCACCTATCCGAAATCTTATCTGCGGCCAAGCTAGGGGTTGCAGGGGGCAGCATGAACTGTCATATTTCACTTTTTACCCAATCCCTCATACTAACTCCATTGTTCAATTTCATTTTAATTACACATATACATGTTATTAAGAGTTGTGGAATTATGACCCACTTGAAGTTTACTAATATTATTATTTGGTGTTATGTCTCAAAAAAATTTGCCAAATTTTAAAATTTGGCTTTATGTCACTTTGAGAAAGAGAGATAAGGCCAAATGCTAGAATTTGGCCTTATGTGGCTTGGCTTTATGTCCGGCCCCATTGGTTTAGTACAACCATTACAATGGCAAAAGTCTCAAGGAAATTACAAATCTGTTCGGCTTATCTAAAAAGACAATTTATAACATTATAAACCGAGCAGAGCGTGAAAATAGTTAAGAGGTTATTGCAACAAAAGGAAGGCCAAAAAATTATCTCATTGAAATGAGCGCTGCCTGCTAAGAAAAGTGCACGAAAACCCCCAAACATCAGTTAGAGCCTTGTCCAGAGAGGTGAACCAGGAATGTCGACTACAATTTTCTCACGAAACTATAAGACAAGTGCTTCTAAAGCATGAGTTTACATCGAGAGTTGCAAGAAAAAACTACTGCTTTCGATTAAAACCATTTAAGAACGCTTTCCGTTTGCTACAGAGTATAGCATTCAGCAAAGCGAATACTGGTACGATGTTATATTTTGCAACGAAATGAAAATGATGATGTACTATAACGTAGGACCTAGCAGACTGTGGCACAAGCCCTTAAATTTGGAAAGTTAAATTTGGAAAGTTAAAGGTGTCGGAGACTAAGGCTTTATTGAAAACACCATGGGCGCAAAGAAATACCTGAACATTTTACAAGCTCATTTGCTCAGCAGTTCTAAACTTTTGGATTTAATGGCGGTGATAACATGTGAAAACCAAAATTAAAGTTTTATCAAGATAATGACCCGAAACCTAAAGAACTTACGGTTAAGACATGGCTGCTTTATAACTGCACCAAAGTACTGGATACACCTGCTCAGAGCCCAGAGTCTTAGTCCTATAGAAAACTCTTGGGCCTATTTGAAGAAGAAAGTGGCAAAAATAAACCCGAAAAGCCGAAACCAATTGATGCAATACATCAAAGAAGAGTGGGAAAACATTTCAAATAATTATGACATAAAAAAAATTTATTGGGTCAATGACGAATGGGTTAAAGGCTGTTATTGATGCACTAAATATTAAAATAATAATTTAAAACATGAATTTTCTTGATTTAGCTTCTTTTTAATTAGTTTAGCTTGTAATGTAAATGTGTGTAAAGACTTTCTTGACAGTGAAATTTTCGTTCATTTGTATGTTTTGTTATATTTTTTGTTGCTGCTAAATGAAATGAACTATTTTTGTATGTTATTAAATCTTTAATATGTGGTATTATAAGTTGTACCAAAAATATTTGCAATAAAGCTACTGGAACCACATATATTTATAACGTGAAAGTAGAATTTCCTGTTTTCTTACATAGAGTAAACACTTTCTTGACAAACTGTATATGATAAATAATAAAAATAAAAAAAATTAGTGCTTTCACTAATGACAGACTTGAATTACCAAAAGCCAGGTCCATTGTCATTGGATGGTAATGTGAAGGAGAATTGGAGAACATTTAAGGCTATGTGGGATGTCTACACAGTAGCCACTAAAACGAGCTGCGAAAGTCAACCCATTCAAGTGGCTAGATTTTTATCATGTGCCGGTCCACAGACAATTGAAATTTTTGGTACATTGGCGCTAACAGAGGACAACAAAAATTCTATCAAAAATGTAGTCGACGCATTTCATGCATATTCGATATCTATTTTTTTCACGTCATCAGCATGATGGAGTACCATTTGAACAGTTCATAGCGGATGTTACCAAACTAGCGGAAAGTTGTGAATTCGATGCCAAAAAAGAACAGATGATCAGAGATCGTATAGTCATTGGTGTAGCGGATCACAACGTGCGATTGCAGTTATTGAAGGAAGGCAGTTTGACATTGGTAAAAGCAAAGGAGATTTGTCGTGTAGCAGAAGAGACCGGAATGCAGGCAAAACGAATGGAGAACAGCGCACTTATGAGTGCGAGTGATCGAGATGACAAGATGTTAAATGTCAACGCTATTAATTCTAATTCTAATTTCAGACTCGAGAAAAGGAGAGGAGATCAGCAAAGACACCCGGGTTACCAAGCCAGTAGAAAGCCAAATGCACTATGCTTTAAATGCAATCGTTTTCATGTGTTAGGAAAATGTCCAGCTGAAGGCAAGAGGTGTTTGTCATGTGGAAAATTCAATCACTTCGCAATTGCGTGCATGGAGCGTAAAAATGTAAATGCTCGAAGATTCATCAACGAGGTTAGTAACAATGATGATGATCTTGAAGATTATGTTGTGGGTCCTGAAGACAATTCGGTGATGTATGTGAGTACTGTGAATGTGCTTAATTTTGCCTCAAATTGTAAAAGAAGTTGGTTCCAAAAATTAAAAATTATGAATTTAAACATTGAGTTCAAATTGGATAGTGGTGCGGAAGTAAATATAATAACAAAAAACTTAGTAGAGAGATTGGGTAGAGTCAGTTATATTCAGCCCGTCGCAACGAAATTGGAAGCATATGGTGGCTTGACGTAGAATATCTTGTGGTTGCAGGCTACTCACAACCGATTTTAGGGTTGAAATCCTGTATAGATTTTAATTTGATATGCAGAATAGATGGAATAGAGGATAGGGAAAGGAATGAGTTTTTAATCAGGAACAGGGATATTTTTAAGGGTACAGGCCGATTTCCTGAGGCATGTGAGTTAGTATTAAAACCCAATGCTACACCAGTTAACAGACCACCTCGTCGTATACCAATAGGCCTTTATGATAGAGTAAGGAGTAAGTTACAGGAAATGGAGGAAAAGGGAATAATTAGTAAACTCGAGAAACCTTCGGAATGGTCTCATCACATTGTTGTAGTCGAGAAACAAAACGGGTCATTGAGATTGTGTTTGGACCCAGGTGAACTGAACAGACAATTGAAGGATGAGCATTTTTTAATACCCACAATAGATGACTTTCGCTATGCTATGGTATGAAATACTTTTCGGTATTTGACCTAAAAGAAGGGTTTTGGCAGGTGGGTCTTTCAAGTGCATCTAAAGAATTAACAGTGTTCAGTACTCCTTTTGGCGCCTTCAGTATAATGTACTTCCTTTTGGTGTCAAAGTGGCTCCTGAAAAATTCCAGAAATTAAATATGAAGTATTTCGGAAGTCTCCCTGGTTGTTTTATTTATATTGATGACATCATCGTTGGGAGAAAGACGTTAAGTGAACATAATACAAATGTGCAAAGAGTTATTGCCAGAGCATGAGAGATTAATGTCAAGTTTAATGAGGATAAGCTCCAATACTGTAAAGGCACGGTAAGATATTTGGGACACATCTTCACGGGGGGTACTATATCACCTGATCCTACTGGGGTTGAAGCAATGATCGAGATTAAGAACCCAAAGGATAAAAAAGAGTTGGAACAAAATATGGGGACATTTAACTATTTGCGTTCTTTTATACCAAATTTTTCGCAATTAAATGCACTCCTACGTGAACTATTAAAAAAAAATGTTGAATATCAATGGACTGACAATCACTCCAAGATATGAGACAAATTAAAAGATGTTTTAAAAACTCATGCAGTTTTGCAAACACATGATCCCCGTCTGCCAATAATCATCCAAACTGATGCATCACAGTCCGGGCTAGGCTGTTGTCTAATTCAAAATGATAAGCCTGTTATGTACGCATCGAAAAGTCTCACCGCAACTGAGACGCGGTATGCCCAAATTGAGAAGGAGCTTTTAGCCATTGTTTATGCATGTGAGAAATTCAATCGATATATATACGGGCGCAAGGTTATTGTACATAGTGACCACAAGCCATTGGTATCCATTATGAAGAAAGAGATTAATCAAATTCACTCACATAGGTTACAGCGCATGAAACTCAAGTTAGCTAGGAATGAGCTTAATTTTATATATGCGCCTGGTAAATTTTTGCATGTTGCCGATCTTTTGTCGAGAAATTCAACGCATTATGAAAGTATTGATACTGAAAGTTCTTTAAAAGAACTAATACACAGCATTAATATGAGCGACTCAAAGAAAAAACTATTTCAAACCAAGACTAAAACAGACGAAACATTACAAAAATTATTAGAAATGTATAGGGAAGGTTGGCCAAGGAGCAAAGACAAATTAAGTTTTGATTTAAAACCATTTTGGCAATTTAAAGACAGAATTTTTGGGAAGATAACTTAATATTCTTTGATGATCGCGTTATGGTACCTACGGAATTGATTGGAGAAATGTTGAAAATTTTGCATGAATCACATATGGGCATAACTCGTACAATTAGTAGGGCAAAGGAGATTATGTATTGGCGTCATATGGATGACGATATTCAAAAATTTATTGCAAAGTGTCAAATTTGTGAGAGATATAGACCGCAAAACAAAAAGCACGTATTAAGACCACATCCAATACCAGCTCTGCCATTTCAGAAAATAGGAGTCGATATCTTAGAATTTCAAGGTAAACCTTATTTTGTTGCAATTGACTACTACTCAAAATGGATTGAATTATTTGAAATCAAATCAAATCAGACAAGAGTGCAACTAGTGTGATCAAGATCTTAAAAAAAATCTTCTCTACTCACGGCATTCCCAAGACAATAGTTTCTGATAACCAGCCTTTCAACTCCTTTTTGCTAAGAAGTTTTGCCTCGGATGTGAATTTTGATTTCGTATACACTAGTCCACGATTTCCTAAATCGAACTGATTGGCCGAAAAGGCTGTCCACATTGAAAAAAAGATCAAACACGTTGAGAATGTAGACTTAGCCTTATTAGATTATAGATCCACGCCAATCCCGGGTATAGGTTTTTCCCCGGCAGAACTGTTAATGTCTAGAAAACAAAGAACTAAACTGCCGATTCATGAAAGACGGTTGAAACAAGTCGCATGTGATAGTATACCGAAACTTTTAGAAAAGAAGCAGAATCGAATGGTCGAGCTTAGTCGCCCAAGAAAGGAACTCGTCCTCAGAAAAGGGGAAAACGTGGTGTATAGGAATAACGACAAATGGGAACCTGGGCGTATTCTCGCGCAGCATAAAACACCTCGATCCTACTGGTTAAAAAACGAAAATAATAATATAGTCCGGCGTAACACAATGCACCAAAGGAAGTCTGTTTTTTTTTTTTTTTTACTTCATTTTTATTATGACTTCATATAACCTTACGTACTAGACAAAAATGACCAAAAATAGCTTACCTAACTTGTTGGAACTATCTTACTGGCCCTCGGCGGGCACTCTAAGCTAAACTTAAACGTTACCTATGTCTTTCGACTTATTTTAGTTGTTGGTAATATTAGGAAAAATTAAAACTAAGAAAAAGTTGTTTTTTTTTAAAACTTTGTGACATAATACTCTTTTTTTTTCTTACATTCTAAATAAAACTTAAACCTATGTATCTTACAATAAACCTTAACCTAGCTAAAATTAACTTATCACAAATGGGAATGCATACATGTAGGATTTAATCTATATATATTTTATTATATGTAAACAATGCATATATGCATTCCGGTTTTTTTTTGTTTGTATTTTTTTTTTTTTTTTTGTTATTCTTAACCTACCTTATACTAAAACACCTAAAAACTATGTTAGCCGGCCAAGGCAGGTAAGTCATACATGTTAGCCGTCTTTAAGTACCAGACCTACGCTGGATGGAAAGGGATCGACGAGGGAGCTCCCTCTTTTAACCACCAGAACTGCTGGTGTTGCTTGCTCACGTCTTTAACATCTCGGCTGGATACCGATCTACTAAAGCGGAGAAGCTCCTCAGTGTTCTGTGCGACGTCTCCGCTGGGGTAGGTAGTAAGCCCCTGAAATCAGGTTATTAATCGAGATGATTGATCTTGCAATGTGCCTACGAGTCATCTTGATTAAAAAGTTGTCTACTCTTATCAGGTTCGTCCTGTTGTATAAGATCTCATTAGGATAGAATTTTTTGTACTGGGACTCTGGTGTTCTGTAAAGGTAAAGGCAAGCCCTAAGACAATCCCTCTCAAACACCCAAATCTTTTCCATCAAATTTGCTCCCACATTGAACCACACGGGACAACCGTAAGCAAGCATCGGCCGAATAAGGGCCATGTAGCAGATTACCTTTACCCTCGCATCAAGTTGGCTGTTGCGAAACAGTCTCTTTGTACGAGCGAAAGCCCCTCGAGCTCTGTTAAAATATGTTATATTAAAATATAGATATTGATCTAGCCAAATCCCCAGATATCTAACTACAGTCTGATTCGCTAGTGGCTGCCCATGTTGTCCAACAACTGAGAACTTTCGCCAATTTTGTTTAGTATCCGCAGAGGCCTTTCTCAACGGCGTTCTGAATAAGATGGTTTCAGACTTCTGGAGGTTGATCATCAACTTCCAGTCGTCGCAAAATCACTGAATTTTCTCGTAGTCACTTTGCAAGAGTGTTACAATGGTCTCGATTCTAGGACCTGATCTGTACGCAATCAGATCGTCGGCATACGCTATCGAGTGCTGAAGAGACCCTATCAGATCAGCTGTGTAAATATTGAAAAGTATCGGCGAATTGACCGCACCCTGGTATAGACCATTTTTTATGTTAAACGTTCGCTCATCGCAATTTTTAACGATGAACCTTCTGTTGGATAGCATATTAAGCAACGTGTACGGTAGTGGTTTTCTTATACCCAACCTGTTCAACTTATAGAAGAGCCCTTCCAACCATACGGTATCGAAGGCCTTTTCCAAGTCGATCAGTAGGGCACCCGTGCACTGTTTCTTGTTTTTATTCCATTGTATGTCCGACACCAGTTTCGAAGCTGCATGTATTGCATCATGCCCCGCCTTGAAACCGAATTGGTTATCCGGAACTATGTTATTGTGCTCAACCCATTTGATCAAAGCTCTATTAATGACTTTTTCGAATACCTTGCTGATATTCGGAAGGAGACTTATGGACCGGAGATTTGCCGGATTGGATGCATCCTTTCCCCTCTTGCGAATCGGCTGTACCACTGCTGTTTTCCAATGCTCTGGATAGTGCACATTATTCAAAGCATTGTTAAATAATATGGCGTAAATTTCCACCGCTACTGGAGGAAGATGCCTTAAAACAATGTTCGATATTCCATCGATTCCCACTGACTTCTTCTTTTTAAGTGTTTCGAAGATCGTTTGCAGTTCCGTCTTCGGTACGAACGGGGGATGAATCCCTTCATTGGCGATGGCATTAAGTGCCAAATTATCGTCATCGAACAAGGTAAAGTCAGAGTTCTCTGACCGCCAGTGCTCGATTTCGTACCGAAGGCGGTGGTTGAGCTCAAGGACTCTATTCTCTAGGTCGCGATACCTTGTACACGTCCTCGAAAATAGCACCTATCGCCTCCATCTTCTTTTGCTAGTCTTCGACCACAAAAAAGTTGTCATCATCGACAGCGTCCCGCTGCTGTGAATAATTGTTCATTGTTCGTTGTACGGTATATTTTCAGACACGGAAGTTCGTTGGCATCCTTCCTCCGAAATATTTTATTTATCTGGGGGAACATACTTGAGTTATCTGATTTGATAGCCCGAATCTTATTTCCCCAGTGCAAATTGGCTGACCGCCTATAATTTGCTTTAATTAGTATTTGGAGGTTTTTTATCAACGACTTCAGCGTCCTTATCTCCGAGTTTTGTCTGTCAGCAAACTACCTGTAAAGGTTTTTAAGCATTGTGAGCAGCCTGCTCTTTTGTGTGTGAAGTGCGTCTATTGTCGCATTGCAATGAATGTTCTCTGTATGTCGATGCCGGGGTATCTTTCTGTCCATAGTTCGTTTTACTGTCTCGTCCATTCCTTTAAGATACCAGTCAATCTCCTCATTTGAAAGGTTCCTATTGGACGGTGGGTAGAGCGAGTTCGAGGAGAGAGCTCTTGTCAAGTCTCGAGAGAAACGAGTACGTTTGACCGAACGCTTGAAGTTCCGCAACTTCATTGGGAATCGTTATTTCGGCACGTAGTCCGCAATGGTCACTGTCGTGCATAAATGTGCGCAGGCAGTTTATTGTTTGTTGGTCCACGTCAGTCAGTTGTAACCGTTCGTCGAACAGCAGCAGATCTAGATAGGAGCCGCTTCTGGAAAACGACGGACTATCTGTAGCCTTTAGGTCGAGGCGAAACTTTGGGCCCACCAATTGCCCACCAATTAAATAATGAGGTCCCTCTTTGATTAGGCGTATGATTTCCCCAATTTCTATGTTTTGCGTTGAGATCTCCGGCCATTAGATAATAATTCTCCTCCGACTCCAGCCTTAGGCATCGAAACAATGTCTCGAGCTCTGATAAAAATAATGCGGTTTGAGCGTGATCACAGGTGTAGAGCGCGACAATGTACATATTTTTCCCACTACGGAGCCGGATGTACACAATGCACGCTTCTATTCCCTGGAATCTTCGTACTTCACCACTGTACACGGCTTTATACTTAAGTTTTTTACTAATGAAGATTGCAACACCTCCTCCTTGAGTAGAGTTGGGTCGATCTCTTCTTTCTACATTGTAGTTTGTGTACCTTAATTTGTATTTCTGAGTAAGCTTTCACCTTTTCGGGGTGAAAGAGAAGAACTCCGTCGTCGATTGCCTTAACAAATCTTTTAATTTATTGTACTCCTCCACCGTATTACACTGGATGGCGTGCCTGTGTTCATTAAAACGCTTAATAGTAAAATTGTTGCCTATGGCCGACTTACATAGTTCCAGGGTTTCGTTAAATTCCATCTTATGCGTGTTGATTAGAGGAACACGCTGTTTTGCTGTGTTATTCTGCTGTTTAGGTTGTTGCTTCTGCTTCTGTTGCTGTTGTTGCTGCAATTGTGGTTGCTGTTTAGAGTGTTGTTTTTGTGGACGTTGTTTTTGCTGTTGCTGCTGCACCTTTGGCAGTTTTTGAAGTTGGTGTTGCTGCACTTGTTGTTGCTGCTTTTGTTGTTGCTGCTGCTTCGGTTGCTTGTGCTGTGGTTGTAGTTCCTCTGGTTGAGGTTGCTGTGTGCAGGTACCGCCTGTCTCTCCCTCTCCCGTCTTGCCATTTGTTTGGCCTTTATGGCCTCTATTTGCTTCTGGAGCTGCTTGATGCTGTTTTTTAGGCACTCCAGCTCATCGTCTTCATCGTCTGAATCTGACGGCGCGATGGAGGCGAAGCTATTGCTTGTCCCGGTATATCTGCCTTCCCCACCGTCGGAGACGTAAGGGAAGTCAGTGTCTGCTGCCGTATTGCTTTTTGGCGTCTCCTTCCTCACCTCGGCGGGCAGCTTTTCAGCTGAGGCTGACAGGGAGGGACGCTTTACCAAGGTGGAAGTTGGCTTTGTCTTCCTTCTTCTTTTCGTCGTCCCAGCCATTGCCGATGACGTAGCTAATGGCTGGCCTGCTTCATCGCCTGATGAGTTTTCAACGGCCGAACCTTTCGGTACTTGGACCGCCTTACTCATCACGTGAGTTTTCTGTTTTTTTTTCACTCACTTTTCTTTTGTTTTCTTCACGTAAGAGAGAAAAAAAATGGTTTTTAAATTCCCAGCCAGAGATCGAACCCGGGTTCTGCTGCACCGCGGTCACGCACTACTTCTACTAAGCGACACTATTGGCTTGCAATTCAATGTTTTATTTTAAACTTAACTTTTGCACAATATTTCTGCACACTAAGTCGAAGCACTATTGTTCTCCACCGAGGTCTGTGAACGACTGCTAAGAAAGTCTGTACATGAGCCCCAGTTCAAATTGCCCTATGAACAGACGTTCAATGACAATACAATACAACAGATGTTAGCTGATCCAGAATTCTACAAACCCGCCAAAGTGGATTTATTACTAGGTAGCGGCGTTTACACCGAGCTCATCTTGCCAGAAATCGCTCGTGGCGAAGATATGATGTCAACTTGGGCAAATGACAGAGGTCGATCTCCGCAGTGATGAAACGCTTAAGACTCCCTTTTACTATTTTGCCCCACACCATGCAGTGACAAAGACTCCAGCGCAACTACTAAGCAGAGGGTTGTCTTTGATGCAGCAGCACTGTGTTCTGATGGTACTTCCTAAAGTCAGCATCTCTTGGTAGGACCTAAGACACAAAGCAATATAGTGGACATTATTTTGAGATGGAGACAACACAAGTATACCTTCACTGCGGACATTGAAAAGATGTATCGACAGGTGCGGATGGAGAAAATGGTATTATCAGCTGATCTTCTGGCGGGACGAGGAGCATGATCCACTCAAGGTATATCGTCTGGATATGGTGACATTTGGCACAGCTAGTGCACCTTATCTCGCCATTCGAACGATGCAGAAACTAGCTGATGATGATGAAGCAATTCGAAAAGATATGTACTTGAACGACGTCATCTCTGGAGCAGATTCTGTGGAAGAAGCAAAGAAGAAACGAAGTCAAATTCAAGACTTACTTTTGCCGGCGGGCTTCAATCTTCGAAAGTGGTCCAGCAACAGAGAGGACGTTTTGCAGGGTATTCCACAGGACCAAAGGGAAACCAATCGGCTTCTCCCATTTGACAGCGCACAACATATCTAAGCCCTGGGGATCCATTGGCAACCTAAGGAGGACGCCTTCGTTTTCCAAAACAGCACCCCAGATGCAGCAGAGAACACCATACGCACAATCTTGTCCACTATCGCCAAACTTTTTGATCCCTTGGGATGGATCGCACCATGCATCGTACGCAAAAAAATTATGATGCAGTAGCTTTGGTGGCAGAGATTGACGTGGGAAACCGATTTCCACAGAGCTCCAAAACGATTGGACCGAATTCCGTCAAAAACTGCCACTCATAAATCAAATTCGATTGCGGCGGTGGGTCCACCTAAGGGAGAAACAAAAGGATGCGAGCATATGGGGCAGTCGTATACATACGTGTACTGGACGATCAAGACAACATCCACACGCATTTATTGTTGTCCAAAACACGGATCGCCCCTCTAAAAACTATTGCGCTTGCTAGGCTGAATTATGTGGCGCGGTCATTTTGGCAAATTTAATGCAGTACGTGAGCAAGACGCTCGAGCTGCAAGGTGTAAATACGTACGCATGGTCTGATTCCATGATTGCACTGGCATGGGTTGCTACGGAAGACTGTTAGTAAAAAGGAAATGCAACCTGCCCCGTCGTTAACTGATGAAAACACAACTAAAATCACCATATCTTCGCTCAAGCTGTGGCAGCCGCAAACTAAACTACTGCAATTGCAAATGGAAAAATAGTGACCCATCTGACCCTGTGTCTTATATTTTCAATGTTATTTTGGAAAAACTTGAAGAGCAGGCAAAAACAAACAAACTTATTTTCGACACACTGCTAAGCTGAACCTAGAATGGAAAATCAGCAGCAAACTTACATCAATATGAACATGGAATTGAAGATTTTTAAAATTATGTATGTCAATTTTCGTTGTACTTTTGCACTTGTTTTATAAATATTTGTTTTTGTGTGGTAGAGTAGTAGTTGAGCTCTTTAATCTCTTTATATAAAAATCAATATTTGTTTGTTTGAGCTTTATAGACTCTTAAATGGTAAGAGATAGAGCACCGATCTCTTTGGCAACTTTGTTCAGAGTTCTGTGGAAAAAGTTTTGGTACAAAAGTTGGGCCATTTGGGGTAGAGGTGGAGTTGCCATTGATTTTGAAACATTGTCGCACCCCCTGACTGATATATCAATCGATAGATCTTTTGAAATGAGGTAGAGGTTTGCTTCAACACTTTTTGATCCAATGTTCCGTTTGAAAAATAGGGAGCTCCAAAGTTTTTTTTTATGCGTCCCCCCTGCCATTTCTAAACCAAAGTATTTATAAATCTGAAAAAATCACAAAAACTTGGATTCATTGAGTACTTTCATTTAAAATAATATCAAGCGTTCTGGCTCTAATAGTTTTCGAGATATTGGCCAAAAACGGTCAGTCATCGACATACGAATATTGAAGAACTGAGAATGCAGTTTTGAAGACCTCAGTGTAGGCATTAAGAATGGAAATTTTGAGATATCGAAGATTTAAAATGATAAATATTTTCATTTTCACACATAAATTTCTTGCTGTGTTCAACCACTCCATCCGCTGATGAGTGTTATTTCTTAGTACGATCTCAACCCTAAATGCCCAACTGAAATGTGCACACACACACACACCGTAGGTATGAGCAGTGATTGGGTGTGATGAAAGGGATTTTCTGTGTTAGATAAACTTGGATAGAGATATAGGTATATGTATGGATGAATGTTTGTTTGCTTGTATGAAAGAATGTAGTAATGAATAATTGATTTGGGTGTAGTTTGAAGAAAATTCAACTGAAATAGTTTGAAAACGTCGTCTGATATTCAGAAATCATCCATCAATACTATGCGACGGAACTTTCCCCGTGCGAGTACAACTCGAACTTGCCCAGTTTGGATTACAAAAATGTATCCTTGATAAGTTTGATTTGTTATTGTAATTATAACAAAAGTGCAAAGACAATGACCCAAAAACCATATCTCGGGCACTGAGTGCCCAGAGTCGAATTTGTATGCTCATAATTGCTATCAATATGATATCGGCACTGCGATGAAATAAAAAGGTATTTATGATTAGTTTCCGGTCGCGAATGGGATAACCCGATCATTAGGTTAGCAATTAGAATGGTTAAAAAGAATCCTAGAGAGGCAGCTCCGCTGATTGAAGTTGATGATTAAGTAAAAGGATTAATTTCACATCAGAAGTCCGAAATAGAAGAAATAATAAATATTTTTTTGTAAGGCAACTGGAATTATTGTGGGATACGGGTCTAAGGTTAAATCATAAGTGATTTGCTCTGTTTTTCAATATTGTATTTTTGTATTTTTTTTTAATTGATTGACAACAGTGATAGTCCATTCGGTGTATGAATACACTTATCGGAACTACTTTTGGTGCATTTTCTGTGAGTTTTTCAAGGAGATTTCCTATTTTACATCGTCAATTAAATTTAATTTTAATTGGTTTCCAATGCCGAATTTCTGTATTTTTTTCAGTTGATTTCAACCCATTTGGCGATAAAATTCGTGAACAAAGTTTTCTTGCATCGGTGTAAGTAAACGCAAACTGGGCGCCGTGGCGTAGAGGGTAGGTGCGTCGACTCAGTCGTTCACAAACCTCCGCGGTATAAAGACGTGTTTCGGCTTCGCGAGAAAATAAAAACAAAGTGTAGTGCATCAAGTGCAAAAAAAGATTGTGACTTTCACAAATAGACAGCGGCCTGGGTGGTAGATCCACTGCTTGTGATCCCCCAGTGCTCGGGTTCAATTCCCACAAATTTACAAAAATTATTTTTTTCGGTTATAAAGAAAAAAATAAACAATACTAACAAGTAGTGAGTATGAGTGCAGGAAAAAATCGGATGATGTAGACGTGCCGGTGGCCGGCACATCAGGCCACCAACAGTGTGACGTCATCCAAATAAAGAAAAGGCGAAAAAAAATTCACCCGTAGCCGAATTTAATAAAACGCCGCACGACGACAGACACATCAGAGGATGAAGCAACAGTTCCCAGCCGAACAACAGCTGGGACAACAACAACGACAATAACAACAACATCAACAACGACATCAGCAGTGCCAGGGTCACCACGAGATCGGCGGCGAAAGTGGCAGAAGTTGACCTGAGTGCTCTCCAGTATGAATCGGAGGGCAACGAAGGTCGATTTTCGTATGGAGGGAGCAACAACTCCTTCCAAGTTTTGGCTTCCTCCGAGTCTGACGATGAGACTGAGGAGATAGAGGAGATGGAAGAACAAAGGGCGAAGCTCGACGCCCATATTAAATTCCTCTATGAAAAAGCCACAACAAGAAAAGCAGCTCAGAAAGCTGCAGAGCAGAGGCAGATGGAAGAGCGGCTGCAACAGCAGCAGGAAAAGCTCCAACAGCAGCAGACGCAGCAGCAGCAGACGCAACAGCAACAGAAGCAACAACAACAACCAAAGCAGCCGTTTAGCGAAAACAAACCGCTCCCAAAAAGACCGCGGAAAAATGAGCTGCCATCCACTTCCTCGGCAGCTCAACGGCTGCTAAAGCAGCAACAACAATAGCAGCAACAACAACAGCAGCAGCAACAAAAACAACAACAGCAGCAGCAGCAACAACAACAACAACAACAGCAGCAGCCACAACAACAACAGCAGCAGCAGACACAAAAACAACAACAACAACAGCAGCAGCAGCAACAACGACAGCAGCAGACACAACAACAACAGCGAGAGCGATGTCCGCCAATTAACGTCTTCGGACTGGAGACTAAGGACCTAACCACACTATGTAAGTTGGCCACCAAAGCCTCATTTATAATTAAATATAAAGCGCCCCTAAGGCATTCGGTCCATTGCTCGTCAATGGCCGACTATGTATTTCTTAAAGAGAAGCTATCGGCGTCGAACGCTGATTTTTACACTTACACCCCTAAAGGGGAAAAAGTGCAGACAATGCTCCTTAAGGGCATAGATCCTTCGGCTGATCCGAATGAGATCCTCGAAGAGCTGTGCCAAGTCGAGAGCGACGAGGTCCGTTTCGTTGGGGTTAAGCCCTTTAACACTGCGGCAGCGAGGAAGAAGTACATTAAACTTCCCTTCTTCCTGGTCCAGGTTACCCAAGACAGCAAAATTGATAGCCTAAAGAAAATACGGTCTGTAGGCTCTCTCGCTGTAAAGTGGGAACATTTTACAATGTGCGAAGTGCAGGATGCTAGGGCATGCCGCGGCGAACTGCAACATGGAGTTCCGCTGCACCAGATGCACGGCGTCAGGCAGGGGGTCGACACAACAGACAGTGCCGAAGGCGGTCCCGGTCCCTGTGGCCAGGCAACCTGAGGCAGACCCCTCATTAAAGGATGTAATGACAACCATCCAGTCGATGCAAGCGCAGATGATCACTTTGCAAAAACAGATGGTTCAATTATAGACCAGCTTCCTTCAGCAGACGGCCCGAGTAGACTTCGTCTATTCGGTGCTGTTCAGCGAGCCTAACGCGCAGATATAACGGGCTCACGCGCAGCAATAACCCTTAAGATCCTAGCAGTGAATGTTAATTCGCTGATTAGGATCGAGCGAAAACTAACTCTCTCTCAATTGTTGCAAACTCATAATCCTGACGTGCTGATGGCTAGCGAAACTAAGCTAAACCAGACGCGCAAACTCATGTACAAAAACTACCACATAATTAGAAGAGATCGGCCCCAATCCACTAGAGGGGGTGGGGTCGCTCTTTTAATTAAAAAGAATATTAGTCACAAGGTGATATATAGCAATGAGGTGCAGAGGTTTGGTGTGCTGGAGGCATGTATCGCGCGCATCGCTCTCCAAGGTGGGAAGCGATTGTTCGTGATTGCCGCCTACGCACCAGACGCTCGAAACTCGAACTTCATTTCGGAGCTCGAGGCTCTCTTCACTAGCCTTCGCTTAAACTCGGAGGAAAACTATTATTTCCTAGCCAGTGATTTGAATGCAAATCACGGCGAGTGGGGTAACAGTGTTCCGAACGAGAGGGGAAACGCCCTCCTAGAGTGGATGGAACAGAATGGTATTGAGTTCAGGCTTGATTTGCTTGCAACCGATAGACCATCGTTTCCCAGAGGCGGGTCGTATCTGGATGTGATGCTTATAGACAGACGACTTACGTTACTGAACGTGGAACGACACACAAGGAACTGTTTAACCACTGTTGAGTACGACAGTGATCACTGTGGTCTCGCAGCGGTTACTCAGCTCCCGAACGAGCTGGAGGAACTGGAGGAATATGTCCAGTCGCATCCTTATGATTATAATAAGGCACGCTGGCCACGCTTCTCTAGAGCCTTATCCAGGGAACTACGTTCGAGTGCGATCAATCCACCAACGAACAGAAACCTGACAAACGAAGAGGTCGACAGGTACCTCATACAAATGGACGACGCACTTGAACGAACAATGGACAAAACAATTCCGAAGGTAGCACAAACCGATGGCGGCGACGTCTATCGGAATGCTACCATCGATGCACTTCACGTGCAAAAGAGTAGACTGCTGTCAAGACTCAAGCTCTTGTACAGACGTTTTACAGGTCCACAAAACTCTGAAGTACGGTCATTGAAGTCGGAGATCAAAATACTCCAACAATTAATTCGCCAACAGTACAGCCTAGCTGTAAGCTTGCACTGGGGCAATAAGATTCGGGCTGCAATATCCAACAACCCGGGTATGTTCCCGCAAGTAAATAAAATCTTCCGGAGAAAAGATCAGAACGACATTCAGACCGTTCGACTTGACAGAACGACAAATAACGCGAACTTACTGACGTCAGTTAGCATCGATCCAGTGAAAGCAATTGGTGCTGTCTTCCAGGAAGTGTACACGGTCAACGAACCCCGTTGTCCTAACCAGGACTTGGAGAACAGAGCCTTGCTGAACCACTTCTATCTCCGGAATGAGATAAATCAATGGCTATCTGAGAACCCTGGATTCACCAGGTTCAATGACGATTTTCTGGCAAATAATGTCGTCGCCGATGATGGAAACAACTCCATCCTTATCTCGAGAGATTAACTCCAGGGTATCTTCAACTCACTGAAGAAGAAGAAGTCAGTGGGAATCGATGGTATACCGAATATTGTTCTGCGCCATCTCCCCTCCGAGGCGGTGGATGTATACACAGTCCTGTTTAACAATGTGCTGAGTAATGCTTATTACCCAGCCTATTGGAAAACGGCTGTGGTACAACCGATCCCTAAACGGGACAAAGATACTTCAATCCCGACAAATCTCCGGTCGATAAGTCTTCTTCCGTGTATAAGCAAAGTCTTGAGAAGATTGTCATTAGAACTCTGAATGAATGGGTTGAGGAAAAACAAATTATACCGGATAACCAATTCGGCTTCAGGGCGGGGCATGATACCACACATGCCGCGTCCAAATTGGTATCCGACATTCAATGGAATAATAACAAGACCAAATGCACAGGTGCCTGCCTGATAGACATGGAGAAGGCGTTCGACACCGTATGGTTAGAAGGCCTTTTCCTCAAGTTGGTCAGGCTGGGTATCAGTAAACCATTGCTATATATGATCTATGATATGATCACGGGAAGGAGGTTCGTTGTGAAAAATGGCAACGTAACTGTTTAATTAAGAACTTTGAAAAAAATGAAACACTGAAATTATTAAATATTATTCTTTATTATTTGGGTGTTGACCCTTTGAATGCACACGACGGACTGAGTCGAGCTCTCATACAAATTGCACCTTGTGCGTACAAAATATTGCATCGTAAGCTAATTCAAACCGTGCGACGCAACTGCAGCGGTGTCAAATATTTTGCTCGTGGAGAATACGAGACGCGTGAATTTTGTTTGCGAGTTCTGGTCCCACGGTTCGTTACAAAAATTATTGACATAAGAGCTCGACTGAAATATAGTAACTTAAACATACTCCCCCCCTTGAGGGTTTCTAAGCCTCTAAATTTAATACAATATAATTGAATAAGAATCGGACTAAAAAATAAACAAATATGTTATTTTGATGTGAGTTTACTGTATAATTATTAAATAATGAAGTTATAATTAGATGTCATTTGAATGCACTTGAGACTTAAATAACTACTTCAAACCGTTGCGGTGGTTGAGACCGGGGTGCAGGCGTAGGTCTTTGCCTTTTCGAATAAAAGTGCGCAACTATCAAGCCAATCATGCCAGCCAATAAGAAATACCCTAACGCGTAGTGATGATAATCATGTGGGTTCATATCTTCTGGTCTCGGAAGAGACTTCGTTTGGTTAATTACGTCATCAATCATGCTCTTTAGTCTATCAAACTCCGATATGTCAACGTCATTTACTTCAGATGTTTCAGTGATGTCTTTTGCAACGTTGTGATTTAGTATCCAATTGGAGATATTTGCGCTGGGAATGAAGGAGCCTTTTATGATAGTACTGTGTTCTATTCGTCCGTGGATAATGAGAGAAGGTAACTTGAGTGTGCAAGACCTTTTGAATTCCAATAACACGTTTCCAGTTAAATGCAAAGGGCGGGTACTGCCCTGACAAATAAGATGCGCGGTTAGACTAGAAACAATGGAAAGTATCCATCCGTTGGATGTCTTTAGATTCTTCCATTGGTTTTCTGTGGGTACTAACTTGATAGTACATTCAGCCATTGCGTTATGAGCATCGTTCAATAAGGCCATTTCACAACTATGGTGATCGTTTTGATGTATAGAAACCGGGTGCGTTTGACCGCAAAGATAATTCCGGAGCTGAAAAACTTTGCACGACCCTAACTCCGCTTCTGTTAGTGAAAAGTACTTATCCCTTGTTAAAGTGACTGCCAAATACGAATAACTGCTCTCTATCATATAGCTTGAATTTTTGTGAAGTATGGGAATTTTAATTAGATTGAAAATTTGGAATTCTTCTGGATTTATGAGAGGCAACTGCATCTTAAATATTATTGTATTATTCATCAGGCGAGCCTTAACTGTTGCCATTTTGTAAATATCGATGCCAGATCCACTGGGTAATGTTAGTGTGCTTGGGAGATGGTTGCGTATTAGCTGCAGTTGCTGAATAAATTGGTCTGGCGTTATCAATTTTGGGTTTATTTTTTCATGGCTCAGATCTAGCATCACGTCTAATAAGACGTCTTGGATGCGTTCGAAGTTGGTGACCAGCAAGGTTAAATACGATGTTAGTGAGGACAAGTTTAAAATTACCTCATTTATTCCTTCGTTTTTTCGAATGGCGTTGGTTGTTTGAGAGAGATGTTCTCGAAGAGTCTTAAATTGTTGGTAGATTTCAATTGTGTTGCGTTTGAGAATATTTGCCGTAGTATCTGCTATAGAGCTTTGCTTGCGTACTAGTTCTGCTAGATGATGCTCATTTTCCTTAGCGGAAACAATTTCCTTTTCGATATGATTGGCATCATCTTGGTCTAACACCCCAAAAAGGCTATGGGCCAGAGTCCCAACAAAATCAAATGGAGATCTTCTCATTCTGGTTCTGATGTGCTGCGATGAATGAAGGTTGAATAACAGATCGTTGTTGTGTTCAATAATTTCCATTCTATGTCTTACGGATCCGATTATTGGATTACAGTTTGCTTGTTGTGATATTTCCCTTGTGCACATTGTATTTAATAACTCCAAATATGCCTTTATTTCTCCGTACTCTTGCCAATATGTAGTAATGTTATAATAAACATATATATTCCAATATGTATTAATTGTTTGAATTCTACCAATGTCCTCAAAATAAATTCCTGCTGCATCATCAAGCTTGCTTACCAGAATATCTTCGTTCGTTGCTGTTATGGATGTGGGTAAAATAAGTAACGTCAAAAGCATTGCGGCTAAGAGTGAAGGTTTCAGAGATTTCTTACTCCGAAGGTTTCTGCCCTGAGTACACGTATCTTCAGTTATGATGGTATCTTTTTTATTATTGGGCTCTTGGTTATCCTCTTCTATTGAACTTTCTATTGGTAGTGGGCACAAGTTGTGTATTGCTCTTAAGCAAGTTCCAGTTTGAGTTCTTACCCTTGCCACCCGCACTAGAGAATCACCTCCCTCACACACTTCTGTTACGCGTCCTAATTTCCAACTCATTGGAGGAATGTTAGCTTCCTTTATGACAACAAGTGTACCAGGAGTTAAATTATTCGATTCGGTCCTCCACTTCATTCGTTGCTGCAATAAACTTAAATATTCCAAAGACCAGCGCTTCCAAAAATGCTGCTGAAGACACTGAATTTGGCGAAATTTATTAAGACAACCCATTTTATTATTTGTAACATCCGGCTCAGGTAGAGCCGTCAGTGGTGCTCCAATTAGAAAATGTCCAGGTGTTAATGCTTCCAAATCATTTGGATCGGATGTCATAGCAGTAATTGGCCGGGAGTTCAAGATGGCTTCTATTTGAATAACAACTGTCGACAGCTCTTCATAGGTGAGAGATGCTTCACGAAGATAGCGGACAAGAAGGTTTTTTGCAGACTTTACAGCAGCTTCCCAGAGACCGCCGAAGTGTGGAGAACGTGGTGGGATATATTTCCAATTTATTCCATTTTCCAAACAAGCTGCCTTAATTGATGATTGATTGTTCTCATCTTCAAAAGCCATTTTAAGATTCATCAATTCATTTTTTGCGCCTACAAAATTTGTAGCGTTATCACAGAAAATGGTATGGCATAATCCTCTTCTGCCAATAAATCTTTTTAAGCAATTTATAAAAGATTCTGCAGAGAGATCTCCCACCACCTCAATATGTAGCGCCTTTGTCGCAAAACACACGAAAACAGCTAAGTACGATTTTGTGGGTCCTTTACCTCTGATTTTGTAATGTGTCTTTATAGGGCCACAGAAATCTACTCCGCAATATAAAAATGGACGAGACGGATTAACTCTCTCCTTGGGTAAATTGCCCATCATCTGTGCTAAAGGTCGTGGATTCAACCGGAAGCAGATTACACATCTGGAAACTGTTTGTCGCGCCATTCTCCCAACACTTAAGATCCAGTATCTTTGTCTAGAGATAGCGATTAGAGCTCTGGGTGCTACATGCATATGCTTTTGATGTAAATATGCTAAAAGCAGTTTCGTTATATTATTGTCTTTTGGTAGCAATATTTGATTCTTAGCGTCGGCCATAATTGATGCATTTTTTAATCTTCCACCAATTCTAATTAATTTGGTCTTTTCATCAAAGAATGGTGATAGCGATGCTATGCTGGAATGTTTGAGTAGGCGCTTTCCTTTCTGCAGAGTACTATAATCATGTGGAAATTCTCTTCGTTGCACACTTATAAATATAAAATTGGTTCCTTGTTGAAGTTCTTCTACAGATAAAAGAGTGCCACTTCTTAATGATTTATGCTTCCTGCAATTATTATAAAATCTATAAACATATGCAAATATCTTTTGCAGTACGTAAAATGAATTTCTATGATTCACTTGCTCAATCAAATTTTCATAACTAATTGCTATCATTGTTAACACAGATTTATTCTTGCGCCGTTCTGGAATATCTTCTGGAAAACAATGTGGCGCCACCTTCCAGTATCCTTCGTCTTTGGTAAGAAAATCAGGCCCATTAAACCATAGTGGCTTTTTGAGAAGAGTTCGAAGATCCACACCTCTTGATATCATATCCGCCGGATTGTTGCTTCCCTTTATGTAATTCCATTGATTTATATCTGTTTTTGCTTGAATTTTTGCAACTCTATTTGCAACATACGTTTCCCAAGTATAAGAAGGGGATCGTATCCAAGCCAGCACTGTGGTGGAGTCAGTGTAATATGTAATTTTCTTTATTTTATCGCATAGCAGCTGTGATATCCTCTCTACTAACTCAACCATAAGCACCGCACCTTGTAATTCCAACCTCGCGATAGACATTGTCTTGAGAGGCCCAATTCTCGATTTTGAACACAAAAGTTGTGAATACAGTTTTCCTTGGTTATCAATGGATCTGAGATAGACACATGCACCAAAGGCACTTAGACTGCTGTCTGAAAAAGCATGCAGTTGGACATAGCTGCAAGGCAGTGAAACATATCTGGGAATATTTATTTCTTTCAACATGGAGAACTCTTTTATATAATTAAGCCATTTAATTGACAGCTCTTCGGAAAGTGGTTCGTCCCAAGATAAATTTGTTTTCCATAGATCCTGCAAAAAGAGTTTTCCAAGTACTATAACGGGTCCAAGTAATCCTAGGGGGTCGAACAGCCTGGCGAGATCAGCTAATACTCTTCGCTTGCAAACACGTTCATACGCTTCGTTGGTTACATCAATCTCAAACTTGAATTTAAATGCATCAGAAGAAGGATCCCAGATTAATCCTAAAGTTTTTATTACTTCACTTTGATGAAATGTGACAAGTTGTTCTTTATATTGCTCAGGAATATCTTCCAGTATTTTTGGATGGTTAGCACAAAACTTTCGTAATTCAAAATTGCCCTTTTTCAGCAGATGACAGATTTTAGTTAATAACCTTTTGGCATCTTCTATGCTTTCTGCCCCAGTAAGGCAATCGTCGACATAAAAACAGTTTTTAACAGCATGCGAAGCCAGATGACATTCTTCTCCATTGTCATCCGCAAGTTTTGCCAGACATCTTGTAGCTAAATATGACGCCGATGCTGTTCCATAAGTTACAGTATTGAGTTGGTATATTCGCAGTGGAAAACTCTGATGTGGTCTCCATAAGATTAACTGCATCATCCTGTCCTTAGGATCTATCAAGATCTGTCGATACATTTTACTTATATCAGCAGTAAAAACATATCTATGCATTCGGAAGTTAATGATGATTGAGAATAAATCTGGTTGAACTGTTGGTCCAACCATTAAAATGTCATTCAATGAACAACCAGATGAGCTCTTTGCCGATGCATCGAATACCACCCTCAGTTTTGTTGACGAACTTTCGGGTTTTATAACACAATGGTGTGGAAGAATATAATGCGTTTTACCAAGTTTGCAATCGCTGATTGGACTCATGTGACCGAGCGATTCATACTCTTCCATGAATTGCGTATATGCTTCTCTCAACTCACTATTTTTTTCCAATTTCCTTTCCAATGCCAGAAAACGTTTTTTAGCCATTTCAAATGACTCTCCTAATGTTTCATTAGGATCTTCTTTATATGGCAAACTTACTACAAATCTATTGTCTGCATTTGTTCTAATGGTTTTCTGGAAATGTATTTCGCAATCATGTTCCTCTTTGCTCATTGTTCTTATCGGAGCATCATGATTCTCAGTTTCCCAAAATTTCCGAACCAGCTTGTCCAATGATGAGATTGAGGGCCTTGTAGCTATATGACAGTGCGTCGTTGTCGCGTTCACTGGTATACTTCCGGCTACAATCCATCCTAATTTTGTGTTACGTAGCATTGGAAGGTTATCTGATATTCTTATTTCTCCTGGCAGAAGCAAATCAAAAAATATTTCTGCTCCCAACAGAATATCGATGCGTTGCGCCTTGAAATGCATAGGATCAGCAAGGTGCACGTTTGGCGGTAAATTCCAGGACGATGTGTGCATTTCATGAATGGGCTTGTATTCGCTTATACGAGGCATGATGCTGGCCTCAATTGCTGTTTTATAGGATGATGTCCTCGACTCAATAGTGACATGTGCGATAAACTCGGCCTTGCACTCATTACCTCCTATGCCGCTGATTGGAACTTCCAATCTGTGTTTCTTGAGTCCTAGCTCATGTGCAATGCTCGCCGTTATAAAGCTGATTTGCGAACCGGAATCCAATAGAGCACGACATGGGATGCGAGTGCCGCAGGCGGAAATGACGTTAACAATCGCAGTAGCGAGATAGACGTGACGTTTCTTAAGATCTATGGCTGCATTACCGGACATGACAGGTTGTAATTCGCACTTCTTATTCAAATAGGACTTACTTTGAGTTAGCTGCAGTTTCTTCTGTTGGTTAGATGTTGGTTGAAATTGTTGTTTTTCCTGCTCAGGAACCTGTTGTTGACGAGGGTGAAGGAGTGTGTTGTGCTTGCCATCACATTTTTGGCAAGATCTGGACTGGCATGATGGAGAATAATGACCTGTCTTGAGGCAATTTCGGCAAAGTTGTAGTCTGCGAACAGCCTTTTCTCGTTCATCCTGTGAAAGAGATAGAAACTGTGAGCAATTATAAATCTTATGCTTACCCGAGTTACACATAGTGCAATTGATACTATTGACACTATTTGTTGCAGTTAGCGCGGCTGATCTTTTCCTGTCATCCTTGGTACCCATCGCTTCCAATGTCTGGAATCTCAACTCCACAAACTTCAGGAACTCATCTAAGCTCGGGCTGGTTCTAGGATCTTGTAACGACTGCTCGAACAAACCTCTGCTTTCCTTATCCAGTTTCTGCAGCATTAGATGAACTATCAGTGGGTCCCAGTTATTAATGTCGATGCCCAGGTTTGCGATAGCTTGCATTCCTTCTTTCGTTGTGTCATGCAATCTTCTCAGACTATTGGCAGTTCCCATTGCTGAAGATTGTGACAGTAATCTTGTCAGTTGAGCCGTTAGTAGCAGTCTCCGATTATCGAATCGCTCAACTAACGTTCTCCAAGCCACTTCATAATTAGCATCTGTTGGCTGGAAATGCTGAATTAGATTATGCGCTTCCCCAGTCACGTTGGCACGAAGAAAGTACAGCTTTTGGGCCGGTGGTATTGGCTGTTCATGAATAAGCTGCTTAAAAAGATCGTGAAATTGCCGCCAGTTTAGATAGTTGCCATCGAATTTTGGCAATTCTATTTTCGGCAGTTTCATTGTTGTGGTAATTGGATTCGCTTGCATTTTAGGTCCTTCCAACCTTTCGCACAATTCGATAAGTGTGACCTCGACTACATCTCTCATATCGAAATGATCTCGAGTTTCTTGGATGGATGCTTGATCCCCCAACCTTGTACGAAGCTCACGAATTTCATCCCAAGTTTCCTCAATGGACCTTGCTCTGATTCTGTAAACGGAATCAGATTTTCTTTGGTCTAATTCTACCTTGCTCTTATCGAGGGATTGCTGAAGTATGGACATGAGCAAGGTTAGCCTTTCTTGTAAATTTACACCTTCCTTTGATCGCTGTCCCACTGACTGTTGCTTTATATTTCGCCTTTCTGTGGCATAGTGGTCAAAACCATACGTCCGTTCCGCTGCTGGGTCTGTTGGTGCTGCTTGAATTGCTGCTGCTGTGGCTGCTGGTACTGCTGCTGCTGTGGCTGCTGGTACTGCTGGAGCTACTGGTCCTGCTGATGGCTCCTTTCGCTCCGTCTGCACTGGCTGTTCCGATAGCCTCATGGCTATGTCTTTATTAATGTTTTCATATACTGACTTTATCTTGTCATAGTATGACTTAGCGAAATAATCGTGATTAACACTTTCACTGTAGTTGTCACGTATCTCGCTGTCATTATTATCGAATTCCTCCCATAAGGAATCCAATAATTGCCAACGTTGCTCCAGATAGCTTCTTGTCTTCCTGCTTGAACTGTCTTTTCCATAGTTGCGAGCAAGAATACAAATTTCTTCTCCAACTTTGTTCTGACGGTCCGCAAGTTCTTCTAGTTTACGCGACATATCACTTTAATATATTTTTTTTTTTTTTATTAGAAATGAAATCACCGGACACAACCTTTCACTTTTTACTTATTTGTTTTTTTTTTTTATTTCACAATTTACAGGCTACTAAACTCTTTTAGTAGTGTCCTGTCACGGTCGCCAATGTTTAATTAAGAACTTTGAAAAAAATGAAACACTGAAATTATTAAATATTATTCTTTATTATTTGGGTGTTGACCCTTTGAATGCACACGACGGACTGAGTCGAGCTCTCATACAAATTGCACCTTGTGCGTACAAAATATTGCATCGTAAGCTAATTCAAACCGTGCGACGCAACTGCAGCGGTGTCAAATATTTTGCTCGTGGAGAATACGAGACGCGTGAATTTTGTTTGCGAGTTCTGGTCCCACGGTTCGTTACAAAAATTATTGACATAAGAGCTCGACTGAAATATAGTAACTTAAACAGTAACTTCTACCACAATATTCCACATAAAAAATGGGTTGCAACAGGAGGCAGTTGGTTCGCTGATTCTGTTCGCTATATTCACTAGCGATCTTATAGGTTCAATGCCAAACTTAATAGCGTATGCCGATGATCTGATAGCGTACAGATCAGGTCCTAAGGTCAAAGTAATAAATATCTTGTTGCAGCGTGACTTCGACAATATTCAGCGATTTTGCGACGACTGGAAGTTAAAGATCAACTTCCGGAAATGTGAAACTATTCTGTTCAGAACCCCGCTGTCCAATGCCTCGGGAGATACGAAACGAAACTGGCGCAAGTTCGGCATAGTTGACCCGCAGGGGGAGCCGTTAGCAGTGAAAAGTGTAGTCAGGTACTTAATCATTTGGTTGGATCAGTATCTATATTTCGACAGACATATAGCTGCTGCTCTGACGAAAGCCAAGAAAGCCTTTGCTGTGGCAAGAAGGTTGTTTTATAGCAGCCAACTTGATACCAGGGTGAAGGTAATCTGCTACATGGCCCTCATCCGGCCAGTCATAGCATACGGTTGTCCAGTGTGGTTCAACGTGAGTCCTTCCCAGATGGAAAAGATGAGGGTGTTCGAGAGGCAGTGTCTTCGGGCCTGCCTCCGTTTGTATCGCACACCCGAATCCGAGTACAAGAAATTCTATCCCAATGAGGCAAACCTGATCAGGATAGACAATTTTATTATTAAGCTGATTCGAAGGCATGTTGCACGAGCTATGACATCAACCAATGGTCTGATCTTTGGGGCTTACTACCCCAATATAATGTACAATGAGAAGGTGCGCCTGAACGGCTTTATTCCTCCCGAAGCATTCCTCTATTTGGATGAGAAAGGCCTGATCCAGGATATGGAAGGATGTCCTATTATATTCCATGTCGCACTCCGAAAAGTGGACAGGAGACTCCAATACGAGTCGGACGTCGCTCGCAGCCACGAGGATCTTCTTCGGTTCAGCAGGACGATTTCTGCCCGGGACAGGACAGAGTCTGCCAAAGAACGGCATTTTTATTGCTGGTTGCACCAAATTCAGCCTTCGCCGCCGCTAACCTCGTAAACCAGCATTTTTTGGTTGAGCTTTGGTGGCCAACTTACATAGTTTAGGTTATAGTGTAAGGTAGATTAAGAAAAAAAAAACAAAAAAATACAAAAAAAAATTTAAAAAAAAGAAAACCCAAAAAAAAAAAATACGAAATACAAAATAAAAAAAAAATATAAAATAGAAAACCCCAAAAAAAAAAACCAAAAAACATACAAAACACAAAAAAAAAGTGCACCACGGCGTATTAAATGTATGAAATGCATACATTGTACTTACGCCCTGGTGCACGCGTCCGTATGTTGTTACGGACATAGGTAAGATAGTTTTTTAAGGTAGTTTGTATGTTAGGATAAGTTATTTTAAGTTAGGTTAAGTAGTTTTAAGAAAAAAAATGAATTAGTTATGCCAAGTTTTTTAAATTTTCTTGGCTTAGCATATAAGTTTTGATTTTTTTTAAATATCAATTTTGCCGAAAGGCAAACTAGAATAAAATTAGGGTAGCTTAGAGCACCCGCATAGGGTCAGTAAGTTAGATAAGTAAAACATATGTTTAGTTAATATGAGCTAGTTTTAAGTATTTTTATATATAGCATGTAAGGAATTTTTGTTTAAACTAAATAAAAATACACTAAAAAAAAAGGTGCGTCGACTCCTACGCTCGAGGTCGTCGGTTCGAATCTCGGAAAAAACATCAAACATTTTTTCACGGCTCCACCTCTTTCGAGTCACTGACAATGCTCAAAGAGTACAACTGTCTAGAAGTAGCTTCTCAATCTCGCCGTTCGGAGTCGGCATTAAACTGTAGGTCCCCTTCACTCGTGAGAGAACAATAGCACGCACAACACGAATGGTTGCTGAGAAGCTAGGCCCAGGTCCACCTCGGACTGTAGCGCCGCCATTATTATTATTATTATTATTGAAAACGGTGGCATTTCAGATTGCGATTTATACTTACAAAATATGCCTCCCAAACGAGCAGCGATTGGTAGAAATACACCTCAAGTAAAAAAGAAAAAGCAGTTGCTAACCTCAGAATCTGACGAACAACGTGAGCAAAGACTCGGAGCTCAACGACTACGCATAGTTGAAGCCCGTTCGTCTAAAACAAGCGAGCGACGTGAGCAAAGACTCGAAGCTCAACGGTTACGCACAGTTGAAGCCTGTTCGTCTGAAACAAGCAAGACTCGAAGCTCAACGATTACGCACAACTCGGTCTAGACGAACACTGAATGATTCATGGATGCCATTATTGGAGCTGGCTGCGTTCTATTATGATCAAAATTATGATTACAATCTTCATCCGAGTGTTGTTTTTGGGATGAACAAAATTTGCGTGCATTGTAAAGCACTCAAATTTAAGAGTGAAACACCTGGAATGTACTGCGCTGCTGGAAAAGCTACAGCCACCGCCTGATCCATTATCGGCATTGGTATCAGGTTACAAAACGAAACATCAGTCAATCGAAACATTTCTTGGGAAACATTCGGAAGTACAATTCGTGTTTCCAAATGACATCATTCGGCGCAGCAAATATTATACGCGAGAATTACATGCCAACCCTCAAAGTGCAGGGCCAAATTTATCATCGTGCTGGGTCATTACTAACACTTCCAGACGCAGATCACAAGTTTCTTCAGATTTATTTCATGGGAAACACAGATGAACAAATCGATCAACGTTGCCGATTCAATAGGGGCACTAGAAAAGAAATTCAACTGTTCAGAACTGCCCTTGAACGAGTGCCAGCTGATGATTACAAAGTCGTAATTCGTGTAGATAAGGCACCCGTTGGACAACACGCGAGACTATATAATGCTCCAACGATTAATGAAACAGCAATCGTTATAGTTGACCAAGAACTCGAATCACGCGATATTATTCTCCATCGCAGAAATGGTGAGGTCCAACGAGTCCCAGAAACGCATCGCTCATACGACGGACTACAATATACAGTTCTATTTTGGCAAGGAGAAGATGGATATCATTTCGGAATCAAAATGAGAAATCCGCTAACCGATGCAGAAACGAATAAGAAAGTCAGCGCTATGAACTACTATTCGTATCTGCTAATGATACGTGAAAACGCTGATAATCACATCCTAAGATGTCGTCAATTGGTCCAGCAATATATTGTCGATATGTATGCGAAAATCGAAACCGATCGACTTCTCTACATTCGCTTGAATCAAATTAAGCTGCGCTCAGAAGAATACATCCATTTACGCGATGCTGTCGTTAATGATGGCAACGTCAATCCCAACGAATTGGGCAAAATGGTCATACTTCCATCTACATTCACAGGAAGTACACGGCACATGCACGAATACGCGCAAGATGCGATGACATATGTTCGCTCATATGGCCGGTCTGATTTATTCATAACGTTCACATGCAATCCTGCATGGGATGAAATTAAAGAACTTTTGCTGCCCGGACAGTCACCTTCAGATCGTCATGACATCACGGCCCGCGTCTTCAAACAGAAATTTAAATCTTTAATGGATTTCATGGTCAAGCATCATGTTTTTGGGAAGATACGCTGTTGGATGTACTCAATCGAATGGCAAGAATGTGGATGCATGCACATATTTTGTTTTGGTTATTCGAAAAAATCACGGCAAATCAAATTGACCAAGTCATCTCAGCAAAAATACCAAATGCCGAAGTTGATCCAGGCTTATTTGAAGTCGTTACCAAAAATATGATTCACGGACCATGTGGTTTACTGAACAATGGTTCACCATGCATGTCTGATGGGAAACGCACAAAACGGTACCCAAGAGATTTAGTCGCGGAAACTGTTACTGGAAACGACGGATATCCACTTTACCGTAAACGATCGACTGAAGATGGAGGCAAATCCATCATTTCGAAAGTGAGAAACAATGATGTTGAAGTCGATAATCGTTGGGTTGTGCCGTATTCGCCGCTACTCTCAAAGACATTTAAGGCACATATCAGTCGAGTATTGCAATTCTGTCAAATCGATCAAGTACATTTGCAAATACGTCAACAAAGGAAGCGATATGGCGGTTTTTGGAGTTGGAAACACCACTGCCCCTATCGAAGAAATCAATCAATATCAACTAGGACGCTATTAGTAGCAATGAAGCAGTATGACGCATTTTATCATCTCCAATCCATGAACGACATCCAACAATTGTTCATTTGGCAGTGCACCTTGAAAATGGACAGCGCGTCTATGTCACAATAGAAAGTGTACAAGCAAGGGCGTTGTCACCGCCGCCAACAACTTTAAGTGCATTTTTTGCATTATGCACGGAAGATATATTTGCGAGAACGTTACTTTACTCCGTAGTACCGATATTTTTACATGGAACGCGTCAGCGAAAAAGTTTCAACGTCGCAAGCAAGGTCAAGCAGTTGAAGGACATTCCAAATTGTATTCGACCGATGCACTAGGCCGTCTGTACACTCTTCACCCAAATAATGCAGAAATTTTTTACTTGCGTTTACTGCTAATCAATGTACGTCGGTCCACATCCTTCCAAGAATTGAGAGCAGTTAGCGGTCGAGTGTTCGCCACTTATCGTGAGGCTTGCCAAGAGTTAAATCTTCTTGAAAATGATGCGCATTGGGACATTTCACTCGCTGATGCATCTCGACTGCTCGACCAAAGTTAATACGTACATAATTTGCGATCATATTGACAACATGCTTTCCATCCAATCCTAAAGATTTGTGGGAAAAATATAAGGACTACATGAGTGAAGACATCCTACACCGATTGCGTACCACAAATCAAAATTCGGACATTCAATTCACACCAGATGTTTATAATGAGGCATTGGTTTTGATTGAGGATATGCGTGTGGCAATCGCTAACAAAGCATTGGTCCAGTTAAGAATGCTTGCGTCGAACCGACCTGCGGACAACCTTGTCGATCTCGATTTGCAACGAGAAACACATTTTAATGTCGGTGATTTGGATATGTTCGTTCAAACGAATCTTCCGAAGATAATTCTGGAACAACGCTTAGTGTACGACACGATTATGGATGCAATTACAAGACAAGGCGGTGGATTGTATTTCATAGATGCGCCCGGAGGCACAGGCAAAACATTTCTTATTTCTCTTATATTGACAACCATACGATCCCGAAATAACATTGCATTGGCTATCGCTTCATCTGGAATTGCGGCAACACTTTTGGATTGTGGTCGAACAGCGCATTCTGCACTAAAATTATAGTTAAACATGCAAACCATTAAGGCACCAACATGCAATATCACCAAAAATTCTGGAATGGGAAAGTACTCCAACAATGCCAAATCATCATATGGGATGAATGTACAATGGCGCACAAAAAATCATTGGAAGCGCTGCAACGCACACTATAAGACTTAAGAGGAAACGAACGACTTTTCGGTGGTGCGCTCATTTTATTGTCTGGTGACTTTCGACAAACTTTACCAGTCATTCCACGTTCAACACCGACTGACGAGCTTAATGCATGTTTAAATGTTTAAAATCATCACATAATGGATCCGCTAAACGTTTTGCAAAACAATTGTTGGATATTGGAAACGGCAAAATGACCATCGATGAAGCCACACAATGTATCACATTGCCACCAGATTTCTGTATATTCATAGCAACTACAGACGAGCTAATATGCCAAGTTTTCCCAGACATCGCAAGGAATTACAAAAACCATTAATGGCTCAGTGAACGTGCTATATTAACGGCCAAAAACAGCGATGTTAACTCCATTAATTTCACCATCCAATGCCAGGCGAATCGAAAACATATAAATCCATCGATACTGTGATGAATCAAGACGAAGTTGTCAACTATCCAACTGAGTTCTTGAATTCACTTGATGTTCCCGGCTTGCCTCCGCACGTTTTAATATTGAAAACTGGCGTGCCTATTGCTTCGAAACATTAATCCGCCACGACTTTGCAACGGTACCAGGCTGTCAGTGAAAAAAATTATGAATGGCCAATATCATCGAAGCTACTATTTTGAATGGAAAATTCAAAGGAGAAGATGTACTATTGCCTCGCATTCCAATGATTTCAACAGATTTACCATTCGAATTCAAACGTTTGCAGTTCCCGGTACGACTCGCCTATGCAATGACCATCAAAAAGGCACAAGGACAATCTTTACAAGTGTGTGGCCTAAATTTAGAAAGTCCGTGTTTCTCTCATGGACAACTATATTTGGCCTGTTCACACGTCGGAAAATCTTCTGATTTATTCATATATGCACCAGACGGAAAAACAAAAAATATTGTATATCCAACAGCACTTCAATAAAGAAAATAAAAAAAATAAAAGTGTTCCTTTACATACATGCTGAATTTTTTTAAAATCTGTTTTTTTAAATATGCGTAGCAACGCGCGCCGGGTACAGCTAGTACTATATACTTATATATATATACATGTATATATTTATGTATACACGATTACAAAGTTCTCGTTATATGTATCCTTTTTTCATTTATTTATTTTAGTTTTGTTTAAAAAGGCCACACACGCACTCGTATTCAAATGTTTTTCGACTTTCTTTTGTATGTGAACTCACTCAAAAAAGTTATTCGATCTCAAAAAAATTGCTGCCGGTCACTTTAAGTTCTTAACCAAGAATCTTCTTTTCTTTTTTGTCAAACGCCACTGATCCTCCGTAGAGATTCCAGTCCTTTCCAGTGAAAAGTGGGACAAGGAGTAGACGTAATTTTTTTTGTATGTAGTTTCAGTCAAATAATAAGACTGGACGTCCTAAGGAACATCTACGCGGGATAAGTAACATTGGAAGTAATGTACATATACATATGTGTACATACATATGTGTGGGCGCCGTGGCGTAGTGGGTAGGTGCGTCGACTCCTACGCTCGAGGTCGTCGGTTCGAATCTCGAAAAAAAACATCAAACATTTTTTCACGGCTCCACCTCTTTCGAGTCACTGACAATGCTCAAAGAGTATAACTGTCTAGAAAAAGCTTCTCAATCTCGCCGTTCGGAGTCGGCATTAAACTGTAGGTCCCCTCCACTCGTGAGAGAACAATAGCACGCACAACACGAGAAGGTTGCTGAGAAGCTAGGCCCAGGTCCACCTCGGACTGTAGCGCCGCCATTATTATTATTATATGTGTATTTTAACTGAAGTATTTTTTTTTCTTTACAGATGTTGTAAAATAAAGTTTGTATAATTGCACCGAACGAAATTAAACGAAATAATTAAGAAATATGCAATAAATCTTTATATAAACGGTTGACATCAATCACGACTTAACTGAATTGTGGTCGATATTCATGTGGCAGAGTGGACACTCGATCGCAAGCTTTCGACCGAAACTCCTCCCACTCATCGCTTTCAATGAAATTGTTGTTGCAAAGCTTATGCTGCGTGTCTTATGAGTGATGAGCGTTAGTGATTACGATATAGTAAGCTTATTTTACGATACAAAGTTTTATTCTAATCCAGCAAAGAATTTAGGCAATTAAATACAAAGAAGAAAAGAGTGAAATATTTAACATTTAAGAATTAACAATTAAAAAACAAGTAAATCTGCAACATCCCGGCCCCCCTGGAACCAGTTTCAGGACACGGGTAAAGCAGCTAGTTTTGAGATTGGTTGAACAAAAGTTCCCGATGTTGTTTTACCCTCGCGACCCTCACAAGTTCATCTGGACCAGGGTTGACCGATTCTATGCGACCCAAAACCCATTTAGTAGGTGGAAGATTGGGTTCCTTGATAACCACTAGATCGCCGGGACTAAGATTCTTGCTAGGTTTTTGCCATTTCGGTCGTTCCTGAAGAGTGGTCAGGTATTCAGAGTGCCACCGCTTCCAGAACCCTTGCACCATACTCTGAATGTGGTTCCAACGCGAAAAACGATTGGGTTGAGTATCAATGTAGCTTGGCTCTGGAACAGCTGTCAATGGTCCACCTACAAGGAAATGGGCTGGGGTTAATGGATCTAGATCATAAACAGACATTGAACACAGAGGACGAGAATTCAACACTGCTTCGATTTGTGTTAGGACCGTACACAATTCTTCGTAAGTCAGAATCGAGCAACCTAAGAGTAAGTGCATTTTAACCGACTTCACCCCTGCTTCCCATAACCCACCAGAGTGGGGCGCGGAGGGGGGTATGAAGTGCCAGGCTATGTCGTCCTTGGCAAGAGCAGCACGTATGGTGTCCTTGTGTGCTTGATTCAGGACCAATTTATGCATTTCGGTAAGACACCGTCGAGCTCCTTGAAAATTAGTTGCATTGTCGCTGCATATGTTGGAACATTTACCACGGCGCGAAATGAACCGGCGTAGGGCTGCAGAAAAAGCGTCGGTCGTAAGGTCGCTTACTACTTCTGGGCGCATCGCTTTTGTGCACAAACACACGAATAATGCAATGTATGCTTTCAACGTCTTTGGTTTACGGCAATATGATAATTTTATTGTCAGGGAACCTGCGTAATCACAAACTATATTTCTAAATGGACGGCTTGGCTGGATACCATGTGGCGGAAGATCACCCATAATTTGTTGGCTGGTAAGTTTGCGCTGCATGAAGCACTGCTTACAATTGTGAACGATCTTTCGAATCAGGTTCCTACTCCCCATTATCCAGTACTGTTGTCGTACGAATGCAAAAGTTTCAGAAACGCCTGGTTGCAAATAACGTTCATGTTTTTCTGTAATAATGAGGATGGAAACAGTTGAGCTTTTAGCTAAGATAATAGGGTGTTTCATATTAAACTATACGCTGGCATGTTTAATGCGTCCACCAACACGAAGTAGTCCCTCGCTATCCAAAAAGGCTGAGTATCTCCAAAGATTAGACTTTGCCTGTAATTGATTGTTTTTTTTGTAAGTGCTGAATATCATCTTTGAATGAGGTCCATTGTATGGATTTTAAGATTATACTCCTTGCATGTTTAATATTAGCTTAAGTTAGCGGCAAAGGAAAACGAAACGAAAACAATGAGCTACTATTCGTTGCAAGCGGTACCACGACGAATCTTTCCCGATTAAGGTATACAAGACATTTTCGTCAACCGAGCGCATGTCTTGAAATTGGCCTTTCTTCAAGCGTGATAGAAGCAGATTCGGGCATCGAAAGGTTCGCTGTAGGCCATTGTTCTTCCGGTAAGGACAGACATTTCGGTCCACTCCACCAGAGGCTATGACTGAAGAGATTAGATGGTGGAACACCTCGCGAGGCACAATCAGCTGGATTCGAATCAGACCGAACGTGACGCCAAGAGTATCTAGGTACTGTTTCTAATATTGCCGCGGTACGGTTTGCCACAAACGTTGTCCATTGACGAGGGGGCGACGACAACCAATGTAGGACAATCTCCGAGTCACACCAAGCGAATGTCTTTGAGATCTTAACACTGAAACTGGACGTTAACGTTAACAGCCGAGACAACAATAACGCTCCACAGAGTTCTAACCGAGGAATAGAGACGGGTTTCAAAGGGGCCATTTTAGTTTTCGCCTCAACGATTTTCTGTAACAATCGTCTCTCCGGAAGAGTTCTTCGACCGAGCAAAAACGACAGCAGCATAGGCCACTGATGAAGCATCCGAAAAACCATGGAGTTCAATAACTTCAGTAGATTTGAAAACATTTCGCGGAATACGTACAGTTTCGAATGATGGTAATTGTTGGCGGTAGGTTAACCATTTTTCTGCAATTTCAGGTGGTAGTGCATCGTCCCAATTCAAGCCTCTGACGACCAGAGCTCCTGGAACATGATTTTGAATAGGATTACCGAAGGAGCGAGAAATCCTAATGGATCATAAATACGCGCAATTTCCGATAACAACGTTCTTCTTGTTAGCGATGGGCACGGATTTGTCAGATTAACGCGATATGAGAACGTGTCGGTAGCTGGGTTCTAAAACATTCCCAACACTTTGACTAGCGATTCGGATCGTTCCGGATCCACGAAAGAATACTCGCACGCTTCAGGATTTTGTTTTGAGAGTAAAGTCCAGCAGATGGAACTCCATTTACGAAGTTGGAGGTTAGCTTTCGACAACAATGCAATCAAATCCGACTGCAGACTTAACAACTTTTCGATTGAGTTTGCACCGGTCTTCACGTCATCGACATAGACGTCATTAAGTAAAACTCGAGCAGCGTCCGGGTATATTGCCTGATAATCTTCCGCAATTTGTTGTAGAACACGAACGGATAAGAACGGGGCAGATGCTGTGCCATACGTAACCGTTCGTAAACGATAGTGCATAATTGAATCATTATGAGTATCGCGCCAAACGATGCGTCGGAAATCAGTGTCACCTTCGTGTACCCATATTTGCCTAAACATTTTTACTATGTCGGCAGTGAACACAAACTGATGATGAGGAAACGTAGGCATACGCCCAAGAGATCGCGTTATATTGGTGGACCGATTAAAAGACTACTGTTCAGTGACATTCCATTAGAGTCGTTGACCGAACCGTCAAACACTACGAGAAGATTTGTCGTCGAACTATCCGGTTTCAATACCGCGTGATGGTAGGTAGAATTGTTGAGAAGCGCTTCTGTTAATTTCACTTGATGGGATAAGCTCCATGTGTCCAAGGTTCAGATATTCACGCATAAAATCTCTGTATTGTATATACAGATCAGAATTGTTCCGAAACCTGCGCTCCATTGAACGTAACCGAGAAATCGCCGATTGTAGGGTATCTGCAAAACTTGGATTCGATGTTTTAAATGGAAGCCTCACGATATATCCATCCGCATACAGACGGAGCTTTGTCCGTGCCTTTCTATGAAAAAGTCTCCGCAACAAATCTCAGAGGATAAAAAGTTTAAAAAACAATCATGACATAAACTTTCGTCTAAGATGCATGTAGTTTTGGTTTCCTTTTGCACAGTATAAGATTATTATACTAAGCTTTAAGGATATTTAAAACTCATGCTACAAATGAACGTAGGACTATTTTTTTTTTCTCCTACTCTTAATTTAGGTCCCCCTAATCATAGGGTTATGTTTTAGTTTTAATTTAGTTCTTAAGATCTAGTCATAAGTTAAGATGCCTCATAGAGCAAAGTTGATATTGTACACCGGGAGCAAGTGGACAACAAAACAAATTGAAATGAATTTATAAAATTTTAGATATCACTGAGTTAAATGTTACCTGCATTTAATATATTTACATTCTGTTCAAGTCAGACATATCATGAAGTCGACCAAAATGTTAAGTTATAGTAGTAAGTTAAGTATCTGATACATATATTGCCTCAATAAAAACAAACTGAACTGAACTGATATATCCATCCGAAGCGCGAGAAAAGGTTTTTTGGAAATGAGCTTCCGCAGGATCGTTGAGAACATCGCGTGGTTTACAAGTACCAACCTCCTCTAATTCCCAGAATCATTTCAGAGATTCATCTATATCCATGGCTACATGAAATGAGGATATTTCTTTGCCATTGTGATGTTGAGTGAAAGTCTCACTTGAAACGACCCAACCAAAGGTTGTGTTTTGAGCTATCGCTCGGTCTTGGTGACCTTGAATTTGATCTGGACGTAGAATTGACCAAACCTTATCAGCCCCGAGAATAATGTCCACCGGACTGGATTTGTTAAATGCAGGATCCGCAAGATCTAAATTTTGAAGATAGCCCCGGTCTGATATATCAAACGAAGTTGATAGTAAATTTGGCGTTAATTTACCTAGGAATTTGTCCTATCGACCGAAATATGAAACGAATTGAAGCGAGAAAAGAGTTTTATCGACACATATCCTTTTGTTATTCCAGCGTCTTTGGATGACGCTGGAATGTCCTATTACTGGAATTCGGGCATACCTTCTGGGATATCCTAGTCGTTGAGCAAATGCTTCAGATATGAAGGTAGATTGAGAACCTGTATCCATCAAAACACGACAATTTATGAAATGCCCCCGATTGTCCTGGACTTTGGCCACGATGGTAGGCAATATTGTTTGCCATTGAAAACCAAAGTCAAGCGAATGATTACTTATCAGTGGGGGAGTATTCGAAGTAGAAAGCGTATCTGGAGATGAAAATCTGGGCGATACAGATAGAACTGACGACGATGCAGGTGTTAAATTTAAATTGGAGGATGACTGAGAACGTCCGACCGTTGTATCGTCATGGTGAACTAGTGTGTGATGACGAGATTTACACACGCGACAACGAAAAGAAGACCTACATTTATTAGACGGATGACCTGGCCGCAGGCAATTAAAACACACCGATTATGTTTTCGTAAAGTTTCTCCGCAATAAAATGTCTAAAGCAAGGAATTGAGAACACTGTGTTAGACTATTGCCACCTTTACACATGATACACTGAAACACATTTTCTGTAGTTTTAGCAACATGCGCTTTTATTTGTTTTACAGGTTTACATCGCGCGTAATTGGATTTGCTAAGAGTTTTGCACGACTCCAAAGCATCACATCTTCCTTCCAGAAACTGAATTAATTCAACGATAGTGAGTGAGTGATGGTGAGATAGATAGTCTTCCGCCCAAGCATGTTTTGTTTCGTCATCGAGTTTAGTCAATAAAAGAAACACTAACCAAGGATCGCGACTGTTTTTCTCGAGTGCACTTAAACCACGAATCACCTCATCTGCACCTTCGGTTAGTTTTCGCAGTATCTTAACGTTCGAACCATTCATAGATGGAAGCGAGAGAAATGATTGAACAAATGATTGCACAGTGAGATTGACGCGATCGTATCGATTTTCTAGTCTCTCCCAAGCTTCGATGTAATTTGCATCTGATATTGGAATATGTTTGACTAGATTAGCCGCATCCTCACGTAAGAACGACTTCGGATAATAAAATTTTTGAGTTGCCTCGGGTTTATTGTCGACCGAACCCATGAATAAGTCGAGAAAGGACTGCCAATCTTTGTAATTCCCGGAAAAAGGAGGCACCACTATTTGAGGCAAATTAACTTTCCCGCACATGTTTTTTGAGGAATCGAGATTTTTCAACAGAGTTACTTGTTGGTTAGCGATTTGTTTCAAAACCGAATCATCTGAACTTGCCTTCTCAGTAATTTGTCTTTCGCGAATTGCCTTTTTTAACCCGGAATGAGCTTCAAAGTATTTGGACTCATACAACCCGAAATCATTCTCATATTCGATAATTTCATCACCTTCCACGTGCTTGAGGCATTCATAGTGTAACGAAGAGAACTCGTTCCATGATTCTACTACCCTGCTTAGTCGAATTTCTAGCATTTCAAGCGTAGTCGTGTCCTGTATTGACGCTAGAAATTCTACCGCATGAGTCAAACACGCTTTCGCATTACCGCGCTTTTGCTTAGCAGCATTCATATCCAAATATCACTTATATTAGTATCAATATATACATACATACATATATCCACCATGCACATGCAAATTCAATCCACAAAAAAAAACAAAAATTCCGTCTTGAAGGACCAAAGTTTATGTTGTAAAATAAAGTTTGTATAATTGCACCGAACGAAATTAAACGAAATGATTAAGAAATATGCAATCAATCTTTATTGTAGTATACATACTCGTATAAACGGTTGACATCAATGACGACTTAACTGAGGTGCGGTCGATATCCAAGTATATCCATGAAATTGTTGTTGCAGAGCTTATGCTGCGAGTCTTATGAGTGATGAGCGTTAGTGATTACGATATAGTAAGCTTATTTTACGATGCAAAGTTTTGTTCTAATCCAGCAAAGAATTTAGGCAATTAAATACAAAGAAGAAAAGAGTGAAATATTTAACATTTAAGAATTAACAATCAAAAAACAAGTAAATCTGGGACAACAGATGAACTGCTGCATGTGCAGGTTGCCGCAACATAATCGACGATGGTTTTCGAGTGGTCGTGAGTAAACCGACCTCGTAAAAAAAGGAAGGTTGCACATGCAACAGTTTATCTTCTTACAATGCCGGTGTTTACGTGTGGCAAGGGCCCACTCCTGAGGTACATAGTCTAATGCTCTACTGACTGAGCTAGCCGGGCACTAGTACTTATAAATATATAATCTTAAGCCTTAGCCTATAAAAAAATATCACAGATAAACTATCACATTTCCGAAGTTGAGGGTGCTTTGTGTTTTGTCGGGTACACCTTTGGTTGGGCGCGATCTGCTGTCCCCTTCCTCTCAACTGGGTACATACTTAACCTAATATCACAGAAAACGCTAAATAAAATAAAATAAATAATTTATATAAATAAATAACTCTAACAATAAATAAATAAATAAATAAATAATAAATGCTCTATAAATAAATAAATTAGTAAATTCATAAATGTTTGACGTTTGTTTTTGGTGGTTGGCTGTCTATCTCTGTAATTACGTTCGGAGCAATTTTGAGCACGCTCCAGAAATCGATGCCGAGATATAATTTTTGTTGGAGATTCGGTACTACTAATATGCCCATTTCAACGCTTTTACCACCCCAAGAGACCTGTGTCCTTAATCGTCCTTCTATCTGCTGGTGGCTCCCGTCGGCTGTCTTGACTGTTAGATCCATTGTCTTGACCTGTATTTGGTTCCTCTCTTCGAAGTCCCTAACACCTTTACCTAGGCAACTGACTGATGACCCGCTATCTAATAGGCCCAGTACCTATTATCGTCATTTAGGCTTAATACAGTTTCAGCAATTTTTCTTTTGCATCGTCAGTAGATTGCACATTTCTCCCTTAGCCTTTAAATTTTTTTATAATTCCTGTGCTTGGTTAGCACAGTCGTCTTATCTTCTCCTAAAATCATCGCATCTTCCAGCCTCAGATGAAGACTCTTTTGTGTAACCTGTGGAGTCTCATCGTCGTCCAGTTTTGTCAGGCATATCACTATTTCGGGAGCGATGAGTTTCCGGGACTTCCATCTTCGTTGACGGATTTGTCCCGGTTAATCCGCCAACCCTCCTGTTTCCCTGACAGGCAGTACAATTAAACGAACAGCGCGTTATCGTCGTTTCGCGTCCGCTCGTTATTGTTCTGTGTCTTGATTTATTTATTTATTTATTTCTGCTTAATACAAGCGAACTTAATCTAACTTAATAAACTAAACTTAAGAACTAAAACATAATTTAGAGGGAAGAATAGCCAGTCTTAAGACCATTTCGGAGAGATGATGTTGAGAGGTGGAAGTCGAATAAGCGATTAGTGATGCTAGCAAAACGTAACATTCTGGAGATAGAGGAGTTTAAGCCATAACTAGTACGGTGTGATCTAACGCGGAATAGAAAACTAGATCTTAGGTAGTGGGAATTGGTACTAAAGGAGACGAGTTCAAGTAGCTGGGGGCAATCTGTGTGACCAGTAAGTAGTTGGTGAAGGAAGAGTAAGTCTGCAATTTCGCGACGCTTTTCAAGAGATTCGAGACGTATAAGTTTTAGGCGTTCCGAATAAGGGGGCAAGTTAATTCTGTCAGCCCAGTTGAGATCGCGAAGGGCAAAACGTAAGAATCTGCGTTGGACGGCTTCTATACGTTGGATGTGAACAAGATAGTAGGGGACCAGACCGCACTGGCATATTCAAGGATAGGACTAACGAAGGTGACATACAGAGATTTAGTGACATAGGGGTTTGAAAATTATTTTGACCAACGTTTAACAAAGCATAGTGCAGCGTTGGCTCTATTAATTATGTTATCGATATGGGAACGAAAGTTAAGCTCCCGATCGCAGATTACACCGAAGTCACGCAGAGAACAGACGGAAGGAATTAATTCATTGCATAGGAAGTAATTTCTAGCGGGTTGCAGTCGTTTTCGGGAGAATGTAATAGATTGACATTCGCTGACATGACATTTGCTGACACTGGAGAAAGTTTTTCTTACACCAAACAGAGAATCTATTGAGATCACGTTGAAGGGGTTTAGATTCGGAGGGAGAAGAGATGTAATTAAAGATTTTCATATCATCGGCGTAAACAGAAAGTTGAGAGTTCTTGATGATGTAGACAACATCATTCGTAGTAAGGACGAAAATTAAAGGACCCAGGTAGCTAACCTGCGGAACACCTGATGTAGCGTTAAAAAACTTGGAGACAACACTGTGTCTGTGTGTGTCCTAGTCGACCTGTTCGTATATGCTTCGTTTGTCGGTCTAGTGGAGCTCCTCATCAACAAACTGATCTGATCCTGATCTTCGACTACACCTCTAACCTCGCTAACACCACGTCTAAATCTGTTTTCTCTAACTAATAAATGCTTTTTGGCGCACCTACACTCCTTTCTTAGATCTCGGATGCTATGAATTTTGCATCCGAAGATCAGCGTCAATACTATATCCCTAAGGTTCTGCCTCAGGATTGAAACAAGGTCTTCCTCACGTGGTCGGTTCCTCATTCGAAGTACCACACTTCTGATGTCCGCATAAAAATCGTCGAAGGTCTCTTGGGGTCCTTGTCTTCTTTCCATGATGTCCCTCAGAAGAAGAAGGACCATCCTTCTTGTCATCTTTGGACTGTCTGATCAGCTCGCTCTTGAGGTTGTGGTAATTTAAAAATTCGTCGCCCTCGGACTCTTCCATGTACTGCCAATACCATTGTTCCGCAGAGCCCGTCACTAAATGATGAAAATTAGTGAATAGCTGTTCGGGCTGTCCACCCGTTTTCTGTTGCAACATCTCTATTCTAAAGATGAAGCTGTCCACCGACATTGTCTTGTTGGTTCCATCGAATTTGACTCCCCACTTGTGCACATCCACTTTCGCACAAATTCTTTGGGGAGTCAGCTGCTGTTGTCAAGTGCCGCATCGTTCTTCGCCCCGCAGGGTCGGTGTCGAGTGTTCTGTCTCCGTCTTGTGTTCGTAGCGTCCACTTGGTCTTTAAGGTTCTCTACGGCGGTGGGTGGAGCTTTCCAGGTCCTGAATTTTGTCTTGCAGGGTCTTCATGTTATCCTGTAAAGTCTCCATCAACTGGGTCATACTACCAGTGAAGGCCGACACCATTTCTTTTTGGCTCTTCTCCACCGCTGTAGATCTTTTCAAAATAGCGGCTAAGGACCTCGTCGTCTTGTTTTTTTCCGTTTCTGTCGTCGGGGTTCTGAGGACCACCTGCTTCGTCCATTTGCTTTATACCGTCCAGATTTCCCTTTGTCCACCAATTGTCCGTACGTGTTTGTCCTTCCGTCCTCTGGAGTTTTACGTCCGGTTGACGTCTTGGCAGGGCTGCTTTCTTCAGCTCCTCATCTTCCTCAAGTGCAAGAAAAGCTGAAGGGCTATTATTTATTTCAAAAAGTGTTTAAAGAGTGACAGTTAAAAACTGTGTCATACACCGCGCAAAAGCGCTTGAACCAATACACCGTGGAATATTGGAGTTACAGTGATCACCCTACAGGTAACCCGTGGGCAGAACAGGTAAAGTGCTACAATATTCTTTTTATTGGATTCTCGACCAGACAAAGAAGATAAGCTTTCAGTGAAGAACCCAACTTGTGGATCGTAAATCACACGCAGCTCTCTAAATAGTGCTGCCAGCTCCAAACTCTTTTAAAAATTAAATCAAATAATTAAAAACTCAAGTAAATAGGTATATTATATTAATATAACATACTCGTACAATATTTCTTCAACTCTAAAAAATGGGAATTGAACGTACTCCTTCTCCAGGAGGAACCAGTATGATCAACTCACTCACTCAAACGAGTAATTCGAAAAATGTTCAGAAAAAGAACTTGCCAATTAAGACTTCTATCAGCAGAAATACCGAAGAGCAGATAAAACAGGATCCTGCAACCGAATTAATTAATTTAAGAAAAAAAATAAATGAATTATTATTCATTAAATTCATTAAATATTAATGAACGTCTGTGCCAGGATCTAAAGAAGGAAAATGAAGAACTGAAATTAGAAAAGAACAAAATAGTATCCGCTAAAACCAGATACCCCAGCGATAATACTAATAACGGCGTTGGAGTTCAAACCCATGAGACCGATGAAGAGGAATCAGCTATGGAAATTGGAAGTGCTCGAAAAAGGAAATTAGAACCTAGAAATCCTAGTAAAAAGCGAAAAGCTGAGTCTTCACCAAAGCTTACCGCTCAATCAAAAATCGTAGACAATAATAATAGTCAAACAATTCAAGCTGAAAGGAAAGTTCCTCGCCCTCCACCCATTATAGTAACAAACATTACTAGCTATCAAGAATTTATATGCACTATCCGTAATCTAACAGAAAATGAATTTACTATTCGACTTCTAAGGGATAAAACACAAAATTAACGATACAAGTTGCGAAGACTATAGAGCCATCACTTAAATGCTATTAGGTTCAAAAATAAATTGGTACTCCTATGAAGATAAACAATCTCGACCCGTTAGAGTTATTGCTAAGAGCTTAAATCACACTTGTGACTCAAATATGATTATCAAAGACCTGCAAACTCAAGGCTTCAAAGTAATTAGTGCGATTAATAAATTCCAACAAAGAACAAAAAAAGCACTAGATATGTATTTGTTAACGTTTGCCCATGATGAGGATATCCAAAAAGTGTATGGAATTAAGCATATCCTTCACTCCATAGTTACCATAGAGCCCGTTAAAACTTCCAAGCTTATCCCGCAATGCACCAGCTGTCAGCAATTTGGGCACACAAAAAACTACTACGGCAAGCCTCCTAGGTTTGTGAAATGTGCAGGAGAGCATAGCACCGTTAACTGTACCAAAACCTTCCTGCAAAATGCTATAACTGCGGTGAGGCTGATCCTGCGAACTATCGCGGATGTGCTATAGCTAAAGAATTGCGAAAGATAAGAGATAATAAAACTAATACTCAAACAAACGAAAACTCTCAAATGAATATCAGATCAGCAAAAGCCAATGATGCTAACGAAAACATCAAAATCCAACAGAAACCGAAAGAAAACAGTTCAACAGATCTGAATGTTCACAGACCCCTGTTTTCGCAAGCAGTCAAAGATAGTTATCCTGTCAGAAAAGACCCAAGCACGATCGAAGATACACTAGCTAAAATTTTGGATAAGCTAAACAAGCAGGAAATTTTCAATAAAACCCTTCAGGAACGTATTGCTAATCTTGAGGTAAAAATAAATTGCAAACAATAATGCCTCAGTTTTTAAGAATCATGGCATGAATCGCGAACGGCTTATACAAACATTTGCATGAGTTACATACCATATTAGAAAAAGTAGACATTTGTTTGATTTCTGAAACTCATCTCACTACGCAATCATGTATCAAATTGAAGAATTATAATTTCTACGATACACTCCATCCAGACAACTGTGCGAGAGCGGACAGTGCTATTTTTATAAAAGATAGCATTGGCCACTATGAAGAAGAAAAAATTGGTTCCTTAAAATTTCAAACCACTACGGTAACCATTAAAACTATGAATCAGCCTCTTTCAATAACAGCGATCTATAGTCCCCCCAGGCATTCAATTTCATCGAATGAATATCAACAGCTTATTAAAATGCACAAGACTAAGTTTATAACTGGGGATCACGACTCACAGGGTGTGAGTTTGTATCTACTGGTAAACCTACATACTGGCCGACAGACGTTGCCAAAACTCCTGATCTGGTAGACTTTTTTGTGGTAAACAAATTGTCAAGGAACTTTATCCAAGTACAAGAAGGCTTGGATCTCAACTCGGATCACTCGCCAATTTATCTGACATTGAGTGAAACTGTTATTGTCAAAGAGGAATATCCTTACCTTAAAACAAATTTACAGATTGGTTTAGTTTTAAACAGATCCTACAAGAGAAAATAAATATTGGTGCCCTTATTGAGACGACAGACCAGCTGGAAAACGAATCATATAAGTTTATCCAAATAATCCAAAATGCGGCCTGGAGCTATACTCCTCCAACAAAACGAAAAACAATGGGTCGCAATTATCCAAAAGAAATAAAGGATCTCATAAGAAATAAGAGAAAGTTCCGACGTAGATGGCAACCAACTCGGTCTCCGTCCGATAAAGCGAAACTAAACAAGGCCACACAAGATCTTAAGCTCGAGATAAAGCTAATTCGAAATGAGACAATGAAAAAATATCTCTCAGAACTATCTGCTGATAAGAGCACTGAGTACTGACTTTGGAAAAGTACAAAATATCTTAAGCGACCAACAAATCATATTCCACCAATTAGATGCGGTAACGGACAATGGGCTAAAAGCAATGAGGAAAAAGCTGCTGCTTTTGCTGACCACTTAGCGAATACCTTCAAGCCCAATAATGCTGTGATGAGTTACTAAATTCGAATGAAAGTGACAGTTCTGTGATTCCTCTGATCACGATGCGCGAGCTAAAGTATGAGATAAGGTGCCTAAAAAATAAAAAAAGCTCCAGGTTTTGACTTGATTACTGCGGAAGTACTGAAGCAACTTAAAAACAAAGGTTTAGTTAAACTCTTAAGGTTACTGAATAAAGCAATAAGCCTCAAGTATGTGCCAAGCGTTTGGTAAGTAGCAGATGTGACAATGATCGTTAAACCTGGTAAGGACCCTCACGAGGTATCCTCATATAGGCCAATATCTCTACTTCCCATGACTTCACAATTGTTCGAAAAATACATTTTTAAGCGTCTCAAACCAATCATAGAAATCAGGAACCTAATCACAAGTCACCAGTTTGGATTTCGAAGTAAACACTCCACAATACAACAAGTACACAGAATAACAGCAGAAATCGAAAGAGCATTAGAAGAAAAAAAGTGTGTTCTGCAATCTTCTTAGACGTAGCACAGGCTTTTGATAGAGTATGGCATGAAGGTCTACTAAATAAATTAAAGGCGTACCTCCCAGAACAGTACTTCCACCTATTGGAGTCTTACTTAACATTGCGTTACTTTCGCATAAAACAGGAAAACTGCTACTCTAACCTAGTGCAGATCCAAGCCGAAGTTCCTCAAGGAAGTGTCCTCGGGCCACTGTTATACCTCCTCTACACCAAAGACTTACCAACAACTCAATTAGTCAGCTGGACTCAAAGATGGAGAATAAAACTAAACTCAAGCATATTGACGTACATATTGACTTCACAAACAAAACTATCTCGCATTCCCCCATAGTGATATCAGGTACGACTATACCATACGCTAATACAGCCAAGTATCTAGGTATGACCCTAGATGTCAAGCTTCGTTGGAAAGAGCATATTAAAATAAAAAGAATAGAATTAGATACTAAATGGCGAAAAATAGAATGGTTTTTAGGCAAGAAATCTTATTTTTTTATTTTTTATAATTTGCTTGTGCAAAAGGGGTTACGACTACCCTTAAGTGTCCGGAATCAAGACACAGCACGGGCTAAAGGTATAGAGGGAGAAAGGGAAATGAGGTACCTGTGCACAGTGGTGTTAAATGTCTGCGGATTGTAGTCTCCTATAAGATTTATCGCTCGCTGTTGTATTCTATTTAGCAGGTGCAGGGAGGTCTTGGGAGCACCAGACCAGATATGAGTGTTATACTCAAGTTTGGGGCGGATGTAGGCCTTGTAAATTGAAGCCAAATCAGAGGGGCTGAAGTATTTCTTGCATCGTTTAAGGAAACCTATACATTTCGCAGCATTTTTGGGGACCTCGAATATGTGATCATTGCAACTAAGTGTTGAGCTGATACACATACCGAGGATGGAAAGTTTCATTGCAACTAAATGTTGAGCTGATACACATACCGAGGATGGAAAGTTTTTCGGTTTCTTCGATGAAAGTGCGGATTATTTTGGGATCGCTTAAGTGACAGTAGACAGCATTGAGTTTTGAAAGCATTCAATTCCACTCTATTGTTTTTACCCCAATTAAATATGCTGTCAAGGTCGAAATTTAATGTGCTTAACATACGCTGCCGCTCCAATTCTACGACCGAAGGACAGGGACGTGAGTCTTGGAACGAATATGAAAAGCTGAGAGTACTGTCATCAGCGAAGGAATGGATTGGATTAGAAGTAGCAGACAGGAGATCATTTATAAAAATGAGAAAGAGAGTCGGAGACAAAACAGAGCCTTGGGGAACACCAGCATTAATTTGGTGGATATCAGACATGAACCCATCCAAAACGACTTGAATTGAACGGTTCGAAAGCTAATTTCTAATCCATAGAAGAAGAGACTCATCGATACCATAAGCAGGCATTTTCGACAAAAAGGCTTGATGCCAAACTCTGTCAAATGCCTTAGAAATATCAAGCGCAACGATCTTGCTTTCTCCTGCATTGTGCAAGGATTGGTTCCACTTTTCGGTGAGATATGCCATCAAATCACCAGTGGACCTGTTGCTGCGGAAACCGTATTGCCGGTCATTAAGAAGCTTCCGCGATTCAAGATATTTCACAAGCTGACGGTTTATCACCGTTTCCATGACCTTGGAAAGAAGGGACGTTAGTGCTATGGGTCGGTAGGAGGAGGGTGACGAAGATTTGCCCTTTTTAGGGACGGACTGGACAAATGCTGTTTCCCATCCAATCGGAAAGAGAGCAGAAGAATAGGACAGATGAAAAAGCTTACGCAGTGGTTTTGCCAGCACAGAAGAACACCTCTTCAGAAGTATTTATGCACGTTGAGATCCTTTTGTGCTCTTGCAACTGTACGAGTGCGGAAATGGATTTGTCCCATGGTACAATCGACGCTCTCAAGTACAGGCGGAGACAAATTCGAATCTGTCAGCGTTGAGCTGGCCGCAAAATGCGCAGCAAGCAGAGTGGCCTTGTCTAAAGAGCTGACAGCTGGAATGTCATTGCAAATGAGCGTGGGAATTGAAGATGAGGCAGAATTCCTTATATTTTTAACAAATGACCAAAAGTTTTTGCTACCCTTGGGACATTGTAGCACTTTTTGACTCAACTTTTGGTCATATGAGAATTTCACACGTCTTATTAGTGCATTGCAGTCATTTCTGGCCCGTTTAAACTTTTTTCGGTTTTCCTCAGTAGGGTTGGATTTGTAAGTCCGGAAACTCAACTCCCTCAACCTGATAGCCTCTTTGCAGCTCGAGTCGTACCACGCATTTGCTTTGGGTTTGATACTCTTCACTCTGTGAGGAATGAAGGATCTCATACCCAGCAGAATGATGTTTGTGATCGTATCAGCAGCGGCATCCACGTCACTATCCAGGAAACACAGTGACCAGTTCAAATTCCTAAAGAAGTCGTTAAGGCCGCTCCAATTGGCTTTCTCGTATAGCCATACGGTTCTCTTAGGAATTTGTTCTCGAACTGCGTGGAGTGAATACGAGAAATTAGCTGATACGACACAGTGGTCAGACGAGCCTAGAGGCGACAATATGTCAACGGAATATTTATCAGGATGAAAGGTGAGAAACAGGTCCAGGGTGTTGGCGGATTGATCTGCAATGTCAGGTATTCGTGTAGGCTCATTCACAAGCTGGGTCAGATTATTTACCTCAGCGAAGATCTCCACATACCGTCCTTCGGGTGTTGTCTGGCCTGAATGTCGAAGCCAATTAGAATTGTGTACATTGAAATCGCCCGCTATGGCAATTTCAGTGTGAGGATACAGGGATACATTCTTGTGATGGAATCGGATAGCATATCAAACTCATTGAAAGTTGAATTACTATCCAGGTTTGGACTTCTATAAATGAAACTGTAGTGGATTAAATGCTTACGGACATGGATTTTTAACCACAGAAAATTAAATTCCGGATTGGAACACTGGCCGTATTGTAGTTGAAGTTAGTAAGTTACATCACTATGTATATAAAGGGCGAGACCGCGGTGAAAGAAGAAAAGGGGCACTAAGTTATATCCAGGAAGGTTCAAATCCGATAAATCGGAAGTCTCACCGATCTGTGCCAACACAGCTGGTTTATAACGGGAGAGGTGAACGTACACAGCAAAGAGGTTCGTTTTAAGTCCAAAATTTCCCATAAACTCAAAATACAAACACCAAGTACCCAATTACGACGTTGCATTTAGTAAGCAGAGTTGTGAAGTGCAAATTTTGAGTTGGCTTCGCAACAACAAATCGATGTAGGTGTTATGCCCATACATGAATTTAAGTTGTTCAACAGTAGTAGTTAATACATACAAACATTGTATATGCTCCAAGTAGATTAAACATTTTTTTTTCAATTTCAAAAGTTCAAAAATTTCAAATTTTCAAAAATTTCTAATCCGAAAGTTTCACCTTCGTCTCTTCTTCCACCTGGATGACCCCCAAACTCCAACCAAAGTCTCTCCAAAAATCTTCAAGACCTGGAAAAGGGCCTCTTAAGCGGGATGCAGAAACTCGTCGAAAATTTAGCAAACAATGTGAACAATCTTCGTCTCGAGTTCCGCACGAAGATGGAAGATATTGAAAACACTTTATCTTCGGAAATACATAACATCAAAAGTGCACTGGTCGAAGTCGTCTCCTGCGTAGACGTTTTAGAAAAATCCACCAGAGACCAGGAGAGCTTAAAAGAATAATTGGTGCATCTCCGAAATCAAGTCGATGAAAATGAACATCAGCAGATCTCCTCCGACGCAGTTGTGTTTGGCATTCCAAATATGGACGATGAGGATCTTTTAAATTCATACACCGAATTTTCCAACTCACTTGGTTGTAAACGCAAGCCCATTAGCTGCATATTCCAAGGAAACATTAAAAACATAAACTTGCCTTCTCCGGTCACCATTCCATTCCATTGTCCCAGTGATCGGAATGAAATTCTACGTGCTGCGTCGTTGTATCGTAAAACTTTGGAGAGAGAGCTTTATCTCAAAGATTTCGGCATCAACTCCAACGTTAAATGCTTCATCAACTAGAGTCTCATACCCAAAAATCGCTCCATTCTTCGTTCCGCCACCAAATTGAAACGGGAGAATATGGTGCACTCGGTGTATTCAAGGAGAGGAAATACTTTCATCAAACTGGCAGTAAACGGGCAAAGCTTTCCAGTACCTACTCAAGAATGTTTAAATGCATTGGTAAATATTCGAAGAAAACATGTTAACAATGCTCACTCAGTGTTGCCATCTGTCTAATTTAAAGTACTTTTTATTTTTAGTTTTATTTTCACTAAATTTTTATAGGATAACTTCTTCATTGTTCAAAGTAAATAAAAAATGTTAATTTGCTATGAGTCTATTGTTAATTATATGCATTCTTGAGTTTTTGGAGCGAATTCTTGACAATGGAATCGAGAGGTAGATCCGCTATTCCGCCTGGAAATGGACAGTTAAAGAATATGATTAGGATTTTTAGCTCGCTAAACCAAGGCCTACACATTGCCCACATTAACGCCCAAAGCTTAGTTCCCAAACTTGATGAGTTAAGGGATATCTTTATGAATTCTAATGTGGATTTAATTTGTGTCACCGAAAGTTGGCTTTCCAAAGACATAAACAACCAGTTCGCTAACTTAAATGGCTATAAACTTTTTAGGTCAGACAGAGTTGTAAGATCTGGAGGCGGAGTCGCTATTTACGCTAAGGATGCATTAAAATGTAAACCTATCTTAAGCTCTTCAACTGATTGCCCACTTGAATGTCTTTTCTTAGAAATTGACTGCATTTCAGAAAAACTTCTTGTTGGGACTATTTATAGAGCGAATAAGGGCACTACATTCCATCCGATGTTCGATGCTTTAGAGACTCTGGCCCACTGATACTCCAACATTGTCGTCTGCGGTAACATGAATTACAGTCTCTTAGATATTTCTGAATCCTCCTGATGAGATTTGACTGCATTCAATAATACCATGCCAACACATTTTTCCAAATATAATTCCACCCTTTTAGATGTTGTCTTTGTCAACGATAAATCGAAAGTTATCTTCTATGACCAACTAATTGCACCGGGTTTTTCCAAACACGATCTTCTATATATAACATTGAAACTCAACATAGAACTAGAACCCGTGTTAAGCCAGTGTAGAGACTTTAGAAACATCAATCAGCAGAACCCAATTCACGATCTCCAGGTCTTACCTTGGGACGATGTTTTTTATTTGCCTTTAGTAAATGATCAAGTGGTATTCGTACAAAACAATATAAAATATCTATTTGATAAGCATGTTCCTGTCAAATTAAGAAAAGTAATTCACAATAAACCAATTTGGCTCAACCAGGACATACTTGATCTTATAAGCAAAAGAGACTACTATTTTAAGAATTGGAAGACCTATCGAGTAGATACATTCTACTCAAGCTATCGTGCTTTGAGAAATAAAGTAGTTTCAAAAATAAGAGCAGCCAAGCTCGCTTTCTTTGAAAAGAAACTAAATCTGTCGGATGGTAAATCATGCTGGCAGCAACTTAGGCAACTTGGGTGCTGTGATTCACAACAGCTTAATCTATCGTTTGCCTCTGCAGGAATGTCAGCTGCCAGATCATCTTCCAGTCCCACACCATCTGATCATGCGGACAGTGGAGATGAGTTTCAATTTATCGGGGTTAGTGAATATGACGTGATTTAAGCATGGTTATCAAATAAATCGAATGCGACTGGATTCGATGGTATCGATCACAGATTCGTGCTATTAATACTCCCTTTTATAAGAAGGCACTTAACACATATTTTCAATAGTATTCTCTCCTCGTCTACTTTTCCTGAAGTTTGGAAAAAATTAAAAATTATTCCGATTCCGAAGTCAAATTGTCGCAGAACTCCCGAATACCGGCCCATTGCTATTCTGCCGTATCTGTCAAAAGTTTTCGAAAAGCGTTTAGCTCTACAACTTAAAAAATATCTGTAGGTTAAAAGACTGATATGTCCGAACCAATCAGGATTCCGATCCAACAGAAGCTGCGTCACAACGCTTCTATCGGTTGTAGACGAAATTCGTACGTCATTAGACAAGAACAACCTAGCATTTCTAACTTTGCTGGATTTTTCCAAGGCTTTTGACACCGTGAATCACGCCACACTTTGTGAAAAACTATGTAAGGAATATAATTTCTCCAAAACTGCTGTCAATCTTGTGAGTTCCTATCTGTCAGGTAGATGTCAAAGCGTAGTTTGTGGAAGTTCTATGTCGTCTTTTCTAAGTGTCAACTCAGGCGTCCCTCAAGGAGCCATAATAGGCCCTTTACTTTTTACTCTGTACGTAAATGACCTTCCGAGCATTATTACAAATTGGAGCGTACATATGTATGCGGACGATGTACAACTTGTGTTAGGTCGACCAAAAAACGAAAGTGATGTAGCCATCGAACTTATAAATGAAGACCTTTCATTAAAAAATCGGTGGGCTCTGAGACACAACCTTTCTCTTAATGCCAAAAAATCGAAAGCTATGGTAATAAACAAAAGACCATACGACTATACAACACTCAATAGGTTGTATATAGGAGACAGCCAGTAGTAGATAGTATTTAACTCAACTTTAACATGGGGTACTCATCTAAACTCTGCTATAGGTAAGGTGTATGGTGGAATACGTGCTCTCTGGGCTTCGCACAAATTTTTACCCGTCAGGGTAAAAATATTACTTGTGAAATCTATACTCCTCCCTCAATTTCTGTTCGCCTGCGAGATATTTTGCAAAGTTGATTATGAAAGTCAAAGGAAAATAAACGTAGTTTATAATAACATCACTCGCTTCGTGTACTCGCTAAAAAAGTCTGATCGTTGTTCTAGTTATGCTAACAATATCATTGATTGTTCAACAAGTAACCTCACTCTACTACATAAAATACTTTCTTCTAAGCAACCTGAGATAATATTTGAAAAGTTACGCTATCTTAACTCGAGAAGATCACCATTATTGACTGTACCAAAGTTCACTTACCTTGCATCTGAATGTCATTTTCATGTCCATTTTCATACCCCCACCGGGTAAGGGGGTTAGAATATACCCGGGGTAAGGCATGCCTGTCGTAAAAGGCGACTAAAAGCCATCGTTTGTTTACCACAAACAACAACATTCAAGAAAAATGCAATGAACAAAAACAAAGGAATTATTACCCCAGGTAGAATGCCAGTCGTACTGGAAAATCCACACTCTTCGGAGTCAGGCTCTACGGATTCTGGGGAGAGCCACTTATTGCGTTTAATCGACCCTTTTGGGAAAAGTAAAAGGGTAACAAGATCACCACCACCACGATCTAACAAAACCATGAGCGGATCACCGCCAACTCAACCTACTGCGTCTAAAACGCAAGTAATTAAAAGTCCGACGATAATATATTCGGCTCAAGAAAAAGATACCTTAACCAAATTCAAAAGTCTTGAGGATGAAAACGCCGAACTACTGTCCAGGCTAACTAATATGGAAATTCTCTGCAACGAACTAAAAGAAGAACTGAACAAACTTAGAAAAGGAAAAATCGAACATCGTGAATATACGAGTAAATCAAATTCAAGTTCGAACGAAATTAAAAACGTGGAATATTCTACTGACGAGGAAGAGCTAAGCCGTGAAACCGACTGGACGGTAAAAAAGCGACCGGGTAAAAAACGAAAAGCCGGTTCTTCGCCCGAAGTTATTCCTCAGCCGGAAAGCAAGATCAATGACAATATAAGTGGCATAACCATTAAAGGAACTATGCCACCAAAAGAGCGACCACCGCCGCCAATTAATGTGTTTGGAATTTCAGAAAACAATAAGTTGCATTCAATTCTGAAATCAGCGCTACGAACTGAGTTCAAAGTAACGTCGCGAAACAACAGTGCGTGGAAAATAAATGTGAAGGACTCAGACAGTTATAGAGTACTTTCCAAGAGACTCAATACAGAAAAAATTCAATGGTACACATATGAAAATAAATCGGAAAGACCTACTCGAGTCGTAGCTAGGGGACTTCATGGCTGTTGTCCAAAAGAAGACATAGTGGAGGACTTAAGAAATAAGGGCTTTAAAATAGAAGATGCCACTAACATTCAGTCCAAAAAGAAACAATTGACGGAAGTTGCCGAAACCCAAACGTATCGCGGATTACCCCTTTTTATGCTAACTTTTGATAAAAGTGAAGCCATAGAAAAAATTTATAGCATAAAAAGTATTCTCAACATGGTAGTCAAAATCGAGGCATTACGTAAGAACTCGAAATTGATCCCACAATGCAAACGATGTCAAGGGTTCAACCACACTCAAGCATACTGTCAGAAAAATCCGCGATGTGTCAAATGCGCCGGTGAACACCTGTCAGTAGTATGTAACGCAAATAAGACTTCACCAGCTACTTGCGTTAACTGTAAAGGAAAGCATCCAGCTAACTACCGTGGCTGCGAAGTGGCAAAAGAGCTTCAAAAAAGATCAAATCAAAGCGAAGCTTTGCCAACAACCAAAATCGGCAACAAAGGATATTGTTGTAAAAACCGTGTCGAAGCCAATAAAGGCACGATCAAAAATTCTTGGAACAAAAACGCAGACTCAAACTACATCTCCAATAAAAGAAAACATGAAAACTGCTAATGCGAAATCATTGCACGTCGGAGCAAAAACCTTTGCCCAAACAGTAGCAACCACAAGTGTGAAAATGTGCGAACAACCAGATCCCGTCTCAAAAATATTCAATATCATCTTAGAAAAACTTGACGAACAAACTAAAACGAACAAACTTATTTCCGAAAGGCTACTCGACCTCGAAAATAAGATTAACAACAAGCGTGCCTTAACATGAATATGACAATTAAAATTTTAAATTGGAATACAAATGGTCTATTGCAAAAACTTGACGAACTAGAAATATATATCAGAGAAAAAGATATTGATATTTGTCTGATCTCTGAGACACATTTAACGAAGCAATCGCGTGTAAACTTAAAAGACTACTGTGGTTACCATGCCTACCATCCGTCTGAGAGGGCAAGAGGCGGATCATCTCTGTTTATACGCGATAATATAGATCACTTAGTAGGACTAAATATAGAATCCAATCCAATACAATTAACTACGGTTCATGTAAAAAACAAACATTATTCATTTAACGTCTCGTCAATTTACTGCCCTCCGCGTAGTATAATTGATCAAAACGAGCTTGAAAGTATTTTCCACACTCTTGGCCCAAATTTCGTAATTGGTGGAGATTTTAACGCGAAGCACACTTTTTGGGGGTCAAGATGTATCTCACAAAAAGGCAGAAAATTGTACAGAGCTGGTATGAATCTAAGTTGTGATTTTTTCTCGACAGGAAAACCGACCTACTGGCCTTCGGATATTACAAAAATACCTGACGTTGTTGATTTCTTTGTCATAAAAGGCATATCTCGAAACTACTTAAGAGTTGAAGAAAGCTTTGATCTTAGTTCAGATCATTCTCCAATTGTACTATCTATGAATGATAACCTCGTAAGAAAGGAAGTACCACATACGTTAACTAATCAACGAACGAATTGGCAAGCATTCAAAAATTACTTACAAGACAATATCGAACTTGCGGTACCGCTGAGAACCCGATATGATTTAGAAATAGAAGTCGATAAATTTATAGATGTAATACAGTGCGCTGCGTGGAGCAATACACCCCTCGTTAGAAAAAAGACAATAAAAAGTGTATTGCGATATCCACCGGAAATACGAGAATTAGTAAGAGAAAAACGTAAAGCTCGTAAGAAATGGCAACAGTCCCGTGCGCCAGAACATAAAACGTGTCTTAATCAATTGTGTAATTTGCTAAAGGCGAAAATTAAGTCGTTTAAAAATAATAACCTAAGTACCTACTTAAGAGGCTTGTCCGCGAAAAAGGATACCAACTACTCACTCTGGAAAGCAGCTTTTTTTTTTTTAGAAAACCCGAAGCACATACGGCCCCAATTCGAAAAAATCAATGCGAGTGGGCAAAAGAAGATAAAGAGAAAGCGGATCTCTTCGCAGATCACTTGGAAGCGACGTTTAAATCGCACAGTGGACAAACACTTCCTGTAAACTCCTACGGTTCGGACATACACTTTGACAATTATTCTATAAGAAATGCTACTCTGACAGAGCTTAAAGAAGAATTACACAAGCTCAAACCCAAAAAAGCTCCTGGTTATGACCTAATCACAGGAGAAGTTCTAAAAGAATTACCTAAGAAAGCGCTTCTGAAGTTTCTCTACCTCATTAATGCCGCCTTTAGATTAGAACATGTCCCTAGTCAGTGGAAAGTGGCGGAAGTAATAATGGTACTCAAGCCGGGTAAACCCCCAACAGAAAAAAAGTCTTACAGACCGATTTCACTTCTTCCGATAATGTCTAAGGTGTTTGAAAGAATTTTACTTAGGCGTTTAAGCCCGATTGTGGAAGAAAGACGACTTATTCCTAATCACCAATTTGGTTTTAGAAATAAGCATTCGACTATTGACCAAATACATCGAATAACTGATGTTATAGAAAAATCGTTTGAACAAAAGCAAGTCTGCTCAGCTGTATTTCTCGATGTTTCGCAGGCCTTTGACAAGGTTTGGCACGAATGTTTGAAACACAAACTGAGACAGTTCTTCCCGGGAAAACTTTACGTAATATTATCAAATTACCTTTCTGACAGAATCTTCCGTGTAAAATATGGAAAAGAATACTCGGTATTTAAATCTATAGAAGCTGGAGTACCCCAAGGAAGTGTTCTTGGTCCTCTCCTCTACTTACTTTTTAGTATCAATATGCCACAAAATGTTGGCACTGTACTAGGCACATTTGCTGACGACACTGCCATTTTGGTAACTGCCAAAACGGTCGAAGAATCAACTAGAAAACTGCAACGTGCTTTAGATCGGGTACACGAATGGACAAACACTTGGAGAATTGAACTGAATGAAACTAAATCCGTTCATATTAATTTTACATATAACAACGTGAATAATTTGCCCGTGTTTATAAATGGTGTTCAAATACCCTTTGGAAATGAAACGAAATACCTCGGGATGACTCTCGATGTAAAGCTCAAGTGGAAAGAACACGTCAAAAAGAAAAGTGAAGAGCTCCAAATAAAATATAAAGACATGTACTGGCTTATTGGAAAATATTCCAAACTAAGTACTGAAAACAAATTGCTTATATACAAGCAACTGCTAAAGCCCGTCTGGACATATGGTATACAACTATGGGGTTGTACCAAAGAAAGTAATAAAAATATACTACAAACTTTCCAAAATAAAGTACTAAGAACCATCGTCAACGCACCTTGGTACATACGGAACGACGATATCCACAGAGATCTCGGAATTGCATCAATCCAGGATGAAACGAAGAACATTGCTCGTAAGCATAAGCGTCGTCTGGAAGAGCACATAAACCCTGCTGTCCTTCCAATTCTTGACGAAAGTAATCTATTGCGCCGTCTTCAAAGGACTAAACCCCTTGACCTAGCACGGTGAATTCATCCCGCGCTTAGTTGCGCTATTAGCAGTAACTCTCAGTGGAGAATCTCTTGTAAAACGCGTCAAAATCAAGAAAATAAAACTGCTGGATAAGTGTCAAACTTAGTTGTAGTATGAATATATTTTATTTTATTTGAAGGGAGGTGTTTTTACTGGGTAAAAATCCCTTTCGCTATGAGGGAACGGTCCCCATAGTGTCTTTTGAAGATTTTCACCTACCCTCGCTAAAAAAAAAAAAAAAAAAAAATGTCCATGCTGTTCGTCTGTGGAACTCTCTCCCCGCTCATATAAGATTGATCAGGAATGCAAATAAATTCAAGTCTCTTTTATTTTCACACTTTGGACAGTGAATTTTGAACATTTAACAGCTTATTAGTACTATTGATATTTCTCTTTTTAACTTCATTATTTATTATCTTTGATCTTTGCTGAACTCTCTCACCATTATTTGTTTTATACACTCTTGCCTTAAACTCTCTGAATTATATTCTATATCTATATAATATCTACATTAACTTTTATTCATTTAATAGCTTTACATAATTTTTTTTTCTTATGATGGCATTTTTGTTTTTTAATTAAGTCTTGCAAAACTTAAAAAAGATTACTTATCTTAATTTGTAAGAATTCTCGTAATAAATAAATAAATAAAAGTCTCCATCAACTGGGTCGTTCTACCAGTGAAGGCCGACACCATTTCTTTTTGGCTCTTCTCCACCGCTGTAGATCTTTTCAAAATAGCGGCTAAGGACCTCGTCGTCTTGTTTTTTTTTTTTCGTTTCTGTCGTCGAGGTTCTGAGGACCACCTACTTCGTCCATTTGCTTTATACCGTCCAGATTTCCCTTTGTCCACCATTTGTCCGTACGTGTTTGTCCTTCCGTCCTCTGGAGTTTTACGTCCGGTTGACGTCTTGGAAGGGCTGCTCTCTCCAGCTCCTCATCTTCTTCATCAGAGAAGATGGGCTGGGTTACCTTCTGTCGCGGTCGTCGGCCCTGGTCGGTGGGAGGACAAAGGTCTTCTCTCAAGTACGCGTCTTGCTTAAAATCCACAGGTGGTTCTTCGAACAGGTCCCTCTGTCCTGCTTTAACCGCCTGTCGCGTAATTCGTTGCGTCGTTGTTGTCGCCATCTCCGAGGTGCCTTTCGGAATCGTGCCAGTTTGTTCCAACTTGTCGTGATCTTGTGTGCTTGCAATTGGTGAGTTATGTTTTCTAAAACCTTTGTATTTGTTCTAGAACTTTTATATTTTTTTTTCTCGTTAAAATTTATTTAAATTGAAAAAAAAATGTTTAAGTGTGATTAATCTACTTGGAGCATATACTATGTTTGTACGTAGTAACTACTACTGTTTGTGAAATATACACACCTGATCAAAAAAATAGATACACTTCCATTCACCTTACATTTTTCGTCTTTAGTGTAGCACAATGAAAGTGGTTAAAGTTCGCAAAAAAGACTAATATATTTGTATTATATATACTTATTAAAAACTTAAAACGTAAAAATATTTTCAATATTAACGTAAATATTTTTTTTTTTAAGATTAAATTGTGTTATTACATGAAAATCGTGTGATCAAAAAAATAGATACATTGTAATTTTTTTCAAAATAGTTAAATAAATGGCTAAAATGCTTGTTTATTTCAGTTGCAAAACCAATTACATGTGAAGTTACCCCTTTGCGTTACAAATTTGAATAATTGACATGTCTCTACTGAGATTTCATAACAAGTTTTTTGAACAAATTACCACTGTTTGTCTTTATTGCTAAATATTTACTTAACCAATTTCTTCTTTAGATGCGCTCACAAGTTTTCAATTTTAAGGTTTAGGTCTGAAGATTGACTTGGCCAAGCTAGTAGGCCGATTTTGTTGTGAACAAAACATTTTTTTTGCTAGTGTGGGAATATGCTGTGGGTCGTTATCCCTTGGCGTATGATAGCATTACCATTTCCAAAATGTTTTTGTACTCAGCTGCCATAATTTTGTTTGGGGTTTGGAATATTGGACAAACACCATTCTAAGAAAAACATCCCAGAACCATTAAATTGCCACCTCCATGTTTCACTGAATTTTTTGTGTATCGGTTATGGAATTTCTTGGCTTAATGACGACTTACATTCTTTTCACAGTCATTTCCAAACAGATTAGTCTTTGTTTCGTCGCTCCACAAAATATTTCGCCATTTGATTTCACCGATATCGCCCGTCCCGTTTGCATGTGCCATGGCAAACTGTACCCTCATGCTTAACTTTTTTTTCCCATCAGAGAAACTTTTCTAGCTATTCGTCCGAAAAGTTTGGCTTTTTGTAAGCAACAACGAACTATTGGAGCACTAACGATGTTGTCAAACAAGCTTTTACGAAATTTTGCGCAAAATGATGTGACCTTCCCACACATTTTGAGATTTCACGCAGAGATTTTCTTTCTTTTCTTTGCGACAGAACCAAAACTTTCTCTTCTGTAGTGCAATAACTATTTCGGGCCATGGTAAACCTAAAATGTTTATTTCTTTCTTATTAATTGATACCGAGTGTTGAGACATGTTTTTTTTTGTTTGAGTATTTATTAATTAATTTGTTAACTTTGTTTGAAGATTAATTGTAAAATTCGCTCATGTATATGTCACTTAACCCATATGGTTGCAAAGTCCAGTTAGTGCAATATTTTCGTGACACCTCCCACGCTTGGTTCCTATTGGCAGAGGAGGAAGTACTCTTCCACTTTCGTCGCAACCACCAGACCGATCGCATCATATTATTATACGCGTCATTTGTCTTGTTGAAACAGTGCTGTAGAGAGAAATAAATGTTGTTTGAGCCCTTTTATTTCTTTCGTGGTTGCACTCAATCTGCAACAAAGTTGATCCGTCCGAACCGGATTTTTGTGCGTATTAATATATATACCTTATGGAAGTACTTAAGCAATCACGTGGGCACCTCAAAGATGCAGTTACTCGCCTGCATACTTTTGCCCGATGTTGCTGTAGCTCTGCTTGAAATTCGTCTAGAACGCTTGACAGACACGTGGAAGGATTTCTGTGATAATCAAAAGGAATTCTTCCAGTATCATGCCGAGAAAGGATACGGTGATCCTGAACTAGACTTCGAGGTGGTGGAGTCCAAATATATCGCAGCCAAGGCTGCTCTTGTCTAGGCTATTCGCCAAAAGGTTCCCGCAACTTCTAAAGCAAGTGATACGGACAGGTTAGCAAGGAGGCAAGCTGAGTTTTTAAAGTCTGCGACTAGTAGCGGATCTATGCCTTAGGAAGTTGAGCTGCCTGTGTTGAGGGTAGAACCGTTTTCTGGTGATTGTCGCGAGTGGCCTGGTTTTCGGGACATGTTTTTAGGGTCAATTGACTGTAAATCCCATTTGAGTGGCGCACAAAAGATTCAGATATCTAAAATCGTTTTTGTGCGATGCAGCTGCAAAATTATTAAATCATTTGGATATTTCGGATTCGAATTATGAACAAGCGTGGGAAAAAACTCGAACGTCGGTATGATAAGCCCACATACATATAGACCACATAGACAGTTTTCTGAAATTGCCGTTGGCAGAAGGTGCGCATTTGCGGAAATTAGTGGATAACGCGGACGAAATTCTTCGCGGATTAGCAGCTTTAAAATGTGATTGTAGGGATCCGTGGTTAGTTTTCATGCTACTCAATAAAACAGACAGTGAAACACGCAAAGCTTGGGCCTTAGACCCTAGAAGTTCTGAGAATCCTACAGTTGGTGATTTATTAGACATTCTTGAAAACAGATGCAGTGCCTTTGAAGCCAGTGATATTAAGAATCGTGCTAATAAGACTATTTCGCGTACCACAAATAATATGAAAAGTTTAGCTATTTCAAAGTCGTCTTGTCCGAAATGTCAAGAAAACCACTTCCTACCCCTTTGCAGTCAGTTTCTGTCCATGTCAATTCCGTCGCGTCATAACTTTGTAAGAGATGAAAAACTTTGCTACAATTGCTTGGGAACCAAGCACTCTGCGTCGCGGTGTCGGATAAGAGTTCGATGTTCTCATTGTCACAGTCGACATCATACACTCGTGCATCTTGATCAGCCAAATCGGTTGGATAAATGCAGGGTTCCTGTTGAGACTCCAGCAAACTCTTTGTCCGCTCCGAGCAATTCATTGACAATTGTTAGCAATCATATCGTAAAGAAAAATCACATCTCTGGTATTTTGCCAACAATAGTCGTTAAGGTAACAGATAGCGACGGAGGACCTCAATTGTGTCGCTTGTTACTCGATACAGGGTCACAGGTCTCGTTTGTGGCAGATAGATGCGTGAAAAGGTTAGGTTTGTTCCGTCGCCATGCTCGTCGGCCTATCACCGGGATTTCATCATTGGAAGCCGGAGTTACTAAAGGGTTTGTGACTCTAAACCTATGTTCGACCTATGACTGAAATGAGTTAGAAGTGAAGGCATATACATATTCTTAAAAATATCACTTCGCAAACTCTTATGGTACCATTTGCATGTAAGAATTCTTTACTATTGAAAGACCTTCAGCTGGCCGATCCATATTATAATTCCCCTGGATCTATCGACATATTGCTAGGATCAGATACGGTTTGGAGCATTTTGCGTAATGTACGTCGTGTTGATGAAAATGGAGGTTGGATTGCGCACAACACTATATTTGATTGGATTATAACAGGTAATATACCTGATGCAGAAGTTGTTTCTCTGCATGTAGAAGTCAACCACGATCTTGATGTGTTGTTAAAATCATTTTGGGAAATTGAGGAAATCCCTTGTCACATTTCGCTACAAGATGAGACATTGGTAGATACACATTTTTTGGATACATTTTCTCGGGCACCCGATAATAAATATATAGTACAGCTACCATTTCGTCTAAAAGGGTTCGCATTCGGTAACACCCTCTCAGGTGCGTTGTCTCGACTGGCAGCTATGGGAAGGCGTTTCTCTCGTTGCGATAGTCTACGATCGGAGTATTGCAAATTTATGAAAGCTTACCAAGACTTAGGGCATATGGAACGGATTCCAGACTGTGAGATCGAACCAACTTCTGGGCGTGTCTTTTATTTGCCACATCACGCCGTTCTCACGAACAAGTTGCGTGTTGTCTTTGATGGGTCACATAAAGACTCAAATGGAATAAGTTTAAATGAGATGTTGTACCCAGGAACCCCACCAAAGCGTAATTTGTTTAACGTCTGCCTGAGATTTCGTTCTCAATTTAATTTGGAATCCTTACCAAGACGTTTTTATCAGTGCAGGAACATTCATTGCCTACCAAGAGAAAACTATTGTCAGAAGTTGCCAATGTGTTTTCTGGCTCCTGCCACTATTTTGTTTAAAATACTGTTCCAGCAGTTGTGGATGCATGAATGCAAGTTAGGATGGGATGATCCTTTACCGAAAGAAACGCCGGATAAATGGAATTCGTATCGTAAAGATTTGTCCTGTTTTGAAGATATCAAGATTCGTAGGAGATGTACGGTGAAAAGCGATTGTTTTGACATGCTGGGATTTTCTGATGCCTCTGAAAATGCTTATTCAGCCGTGGTGTACATCCAAAGTATCTCCGAAGATGGCACAGTTGAGATTCATCTTGTTGCTGCTAAGACCCGTGTTGCTCCTGTGAAGCAATTGACCGTTCCCAGACTCGAACTTTGCGGTACTCTGCTCTTGGCTCGTTTAATAAAACTTGTTTTGTCGTCGTTGGATGTCAAACCAGCTCACATTTTCGACTTTTTTGATTTCCCAAATTATATTAGCTTGTCTATCTTCTCCTCCTCGGAAATGGAATACATTTGAAGCCAATCGCACCTACGAGATACTCGATACATTACCGCTATCAATTTGGAATATTACTCGTTCGGAAGAAAATCCTGCCGATTGCGCCTCTAGAGGAATTGAACCTTCGAAGTTAATTCACTTGGAGATCTGGTGAAGGGGCCCCGCTTGGGCTCTAAGCGACATCAGTCAATGGCCCATATCACGTAGTGCATGCATTGACCCAGTACCTGAAGAACGATAAGTATCGATAAAGGTAAACGCAGTGGTTGCAATGGAACATTTTCTAGGCAAACTGGTTAGAAACATTTCGTCATGGACAAGGTTGTTACGTATCGTGGCTTATATTCGTCGCTTTGTTTGCAATTGTCGGAAGCCTTTAGCAAATCGTCAAAGAGGATATTTAACGTGTTCTGAAATCTTGACAGCCCGACAAAATTGTTTGTTATATGCACAGATCGAGTTCACAGAAGAGATTCGAGCACTTGAAAAAAAAGCACGTGTCACATCGTTCCAAACTATTCTCTTTATCGCCCTTCATTGATGAAGTAGGATGGCTTAGAATAGGGGGAAGGATCAGTAATGCTACCGATGTTCCATTCAATATAAAGCACCCCATCATACTGCCTAAAAATCACACCGTGACAAATTTTGTGCTTCAAGAGGCGCACTTAAGGTTTTTGCATGCGGGTGTCTCAGCATTGTTTTCACTTATTCGTCAGGAATTTTGGATTTTGGGGAGTAGAAATTTAATAAGAAAGATCATGCATGATTGTATTAAATGTTTTCGTTTACGTCAGAAAACATCAACACAGCTTATGGGTAACTTGCCGTCATCAAGACTTGCTACTTCATATGCCTTTGCTCAGACCAGTGTTGACTACGCTGGACCCATCAGTCTTCGCTTGTGCAGAGGGCGGAAATCAAAAACGACGAAGAGATATCTGGCCATCTTTGTCTGCATGTCAACAAAGGCAATCCAATTGGAAGTGGCAATTGACCTTTCAACGGATACTTTGGCTGCCGATCAAATAAAACGGGAGTTCATTCCACCACACAGCCTGCATTTTAGAGGACTGTATGAGGCTGGGGGGAGTGTGAGTCTACCAGGGCTCATCACTCTTGTTAGGATGGCGGCGGAGGAGCTGGTCAACTGATTGGCCAACGGCGGCATCCACAACTCCAGTCAGCAGGAGCTACCTGTTTTCCATGGTAAGGTCAGGACCCTGGAATAGAGATGGCGGCGGATGAGCCCTTCTTTTAGAGCCAACGGCGGCGCTCACAGCCTGCAAGAGGCTACCGACACCGGATCCCTCCGGACCCCTTTGTCCGGGGGCTAAACAAATGGACCTGTCCTCCCAGTTGGAGGTTGTGCGTGGGGTTAACTTCCTCACCACGTAAAAAATCTACGAGTTGAGAAGCAACAATATGCCTCGGATACGAACGGATTTACTGTTGACGACCCTAGCAAACGGAATAAGGACAATGACTTTCGGTTCTGCACGTGGAATGTGAGGTCCCTGAACAGACCACGTGCAGCCGATGAACTCGCGGAGGCCCTAGACTGCTATAAAGCAGACGTTACCGCAATCCAGGAAGTGCGATGGGATGGGCCGGGCAAAAAGAGGTTGAAAAGCTGCGATATCTACTACGGCGATTGTTACAGAGAGCGAAGGCAGCGATTATTTGGATGTGGATTTGTTGTTCGAGGCAGACTTAGGCAAAAAGTCTTAGGCTTTAAGTACATAAACGAGCGCCTCATAACAATCCGCATCAAGGCTAAATTCGGCAACATCAGCCTAATCTGCGCCCACGCCCCAACAGAGGACAAAGATGACGATAGCAAAGATGACTTCTATGATCTCCTAGAAAGAACGTACGATCAATGCCCCAGCTACGACACCAAGATCGTTCTAGGAGATTTTAACGCTAAGCTGGGTAAAGAGGACATCTTTGCTAGAGTCATCGGTAAACACAGCCTGCACGACACCACGTCCGAAAACGGACTCAGGCTGGTGGACTTTGTTACGGGGCGAACCCTCTCTGTAGCTAGTACGCAGTTCCCACACCTCAACATCCATAAAGGGACCTGGCGGTCCCCTGATCATTCAACCGTCAACCAGATTGATCACGTTGCGATCGACGTCAGACACTCCTCCAGTATTCTTGATGTCCGAACGTTCCGAGGCGCCAACATCGACTCGGACCATTTCCTTGTTGTAGCCAAGGTAAGGACACGGATATCGAGAGAAGAACGGAGTCGAGGAAGACAACCACGGTTTGACGTCGAAAAGCTACAATCGCAACAGACTGCCAGGAACTTTGCCGATCGAGTCTCCCTGAAACTCTCCGAAAGTTCGACGTCGCCTGCACTAACAATAGACGAAGAATGGAAACGTTGTCAAAGTGCCATCAGAGAAGCCGCTACTAATGTGCTGGGTTTTAAAACACCACCTAGGAAAAACCCCTGGTTTGACAACGAGTGCAGGCAGGCACATGCAGCAAAACAAGAAGCCTACCGGGCAACGCTGCATCGAACCACGAGAGCTGTTCGTGAGCTCTACGAACAGAAACGAAGGGAAGAGAACCGGCTTCTCAGGAAGAAAAAGAAAGAGCACGAGAAGCGCGCGATCCAGGAGATGGAGAGGTGTTATGGCAGAAATGATGTCCGAAAGTTTTACCAAAGGGTAAAACTTTTATCGAATGGATATAAAGTTCGGACAGAAACTTGCCGGGATGAAAATCGACAGCTAATAGTAGATTCGCAGTCGATACTGAGAGTTTGGAAAAATCATTTCTGCAGACTGTTGAACGGCTATGAGGACACAAATAACGCTGTCAGGCAGAATGTTCCACTCAACACAACGGACGATGATAGAAGAGAATACCGACGAAGACGAAGTCAAGATAGCGATATCGAGACTGAAGTCTAATAAAGCTGCTGGTGCAGATAGTCTGCCCGCCGAAATGTTTAAAGCAGCTGGAGGTGATCTGGTAGGGCGCATGCACCAGCTCATCTGTAAGATATGATCGGAGGAAATCATGGCCGATGAGTGGAATCTCAGTATCGTTTGCCCGATCCACAAGAAAGGAGACCCCTTTGACTGCCAACTATCGAGGGATAAGCCTCCTTAACATCGCCTACAAGATCTTCTCTGCCGTTTTGTGTGAACGCCTGAAACCGTTTGTGAACAAACTGATAGGTCCTTATCAGTGTGGTTTCAGGCCCTGGAAGTTCACCATCGATCAAATCTTCACACTGCCACAGATCCTGGAGAAGACCCAAGAAATGCAGATCGACACACACTATCTATTTGTCGATTTCAAGGCCGCATATGACAGCGTGTATAGAAACGAGCTATACAGCGCCATGTCTAATTTTGACATTCCTGCCAAACTCGTCAGACTGAGCAGGATGACGATGGAGAACTCTCGCTGCTCCATCAAGGTCGGTAACGAACTCACCGAGACCTTTAATGTAAAAAAAGGTTTTAGACAAGGCGACGCGCTGTCATGTGATTTCTTTAACATCGTTCTTGAGAAGATCGTGCAAAACTCACTGGCCAACACAAGAGGCATGATCTTCCAAAAGTCCGTTCAACTGCTAGCTTACGCGGATGACATTGACGTGATTGGGCGAACACAGCGAGCCGTCAATCATGCGTTTGCTGGCATTGAAACGGAAGCGGCTAAAATGGGTCTGGCGGTAAACGAGGGCAAAACCAAGTATATGCTGTCATCGAGAAAGGACGCACAACATCGACGACTTGGCCAGAACGTCACCATAGGCAGCTATAACTTTGAGATAGTTAAGGACTTCGTCTACCTCGGCTCCGCGGTAAACAGTACAAACAACATCAGTACCGAGATCAAACGCAGAATAACTCTTGCCAACCGCTGTTTTTATGGGCTCAAAAGGCAATTGAGTAGTAGAGCCCTCTCTCGGAAGACCAAGTTGACTTTGTATAAGACCTTGATCATCCCAGTCCTGCTTTACAGCGCAGAGACATGGACAATATCCCAAGCGGATGAACAGTCTCTTGGTCTTTTCGAGAGAAAAGTTCTGCGCGCGATCTTTGGTCCTGTTTGGAGGAGAAGATTCAACCACGAACTGTATGGGCTGTACAGCGACATGAGTCTAGCCAGGCGTCTACGCATCCAACGCCTAAGATGGCT